>JAOTQQ010000003.1:7826788-7873949 GCA_026546715.1 Gallinago undulata
GAAAAAACCAACCCACTAATTCTTCTGCAATATTTTATTGGGGTGCTTATGATGTACACTTCTGGCCTCCTTTGGGGACAGCAGCAATAGATGGGGAATCAGCCATGCATGGGTACACACACAGGCTTTTCATCCTGGCAAGTTCACTTAAGAATCATGAGCACCTAAAACCACCCTGAACACCATTTCTAAATGACTCTGCCACCACAAAATGCGCACAAGACTTTTATCACTGCAGGTAAACCTAAGTCAAAAGCAAGCTGCTCTGCACACTCTTGGAAAAGATGGTTCCAGTGCAATCTCTTCCCCATTTAGCCTCTCCTCCCCTCCAGAAGATGAGGTTTTGCCATCGAACGGGAAGCCTTGAGAGCCGGCTGTTGAAGTCAGCCCTCATCAGCACTCTGAGGCCTTAGTCTTTCCTCATTTGTTTTTCTTTCCTTGCTCATTTCTTTTGGCTTGTCGTACATAAAACACCAGCCAGGACCAGTGCTGAGAGAATTTAATGCCATAGAGATCATACGAGGGCAAACCTGCTCTCCTCATCCAAGCTAGGACCTTCTCTGCTCTCTCTGCTACTCAAGACATTTTCTGTCCAGCATACGGCTGGTATAACTTACAAGGCAGTTCTAATTTTGGCACAATGACATCAGTAGAAAGTTTACAAGAGTTTGTTCCAGCCTTGTAAGATAACATGGCATTATTTTGCCAATTTATCTGCCAGTTTAAAAACAGATATAGCTAGAAAAACTCCCACCTCTTCAGCTTGTAGCACAGTCAAAGTCACAGCAGCACTCAAGTCATGTACCAACAACGCCAGTACAACATCTTAAGATAAAGCTCATGCTGAAGTGCTGCTGGCATTTAACTACAGTTGTGCCTGGTTTACCATGTGGCTACTACAGGTTTGAGGGTAAGGATTAATTTAGACAACAGAGAAGGAAGCAAACAAGACATATATATGACAACTCCAAACATAAAGGGCAAAGAGAGGCAGTAAGAATTAGGACAACTATTTACTAATGACCAAAAGGTCTAGAGAAGAGGTGTTTTTTTTTTTCTCACTTGTATGCCAGCAGAAGAAATCAGCCTATTAGAATGGAAGAGAAAAATAAAACTAATTGCTTTAAGTGTCTAAGGGGCTTTGAATAAAGTACCAAAAGCTACAGAGATCTCAACAAGTAGAGCATAACAAAACCTGGTAAACACAGCTAGTGATAAAAAGTAGGAGAGGGACCACTTGGAAAATTCAATGATAAATATCACTAGATCTAGATGATGCGCCACGTGGGGTGTTTAGGGATCGCAGTAACAAACATCATGAATACTGGTAATTAATTCTGCAACACCACGCTGAGGAGGGTTAGTGAGCAATGGCAATTTGATGTGATAATCTGGGATTAGTTTATCCTGGTGCTTATGGAGAGGTGTTCAACAAAGTGACATAAAGCAAGACTCAATATGCTCTGCTTCAGCCTTTGCCATCCCTGCGGGTGCTGGAAAGTTGTGTCATTCCCAGCCCCAAAAGAGCAGCACACACTTTATGGGGTCTGACACACGCAACAAGGCTCAGCATCGCAGGGCTGGAGCAAGGACCATCCCTCTAACCTGACCTATCTCTGCCTTGGTCACCATCTGCAACGAGCCTTGTGGAAAAGCACTATTAAAAGCTCCTCGTTTTAAGGCTGGCAGGATCTAGGTTTTGGCTATAAGAGTCCATCCGCCAAATCAGGCACCTAAAACTCTTTGTGGCATTTGCCAATGTCACCCTAGATACCACAGCATCACCCTTGGGCAACACGCACAGCACCAAATGTCAAGAGGGACCCAAACCTATCTGAGCTGATGGAAGGTCCTGATGGAATTGAAAAGAAAACTGGGTCAGCAGTAAGAGGAGACAGAGACAGTGTAGTGATTGAGTGGGAGACACCTGTGGGAAGGTGCCAGGTCTGTTTTTATTAAGCATTTAATTATCTGCAAGAAGAGAAAAGCAGGATGTTAATTAAATGTATTGACGATTTTGTATTAGCAACCATTGTGAACATCAGGCAGAAACGACAGAGCAGTAAAAGCTGTAAGAAACCAAGAAAAGAAACAGGAAAACTACAGGTAACATGGAAATCAGGGTGTTGAGGCACAAGGAAAGATAGACGAAGAGCATAGATACTCTGGGCTAACAGGCTTTTCATTTGGGATTTTAACAAGGTATTAAGCATTTTTATTGGTATTTTTCCCAGGTTATTTCTTAGGACAATGGCCAGAAGTCCTTGCTTCTTCCATTCCTATAATGCCATCCAGTGCCAATATTTTCTGCTCCTTGCTCAATAGTGAATGGGCCACCTTCAAAATGAGCAATGCTTCTTGAAATTCCTAGAAATTCCCGATACGCAGCTCACACGTAAGCTCCTGGGTGCTGTGGAAATGAATCATCGGATTTGTCTCTAGTAGAGACAGTTGCCTCCTCCTCACCCCCAAGCTCTATGCAAGTATTTTCCCCTGCCTAGGGAAAAGCAGATCCTCTCCAACCACACCCAGCTCCAGCGTGGCCCAGTCCATGGCTAACAGGACCTTCAGTCTTCCACCCCCTCCAGACTGTGAAACGGCACTGTGTCTGCACCACTGTTACAGACATTACCATGAAAACGACCAATCTAAGCCAAAATTAAACTGCTTTCGTATGAAAGTGAGCTTCTGCAGTACAGCAGCAGATGCCTGTTGCAGAAAGTCAGGGCAACCTGGGAAGCGGAGGGTGGTCAGACCCACAGGTCAACAAAACCTGCCCAACATGCTCTACCTCCTGTTTTACGCCTTTTCCCCTCCCCATCAGGCACCGAGGGCATCACTGCCGAACCCCAGCAGAAGCTGGACCAGGGCAGGGGAACAGCCTCAGCCACAACATCACACTTCAAAGCCTTTAAGCAGGGCCAAGCAATGCCACCAACCCATCCCCAGGCTTTAAAGAGCACATGCCCTGAACACTCACCTGGAAGCTTAAGTGCTTTAAAGGCAGGGGTGTTAATTTATGCCTCACTACTAGAGGCACCAGTGACCAGGTAGAAATCCATATAAAGCAAGCCAACAGCCTCTGCAGATCCAGTAAGGCCATTAAGGGGCCAACACAAACCACTTCTTGCTTAGCAACCTTCTGTAGCGTGCTCACAAATAGTGTAAAACAAGAGAATTACTTCCCCTTTGAAGCACATGAGTACAACATCCCAGCCTTCGTGCCAGCTGCGGCAGGAGGCGAGACTCTGTTGGGCTGGAAGCCCGGTGGGAGGGAGGCGGTGGGGGCAGAGCCTCCCTGCCCCCTGATGCAAACACAAACCCGGGGGCCGGCACACGGGAGAGAATCACCAAATTGCTGGAGTCGGAAGGGACCTTCTAGAGATCATCTAGTCCAACTCCCCTGCCAAAGCAGGATTGCCTCTAGGCAGGAGCACTGCGGTGGGGGAATAGGTTTATTCTATTTACCTTCCCTCGCTTTTCCAACCCTCCCTGCTTTCCCCCACAACTGCTTTCAGTGTGTGACAGCCGTTAAATAAATAACAGTCATTTCTGCATTCAACTGAGAGACTGCAGAACACCCCGTTTGCACACAATGACTCCAGACCCAGTGAACTCCCCCAAGTTAATACTGGGGTGTGTTCATGCAGCAGAGCATTTCACAGCCTTTATCTATCTCAACTATACAAGTACTTAAGCTGCCAGATACATACATGCATTTTACAAATTTAATTAATTGAGTCAGTGATGATGAACTCCTGGCATAGATATCGGGCAGGGTACCCATCGAGCTGTGGACTGGCATTCCTAGTGGATTGCACGGCAGAGGTGTCCTCCATAACAGACTAAATTATGAGAAAGAGCTCACCAGTGACTAGATCTGGGTATCCAAATGCTTCCTACCTTCTTGGTCTAACCTTTTTGGGGGTTTTCTGGTGTTTTGGTTTGGTTTTTTGTTTAAATAAGAGAAACTGCGTGCACAGCACAACTTTGTGATCTCGTAAAATGATCTGGAACAGTCTCTGACACGTACCACATCCACCCCATGGTCATAAGTAAGTCACAGTGGCAATTTCTTGAATTGGCTTGACACAGATCTCCGCGACAGGCACACCAGCCTCCACGGGACAAACACTCACCAGCAGCTTCCTTGCTACATGGTACTTCTGCACATATTCCATCTGAGTCAGAGCCAAACGCAAACCTGAACACATGGAGCCACGGCACCTTCTCCAGAGTTGTTCCAGCCAGTGAACATCTGGCACCATCTCCATGCATCATCACCAGCCTCCTTCGCCCACACCGGGGGAGCACAGGCTTTGGAAAGAGGAGCTGTTTGGCACAGAAAAGTTCCTGGAAAAAAATTATACACGACAACGCGCCTCGCTAATCCATCCAGCCTCCGAAATGCTTTGCTGTATCTGAGCACACAGAAACAAATACAGATTTGGGTTTTGTATACCACAGTGTGACATGGATGGGCAGAGCCTCAGATTTACATGCCTTGAATTTCAAAGAACTAGAACAACTTCTGCAGGTTGTCACTCTTTTAAAGTGAACTTTCAAATCTGCATGTGTGAAGAAAACAAGATGACTTGCACTTACACAGGACTGTTGTCTCTTTCCAAGCTTTGTATGATGCGCATCAACCATAGTAAATGTCCAAGAACCAAAGATGACATGCCTTGAAAGCTAGAGGAGAGTTTTAAAAGAATTTATAAAATATTTCTTTTCTTATCTTGCAGTGATGGTGGTCCAGCACTGAAACAGGAGCCCAGAGAGGCTGTGGCATCTCCAGCCTTGCAAATTTTTACAACGTGATTGCATGAACGTGACCTGGTTTAGGAGGGAGCCCTGCTTTGAGCAAGGAAATTGGGCCAGAGACCTCCAGAAGTTCCTCGCAACCTACATTATGCTATGGCAGTACCGTATCCAACAGAAGATTTGCAAAGAGAGTCCATCCTAGCTTGTAGATTGCAGATTGCCAACTGTTTAAGGGTGAAACACTGCTTGGTCAGTGGCAGGCTACAGAACGCCCCATCCACAGCTGTTCGTGTACTCAGGCCAGCTAATATAGCCATATACATCAACGTGATGCCTGCTGGAATGGCAACCAGATTTTAACTCTGTAGAAGGAGGTTTTCAAGTGAAAGGCACCCCTGTGGCAGAAAGGAGACCCCCTTTACTGCCATGCTTGAAAGCCTCTGATCGAGGACTGTGTGTTTTGGTGCACTGATGCCTCGCAGTTCCCTTGCACCCAGTGCATCCCACTGGAAGGGTCTGCCCTGCGGCTGGGAAGTGAGGATGCACCGCGGTGCTGCACGCCAGTCCCTGAAGGTGGTGACCATCAGGATCACCCGTGTCTCGCAGGAATCGGCTCAGCTGGGGACTGCAGGCAATTCCCAGGGGAAGCAGCTCTGCCTTTAGCTCAGAGAGACCAGCTCACAGCACACGACTGAGAGCAGCATGAAGTGCTTCCTCCTTAGGGCACCTGCTGCTTGGGTACCCCCGCAAGGAGGAATATCTAACTGCACACCGTGCTGCTGTTCTGGGTTTCATTTTGTAACATCTAATAAATATTTTATTACTCCTCAGCACCAGGTGATTTAGGAAAAAGCTCAACCAACCAACCAAGCATCCCTCATCATCGCAGCTTCCCCAGTCAGAAACCCTGCCACGACATGGATTAGGTGGGAGGGAGGGAGAACAGCCAAGCAATGGCCGTGGGAAAAGAGGCCAGAGGCCCCAGGGATGGGCACAAGACTAGGAAAAGAACCCCAAAATATCCAGGTTATCTTGCTCTGGGAAAATATATCAGGTTCTCCCTGTGCACCATGCTGCTTTCCCCCTGACAGGAGAGAGGACTACACGGGGGTGACTCTCATCCCCAGCATTTGGGGTTTTAATTGCAAGCTCTTCTGGGCAGACATGGCTGCTTTGAAAACTGCTGAATGTCAATGGCTCTTTGCTGTTAACATAAGTGAGGGGTATCAACTGTCAGGCTCGGGAAGCTTTTCCCTGATGCCTAACACTGTATTTTTTGGTTGCTCCAGAAGAATTTAATATTTGTTACCAGAGAAAGCTCCTTGTGCTTTGGTTTCTGACAGCCACCATACATCTTTCCAGGGATACCGAGCCAGGACGTACTTTTCCCTTACAGTCTGACCACCCATGGATTGCTGTGCACACACCCACTGATCTATGGGCTGCCTATACAATTCCCTCTTCATGGGCACTTGATTTGTTGCCTCCCCACTCCAGCCATGATTTACAAGCCCTGGTACATCCATGCTGCTCAGCCTCTCTCCAGCCACACTCATCCTTTGTGGATGGCAAACAAGAAAAGCACCAGCCACCCAACCCTGGTGCCACCTTCTCCTCTCTCAGAAGAGGTGCCCACTTGATTTGCTGCAGAGAAAATGACTGTGCCATCAGCATGCCTGGGTTTACACACAGGGGGCAGTGAAGGGCACACACCACCCCTTCTGCCTGCGGGAGCTCATGCCCTGCTTTCTCAGCCCACCTGCGATAATAGGGATGGATCAGAGCAACGGGGACTCTTCCAAGGAGCAACATTCCAACGTACCCTGCCTGTCCCAGGCTCAGAAATCAAGCTGGGTCTGGGCACAAGCAACTCAAACAGCTCCTGGGTTCTTACACACCAGCCCAGCGCCAATTTGCAGCTTGGACTGAACCAACCTCTCACTCAAGAAGCCCAGCACTATAAGAATAATAACTCCCAAGCTAGCTATAAATGTCTTCTTCAGCAACATGGCTGAAGGGGTGAGAAACCCAGGAGCTGCCCGCATTGGAAGGAAGTCCTCTCCTCTGCTGAGCCACAGAGTTGCCACCCAGCCAGTGCCCTACCACCGCACCAGCTCCATCCTTTCCAGGACCTCTTGGTACCTCCATCATCATGGGCAAACTCCAGCAGCTTTGCAGCATGAGCAGTGAGTGCTGAATAATTCTGGCACTTGCTGGAACATTTCTTCTGTAAAGAGGCTCAAGTACTGCTGGATAAGTGATGGGAAGGTAAAACATCAATCCCTTTGGTTAGGCCAGTTGCAGGCACGGAGCCTCTAGATTGAGCAAAGCAGATCTCTCCTTTCCACTGCCCCAGACTACATCCAGCAGCAGCTTTATCAGAAGAGACAAAGCATGGGCCCTGAGACGCTCTCTTTGAAACACGTGGATGTTCTTTTTTTGTCCTCTTGAACCCCGAGTGCATTTCTTTCATTTCTTTCCTATGATTCACTCTGCCAGCTAGGCATGCTTCTCTGACAAACATGAAAGACCCAAAACGTTATCATGGCTGCTCTTGCTTTCTGAAACACAGTGATGCCCAATGATAAAAGAGGAAAGAAAAGCCAGGATTTAGGACTGGGCCTTTGCCATAATGACCTTCTCCCTGGTGCTTTCCAAGCTACACCTTTCTTCTGCAACCTGCCACCACAGGGCAAGCCTAGACGCAAGACACTTCAAAAAAATGATACCTTGCCACTGCCTGCTCCTGTCTTTGTACCAGGTGTGTCCATCCAATGCCCACATGCCAACACTATCTCCCCCACCTGCAAAGGGGTCCTCTTTTCCATAAAGATCACCCCCTCCTATTGAAAAAAGCAGCTTCAGGAACTTCTGCTCCTGTCTCCAAGTCTCCATCTCCTGCCATCTCTTTCTCCTCCCAGCTGGTCCCTCCTCTGCAGCTGGTGTACAAGGGAATAACCCCAAGATGGAGCCACCTGACGAGAGCATAGAAAACTTGGAACTTCTCCCAACTTTGATCTTATTTTACCTAAGCAAGCCATTAGCAGAGGGAGCTTGCAATAGATCTAACAGACTAAGCCAGCCCTGCTGCGTATTTTTCTGTGTATGATCAAACAGATATGCGCCCCTATTTTTTAGTGATTAATAAAAATATGACTTTGATCTCAAAAGAATGGAGAAGCCAACACAAAATACAAGCAAGAAATAGCAACAATTAAATACTAGGCCAGTGACTGAGCACGGGCAGAAGAGCAATCACTGCTCTAAGAAACCTCCCTGGTGACTTCTGCTGTGACGGAGCCTTGCCTGGTAGACTCTGCTGCGTAAAACACATCATCATGATCTGGCAGCATTCAGCAGAAAGCCTACCATCACCCTGCCTGTGGTAAAAGTGTAGCTGCTCTGTTAACAAAACAGAAAAAAAAAAACCAAAGCCATAAAAATACTAGCAGAAATACAGCTAGCAAATAAAACCAGGAGGCAAATTGAATGGAGGCTGCCTAGGACAGGCAGAGCAACGTACAAAGCCTCCCAGCACTGGGTCCCCTCAGGCAGGAGACAAATCCCTTTATTCCCTCAAGGTCTCCTGCATGCTGGACTCTGCAGCTGGATTCTCTCCTCCTCCTTTCTCCAGCCCAAACACTGTCCTTGCTCCCTCCCTGTCACCCTCTGGTTAACCTCAAGTCCCAAGGGCCACAAATGCAACCACTTACAGAGTCTCCTCTGGAAAATCCTGCTAGCGAGGGCCTTGGTCAGAGGTGCAGGTCAAGTCACGTTTGCTTGGACTGGCATGGCAGCTCTTTGCAAATGCTACAGAAATGGCTTGGCCTGACCTTTTACTCCAACGGTGTAGCACATGTGGTAGGTACAGTCCAGCACTGCTCTGAGACATTAAAAGAAACCCCAAACTTAGCCCAGGAAAAAGGGTCAAGGAAAGATCCTCCTTCTCCCCTCAAGCCTTACAGACAGCCTTGGAAAATAACATTTTCATTGCTCTTTTTCTTTTGGATGGAAAACAACACATGGTCTCCTGAAGCTTGTGAGCGTTGACATGATACAGCTGCTGAGACATCACCTCACATACTTTCATGCCTCAAGACCACGGTGCGCTGCACAGAGAAAGGGCATGGTGTGGAGCTGAAGAACATCACCGGCCATCTCCCATGAGTCCCCCATGCCACATTCCTTAGAAAAGACAGGGAGAGGCTGGGCTATAAACCTATTAGAATTAATATTTATTTCAGAATATTTTGAGGACAACTCCCAGAACTTGGATGTTTTACAGCTACTGACAAAGAAAGTAAAAACATCAGTTTGGGGTATGGATGCTGCATGTCTATTACCCAGGGCCACAAAGCCCTAAGCCTCCTGCTCTGTCACCGAGACAAGACTGTAAAAGCCTCTCAGTTCAGTCTGTATTTATTTAATAATAAAAGTGTTTTGTGCAAAGTCTCCTACAAGCTCTAAAAAGGTGGATTCACAAATGACTCCCAGGTGCCCAAAAGAAAGAATTGTATAAAAATGAATGTTTGTACTGAGCTGATCAATGTGGCCAGGGGCACTCTGCCAGCCCCTCCTGAGCAGTAACTAACAGTGGACAACCTCTTTCCACTCCCCTGGTCAGTGTTATTTGGACAGTACAGTGCCTTGAAGTTCAGTAACCCATAATTGCTGCTGCTACTACACAAGCACCTTGGTTCTTGGATGACTTAAGAGGCTGCACAAGGCTGCGTTTGGAGGGCCCAGGCACAACCTAAGGATAGCTAAATACCCATAACCTGAGTCCGAAAAGCAGGTGAGGGATGGGGTGAGAAGTTAAGTTCTCATGCTGGTGGGTCCCCATAAAGGAAGATCCACGCAAGTGCTCGCTCTTCAACAGCCCAGTTGCCTGTTTCTTTTGTGCTGCCTTTGTGAAAAGAGAACAAGAGCTCTTCGCTTCCCTCCAGAAGTGGCTATACGCATGAAAAGGCTGAGAGCCTCTCACAGACTAGGATGGTGGGCTACCCAAGAAGAAAAGCAGGCTGCTTTTAGAGAGACACTTTTAAATCACTATTTGAACTATTTTCATCTCTATGTTCTCATTCCAGACAGACCTTACATACCACAGAAGCTAATCATCCTTCCTGGTTAATGTATACAGTGGCTCATGTTGACTTGAAAACATTAAACAACCAGAGCTAAAGATCTCCTACCGACACTTCAGATCTCCAAACAAAAACCCCAGTCTTGTCTCTTTTTTATTTAAAAAAAAAAGAAGGGAAAGAAAAAAGTGCATTCATCATCACCGGAGTTATTTTTATACCATTTTCATCATTAAACTCTCACTCTCCTCCATGTCACTGCTATTTTAAAACCAGTCCTTACTAAGCAGAGCGACGGACAAATTAATGGAGATTCAAGGACTCCTGGTGTGTCCCAGCCTCTGTGAAAGAGCCGTTTTCAGCCCGGCAAAGTTAGCAGGGATGGGGACATCTTTGATAGGACTGAATAAGGTAGCAACAAAAGGAGAGAAGCTTCCAGGCAGACAAGGCTGAAACACTGAGCCCTGCCATGGGCATCCCACACGCACCCACTGCCCCTCGTCGAGAACTGGGGGAACCACCAACCCCCCAAAACAGAGAGCTGCTGTCTAAACCAACTTGAAACCGGGCTGGTAGGGTGGAAGAGCAAGCACACACAGATCTGAGCAATATTTCTTCTCCAAAGAAAGAACATTTTCAGAGCAACCCATCGAGAGATCTGACCTATTACATGCTGGAGCTCTGGCTAAATGCAACTTGTTGAATTTGACATTTTTCCTTATTCTGTGCAGGTGCTATGATTTTCAGGAAACAAACAAAAAGAAAGAAAACACCCCAGACTTTAAAGAAAAACTGTTTATGAGCCAAACACATCTCTGATCCAGTAAAAGATAAGCTGTCTCCTTCAGACAGCACTTGAAAAAGGTTCAATCAATCAGTCAAGGCAGAACAGAACTTGATTCTAGATGGAAAAACAAGAGAGAAAAGGTGTGAAACTGTAGTGCACCTCCTCCTCACATTTCCTGCTAAAGTGAGTAATCTTAGATTTTACAAGGGCATGTTGTTTGGATCTGGAAAAAAAGTTTGGTAAAAGGTAGTTTGTTCTGAGGCAGCAAACTACTGCAAGAAAACAGAACATTTCAAGTTTCCATCTCCATTGCCGTGCAGAGACATGGGAATACACCTTTGCATTGGAGTCAGTACGTAACCGAAATAGCTGAGAATGAACGTCTGCTCCTTCAAAGACATTAGTGAACTTTATTTGCAATGTTCCACTAGTGTGATTTATTATTATTTATTTTAAGGAAAGGCATGGTTAGAATTATCCATTATTTTTTTTCCCCACAGTCCTAGTCTTTGGACTCAATTTATATCAGCAGGCTGAAAATGAAAGGGGCAAATCTCTTGGGGCATCACAGAGACAGGGTGAGAGCCCCATGGGGACTCTCTTTAGCTCGAGCAAGTGCTCAGATTTCCAGGCTCAGAGCACATTCACTCAGCAGGGGAGGCTGCAGGAAGCAGAGGCTTTTCTCAGCTTTGGGCTGTAAATATAAATGAAACGTAGCTAGGGAAATTGTGTTCACTACAGTGCACACGCAGCATGTGTGCTGTGTGTGCAGGTCCCACACTGGCATCTGCAAAGAAGACAATTAGCTGCTTGCATGAAATTAGGTGCAGAGTTCAATAATGGCTTTTAAGATAAGAGAAAGGCCATTTGCTGACTCTGGAGTCTGTGGCAATAGGTCTGAGCCTTGCAACACGAAGAGATCTGCCAGGGAACTGGTGGAAGGGCAGGTACTTCCAGGGTGAGGTGCTCTGGCCACACATGGTTCGCCTCCAGGACCTTCCCCACACCAAAACCCACCAGTAGAGCAGAAGAAGCAATTCCACAACCAACATGTACTTGGAACCATCCCCTGGGGCATCTGGCAGGGGCAAGAGGGACACCGAGTGTCACTTCCCGAGTGACTATCCCTCTGCCCTCAGTGACTCCAGCTGGCATGATGGCTGTCTTTTGCCTTTCACCTCCTGCCAAATTTAATTAGAGCTAAATAACACCCCCTCAAAGCTGCTTGCTGTGACCCAGAACCAGCCATCCAGCCCCACATGGCAGGACCCAACTGGAAAAACACCTCATGCTGGGTCCCTGGCACAGAGAGCAAACACAGCCACATCTGGTCCAGTTCAACCTGCCTCCCCAGCATCCATCTGCAACCCAGCCTGGAGACAGAGACAATGCTCATAAGTGAAAAAAAAAAACAACAAACAACAAACCCATAAATAAAGCCTTTTTTGTGCCTTTGATGGCCCATAGTACCTTTTTTTTGGGCCAAGCGTAAGCGATAATAGCGCAAAACATCCAGCTTTTCTAACAAATGCAGAACACCCAAGTTTGGTACCACTTTTATATATCAACTACCTAAAGTCTGGCAATTTTCAACACAACAGTTGTATATGGCCCTACATAAAGATCCTTTCCAAACCCACATGACTACACATTAAAAACTCTCTCATTTAAAGCTAGGAAAGCTGTTTTGGGGATTCCTGTGCAATGGAGTACACTGATGGCTGTCTCAAAAAGAAGAGAGATTCATCTTTCTTCTTTGGGCTTGAGGCAAGATATCTTTAAGGGCTTTGAGCTCCGGGCATTTCTGCTGGGAGGGTTCCTGCCCCCTGCTATGCCCTTCCCATCAGTTCTTCGGGTTGTGTACAGGTGGATGAGAAGAAGTGCAAGCTGATGCTACAAGAGCAGTGACCTGCAGCAGAAGGGGATGTAACAGATGGAGCAAATACCTTCTCTTCAGCACACCCCCAGAACATGCTGTCCAAGCCCAAAACACAGATTTCTTATGTCTCTCATACCACCTTATCGCCGGCTGAAAAAGCCCAGGCAGAGGGAGGAGAGAAGGGGCTGTGCACAGAGGCAGCAGAGAACGTTCCTAAAGGACAGGAGGTAAGAACTGCCTGTTACTACATCTGGTCGTGAGTTTGTCTGCACACTGAGAGCACAAGCTGAAACCCCCACAAAAAAGCAACACAGCTACTGCAGATTTGAAGCATATAATTTCAGAGGAGTGTTTGTAGGAGCAGAAAACATGGAGGAGGGGGAAAAAAAAAAAAACACACCCTAGAAGGAAGAAAAGAAAAATCAAATTGTTCTTCATAAAAGGCAGCTGTGCTAGAATTTGCCTACCATGTTCTCCATCCTGGAGCTTCACTTCTGCCCCCAGGTGCCCTGGAAGAGGTCACTGAAACTGTAAGAGTCAAGACCACAGAAAATGGCAAAATGAGCACAATGCATTGAATCACGGCTCTTGTTTCCCTCCTCCCAGCAAGTACAAGGACCAGGCTGTGTCCTGGAGGCAGGTCTGGGAGGGTGGCAGCTCCTGGACCTCGGTGGCATCTCTGCTGGACCGCAGGACCCCGTGGGATCTGATCCCCCAAAACAGATCCCACGCTGTGCTCTACATGCACACACAGTCCCAGAGACTCCAGCTCACCTCAGCCCACAGCATGGATTGCTTTTTTTTTTTCCCTTTTAAAACTCAAACATTCTTATTAGAAGCCTCAGCCTACGCCAAAGAATTAGAGATAACTGTTACCTGCGGAAATTGGAAGGAAAAATACTAATCTTAAATATTGCTTAAGTAAAACCTGAGAAACTGAGGATTTGGCAGTCCAGTCTTTCACCTGAAAAAACCCCAAAACGTTTGAAGGAGAGGATCTGGGAGTCCCACTGCCAGTGCTAACCGCCGGGCACGGCCGGCGATCGCCTCTCCAGCGACATATTGCACGAGTGGCCCACACAGCCTGCTGGGGAGGAGGCGGCCCTGATTGACGGTTGTTGTTGAAGACAAAATGCCTTCGCACCCCCCTGGGATAACGGCAGCGAGCATCCCTGGCAGCCTGGCGAGGGAGGAGGCACGCTGCGAGATGGGGAGGGAGCCCTCGGGGCGGAGGTGAAGGCAGGCGCCGCCAAACACCAGGGCACAAGCTTCGTTAGCTCCTCCAGTGTGGCCTCAAAACCCCATCGTGAAGAGGGGACCGAGCTGAACTGGGACCAAGCAGGTTTTGTCCAGAAAGCCAGGTGAGGCTGGGGCATTCACGAAGGGAAAGCAGCGGCACAAACAAGCTTGAACCCCTCGGTGTGGCAGCGGTTTCATGCTGGCAGGGCTTTCCCCAGAGATAATTTGCCATTCAGCCCTTCCTCGTCTGCAATTTCCAAACTTCAGAGACCTACACACCATGGTTACTTGAGTGGGCAAGCATCCTGCCCACGCTGACAAGAGAAGGACAAACGAGCGTGAAACTTTGTTCCACCTCCAACTCGTTCCCAGGCAGGCTTCAGCGCTTGGCCTGACCCACGCAGCAGAGAAAGCTGCCAGGATCCAGCCAAAATCCTGGCTGCGGGCTCGGAAAGCCAGAGATTATGCATGCTGTGACAAACAGAACTCAGCAACAAATCTTTCCCCCCCACAGGAAATCTTGGACAGAAGAGCCAAGGAAGCTGGCAATAGAAGCCACCTGAGAACTTCAGCACCGCTGCCCGTCAGGAAGCCAACAGGCAGCGTCCATCCTGGAGAAAACACTTCTTCCCCTCACTGACTCAGAACTCAAAGTCTTTGTCATGAGCAAATCTCCCCAAGCCCGAATGTAAAACCACTGGGCACAAGACACTCCTCCTGGTTTACACACATCTGTCTTAGAACAGGAGAGAAAAGTGAAATTGCAATCTCCTGGGTACACCTAAGCTCCTTTTTTTCCTTTAACCATCTATACCGAGACAATTTCTTTTCAAAACATGTAGTGTTTTGTTGAGCTTCAGGATTTATTCCTAAGACAATTTTCACAGAAATGTGATTTAAGCAGGCAAAACAAATCCCAATTCATCCAGATACAACAGAGAAGTAAAGAAACTGCAGATAGCATCAGGGAAAAAAACCCCCAAATGCAGAAAGACAGATGCCTTTGCCAAGTTGCAGGCCAACAACAGACATAAGCAGAAAGTGCATGATAGAATAAAGAGGCTTATCTTGAGTAACCCAGGGTCTGGCTGACATGAGTCAGTAAGAGCAAGGCACCCACCAGCCTGCCTGGAAGACCAAGGAGACTTCTGAACGGGTCTGGTAGCTGAGCTCCCTGCTAAGCCTGTGCCCAACCTCTGTTTCCCACGGGCTGGCATTTGGGTGGGTGACACAGGCTGCTTTCCCTGCTGGGGGGCTGCTGCTGTGCTGCTGGAGAGAGACCTACCGATGTAGAGAAACCCTCTGAAGCACTGCATGAAAGACTGGAGTTCCAAAGAAATAAGACTTTTTTTTCCCCTTATTCTTGGCACCCGCAGAACCAGCATTAACCCTCGCCATGCTCTTTGGCTTCATGGGCTCTTCCCAAGGAAGAAAATAACAGAACATTAAGCCGGCGCAGTACGTAGGAAGCAATAGCAAGACCCCTGGCAGTAAAAATCTCTGTGTGACGCAGAAGGAATTACCTCCACCATCCCATTCCTGCCAATCCTGCAGCATCAGGCTGTCAGCTGCCACGCGGGGGGTGTCGTGCTGCTGATGCCAGAGCGTGATTTCCATTAGTGTTAATAGGAACTACCGACAGCAGTCAAGAAGCCAAAAAGCCTCCAATCTCGATGATCGCCTCTGATAAGTACAGAGCTGCATTAAGGCTGCTGCGACTGCGAGAAAACAGCCGGGACTCAGAGTTCAACAGGCTCCAAGGAAGGGCTGGATGATAGTTGTGATGGGGAGTCAGAGCTGGAACGCTGCAAATGGCCATCGAGGTGTCAGCAATGCCATAAGCCTACCTCACGTCCAGTGTCCATGTTACAGCTGGTTACAATCCTCAGGAGCAAGCTGAAAGGAACCAGGTGGCCACCGCATCATTTCTTGTGGCTACTCCGGGAACAGCTACTGCAAACAGCCACCAAGGTCCTTGGGATGGGGCACGGAGGCTGCATTTCTATCCCCACTATTTCTATCCCCAGTGGAAACATAAAATAGTTCACGAGAAAAGTATAGGTATGGCAAAATCAGGGCTTAGAATCAGAATACAAGAAGAAACATAGGATGGTCCATGAAAAAACTAGAGGTATGAAAGAACCCTAGTTCTCTTCAAAAGGTGTTGTTTTGGGGGGTTTTTTTGGGTTGTATCTGGCTTCATTTGCACAGCCCTATAACAAGCTCTATAACAACCCAATAAGTATTATTGCTTCTCAGCTAAATGCGATCAAACATTTTCTTGGCAGTTGCCTGTAAAATCCTCGTCAGGCAACCTACTTTTTCAGGTTTCTACTTCCTGCAGACACCCCTGTGGTTTTCAGACCCCTTAAAGCTCAGGATCTCCTGAACTGAGATTTTTTGATTGAAAAAGTTAATAACCCTTGCTCAAACGCAGCACTGCATCAAGACCCTGGAGTTGAGCTGCACCTCTCTCTGTTTCGGAGTGATACTTCGGTGTTACTTTTGCCTTTTAAGTGCTTTATACCAAGGGAAAGATGGTTGCTTTTATTTTCATTGGGCTTTAGCAGACAGCAATTATACAGTCATTACACATTTACAGAAACAAATCCCATTCCAAATGTACTAGTCTGCATCCCCTGTCATGGTCCAGCAGTTCAGACAGAAGGAGAAGTCCACCCTTACACCATCGCTTCATGTCATTGAGACTTTTGGATAGCTAAAAGCCTAGAGAAAGTTTATCCCCAAGATATAAACACAGATTTTTATTCTTTAGAGCAAGAGTCAGATACAAACCCACAGTCCTTTGAGAGCAGATAAACTAGTTGTCAAGGTTATTTTCTTCAAAACAGTTTAAGAAGCAGGTGCCGAGCCTGTGGTGGCCATCTATCGAGCGTGCTACACGAGGCGAGTCGCTGGCACATCCTTGGCCCTTGCAATTTGCAGCAAAACCATCAGGTCTCACAGCAGATCCCCTGCCAGTTTGGAGTATCTCCCCACCACCTCCACCACTCGCTTCTCATCAGCTCTCCGCAGACAGCAACAGATCATTCCATCCTGTTACTTACACCACAGAAATTTAGACTTGAGGAAAAATAGGCATAACAAAACTACATCACTTAAGAGACCAACTTAGCTGACTACATCAAATTCTGCCTGAACTGCTGGCAAGAGCAACAGACCTTCAATTAAACTAACTAGCCCTGAGCCAGAGAAATAATTTTTTCCTGCCGATTCACTTGATAGGAGGCGATGGAGCTGAGATCACCTTCACAATGCAAAGCACGGCTGTGTGCTCCCCTGCAGCTCACTCAAATCCCTTTGGTTGCAAATGCCTCTGCAGCAGCCTGGGCTTCCCAGGGACCTGCCTTGCCCCATTCACACCCAGGTCAGCTCCAGGGTTTATTTTTTGCTGCTGATAACAGGACTCTTATGTCCCCCCTGTACTGCCCAGTGCAGAATGGAAGTAAATACAAACCCCAACCAGCTTGTGCCCCAAGGTACTTGTAACTCGAATAATTTCCCATGATAATTCTTGAGAGCCAGGAGCAGTTCCCTTCACAGGGCTGTGTCAAGGACAAGGCTGCATCCCTTGGGTACTGACTGATGCTGACCTCGAGGAGGGGATCCCAACCTCAGTGCAGGGATGGGAGAGAGCTCCCCCCCCCACCCCCGCCCAGTACCTGCGCTTGCCCACCACCTTAGAAAAAGCCAAGCTCTTCATTGGGAGCAAACTGCTGCAGGGAAGTGACACAGCTTCGTGCCACCCAGCGTGATGCTCCATCATGTGGCACTGTCCAAGCCCACACAAGGCATTATCTTTTACTACATACTGAAGCGAGCTGCATTTTTTCTTTTCTTCTTGAAAGGAGCTAATTAGAGTGGGAAAGGATCTCTACAGCCCTTACATGTATGACTCCTGTACTTCTGAGATTTTTAATTGGTGTTATTTGTGTGCATGTGACTACCATGCACACACTGTACTTGGAATTATATAGCACATCACCGAATCAAACAACACTAAAAAACCGCCAGGTAGTTAAATCACGCTGTGATAAGCAAGGAAAACAATTTTGTGTAGGCATGGCAAAGTCTCCCTTGCACCTTGGTTGAAGTGGCATCTATTACCAATTATCAAGTTGGCAAAACATACCCATTACTGGGGGCAGCGGTTTAACTCAAGGGGTGCATTAAAGTCATTTGCCCAGAGCTATTCAGCTGTGAGTGCAGTGGGCTACAGGCTGAGCACAACCAAAGCAAGGGGTATTGACTTGTAAAAATACCCAAAGCATCACACAGAGATGGGTAGAGGAGGGAAGGGGCAAAGGGGGCACCCTCCTTCCCCTGGAGCCGGGAAGGGGCACCCCAGCTGGCACTGACCACCTGGGAAGCCCCCGAGAAGGGAGCAGGAGCCAGGCAAGAAACGTGAGCCTGGGGAAGGGCTGTGGGAAACGCACACAGCCTCGAGCAGGGAGAGGCTTTGAGAACAAGAGTCCTCAAAGCACAGAAAAATCTGCTGCAAAGAAGAAAAGAATTCATTCCCTGCCTCCACGACAAGAAATTATAGGTATGTGTTACAGGAAGGAAGCCAGGCTGGATACTGGGGACAAGGATGCAGATGCACGGGAGGAGGTGGCACAGGAGCCCGTGTCCCTGAATCTCTGGTGGGACCGGGCAGACAAATCCCACCAGGAATGGCCTGGGGATACTCAATCCTGCTTCAGGGAAGGAAGATGATCAGATAGCCTGAGGTCCTTCCAGCCCTATTTTTACAGGATTTCTACTCTTGACTCCAGGTACCCTGCCATTCCTCACACCAGGCACCCCGCAGCGGCCCTCGCAAGAGGTGCAGGCTATATTTATTCTGGTACATTGCAGTGGGAAGCTTTAATCTGTGTAATCGCCTCAGAGAAGATTTCATTCAGTGAGGGGAAAGCAATTACTATTTCATTTGCAACCGGTTGCCTTCCCAGGGTCTTCATCTATCAGAGCTGGAGGGTCCTGTCAGCCCCTGCACCTGCCTGGACCTTTTTTTTTTTTTGTCGTGTGTGTGTGAGATAGGTTCACGTCTCTGACAAATGCATCTGCAGATACTCAAGGTTTTTAGCCCCTGTTCAAAGCCATTTTTCCCCTCCCAGCTGCTGTTGCTTTTATCTGACAGCATACACCCTGCATGAAGAAAACAACTGGATATAATCCTAGATTAAAGGGATTGTAACGCAGAATTAAATACAAGCCATCCCCTTGATAGGGCCCGCTGTCGTCATTCCCCGAGCGCAGACCTCGGCTGTTTGGAAGGTGGGCAGACGGTGGCGTTTCGGATACTCTCTGCAGCTCCCAGTTTTCCTAGACAGGCAGTTACGGCTCCCCACATAGGTGGGAGGAGAAAAAAGGAAAAAAAAAAAAAAACAACACGAAAAAAACAGGTCCTTAGTGTTTCCACATGATGCTGCACTAAAATCCCATTGGGATTTCACTCTGGAAACCAGAAACTAAAATCCTGATGGCTCCAAACTCTTGGCAGGACCCTGCTGGAGCTGCTGCACCTTGGTGCTAGGAGGGTCCGTAATCCCACAGTGACCACTCCAGGAAGGTGACAGTGGCCTGTTACAGCAAGCAAAAAGTCCTGAGGAAGGGATATTCATTGTCCAGGGCAGCAAGGACCACAATAGTAGCTGAACAATGCAAAAGCCCACCAGGAAATCTTTATGACTTTATCTTACCTCAGGAAAGCCACAATATTCTTATATGCACAGCTGCATATTAAAAAAAAAAGAAAAGGCCCTTCAATCTTCTGCTCTTTGCAGCCTGGCAGCCAAAGCAGCTTGACTCAATAAAAAGACTTGAGAGCTGTGAAGACTACGTATTAAAGGAGAAAATTTCCAACTGTCTTTCTCTTGTAAATTGTGGAAGCCAAAAAATCCAACCCTAAAATAAAGATGTGCCTGAAGGTAGCAATTTTACAATCAGTAACATAATGATTTATATCACTGCTGTCATCTTTGTTGGGGAAAAAGAAGCCAGGTATTGTGATCATTAGCTTTTTGATACAGATGATCTTTTTTAAATGAGGAAAAACACATGCATTTTAATAAGGAACTGAAGGAAACAGTCCCAAAATACTAACGGAAGAATCTGCAGCTGATGCCGAGATTTGCAAACACAGGAGATGAATATTCAAGCCGATGCTATCATTGGTGGCATCCTGAGCCACTGCTCATCCCCGAGTCAAGGTGTTCCAGGTGTTAAAGGCCAGGCTGGATGGGGCTTTGAGCAACCCGATGTAGTGGGAGGTGTCCTGCCCAGGGCAGGAGATTTGGAACTAGATGATTTTTAAGGTCCCTTCCAACCATTCTATGGTTCTGTGAGCCCATGTGTGTAAGCCTCACTTCACTCTGAAGCCAGCAACCCCACACCCTCACAAAACACGTCTCCGTGCCACAGGCCCTGAGCAGGCACAGCCTGGAAGCTGGCCTCATTCCCACTGAAGTCTGTGGGTGTTTTTCTATGGGTTTCCAGGCGCTGGTCCTCAACAGCAAGGTGCCATCACACCTGCCCCAGGACAGGGCTGCGCACAGTGCTGGGGGTCCCCAGCATCCCCACTGACACAAAGCAGCAGCACTGGGTCCCACTGAGTGACAGCAGATCCAGGCTCTCACCTTTAAACAAACTGGGAGCTGAGACACTCCTGTCTCTTTCCCCCAGAGAAGTGCCACAAGCAAAGCCTGGCCTTGCTGGTGCCTGATCTCTAAGCTCCTGCCTATGCCTTGGTAGACACACATGAAATTTGCAGGTGTAGAGATGGGAGGCAGCTGCCACTGCTACTGTCAGAGGATTAAAAATCAACTGAACTTGACCTTTAATGCTAAAATTCAAAGCCACAACCCAGCTTCTCATGCTTCCATTCCCTAATGTAACCATAATCAGATTTGTGGCTGAGATCAGAAAACTGTTTTCAGAGACCAATTTACATGCAGCCTCCAACTAGCCCAGGTGATATGACAGAAAGGACATCAGCAAAGACTTTCTCAGGCCCCTGACAGAGCGGGCTTGAAGTTGGGAGGCATTTCAAGGTCCCAGAACAGGTATTCTGCAGGTGATACCAGCGGTACCTCAAACTTTGCTGAATGCTTGCAGAGAAAAACAGCAGAGAAGTCACTGAGGGTGCTCAGCTGGGGTGGGACTCTAGCATGTACAGGAACTCCAAACCAAACAAGTCTCAGGTTCCAAAATCAACCAGCTCTCAACACAGTTGAAGAGCATCAAGACCAAGTACCATGCTTGCCACTGAAAGGTGTTGACGGCAATGGAATTTGCACTGTTTTCTGGAAGTAAGTCTAATTCAGTATGGTTCTGCCCCATGAAACCTCTGAGAAGATGGAAGAATACCATCAAACCTTGTGTCTGGCTCTCCTCCTGCCCAGCCCATCTCCTTTTGCCTGATGTCACCAGCCAAGAGCAGATGAAACTGTGATCTAAGTGCCAAGATGTGCACCTGCAGCTGTGTCGAGCAACAGAGTCACATGCCAAGCTGGAGGTGCTAAGCAGGGAAGGGCTAAGACACCTCTCATCCTCACTGACACACCAAGAAATGTGATTGCCAACCACCCTTCTGTCAACAAGCCCTCCCCATCTCTGTTGAAGTCACACCAGCACCTCAGACACAGCCGTATCTCTTTTTTGAGACTTCTGTGGGAAGTTGTGGGTAGGCAAGGGAGCCAGGATGAGTTCTAGAGCATCCCAGTGGAAGGGTGCTTCCCACAGCCAGATACTGAGCCCTTCCCTGCTTCCTGATTTCATTTCCACACAACAGCTAGCACAGATCTCGGGTGCTCACCTGGGACTTCATCCTCCTCTGTGCAAGGCTGCTAACAACAAAAGCTAACAGCAAAACCTCCAGCGAGGCAAAGAGAACCAGAGCACAGCCCCAAAACATTAGTCACTACAAACACTCTGTGTAAGCTGAAGCTGAACACATGCAGGACACATTTTAATTTAATTTACCTTCCTTTGATTATGAATGAATGTGGGTTTATCTGGTGTTTGCTCCAGAGCAATAAAAATTCATCCAAAATTATAAACCCCCCTGCAAAAAACCATCACCAGTGGATGATGACTTCAACCACCAGAGCCAGTGCAAGCAAGTGGAGATACCTTGGAATGCCAAGGGCTGACATTTTTCACGAAGGAACCCCACCCAGGAAGGGAACGGCGCAAGGAAGGATTGCCTGGATTCACCAGGACAAACAATAATCATCGCTCTGATTTTGGGTTGCAATTGATTAGTTATGAATACACACCACCAGCAAGGAACCATGGCAGGGAAAGAGCTTTATTGGAAAGGTGCAGGAGCAGAACCCAAAAGCAGAGCGCTCACGGCTCTCCAAAAGATAATACTAAGTGCCCATTGCAAATGGGAGATCATATTTTCCTGCTCACACTGGACAGAAGGGCAAATGATATCATTAAAGCCCACATCGCATCTCAAAGTCCTTGGAGGGAAAGGAAAGTGGTACTTCATATTTCTATAAAACAATTAGTATTGACAGAACGGACTATAATACAGCACTCGACCCAGAAGAGTAATTAACTATTACGGCAGCTTGCTTACTGGATGTAGATAGGAAGGAGGCAGCAATTAGAGAGCAAGAAGGCAAGCCAGACACATGGATTTGCTATAACAAGGTATTGACCCACAAGCCCTCTGCACAGGTGTCTGACGAGACGTCACGTACCCCATGTCAGGCACCAGAGCATCCCCAGGACAGCCACCAGCATCTCCCTGAGCAGGGCAGGGAAAGAGCTTGAGCCCAGCACCGACTGAGGAGTGACTTCCCTGCATAGGTTGTGCTTGGCCTCTCTTCCCTTTTCCTTGGTTTCTCTGTGCCTCAAATAAGAGGATGGCTACAAGCCAAGCAGAGAGCTCTGGCCACCAATAGCATCAGTGGTGGAAAAGTACCACTAATGTAGGAAGGTGCCTGGGAAGTCATCTGCAAGATGCCACGTACCATCAAATACTTTTCCGCTGAAGTTCAAGGTAACTGGTTTCAGCACCCTTCTAATTTGCATATCTCTGAATAACCCTGGAAACCAAAGCCTCAGGGACAGCTGGGGCTCCTTGCATACTGTTTCAGCCTCAGGATGCTTGGCTTTAAACATCTTCAGAGAGAAAAGATTTGCATCTCAGTTTGGGTCCAGAAAAAAGGACATCAGGTGCCCAAACCTTCAGTGTTTCCCCACCCAAACCAGAGAGGTACTGTGGATTTGCCTCTAAAAAGCTTAGGAAATGCACCTAGCAAATAGGCTTTTCAATATAAACTTAGTAATAGCCCTCTAAGCCTGTTCCTCTAAGGAGATAGTAATAAGATCACTGGTGCTCTCTAAGAAAGCAGGGAACCATGGGGGAAGAACATGTCCCTACATTGCCAGCATCACAGCACCAGGAGCATTGGGGTACAAGGCACCACACTCCAATGTCTGGGGCCAAGGATTTGGGTGGGTTCCCATTCCGTACCCACCGTACCCTTGGGAGGCACCAACTCCTTGCTCTACCTTATTCCCAGCTGCTGGGAACAGCGTCCTGGCACAGCCCTACGGCCCTCCTTGTCTCTTCTCAGGCAAGTGAAACAGAACCAAACAGTGGTTGTCATCCTTCAACACCTTTCTTCCACCTCTCCTTGGATCCCCTCTTCCCCTTCTCCCCTCTTTTGCCACGGGAGGTTTCCAGCACTGACTGGTGATGCCTGCTGCAGGGCATGGAAAACACATGGAAAACCAGTCCACGTGATGCCATCGCATTCGTACCCACACATGAACTTCTGGCAAACGGCTCACAAGTTAGGCTGGAAACACGATGGAGTACGAGAAACAGAACTCTTTCCTATGGTGAATTTTCCAAACAATTCAGGAGGCTTTTTCACACCGGGAAAAAGCTGGGGCTATACATGCAGTGAGGAGCGAATGCTCAGCAGCTCCACGTGCAGCTCCAGAGGCAGAAAACTATTTTGCAGCGATGCCAGTGACTGCTTCATTCCCAATATCCCCAAGATGAGGGGAAGAACTCACCAGCGAGGGTTTCACAAGGACACCATGCTCTCCAGGGTACGGGTGCCAAGGCACGGTGGTGACGAAGGGCAGCAGAGGAGCCAGAAGACATCAGGCATTGCTGGGCCACAGCGAGTACCACAATGACTAAGACATTCTCTCCAGCCTGCCCAAACTCTTACAGCACAGTTAAATGATTATTTGAGAAACAGATCTGGATTTGGAGGCAAAACTAGCTTCTGGAAATCAACTCTCCGAAAAATCTGGGAAGGAAAACAAGACTGCTGTAGGGTTTGAGACAAGTGGTTTGGGACATGAGACCTGCAGGGAAACAGCAGTTTAGCAACCAGACTTTCCAGAAACAAAGCTACAGACACCTCAGGGTCAAAGCCACGATTCCCACCTGCCGATGCCAAACCTTGCCAGTGGCTGAGCGCAGCAGGGTCTCCCCTGTCTCCTTCTCCTGACAGCAAACCCCAGAGAGCCGTCGGGAGAACATCACGGATGCAAATACGGCATGGAGGTTTTGGACACAGGGATTTCAAGGCTGGAATCCTGACAAGCCTTTTTGTCACGCTCCCTGTCCACCTGGGATACATCACTCGCACCAGTTTGCTATCGCAGTACATGCCATTCCACTCATTAGAGCAACAGCAGCCGCCCCCAGGCTTTCTGGTGGCAGCGACCAGCACCCTGTGCACCAGGAGGACACCAGGGAGGACACAGCGATATTATTTAGAAGATGCATTAAGTCAAGTAATCTCGTCGGCTCCAGGGAATCCCAGCCTGGTTCTGAAGTCACAGCAGCTGAGGACAGACAGTGCCACAGAGCTGCTGCCACACGGGTGACACGGTCCTTTAAAAGCAGAGCACTCATTTCCATTTCTTCTCTTCCCAAAATGCTGAAGTCAATCCTGATACACTAGGATGAGAAAGCCTTGTTTTCCCTGGAATATTCCACCTTTGCACTCCTGCTCTGTGCAGGCTTAACAAAGTAAACCAGACCTTGGCCCCAGTGAAAATGATGTGACTTTTTGCCACTGAGGAGTCACAGCTTTACCTCACCTCACTGTCCCAGCTCGTATGCAAAAGCGGCGCCTGTTTTCACAACACAATTAACTGTAGCAGCAGGTAACAGCCAACACACAACTCCTGCCAACACAAATGTGCTGGTTTCATCTTGGGACCTACTCCTCTGCCGACAGAGCTCAATATTGCTCCACCAGCATCACGGAGCAACGAGACAGGCAAAGGAAATCACAGACTAGTGAAAACTGACGACAGAAAACCAAAACACCCTGGTCTTGCTACAGTAGTTGACAGATCATATTTAGGTACCAAATCAGGTCTGAAGGAGAGGCTAAAGGAAGCCAGCAGGATATGGAATAAAATCTGGCAGCTGCAGTGCCAGAAAGGACCAGGGCTGGTCAGTGCCGAGGGCAGAGGCAGCTTCAAGACACTTGGGTCCATCCCGCACTACTTTACTACTACTACACCAAGCAAGCAGCTCTCCCCCCTCTCTCCTCGAGCAGATGATGCTAAGGAGGGATGAAATTGGGAATCGTTACTGTGCCACAACTCTGAAATACTTTCCCCGTGTACACAAGAAGCTGCTCCCATCACAAAGAGTCTGATTTCCACATGCATGTGCATGAATGCACAAGGTAAGGACTAAAAATAGAGGTACCCTATTTCCATGCATTGAGTCAGCAGGTACAGAAACAGCATAAACAGTGATTCAGCAGCAGCCCGTGTGATGCAGAAGGTTGTTCCCTTGCCTCTGCCTCCCTGCTTGCAGCCCTTCCCACCTCAGCTTGGTCCCCAACTCCCAGCAGCTCCCAAAAGCGATGCCCAGGTCTTCCCTAGGGGGCTGGAGGAAGCCTGCCAGCCCCTAGGGACTTGCTGACTGCTCTGCTCCCTCGGGAAGGGGGTGATGTGGGGTGCTTGAGAATGCCCTTCAGGCAAAGTCCAGCTCTCAAGAATACAGACATTTATAGAGCTTCTCTGTCTACAACAGTTTCTCTAGTGTAAAGTCTACACACAACCATAATTAAGTGCTTTGCTATGGAAATAGCTGCATAACTCACTTTTTTTTTTTTTTACTATTTTTTCATTGAGCTTATGAGTCTTGTATCTACAAATCTTAGTCATCCAAGCTGGGTACAAAAAGATGCACGATGTACAACCGTAGCGTATGGTTGCCATCTCTGGTGCAAAGTAGTGCTGTGACTCCATAAACACCCCTGATAAATTGCACACGATGACACCAAGGACATTTTTCAAGTCCTGTGAGATCTGCTACATAAACAACTATGACCTTGTACACATGGTTTCAACAGGGCCAAGTTGTTTTTTGCTGGTTCTCACCCCCAATTTTTTTCATTAACGTTTGCTGAGAAGCCAGAAGGATGATCAGATATATGAAAAGGAGAAAGACTGAAGAGTAGAAACATCATCTTCCATTTACCTTACATTTTGTAAAACTATAACTTATCTCTTCAAGCAGAGAATAAGAAAATATTTCACCATCTACCCACCACCCGAACTCTCTCATTTACCCTTTCAAAGCCAGCAAAGGGAAGAAAAGCCTCCCAAGAACTTGCTGGATTACTTTTTTTTCCGTGTTTTAAGAAAGTGCCTGCTTCTAAAGACACCCCCCGTGAAAAAAGCTGATTTAACCAAAACCACCGAGAGACAATATCTAGAGAAACCCTGCTGGCTGGGGTGACCAAACCAGGCTGCTCCTACTCAACACCAGCCTTAAAAACCTTCTGGGTTTTGTTGTTATCTTTGTTTTTCTGGTCAAAATGCATAGAGCCAGCAGCATCACCAGGGAGATGGGAACTCTTAAAGCACGGGACATCCCCCAGATGCCATGCAGAGATGCCAACCCAAAAGCATAGCCTGTGCCCTTGTGCTGCACATGCTGCTGCCCAGATCACACACCACTTACCTGCTAACACCCCATACAAAAATGAATAAATAATAATAGAGTTCTTAAAATCAGGTAAGCTGTCATTACAGCCACAATTTTCATTTTTCTTTCATTTGAGGGATAATAGTCTTTTAAGCATGTAAGTACTACCTGTAGCCAGCAAGCCTTTTAACGCATAACAAAAATATCATTGAAGGGTTTTCCCCCACAACTTTGACTTATCCCCACACCATTCCTAGCCAGCATAATTGACCAAGAATAATTAAAAGGCATGAGGATTTTAACGTAATCTGAGAATGGATTAAAGTTTTTTCTACTCTCACCTTGACATACTCTGAAGCCTGGATGATTTGCATTTTGACATCTAATTGAAATGAGGGTTGCTGCCTGACGGGCCTTAATCTTCTCAAAACCATGGTTGTGCCTCCCTCCCCAAAGGAAATATTTATCACAAGTTTCACCTTGAATATAGGTCACAGCAATGCAAAGCAAGTAATCAAAGCTGTAAAAAAAAAATAAAAATCTGTCTAGGTAAAAAAAAATAATTCAAAAGGCACATCTGCTCTCCTGAGCCACAGCAAGGAAAGATTATTACCATTAGCATGAGGGTTATACAGCAAATGAAACAATTGGTTAAAGAAAAAAAATATAAATCACATAAATCACTTATAGTGTCATCTTTCATCATTAAATTTTCATGGAAAAAACACTGTGATTTGCTTAGTCTGAATGTATACATGATGATGTCAGATGGTCTCTTTACATTACGGCATAACACCACAAGATAAATGGAGACTATTTGCCACACTACTGGAGCAGCTGTAGCTCCCTCCCAGACCTGCAGCAATCAAACGAAAGGGCACAGAAATAGCAAGCCATCTGCTTCTTCCCGGCCACTGAATTTTGTGCGTTTGGCTGATAGGAAAGATTTGGGATTCTTCTCCTGTTCATATGGGCTTCAACGGCAGGGGCAGCTGAGCTGTTAGGCTAGTTTAAACACCCATCTCTTCTTAGTCCCATTTTGGTTGTCCCTGCAAGCCTTAGACATCACCACATCTGGGGGAAACATCTGGGGGCCACGGTTTGCACTGAGAGCAGCCGGAGCACACACGCGTGCATCCCGAGAGCGCCCGTCTGGAGCGGAGCCTCGCTCCGCAGACTCCCAGCGATGCACAACCAGGCTCGGGGCTCCAGGCTGCCTCCCTTTCATACAGCAGTTGGGTTTTGAGAGCATTAAAAGGGAAGAGAAAAGGAGAGCAAACAAGGCTGACGGATTTTTCCTGTCCTGCTTCTGCATTACGGTGCAGTTCCCCCCGCTGCACCCCCCCAAAGGATGGCAGCGCCCATGACGAGCTCAGGAGACGTCAGAGGAGTGAGATGTGGGCAAGCCACGAACTCCTCTGCATGTGGAAACACCAGGCAGCCTGCTGCCCACCTTCCCGAGTGCAAACAGAAAGGAAGAAAGCGTGCACGGCTATTATGCATAGAGTTGTTAAGACCTATATGAAGCCCCACGTGTGTACATTAAACATCGGCTCCTTTTATCAAGTGCCGTACAGCTTGTATCCATGAATTATGCAAGGCTATTAACTGTCGTCTTCTAAGAGGGAGCAGCTGGAGAGGCTGCTGGGAGGACAGAGGCAGTGCAGAAGGGGCAGCCCGAGGATGCTGGGTGGCTGTGTGTGTCTGAGCTGCAGCACGGCAGCTCCCACCGACTCCGGCCCCGGAGCTCCCGGGACCCCACGCATCCTGTGCTGAGCAATTAGCCCAGCATCTCATAAGCTCTCACCATCTCCCAGCACTCTGTGGAGGAAAAAGAAATATTTGCATCACCTTTTTATCGATGGCAGCTTGAGAAAGATCCGGAGAATTGTGCAAGCTTGTGAAGGAGCGAGCAGGGACCTGAGTCTGTACCCCAGCCTAAACCCAAGCCAGCACCCAAACTGCCTTTGCTTTTGTCCAGGAGCACAAGGAGCCTGAAACAGCCAACCCCCTCCGAGACCAGGGAGCTCCGGTCCCCGCTTCCGTTCAGTAATTTGCTCTTTGACTAATGAACCCCCACACTTGGCTGGAGCACACCAGCGAGGATAACAGCCTCGGGCAGCGTTGTGTAGCCCATGTCATGAGCACTGCCAGGTCACAGGCAAATGCTGGCCACGGGCAAGGATGCAGGCTGGCATCACGTGCACTCACCTGCCCTGAGCCCACGACCTGCAGAGCACCACAGGCTATCTTACTCAGCCCCATCACCGAGTCCTCACCGAGCTGACACCACACTAGGCAGATGTGCCAAGGTTGCTGGAGGCAAGCTCTGGCCGTAAATTACATAAAGGGTGAGAAAGCCTTTGATCCAATTTTATATAAAATATTAATCTCTCCAGTCAATATGAATGCTGTTAGGATTGAGTGGTGGGGCCATACGCAGCTCGGAAGCTTTTTGGAATACAACAGGTGCTGAAAGGGGAGGCACAGATTGGTATTAAGACCAGTTTCATTTCTTGTATATATCATGGACTTGGAAGAACAAACATCAAGCACCATGATTACATTTACTGATGATTCAGAATTGTGTGGGCTCCTCAATACACAAGAGGAGGGCAATAAAGTCCTGGACAACTGTGAGCAAGCAAGCACCTCAGGGGATAATTAAATTAATTCAAGCTATGGAAATGCCACACAACAAGGCTAAAACATAAAGCAAATAACATTGAAAAGGACTTTGCACTCGGAGACTGAGACAAACCCAGGCTGCCTCTTTCTCCCAGTTACCCATGCAGGGTGCCAGGCACAGTTCAAGCATAAAGCCCATGTTGTCATGGCCAGGGAGAGCAGGTAGGTGAAAACAGGTACAGGATACACACAAAGTAATAAAAAAAGCAATCCCAGTTGTACATTCCCTCGCCCAACACACCGTGGCTTTAGGGAGGGCCGATGCCACATGGGGACTACTGGGGATACAGCAGCTCCTGGGCCCCCCTGTCAAAACAGATCCATGCAGGGGACCTCACCTTGCGTCTCCTACCTTGCTTACCACCTCCCAGTCCCTATTATCAACTCCTTTCCAGAGTCTTGACTGTTGCTCCCCATTCCCAGATCATGTACCTGCCCCTAATTGCCGAGGCGGCCTCACCATGCTAAACGAGCCCTACCTTAGGAGACACCAAGGCATCTTGTCTGAGGCATCCTGCCCATCACAAGGACCTCTGGCAGGGCATCGCAGAGCCCTTTCCAGGAGATGAGCCCCAACAGCACATCAGAGCAAGACTGAGGAACACAGAGCATCTGGAGCAGCAACACGAGAAAGGGCACAGGAGAAGTAGTAAGAAGTGGCAGAGCTGCCCAAGGCCCCGAAGGCAAGGAAAAGATGCTAAATTTTATGAGGTTGAGGAAGGGAGCCAAAGGAGGAATAAATAGAGCTAATGAGAAAACAAGGCATGAGCATTCAAAAACCTTTAACACACTGCTAAACAGCAATAAAAAGGCAATTAGAGTTCTGAGATGCATGGAGGGTAATTGCATGCACTATAAATAGGTGGTGGGAAGACCGCTCCCCTCAGCAGGATCTGATTCACTTTTGGGGTGACTTCTGTGTAGATGGGAATATTCTGGTGTGAGACAGAAGCTGAGAGAAGAAAGGTTTACAGAGGGACAAGATTACAGGAAAAATTTCTATCGCATACATCCTTCTGCATGAAATATGCACCAACAAGCAGGAGCTTTACAATGGAGGCTTCAGGGGTTTGAGCTTGAGGAACTCCAAACAGAAGTTCAGCAGCAGAGATGTGAAATAGCCACAGACAGAAAGAAATACCCATTCAATGCCAGCCAGCAAGGTGTATGGCACTGGAGTCTGGGCAGTCCAGTGGGTGCCACTATTGATGGAGAGACTCCCTCACCACGGAGATCCTGCCCTGCTCATAACCCTGGCATGAGCACGTGCAGGCGTGCACCTGTAACAGAATTCAACAGCAAGCAAAAAGAGAGGCTTAAAAGTGGAATTCAAAACCCAAACCCACTTGAGCATGCTCCTCAGGCTGTCACCAGTGCCTGTGCCTCAGCTGTGCTCGCTCTGCTCTGCAGACACGTAACCCTCTCCCCCTGGGCTGGTGTAAACCCTGGGGGGATGCCCACGTTGTGGCTGTACAGGTTCATGGTAGCCAGTGCAAGCAGCTAGTTCACTATTTAAAGACCAAGCTTTCTGATGGCATTCCCTGCCCAGTCTTCCTTTCCTGGGCCAGCCAGGCTGGAGCAAAAGCACCGACTGTCCCAAGACTCTCACCCCACCAGGAACGTGGCTCAGGCCAAGAGAGAATATGCCACAAGGGTCCTGGGGAAGAAAGAGCCCTCAGAGCAGATAGAACCCATGAGACCCTGGCTGAAGGTAGGAGCAGGGTCTTTGCAGCATCACAACCAACATCTTTAAGAGCAGAAAGCACCACCGAAGTCCATGGGACCTGCTAATGAGCAGAAATTATAATGGGTAGATCCGTGGCCAACATAAACCACCAACTGCATGATCAACTTGAGTTTTTTAAGGACATCAGTTCTCTTTCAAGGCAGCTATTGGGTAGAAAAGTACCATTCCCCTCTATCCCAGCAAGACCCCAGGCTATGTCTACTGCAGAGAAAATGGAGAAAAGGAATAAGCAGCTGCGTCTCAGCTGTGAGCAATCCCTCCTCCCTGCCCCGACAGCATCCAGAGGGGGAAAATTTGCAGACTGAAGCACCAAAGGCCCGAGAAAGGGAAGGAGCAAAGCTGCCACTTCCCAGCTCCAGACTGCCCCGGCCAGGCCTGGTGCCCTTCCCTGCTCCTTCCCACCGCAGAACATCAGCATCGATTCACGCGCCGGAGCTGTTCTGCCCTCGCGAATGACTGAGCACACACAAAGTCTCTGCAGTCCTAAACTCCAGCTAGATCTTGGCTAGGCACCAAAACACAACCCCGTGTGGCTCAGACAGCTGCACATCCCCAGATAACAGCAGCAGATGGCTTCTGCCTAGAGGTCTCGCTGGCAGAGGGTGGTCTGCGGCGCTGGGGGTGGGAGGCAGAGGGCTGGTTTTCGCAGCAAGCACCGCCGGCGGGTCACGCAGCCTCCACCCGTGGCTGGAGAAGGACTGGCTGTGTCCTTCCTTCATCCTTGCATTGTCACCATGCAGGTAGCAAAGCAGCTGGCTCCTGCTGCGTCACCCCATTAGCTTCCTTCCCAGGCAGCGATGAGCCTGTCGCCTCTGGTTGCGAGAAGGGTGGGAGCCATCTGCTAGGATGGAGGGGAAATCTAGGGGTGTGGGCAACAAAAGCAAACCCAGCATGTGCGATACCCCAACCACTTTGTGCCCTCGTGCTGAACTAGGGAAGGGTATTTAGCATCTTCAGAGGAAATTTGCCTTTTGCTCGATGTTCTGCTTGCGCGATGCCTGCGTCACCTCCCAGCTGCCTACATCCTCTGTGGCTGCGGTGGGAGAGCAGCGGACCCCCCCCCACAGCACACCAGGCAAACTGAAAGCCCCTTCTCGCAAAAGCCAGCCCCTGGCAGCATCAACAGCGGTCCCAACAGAACTTCTGAACAGCTTCACTTAACAGCTCCTACATCATCCCATATTTTTTGTCCCTAAAACCTAACGTCTGATGTCTCAACACCTTCTCCTTCCTGGCCCCAACCCATCAGACAGGGACATCCAAGAGGATGGTATGTGGGCTGTACCTGGCCAGCTGCTCACAGAGGAGTTTCTCCTGCACTGGTCACATGCCAAGGTCGGCCAGAGCGAGCCCAGAAACCTTCTCCCAAAGTGTCTTTGCAAGTATTTTGTTTTACTTGGCCAACTGGCTGGACAGGGGCCCCATGAATCTCTCCCTGGGACAGGAGTTTTCTCCCAAGCAAAGCACCAGTCCCGTTGGAAGTGGAACAGGTGGTAGATGGAAGACTGAGGACATGTATGGAAAAATGCATTCCTTATAAAGGAGGAAAGCACCCCAACACACAGCCTTCTGTATCTCAGGGCAATATCAACTTAGCATCATCTGGACCCGTAATAGGATAAATTCCCCATGGAAGGGAGAATCGCTTCCCACAGGAGTTGGTGTGTCCCCACGCACCTCATCAACTGCAAACACACACACTACAGCTAATAAACATCAGTGGTTACTACAAACTTACAGCATCTCCAAACTCCCAATGCCATCCTCTGCAGCTCAGCAGGCACTTAGGATCAAATTCAGATGTTATAGCAGACACTGCTGATGCTCTTCACAAGGCAACATGTGAGACTGTTTCAATAAGACATTTTTTAACAAATTGCTTCTTCTATCAGTAGTTTCTCAGGGTGTGAGCCTGGAAATTGGCCTTTCCTCACTGTTACTTTCCTCCCCTGCGCCAGACAGGCAACTGGGAGCAAAACCAGATTTTGAGCTGTGCTTTGAGGGACCAAGCTGAGCCTCTACACACTGCTGTGCTTCAGCAGAAGTATGTTAGGCAATGACAACATCCAAAACAAGTGCTTATTTGCCACTGCAAACAAAGTTTGAGTTTTTACCCCCTCCATGATCCTTCCCCAGGCTAAAGACAAGCAGCAGGCGATGGGCTTGCAGGGATGGGGTCACTCTGCTCCATTCTTATACAGGACCAGATCCAGTTCATAGCCAGTCCTCATCCTAATCATCAAGTGTGGATCTAAATCACACCCAAAAAGGGAGCAGGAGATAGAAACAGGTGCTCTACAAAGCTAGATGTGAAGATTGTCTCACCATATGGTGAAGACACGGAGCACCCTGCCTATCACATCACCCTAATTCAGCACATGGGATCACAAAAGGCCACTGCTGGACCATTAGTGGGCATCCTTGTTTGCCAAGCTATTGGTACAAATGAATGTAAGCATCAGCCCAAAGTTCTACCAAAGGTGGTGGGGTTCCTTCAAGATCTGCACACTGCATCTCCAGTTCCCAAAGATTAACACTCAGCACCACCACTAAACCCTCTTTCTCCAGCCCACACTAGGGAAAACATGACTAAATCTAGATTTCCTTAAGTTTCTTTATCAAACACTAGCATTTAGGTATGGGCAGATGCTCAGAACTTGAGCAGTCCTGGTCACATGACTGTCCTGAAGCACATGGGTCATGAGTTGTATGGCCCAAGTCATTGAGTTGTGAGCACAGGCTGGAGGTGGCCTGTACTAACATTCCCTCACAAGGGTCATCATATACCTCCTGCTACTAAAAGTTTAAGCTCCTAACCTTACTGTGAGACAGACAGGTTTTGAACTATGACAACTACAAACATGGCATTGCTTACCCCAAGCTGAATAAACACCTGCATGACATTTTGACTCAGATGTTTAAATTCTAGAAAACATCTGAAATCATCAGCCTGAATCACAGACAAACAACACTAAACATTATCACTAAAAGCACCTTTTCAAACAGCAATTTCACACATTCACATCAAACACTCAGTGACTGCATTTACGTCCAGTTTTAAGAATGATGCCCACCCAACCCAGAAGAAAACCCTTTCAAAGCACCGCAGGTATCCTGTACCCAAAAGCAACTTCTTCCGAAGCAAGCACCAGGTAAAGATGCTCTGTGCACTTTTTCAGCACTTACAAGGTGACAACATAGAGAAACTCTCCAGGAACGTGCCACCTCTTTCATCTCCCCTCTTGCACCCTCATGAAGACACAGCTGGACCTCAAAGAATGAAGGCTGGCTCAATTCTGACCCACTGAGAGCTGGTGGTACCACCTGCTGTGTGGAGCAGCCAAGGCAAGGAGACAAACTCTGCTTGTCTTCTGGTGCCCACACAAGAGTCTCTGAGAGCTGAGGAGCAGGGTGTCACCTTCCCTTGCACCTCACCTTGCTCTATTTTCAGAAAGGGAAGACCTTTGAGGGGCCACCCTTCAAACTCCACCTCTGAGGAGCCACCGATCCTCCTGGGTGACAAAGAGAGGACCTGCTCACGGCTCATCTGCTGTTTTAAGGGAACTCTACCCTTAGTTTTACTTTTTAAGGCCACACTAATATATACATTGCTCCTAGAACTTTGTGGGTGAAACCCTGGAGCTGCTCAAGTCACTAGCTGAATTCACATCAATGTCAACCAAGCAACAGCTTTATTGATTATACTATAGTGATTGGTCTTAACATTTTAATCAGGTTTACATAATTAAATAGAGTGTATACATTGTGCTGCCCTGGACTAAAACATGGTCAGTAGCTGTAAGGGGTTTGCATGCATTCATTGCTAGTAGCAGTGCTGTGATGGCTGGGCTCTTACTGCTAAACCACACTAAAACCAAATTAAATACCTCTCCAGCTAACAAAAAATTACATAGGGAAATGACTTGATGACCGCTTCCCACTTAGGTGAATGGAGAACGAGTGACTCATCATTCAGCAGAAGGAATTACAAGTTGTGCAAAAGGCAAAGTGCTTCAGGGAGAACGTCTAGACTATGCAAAGCAAGACCATAAATAATACCTTTTGGAAACACCAGGCTTTAGCAGGGGTTGGAGCTGCACGAGCTGGTGAGTCTTCTCCACCCTTAGTTCACAACATCTCTGGCCCGAGAGGCACCACCCACAATAATTGACTCGTTGGGCTACAGATCAGGAGCTGTGAAGTTTTACAACAGCCAAACACCAAGCTCACAGCCTATTTAATTACCTGCTTCCCAATCCAATAAGCTGCAAATATATAAATAGCCAAAGTATGACAAATATTTAATATCTGCTAGAATTAAATTAAGATAAGGCACTGGCAAAATAAATGATAAGTGTTTTGACTGAAAATAACCATTTTCTGCAGATTCCAGACAATTTGAGCACAACAATCCCATTCTGCACTTCACATGGCTAAGGAACACCGCACCTTAGGTGTGCCAGTCCTTCGTCCCCACAGCAATGCTCTCCAAGCAGCAGGCTCATCTTCACTGTGAGTTACCACAGAGCTGACCCAGGGACAACTCTAGGCACAGCTCTCATCTGATGGTGGTGGCGGTCCACGTCCACACCAAGCCAGCTAAGCGGTGACAGTGGCTCCCAACTACTCTTCCAGGTTTTTATAGGTATTAGCACTAATGATCATCTTGCAAGCTCTGCTGCAGCTACAGAGCTGTACAGGGGGTCCAGCTCACACTTGAGACCTGCCTGGACCTTGTATCTCCTTCTTAAACAGCACTAGAGAGCAAGGGACAGACAAAGACCAAGTAGAGCATCATCTGTACCTCTGCTCTCCTGCAGAGCTGAGAAAACCACACCACCAAGGGTTCCTTAGGGCCATCAGTGCAAAATCTGACCATAAAAATCACAGTTCCTCTAGCAGAAAGCTGCTAAAACAAGTCCCAACACCACCCGAGTCACTGTCTGTCCCAGAAGAACGATGTGTTTTAGGAGAGAACTCATGTATATCTGGCATGAGTAACAACCCAACACATGATAGGGAAGAAGTACGTGATTATTTGGAAGGCTACACTAGCTTTACTATGTTCCTAACTGTTGTAGCACCCGCGTGCATGCCAAAATGGCAGAAATGTGATATTTTAAGATACATCGTAACCAATTTAACCGAGTTTCTGATCCCTCACACCTGTTCTGCATTAAGCACTGTGCTTAAATCAATCTCCATTCAGCAAAGCACAAGCTTAAGCGCTTTGCTGAATTTGACTGAGAATTTTGCTAATGCACCCGACGTCATCCCACAGGCTTACACAAGGACCCAAATCACAAGCCACTTCTCCCAGGAGTAGCTCCAGTAATCTGCAACTAAACTAGAACTTCTTTCATCCCACATTTATCCCGCCAGGAACTGATTTACTCTCCCACGTGCCACCTGCCTGCTCCCTCCTTCTGCAGGGAGGAAAACACAGGTGATAACAACCACAACTGCTGTGATGCCTGACCTAATGTGGTCTCCACTCCTGACGAGCACCTCCTGCTGCCCCTTCCCCAACGAGTGCTTTCAAGGGGCAGGTGATAGTTTGGAGAAGGTCTCCCAGCTTGTGCTACTTTGAATGAGCAAATGCTGATTCCTGGCTTGCGTTGTGCCTTTTGGCTGCTGTGTTTTGGAGGTATAACCCACATCCAAGGATGCTTGGTACATACACATTGCCCAGCTTCCCCAAGGCTGCCAGCTGAGCTCTCTTCCCAAAGGCTTCAGACCGCTGGGATCAAGCAGGGAGCGGCACCGAGCATGGCTGGTCGCCTCAACTCTACTTCCAAGTCAGCGTGAGCTAGAAAATAGACTAAATACATCCTGGGCAAGCAATTACCAAGCTAAGTGCCATCTGCAGTACTAAAACACGTTGTTCCGAGAGCAACAGAGCTGGCACAGCCACTTTCCTCCTGAGCTGCATCGCGAGGCTGGAGCCTTCAGTGTCCAGCAAGGTGTGAGCTCTGATGGGAGCTTTTCCTCACAGGCCACCCATTCAGTAGGTCTTTTGCTCAGATTCTCCAGTGGCTAGTAAGGGCTGCCCGCACACTGCCACCTTTCTACCGCCTGAGATAGGAGATAAATATGAATCTCCCTGTTTTCACCAGGCCTTTAAGGGATGAGAATCTTGCAGACCACAGTCTGCCTGTCAAATGTGCCTGGAATTCTTAAAAAAGAAATCCAAGCGGGAAGAAAGACAGCACAGGCAGATATATAATAAACCTTTTTCTATTCATTTTTTTTTTTCCTTAGGAAACAATGCTAGTGAGATGTAAATAAAAGAACTTACAGGTAGGCATCACGGATGTGTAGTTACTCAAGTGAAGCCTTACAACGTAAACATCAAGATAAAGCTGAAGCAGAGGTGTAGGCTTGAACACACTGATCTAAAAAATAATTTTTACCCTTTTGCTGGAATTTCTGGGGTGTCAGGATCGGAAAAATATCAGCTCTGAATGGTATTTGCTTGAATTCATCTTGAAATCTGAGACAGAGTTTGTTACTGGTATAATCAAGCAGTGTTGTCATGCCCACGTGCAGTACACGCTTGGCTGTGCCGTCCGTTCACGCATTTCCACTGCTCTCCTCGCTCCCATATATGTTATAATTCATCAAACCACATGTAATTATCTTTCTGTTGCAACAGCATCTTAAGAACACACTTCTCTTTATTCCGAGGTGGCTCACGAGCACTGTAAAACACCAGGCTGCATTTTCCAGCTCCCGAGCCCTCCACGCCGGTGTGCTGCTACACAACCGGTACCCGCGGCACCTGTGCGTGACACCACCACAACACCCGGCCCCCGGGGCTCGGGGTACCAGCCAGCTCTGATCCAGTAGCGCTGCAGGATCAAGGAAGAAGGATTACACACCTCAGGGGACTACCACAGGGATCTTCAGCCCAGGCAAGAACTCCAGCGCCACGACTGCAACAAAAAAAATCAATCACTCTCTTTTCCAAGAAAATTGCAAAGAAGAAGATGAAGCTGCGGAAGGAACCTGGGCTCCAAGAGCTCAGTGGGGGCTGCAGCCCATCTCAGGCCCTTTTAGTCCTCCTGTGAAGATGGGCTGGCTCTCATCGGGTAACCCAGAGATGCTGGGTTGTACCAGGCAGCTACTCTGCAGGGTGACAGCCTCGCTGCCTCACCTGCAAAGCCACGGTCACCCTGCTGGGGCTGTGCTCCGAGGTGGCAGCATCTCCCGGGCTACAGGGCAGAGCTGCAGGTTGGGTGAAGACAAATCTCATCCTCCCAGCACCATGCAGGACCTGCTGAGCAAGGCTGGGGACAGGTCACGAGTCCTCACCGCTGCACAACTCTGCCAAAACACCTCCATGATGCAGGCGTGGGGTGCGAGCAGCTCCCCAGTGAAGCCTGGCTGGTCCCCACACCTCAGTAGAGCTCGCAGGTGTCCTGCCCACAGACAGCGACTGCAGTGAGCAGATCGGCAGAGCCAGGCCTTCACATCTCCAAAGTGCCCACACACGCAGTGGATCAAACACGTCCCTCTGCAGCCCCTCCATTGGCACCGACAGGAGAAGCAGGAGCAAGGTCCTGCGCACTGGCCCGTGCAGCGCGGGGACAGCAAACCACAATACTTGGGGTTTTCTGCTTCCCATTTCTCCCAGGACAAAACCCTTCCCTTGTAAATAGCAGGCTGTAAGGACGGAGAGACAAATGGCATATGGAGAAAGAAGCATTTATCCCCCTCTGCGGATGAGGAAACTGAGGCAACAGGTCCCATCAGAGCAGCACCAAAACCTGTTTTTTCCCTGCCTTTCCCCTGAGGAGGAAAATGCATTTGCTCCACCCCAGAAAGTCCTGAAACATCTGGTAATTCCATCATTACCCAAAGCCCATCAACATACAAAGTCCCCACAGAGACCATTCAACCTGGCAGAGCCACCATGACAGCAGCTCGGTGCCCAAGAGACAATGAGTCCCACACTTTCACCCTCTGGTCCCCCTCAAGCCGGAGAAGGAAGACTGGGTTTTCCCAGAGGGATACGTCAGGAAAGCAGAGGAGCATATGGAGTCCAGCAACAAACTCCAGGCTCTGACAGCCCTTTAATTGACTTTAACAGAAGTCTTGGCTAAGGAAAAAGGGCAAGGGTTTACTCCCAGCATGATAACCGAATATAGGGACATACAGAAGACGGAAACCCAGAATGAATTCACTTTTAAAAGGGTGAGTTCAATTTGACATGTGTTGTCAAGTTAAATTTAGTTTTCCCAATTCTATCTCACTGCTAAGTTTATGGGGAGATGCACCTATTTTAGCTATTTGTATACATAAGACAGAGTCATTTCCCTACATCGTTTGTTTCACAGAGAATGAATCAATATCACATGTACCTTCCCCATTCCCTTGATTTTGCTGCCAGTTTATCATTTTTCTCATTACTCTTCATTTCTTTGGTTCATTTATACTTTATTCCCCCCTTTTCTCTTTCCCTCCCCTCTTTCTGTCCCTTCACAGTGCAGTATTTTGATTTCAGGGTCTATGAATTGCCCTTTTTCCCAGGCATTCTTCTCCAGACTGCTAAGATGATGCCTATTCCTTTGGAAAAACTCCTTTTCAATTTCAGTTCACTTTCACGTGAGAAACAGTTGCAGAGCTTGTTTGTTTCTGTTAATTTCTGCAAAACTAGCAATTACTTAAATTCCATCTTCTTTTTCTAACGCAAAGAAGTTGCACAGGAAACAAAAGCCAAGACGACTTTGAAAACCCACAGTCTGCTAAAGAAGGGGTTGGAGGCAAAAATACACATTGAAAATTCTCTAAACCTAGGTATATCTTTGCTCAGCACACAAAAGCAGATCATTCAACCTTCCAGCGACACCAGATTGTCCTATATTGCTTTTAAACTACAGGCAGTACGGATACACTTTCCTACCTCCGTATGTTGCAATGACTAATAATAGTCCTGTGGTGTAGCAGAACTAAATGTCGTTTGCATCAATACATCCAGGAGTCTGCCTGATTCGCAAAGGTCATTTATGAACGCAGAACGGTAACAAAGCTAAAACCGCAGCCTAACTGAAAATGGGGAAAACAAGCAGCCAGCTGTTCCAGAGCACTATGTCCCATCATGGACCTAACTCTGGCTACCACAGGGAAAAAGTTGCCTGCGTTCGACTGAAAGTCACCCGCGCCCGCATCCTGGAGAAACTTAATTCCTGCCCTGGCCCATGAGCTTGTGCCTCAGTGGAGAAACAAGCTCCAAGCTGGCTCCTTGGGGATGGGGTGAGGGGCTCCAGCCCAGCCTCTGCCCAGAGCAGTGCGTGGCCCTGCCGCGGTGACGCACTCGGGGAGGAAGAGTCAGGATTGTGGCAGCGACTTCATCGCAAAGCTCTGCTGCCACGTTTTGCCGGGAAGCCGGCGTTGGGGAGCTCACCGCACAAAAACACTTGCAAGAAGTTGAATGAGACTCAGTAACTCCCCAAGTCAGTGCCAGCACTCCCAGTTAAGCAAACTTCGCAGCCAGCATGGAGTTGCAGGATCCCTTTGCAGGGGGCAAGGGGACGTGCCCGGTGTTTTCCAGCAATGTAACCCATTTCTCTCCTTCTGACAACCTTTTGAAGGCCAACACCTCAAACTTCCCGAATCCCGACGTTGCGTAACTAGAAGCAATGCCATATGTCAGCGCCCCGGCTTTGTGTGGGAGACCACAGAGAGGTGGCAAGGGGCTTCCCTGCACCCCGGGACGGGGCTCCTGCCAGCAAAGCCCACCCGTGCAGGCCCAAGGTGCCCTCGCCGGGATTGCCCTTGGGGTGCCCGGGCGGCTGCAGGCCTGGAGAGCACCTGCGTGGGGAGGGAGCAGGATGGGGACAGGCAGGGATGCGAGCAGGGGGGGCGTCTGGGGGAGCAAGCAGCGGGGGAGGTAGAGCAGGGGCAGGAGGGCGGTGGGCAGGCAGGGAAGCTGCCGCCGGGGGGTGGGAGGAGAGGGGCTGGCCGGGGAGCTGCCGGGGAAGGGGAGGCCGGGCCGGGCGGTACCTTCTGCTGCCGGCGGGCCATGTCGGTGGGCTGCTTGGCGTTGAAGGGGTAGGCGATGCAGCGCATGACGAAGACGTAGAGCTGCAGCTTCCTCTTCCTCTCCTCCTCCTCCCGCTGCAGCCGCTCCAGCTCGTCCTTCTCCTTCTCGCTGGCCACCGAAGGGCTGGGGCTGGCGGGCCGCGCCGCACCGCCGCCGCGTCCGCCCGGCTGCAGCCCCCCGCTGCCGCTGGCGCTGCCGCCACTGCTGGCACCGCCGCCACCGCCGCCGCCGCCGCCACCGCCGCCGCCCGGGCCCTCGCCGGGGCGGCTGGGCGAGAGCCGCGCCGCGGCGGGCGCCAGCGGCTCCTTCCCGCTCTCCTCCTCCACCAACTCCTCCGACTCCTCCTCGCTGGACGATGGGTCCAGCATGATGGCGGCAGCTGGGCTCGGCCGGGGTCGGACTGGCTCTGGGCTGGACTGAGCTGTGCTGGGCTGGCTCGGCTCGGCTCGGCTCTGCCCGGCTCCGGCTCCGCTCGCCGCCGCGCCCGCGAGCGCGCGCCCCCGCGCCGCCCCGCCCTCGCCCTCGCCTCGCCCCGCCCCGCTTCGCCCCGCCCCGCCTCGCCTCGCGCGCGTCGGGCGCTGGCCGCGGTGCTGCAGGGCGGGGGGGGGGGGTCCGCGAGGCAGCGCACGAGCGGCCCCGCCGCGCATGCCCGGTGGGAGGCGGCGGGGCGCGGCCCAGCCCGGGGGGAGCCGCCGTGGGCCTCGCCTCAGGAGGGCGTGGGGGGCCCGCGAGGCGGCTGGCGGCGGGGAGTGCTCCCGGAGGGGCACCGACGAGTCCTCGGTGTCCTCAGGGACACCACTGTCTCTCAGTGTCCCTACAGCCACACGCAGACACCGCCGTGTCCTCGGTGTTCCCACAGGCTCTATTGTGTTCTTGGTGTCCCCATAGATACTGTTGTGTGCTTGGTGTCCCCACAGACACTGCTGTCTCTTGGTGTCCCCACAGCCCCACAAAGACACCGCCGTGTCCTTGGTGTCCTCACAGCCACACACAGACACTGCTGTCCCTCAGAGTCCCCATAGCCCTACACAGACACGGCCGTGTCCTCACAGGCGCCGTTGTGTCCTTGGTTCCCCACAAACACTGCTGTCTCTCGGTGTCCCCACAGCCTCACACAGACTCCATTGTGTCCTTGGTCTCCCCACAGGCTCCATTGTGTCCTTGGTGTTCCCACAGACACATGGAGATATCACAATGTGCCTACAGTGTCCCCACAGACACCACTGTGTCTCAGTGCCACTACAGCCACACACAGACACCACCATGTCCTCAGTGTCCCCACAGGCTCCATTGTGTCCTTGGTGTCCCCACAGATGCTGTTGTGTCCTTGGTGTCCCCACAGACACCGCTGTCTCTCAGTGTCCCCATAGCCCCACACAGACACCATCGTGTCCTTGGTGTCCCTACAGCCCCACACAGACTCCATTGTGCCCTCGGTGTCCCCACAGATACTGTTGTGTCCTTGGTGTTCCCACAGCCACATGAGATATCTCTGTGCCCACAGTGTGCCCACAGTGTCTCCACAGACACCGCTGTCTCTCAGTGTCCCTAGAGCCACACAGAGACATTGCGGTGTCCTTGGTGTCCCCACAGACACTGTTGTGTCCTCGGTTCCCCACAGACACTGCCATATCCCCCCAGCAACCTGAGTCACACGAATTCCTGCCACCTTGAGGCTCTCAGCAAGTTTGCTTTCCAACAAGCGGCTCTTCTTGCTCCTCAATGCCACTAAAAATCTTAATTGAAAAGCGATACTGCTAATAAATATTTCACCCAACTCACTAATTATTACATGTGTAATGATATCGTGGAGCTCTGCTTTGAAGATTACCTGGAGTGAGCTGAGGACTTCAGGAGCAGCTATGAGGGATGAATCAGTGAAGACGTTGTGTGTGTGTTCAATATTTTAATTTTCAGCTATTTTCAGGTCTGATTGAGCTTCATTTGGGAATATATGTGTATTTGTGGTGGGTGGGTGTTTCCGAGGTTTGTTTTTTTCTGCTCATTTAGCAGCGCTTCTTTGGTAAATGTCAAAATACCTGTCACCTGTGACACATGTTAATAAATATCTGTTTCACTTTGGGGGAGAACAGGTAAACACCGACTCCTGGTGATGGGGCTGTGAGATTAGCTCTCGGGAGGAGAAACGGGTGCTGTGTTTCGGGATTCTCAGATCAGCTGGGCTTTCCAAGCTCCTTGCCCACTTCCAATTAAAAGCTCAGTATGGCAGATGAGTCTGGAAAAACTTCAGAGCCCTGCATTTCCGAAAGCCACGAGGAGCGGCTGAAAAATCAGCACAGAGTGGTGGAAATGGCTTTTAGCAGCTTACCTGCTGGAGCTGTGCCACCCTGCATGTCCCATGGGGTTATGCTTGGTGGCTGGGCTCACTGCCACCCCTGTGGGAGCTCCTTCTCCCACGGGGACACCAGCAGCACGAGGGGAGCCAGTGGCTGGCTGTAGCCCTGCGGCTGTGCGCGCCACGGTGTGGGAAGTCCTGGGGATGCTGAGCTCTCTGTGGGGAGGAGCAAAGTCATCAAGTTCCTACAAACAAAGTTTTCTCTGTGGTCCTCAGTGGGAATCCTGTTTTGAAAGGCTGGGATTGGGAGCCTCGCACCCCTGGCACTGCAAGGGGACATCCTGAGAGCTTCCTTAGAGCAATCCCAAGGAGGGCATCCTGCACAGGGCATCAGGGTGAGCTCTGCAAGGCAGAATCGTTGAACAGCCCTCTCCCTCTGCAAGGGTGCCAGCTGTGGGGTGGACCCAGGCCCTGTGGGATGTAGGTGGGCTCCCACAAGTGCCAGGTGCTGACACGCACCAACCCGCGAGGCAAACACAGCTCCAACCCTGTTTTCACACGGTGTGGTGTTGGGACACAGAGGCTGGGGCAAGTTGAGGTTAGGAAAAGGTTTTTCAGCGCTTCTCAGCGTCATTTCACTTCATGCCTCCCTACTTATTATCCCCCCAAACCAACAGATAAAATCATTGCTGTGGTGTCACTACCTCTCCTCACTCAAGCGACATGTCATATAGTGGTGCTGTGAGTTCCTTGCGATACGGACAAGTCATACAGCACCTCCTAGAGCCATTTTGCCTGACGCATGTCCTAACATGACTAACACAAGGATGGCTACCACAAAGGTGATGGGAACATCTCAAAGATCTCTTCCCCAGTAAAGTTCTCTAATTTTTTAAAGTCTGTTTTGAGGTTTTAAAAATTGATGTGATTTTCATATTATCCATCAGAAAAAACTCATTGCCCTGAGTCCAGTTGTGCCAACAGTGAAGGCAGAAAAAAAGAGAATCAATTACATCAGTGCTTATAATGGTGTTATCTATAGGTAATCCCACCACAGAGGAGAAACCTTTGTCTTTGTGTTTTTCAAGAAAGAAATGCTGTTTATTGGACGAAGAAATTTCTGTCTGCGACATGAGGCTGCAAGTACCTTCCCTTATAGTTTAGGAGTGGATTTTGGAAAGCCACAGCTCTCTCTCTCTATCCCAGACATGACAGCAATGAAACTCTCTAAGATGATCAGAGGAAAATTGGACCATTTTTATGAAAGGTTTTCTTTCAGTGGTGACTGCTCTGAACTGTTTAGGTGGCTGGAAGTGCTACAGATAACTCTGCAGAGGTGGATTCGCTGGAGGAAAGCAGCTGGGGATGACAGAAGCAACTTTTGCTGGTAGGAACATCACAGACATTCCGTATCTATCTATAGAGGCAGATTGACTTTTCTGACAGATTGTTGGAAAAGAGTTCTTAAATTAATTGATGCAAAATAGATACATACAACCACCCAAAAAATGTGTTCTTCTGTAGGAGCTTTCAGAATTATATTTATCCTTTAGTGGGTGAGATTTTGCTCACTGGAGAACTTTGAAATTGGATATGCTTGAAAGGGCCCAACGAGATGTCCAGGAATGGATTAGTCAAGGTTTATCTGAAGTGCTGCTGGTCCAGAGGAGCAGGGACATATCGCCCTCAGAGTGATCAACACTTTCTCTTTCCTTGATCCACACAGCCGTGTTTACCAGTGGTTAAGTCCGAACATACAGTTACAACATTAATGCTTTTTCCAGAGTAAAGCCAAGAGCAAGGTCAGAAAGTCTCAGGTTTCTTGCTTTCTGTTTCCAAATGCCACTTTTGTCCAGCAAGGTGTGTGCAGCTCCCTCTAAAACATATCCCACGTACAGGTGTTTGCCTCCTAACCTAAACCAGCACTATTACGGCATCTCCAGCTGCAGGAAAAACACTGTCTGCTGACAGCAAGAAGAGTAGAATTTGCAAAAGCTCTCAGTGTTAGCCTCCCTGCACCTCTTAGTGGCACTTTTTGCGGGAGCCAAGGGCTGCCTCATTGATGTTGGAACGTCCTGAGGAATATTGCCCTGTTAACCACACGAACGACATATGAACCCTGAATTTTGCATCTGGGAAGATGATCTGGAACTTGGCTGGGTGAGCAATCAAAGCAGCCGTGGAACAGGCGCGACTGTCCAGCATCGCGCAGGAAGGGAGGCAGAGCAAGCGGAGCGATCATAAAAATTATGTGTGCGTAACTTCCAGTGGTAATATTTCATGGTGGGTAATTGTGTAATTACCCATTATGAGTGGGTAAATGCAGACAACTGAGAGCATTAGCTAAGTCATTTTTGATATTATATTGCCACATATTGCTGTTTGCTCAGGGTACTAAAACAGAGGCTGTTTGGGTTAAAAGGATGTGTAATGTTGGGCAGCTTGTTTTCAAGATGCAGCACAGCTGCAAAATCCATGGCCCTTCCTAGCTTATCACTTTGGAGCAGGCTCCAGGAGGTTTAAAAAAATCTGTCCCTACCTATTTGTTCCCAGCATCACAAATTAATTGCTTCTTCTAAAACATTTTCCAGAATAATTACCTAATGAGATCCAAAAGGCCTGCATCGCCAGCTCTCTTGCGGGTTCCAGTAAGAGGCAATGCACACTAAGTGGGAATACTGGACCTCCACGCCTGCTCATGTTTGCACAACAAACACAGAGCAGCAAAGATGCAATGACCCTGCAGCACCTGAGCTTCTCACCTCTCCCGGCTGGAGCCACTGCAGCTGCTGAAAGGGGATCTCAGGTGGCCCCAGGTATTGGAAGCAGCCTTGCTTGAAGAATATTAAAAGTATTTTGTGAAAGGTTACAAATTTGTTTCAATTTTGTAGGGTGTCATAGGGAAGAACCTGCTGATATTAGAAAAAATCTCTGCTGTAGCATCCATATCCCTCTCCATTTATTCCCATTAGACGGGGGAAATCAGTGTAGATAATGATTTGTGGAAATGACTGCAAAGGAAAACAGAGCTGAAGCAGAGGCCCTTGCTCTGGAAAAAGGGTGGCTGTGTACGTGGCACCGGGTGCTGCAGCGCTGCCTTTGCAACCAGGTTGGCAGGACCCAACGGTTTGGAAGAAACCCTCAGAAAGAGTAAACTCCTTTTAAAGCAGCCATTTGGGAGAGCTTAACTGAATAGCTCCCACAGGGAGGCTCACATTTGCATGAAAAACAAACAAATCCACGGGCTTTTTATTAATCCTGGTTAAAGGCCTGAACAAGAATATTTATGAAAGCTGGAAGCAATTAGTGCCGTTGTAAAATCTATGGGCACCAATGGCAGCAAGTCATGGAGATGGTCTAGAAGGGAAAAGAGAGAGTAAAGTGCATCTCATAGAATCCTAGAATGGTTAGAGTTGGAAGGGACCTTAGAGATCATTGAGTTCCAACCCCCCTGCCATGGGCAGAGACACCTTCCACTACATCAGGTTGCTCCAAGCCCCATCCAGCCTGGCCTTGAACACCTCCAGGGATGGGGCAGCCACAACTTCCCTGGGAAACCTGTTCCAGTGCTTTAACTCCCTCGCTGTAAAGAATTTATTCCTAATATCTAATCTAAATCTCCCCTCTTCCAATTTAAAACCATTACCCCTTGTCCTGTCACTGCACTTCCTGAC
>JAOTQQ010000003.1:7876834-7904814 GCA_026546715.1 Gallinago undulata
GAGAGGGAGAATGACCTCCCTCGACCTACTGGCCACACTCTTTCCTATGCAGCCCAGGATCCCATTGGCCCTCTTGGGAACAAGGGCACACTGCTGGTGCATGGAAAGTGTGCTATCTACCAGGACTCCCAGAGGAGAGGTTGAATTCCCTTCTTTGGGAACACAGGGCAGGAGTGGGGAAATTTAACCACAGCATCGTGGGAGACGTGCTGCATGCCCTGGGCCCCCACCACCCGGCTGCTTTCCCCCCCACAGGGCTTGGGCAGAGCCTGCTCCCCACCTGGGATGCTCTTGGCCCTAGCCCTGGTCTTTGCAGCCGCTTCATAGGGTTTATTACACCAGGTGTTAAAATAAATAACACCAAATTAGCCTGACCCAGCAGGGACTGAAAGAGGGCAGACTCGTTGTCTGCGGCTACTCAGCAAAATCCACAAGTGAGCCATTTATCTCCGCTTTCTGGCCAGCATCACATCCATGTCAGGTTCAGCACCAAAACCCTTTTCCAAACACTACTGAGAGGATTGTAGCAATATTTTGTTGCCCAATCAACACTGGCTCCCAGCTTTTGAGGCGTTTATAATTAAAAATGACTGAGGCTTATTGCAGATCGGAGGACCACGGGAGATTTATTAAATGCACCCTACTCTGCTAGCCCAGAGCCTGAAATAATTGCAGCTGATCTATTCCAACATGCAGAGGGCTCCTACAAAACCCGGGCTGGATTGCTGCTGCCATTTAGTGCCTGATTGCCACCCCTTGCACTGCAAGTCAAGGTGCATCTCTTTACTTATTTTTAACTTTCTCACGGTAGTTTTTCAACTGGTCCTCACCTATCAGGAAAGCAGCTGGAGAAGGCAGCAATTGATTTGTAGCAATTATGCTCTGGCTGAGTGATTGCTTCCCTGAATGTACAGTACTTCCACTGCTAAGGAAATAACTCCTAATTTCTACTAAGCTTTGAAGTGTCTTTATTCTGGAAGGGCTGATTTTACTGGTCTTCAACAGATCACTGAAAACTTCCAGCTAGTGTTTTTTTCACAGTAATTATGAACCCTTATATTTCCCTTTGCACGAGCCACTTCCCCAGGTTTACAGAAGTGATGAGATGGGATTCCTCTGGGGCCATGAATCTTACTTTTTATTAAACGGCCCAATCATAATGAATGCCTCAGAGTCACCATTTTAAAATAAAGGCATTATCAGTACTGCAAAATCTATGGTGAATTAATATGTAATATCAGTAAGTAGGACGCTCGAGCAGTATTTTAGGCACAGAATAAATATTTAATGATTTCTGCTCCAAATTTAGTGTGAAAGTGATTTAAATGCACAGCATGCTCCCTGCTTACATATCAACAATTTGACACAAATACCAGCCGGCTGCTCGTGCGCTTCCCAGCAATACCACTCGGGTGCCGCGGAGCATCCTCGCCGGTGGCAGGACCATGGCTCGCAGCACTTTGAAATTTCTTTGCTATCAATTCAGCAAAGGACTGGCTTATACGTGGCAAGCAGGCTCCATGCTGCTCGTCAGGACGTTGCTGTCACCATCAAACAGGCTGCAAATAAAATCCAGCCCGTTGAGTGTCCCCTCCAGGAGCTCGGCCATGGTTGGCAAGAGCGAAAGAGTTTGCAGAAGGAGGGGGATTTATTCAAACTGAAAGCTCACACACATAGAAAGGGGCTGTTTCTCCTATGGTTATTTTGGAAATGATAGTGAGTATCTTGACACACCAAGGCCCATTGGGAGGAGAGCGCTTGGGTCCCCTCCTGAGCTGTTTGGCAATCGCTGGATTTGGTTGAATGTTCTCAAAGGAATTCCTCTTTGATCACTCCAAAGGAGCGTTTTTTAATTATTGGCGTGGGCAACACCACAGCCAGGCTCCCTGTGAAATTCCTAGAGAGATCCCCTGTGAAAGTTTTAGGCTCCCACAAATTCAAAGAGGTCAAAAGCTGCTTTTAACCAATCCCTTGCCAAGTTTGATGAAAAAAAAGACTTCAGCTGGTCAAACAAAAAAAAAGAGAAAAAAGGAAACTCAGCTTCATGCGTTTCACTTTGAATCACTTATATATTTCAATATCTCAGCTACATGCACAATTTTATGGATGATTTAGAAACGCAGCACCAGGGCACTACAATGTAGATCTGAAGAAGCCCGTGGCTGTGGTTTCACTGGTGGAGGCTGCTGCATTCAGGAGACCTGGGGCAACTCTGGAAAGTTGCTGAAGAACAATGCTTGACTTTTTCCTCTCCATCTGCTGCAGGCAGCCAGTTCGGATGAGAGGCTGCCGTGGGGGTCCATCTGGCACCCACAGGCACAGCCCTGCTGCCACCTCACCCTTCCCACGATGGGTTCTGCCTTAGGGGGCAAAGCCAAAGAGAATGCTCTGCCGTAAAATACCCCTTTGCAACCACCCGCCCTGAGTCAGATGCAGCTGACCCAGGCTCACGGAGAAATGCAGCCCAATGCAGCCCCAGTAAAATCACAGGGTGATAAAACTGCTGAAGTTTGTGCAGAGAAAGTGATTTTGCCCAGCAGTGAGAGGGCTGGGTCTGTGCTGCCGTGTGTGTTGGCTGTGCTCACACTGCGCGGTTTACAAGCTGGTAAAGCAACTGCTGGGAGAATTTGTCCCTTAAAAGCATATTAATTCAGGGAAATATGCCTCTTTACAGCATGGAAACCCCCTCTAATAGTTTGATTAGGCTTTGATTCTCTAATTTACTGATGGGAAAGGTGCTGAGCCGCACAGATTTGAGCCTTCTAAGTGATTTGACATCTCTGTACATGATATCACACAGCAGCAGCAACAGAATGGGCAGGTTTGATGTAGATTTTAAAAGCATCAGTTTGGATCCCTTCCAAGCGTTTGTGCAGTGTTAGCACTTCCCATTACTCCCCAGGTATTTTTGTTGCAAGCAGCATCTTTCAGGTTAGATGCAAGATTTTCTCCTTCACTATGAAACTTGATCCTGGCGTGATATCAATCATTGTATATATATACACACATACAAATTAATATTTCTACATGTAAGTGGTGGTTAAGAGGATAATAATACCAGTAAGATTGCTATACAACTGTCTCAGCCTATTACTTAAAAAGATTATGGTGTTTGTAATGATCCTAGGATATTATTAATTTCAAATACATTATAAGAATGGTCAGATCGTTTAACATAAATAATTCTTCTGTATCATGGTGCCTGTGATACACAGGAGCATCTTCCTGCCATGGTGTTGGGCGGTGCTCTGAACTGAACACCATTTGTGGAGATATTACACAGAAACAGAAAAGATGCTGTTTAACAGCAAATTAAGCTGCAACAGGTAGTCAGCGTCATAGGACATAATTTTTCAGGTTGCAGACTTGCTGAGTTTCTTCTACCACCATCCTCAGCCAGGGCATGGCTTGTCCTACAGAAAAATCCTGTTTCAGCAGGTGGTTTGCAGCAGCTGGTTTGTGATACCAGCAAAGCCCTGGTGTGGAACAGGGACAGCCCCTCCAGTCTCCCAGCGCTAATGCATCTCTCCCCATCTGGCGCTGCCTCGAGGGCTGCACATGCTCTGGATACAAGGGCATCCCAGCTTCCAGCCACACGGGTGCTGGGTTTCCAGGACACCCACCAGGTCCCTGTCAGTTCTGGTGGGAGCTTCTCCACCTGCACCCTCTTTGTCCTCCGTGTATCAACCAATTGATCAATCACACATCTTTAGGACAAATCCTAAACTTCAGCAATTTTGTGGAGCCAGGCTTTGTTTCTTTAACAGGATTGTGCTGATCGAGACAAAGCTTATTTCTTCTAAACAGCAGGTTTTTGAAGAGTGGGGCTGAAACACTGTTTGAACACTCGTTGCTTTATTGGCCTCCCTGGCATAATCTCTGGCAAGCTGATTTACTGCAGCCGTTTTACTGTGTGTAGAGCAGAGGGATCAAGTCTGTGTGCCTCCCCAGCAGCTCTTTGGGCTGTGTGGGTAGAAGAAAACAGCTCCAGTCAGCCTTATGGCGTTATGGTGAGATGGGGGTTAAGGATGAACAAAGTAGTGCAGTCCTCAGATGGGCTGGGAGCGAGGTGGAGAGACACCCAGATGCACAGGACAGCCTGGCTCCATCAGAGCCATCAGGACTGAACCTGCTGGGGAATTCAGCTCCTTCAGAGCCCCTCAGGTGTCTCCCACCAGGCTCTAGAGGGATCTGATGGAGGGTTGGGGTCTTGGGCATTCTGCTGTACAGGCACTGTTGTATGTGCTGGGTGCTGTCTGTGCAGCACACCGTCCATGCTTTGCGTATGCCACGCTGTATGTGCATTGCACTCCCTGCACTGTGTGGTACACACACGGTGTTTTACATATGCTGAGCTATATGTGCACCGTGCTGTACGTGTGCTGTGCTGCCCATACCATCCCTGCCGTGAGCACAGCATCCCCTGCTCGGTCCCCAGCCAGCACACAGAGGGTCCCCCTTGCCTCTGAGAGCGTTTGTGGAAGTGGGGCTGGCAAAAACACAACATGAAAACCACAAGAACCAGCTCACGCTAATGAGGACCAGCTGCAGGAGGGTCAGCACCACTGCTGAAGGCCGGGCAGCTTTTCACCCTGAGTACATGGAGATGGAAATAGCTACGAAGCCCAATAACTGTAGCGGTGTTTGTGATGAGAATGAAAAAGACAATTGTCTCCCTGGACTCATCCAAATTTCCAAACACATCTTCAGATGGGAAAACAGCCAAAATATTCCCCCCCCCAAGGAGGCCAGCAATGGCAGAGGGGAGAAGCAAAGCAGCATTGCTCGCTGGATTTCAAGCAGCTGGAAAAAGGCTAATATCAGCTAAACCCTGCAGCTCGAACTGCTGGGGGAGGTAAGGAGCTCTTCACTAGGAATAATCATAACTGCAAAAAACTGCCAGCAGAGTCCCCAGTCACAACAGGAGCCAGCACTTGTGTCACCCGTGCAAGCTGTCCCTGAGCAGACTTTGTGCTTTGCCTTGTCCCTGTCGGATCTCACCACTGTCCAATGCTGTCTTCTGAATGCAGAAACGTGTCTGTCACTGCTGACATTAAGGATGAGTCCCAGAGGGATGCTCCACCATTATGTGGGAGGTACCAGGCTTGTACACGCTCCTGCATGATCAGAAAGGCAGGGGCAGGAAGGCAGGGACACCTCCCTGCAGAGGGGGAGGAAAATGCCCAACCTTCCCTGCCCAGCGACGACAGGCCTGAGCTGAAATTGAAGGAGACAATCAAATAGTGTTTGGCCACAAGTGATGAGAATGGATTTTCAAGGCTGACTGCAGCCTCCAAACCTGAATCTCACCCAGTAATTCCTGATTGAACGTGCCTGCGCTTCAGCAGTGCCTTAGTTCAGGATCCCCAGTCCCCATGCACAGCCCTATCCATGTAGTTTATTAAATATTGTCTCAATCAAACATTTTGTGCCGTCTTTTCAGCTTTTTGTCTGGGTTTGCCTCCCATTTCATTGCACCATTTTCTGCTGGGCAGCATCATATACTCCCTCTGCACAGACTCGTGCAGGCTCTGGTCAAGCCACCTTTTAAGAGGCAATAAATTATACTGAGGTACCAAAGATGCTGAATTCAGGATTGTTCATTCGGTGCTTGCCTGGCTTCCTTGCACTGCTTTGTGTCAAGCTCTACAGCACTGCAAAAACACCTTTCTTTTATATATTTTTTCCTACATTTGAGGTAGCATGTTTCTCTGTCTAAAAATATATAAACCAATAAAGGTGTTATGTTTATTTCTAGCCTTCCTACTGTTTTCACCCCTTAAAAGTCTTTACAGTTGTAGACGACAGAGAAAGCAAGGTCTCACAAGGCCACTTTACTTAATATTTGCTGCCCTTCTCCCCTCTGAAATAGAAAGTGGGTGACTAGGTAAATATTGCTGCAGTTTATCAAGCCCTCTGAGAGCACGTCACAGCATCTGTAAGCAGACTGCCTCCTGCCATCTAATTTCCCATGATAATTCACAGCTGCTGCTCCTGGTGCCCTCGGCAGAGCATCATCCCCACAGGCAGGGAGGAGCAGGATGTCCTGGGACCCCTTCCCAATGTCACTGCCACACGGGAGTGTGTTTTTTGAGGGAAGGGCTCTAAAACTTCACCGTCCCCAGCATTTATTGAGATTTGACTCTTTCACCTCTTCATGCACCCCCCTATGGGGGTGACGCAGAGGGGATGGGTGCCCGCTGGGATATGCAGTCCCCATGGGGAGATGGGCTGAGCATTTCAATGCTGACACTCTCCAGGTGGCCGTGACAAAGACAACAAGCCACCATTTCCCTCACAGGGAACTGCAACACATTCCCCTCACTGCTGATATTTACAGTCTTTGTTGGTTTATTTTCTTTCTGTGCCTTTTTGTACTCTGCCCTGAAAGCTTCTCCCATTTCTGCTTTGCTCTGGTCAAAGAACAGCACTGGGCCATTTTCCTTGTCATTTCTTTATATTTGCCTGCCTTTTTATATATGTTCTTTTTTTTTTTTCCCCCCCACAAATCTACCTGCATGCAGCTGGCCATGCCTCGTCTGGCCGTGCCTTGCCAGCCAGCTCAGCTGCTTGGGACTGGACGTGGGACGATGTTCGAAATGGTGACTTGGCACCCGACCAGTCATGGAAACAGCTGAGACCACAGACATTTCTGAGACCCACAGGAAAAAAAGAAAAAAAAAACAAAGGCAGTTGCTGCTGCCTGTGATTTACAGGTACTGTGGGAGCCGTGGCAAGCCGCTTGCTTCATACAGCCACGTTCACCCCATCTGTAAGAGTAATCAAGGGGCACAGTAATCAAGGAATGAGCTGGCCTCTGAAAATGCCAATGCAACATATATTCTTCAAAGGTCTGGCACTGCTCTTCATTTTTTGCCTTTAAACATAAATCCAAGTACTTCTCTATATTAACAAAAAATTGCTTGATTGCAGCCCGTTAGAGGTTTCATTAGTGTTCTTGGTGCAGGGAAGCTTTGGGTAATTAACTTACGGGAAAACTGGTGCTAAAAAGGGTATAAGATGGAAGTTTAATAATGCCACACAGATAATGTATCTTCCCTTAATGATGTACTGAATTTGTCCAACATTTTTAAAGCGTTTTGAAAGCTAATTTAATCTGACAAGGATGAATATGAGTAAACAAAACATGAAATTTAGCGAGCAGTTGCCAGTCACACAGACACCCCTGTGCTAGTAGCTTCATGTCTTAGTCATTTCACTGGTTCCAACAGGTAGCTGAGTTTGATGGGTTGCACAGACCTGGTGTCATGATGCCTGGGTGGTGCTGGGACAGGAGCAGACAGGACCACTCAAACATTCACGTTTTCTTTCCCTTTAATTTCCACCTTTTTCTGTAACTCTGTGATATTTGAAGTTATGAATCTGAATAGGTGCGGTGTCCTTAATATATTGCAAACCTAAAAATCTCCTGAAGGTTTTGGTTTTTGCATCAAATGGAAATCGAATGGAAATCAAATCCATAGGCTGTTTCAGGGTATTAAAGCAAAGCAGAAGAAATCCCCAAGCTCCCCTGCTTCCTGGTCTCCAGCCCACGTGCCCACGATGGCAAAACTGCAGTGGCATCGATCATGACACAAGGACTACGTCAGGGCAGGGCAGCGATGGAGGAAGCAGGTGGAGACTGAACTGCAGACAGGAGCCTGCAAAAGGAGAAACAGCAGAAGAGTTGATGGGGCCACGGCCATGCCATGGTGCAAGCATCCTCCGAGCCATCTATCACCAAAACTGCTGTTTTCTTACAAAGAAAGATCATCTTTTGCAGAGACCACAGCACAACAGGCGCTTTCAGGCTATGGTCCATCTCCTTTTATGATAGGTGTCTTAAGTGTGTCTGATAGCTCCTGCCTTAGCAGTCTTGATTTGTCTCCTTAGCTATGAAAGGAGCCCAGGCCACTAATGGAGACAGAGATGTTTATTATAATGTCTCCAACATCAGGGGAGATGTATTGCATCCCAAAAGCCACCATTTCACTTGCTTCTGTGTTGTGCTAAGACACTTTATCTGACAAAACATTTCTTCTAATCACAGAACACATCCTATACTGCATCCATAGCTTGAGGCGCTCAGGGAGAAATATCAATGGAAAAAGCTTTGTCAAACTGCAAGATATGATCCATTTATGTTTGATTTCTCCAGTGAATCTATACATTCCTGGACTGCAGCCATGCTGACATTTATTTCTGCAAGAAATCTGCAATAAAACAGAGTATCTGATATTAACGCGGTTGACCTGCTGGCCTTGCTGAAGCTGCAGGGAAGTAAGTGTACGTTTAATCAATTTTGCTGTGTATGTAGAGGTGATCATTGTGAGTGGGCTCCTGGAGTTGCTGTTCAGTTAGAGAAGAAGATTTTAGATTCCAATGTCATCTTAAGAATGCAAAATGTCCAACAAATATCTTCCTATAAGAGCCTGTTGGGAAGGTCCTTGATGCTGCAGATGGACACATCGCTTTGGAAACATGGCTGCTCCCCTGTCCCCTGGGTACCATTAGCATCCCTTCACCTGGCAGTTTGTTCACTGCAGAGAGCACACTCAACACTGCTGGCTGCAGATGGTTGGCCACATGAAAGGTTTTGGTGTAAATCAAGAAGAGCAGCTTTCCAGAGAAGCTCAATTCTTGGGAAATACATGGACTGTGGTACAAGAAGAGGAGGATGCTGGCAAGGCTTTGCTTTAATAAAATGCTTTTTTTTGTATTTAGCACTAAAGTAAACTTAACTCGAATCTGGGGTGTTTGTTTTTTGGGGTTTTTTTGGTTTTTTTTTTGTAAGTAAATATGTGACTTCCGATAATAATTTTAACATGAGCAATCAGAAATTATGTTTTTGAAGTATTTTGTATCTTATCTAATATCAGCCTAATCTGATGGCTAACTATGGATAGACAAGTCCCACTGTGATTCTATGTTCGTTCATATGGCACTACTTTCACATCATTTGAACTGCAAGTTCTAGTACAGAGCCTATTTTTATATTTTGTATTTATACAGAGCCTTACACAAGAGTATTACTAGAAAATAATTACAACCTAGTGACATAAATTAGTGGAGAACTACTTATTTGTCTCCTATGTGAAACAAGTAGTTATCAAAGCAGGTAGCCATATCCTGGAAGACTAAAACTTCTCAAGAATATAACATGTTATTCTCAATTTATTCGTACCCTAAAGCGCTGTTTTTTAAGATTCAGACTGTGCAGTGTGAAGGAAACTGATGCAATTTATTTTAAACCATCTGACCAAAATGCAAAGAAAGGCATCTCCATCAGAGAGAAGGGTATTGTCTTCATGGCTCACTGACTTTCACCTTCTGCTGAAATTACCAGCAGGGTGCATGACCAACTCCAGTGCTATCCAGATGTGCTGAATTTTGCATTGGGAGCCTGTTATTTGAGAAAAGTACAGAAAGCTGGAGTTCCTGTATTGGGGGAGGTGGCTAAAAAAGGAGTTCCCTCAAGACTGGCTGCATTATCCCCATATGGGGACTCTTTTCTTGCAAGAGGAGAGGTGGCATCCCAGAGAAAAAATGTTAAGGACAAGAGATGCCAACCCTCACAAACCCAGCCCCCAATCTGTGACCCCAGGTGGCTGGGAAAGGCAGCAGCCCTGGGCCCACATCTGAGCGCTGGATGGGCTGCCAGGTTTCCTTGCTCATCCCACTAATTTTTGGTAGAGCTACTGTTGAGGTGAACACTCTTCCTGACCACCATATCACAGGATCACAGAATGATATGGGGTTGGAAGGGACCTCTGGAGATCACCTAGTCCAACCCCTCTGCCAGAGCAGGTCCACCCAGAGCAGGTTGCACAAGAACGTGTCCAGGCAGGTTTTGATATCTTCGCCTAATCTCACCATTGAGAATGTTGCATGGCTCTGACAGCAGCATCTGGGCCAGACTCACATCCTCAACAATGTCCATAAGATGACCTCTGATAATCTAGCTCTGTTACCTAAAGACAGAAACATAAATAATTCAGAAAATATGCTGCCTGACCAGCAGAAAATGCTCATCAATCGACAGATTAACACCAAGCAGAAAAGCCAAAGTCAGAAACCCCTGGCCCAATTATCCCAGCAAGGAAAAACTGTTTGCATCTTCGAAGCATCCGCTTTTCAGCAATAAAGCTGCTGCTCATGTGAGTGCACTCATTCTCCCAGCCCAGCAGATGTGTGCAGCTCAGGGTGCTCCTCTGACAGAGGTGGAAGCTGGGGATGAAAATGTGAGAAAGTGTCTCGGGAGGGCTGGCCAAAAGCAGGTGTCTCTGTATACCGGTCAGCACCCACTGAAGCTCCAGAGTTTATTTCAGATACCTAATGTAAAAACAAACAGCATCCAACAAGACAGTATTTTCTCTCAGGCAGAGATGGAGATGCAGCCATTTCTCCAGGAGCACAAGACTGAGTGTTGATCATAACTCATGGAAAGCTGGAAAAAAATCTCAACTACTCACACATCCATTTGGTATTTTGAAAAAGCTGGTTTGCATTATGCAAGACAGTTATGTACCAGGGCAAACTGTGAAACAGAACTCAGAAAATACAGAAATACTTTTGTAGGCTACTGCAACCAAAGCCTCTGAGTGCCCCAGTCTCTCTGCTGGCAAAGGATCCCTGAGATGGTTACAGAAATCGGACATGTCTCAGAGAGACAATGAAAGGAACAATGTTTGCATCTAAATATAAAACAAACAGAAAAGGGGAAAGTTGCAATTAGTGTAATTTGGAAATTAGAAACTGGGTAAGTTAGATAAGAGAAGGAAAAGAATACAAGAGATGGGCTACAGCTCCAGAGAAAAGAGCAGTAAGAACATGTCTTTAAAATATATTAGGGGTGAAGCCAAACAATGTCTTTGGACTATTACCAAATTGAAATTATAGAAATGGCAATAATTATGCAGAAAGGCAAATGTTTTTAATGAACAAATATTCCTGTTCTGAACCTGGGGAGAAAAACAACCACAAATGATGCATTCCCATCAGATGATGATGATACAACAATTTGCATAACAGCAGAAGTTCAGGGGGTAGGAAGCAATAGTTACAACAGCTAAGTGTCTTCAAATCAGCAATCTAAATAATTTGCACAGAAGTGTTTTGAAGAGAACTTACTGGGTTGTTTTTTGTTTTTTGTTTTTTGTTTTTTTTCTGGACTGCTGATGCTAGTTTTGTACAGGTCATGGAGTACAGGCAAGATTACAGCAGGAGAAGAAAAACTTCTACTTAAGGGAAAGCTGAATGATTTGGATATTGATAGGCCTGCTGAGCCTTGATCCTGGGGAGATAACGCTTCCCAGACAATGGGAAACAATTCTAGAAGTTAAAAAAATAGGAAGGGATAATATCATTAATGCCTATCAACAGGGGCTGATGAGGAATAGATCTTCTAAAACTAACTGGATTTTTTTTTTTATAATGAGGTTACAATTTTGCTTAATAAAGGAAATAGTGTTGATTTAAGCTTCTGTAAAATATTTGACTTGGTATTCCACAATGTAACGTTCAAGAAGCCAGTTCAGTACAAAATCAACACAGCACACAAAGTGAATTAAATACGAGCTAAAAGAATTACCTGTCAAAGACGAGTTGATGTGGGTATGTTTCAAGTGGGATCTCCACAGAAAACAGTCTGTGGCCCCAAGCCAGGAAGAAAACCACATGAAATCCCATCAGATCCAACTGGTCACTGAGCTGTGCTGGGGCAAGGGATGGGCAGTGGAGAGGAGAGGTCCCTGATGCAGGGCCAGGTGTCCTGCTTGGCTGAATGGGATGAACCCATGTGCATTTTCTTTTAGTTGTAGGTAAGGTTATGTGGTGAAAGAGATTGTGGCACTTGTACTTGACAAGAACAGGGACGTGGTGGAGCTGTACCCAGGAGATCAACTTCTGAGGGAGAGATTTGGGTCTGACGATGAGTAATTAGGTATAAAATGGCTAAAGGGCTAATACAGGGGACGCTGAAACAATTATTTCTGAAATACTGTAGAGTAGAAGGGCACACTCGTAAGTGCTGAGGTGGGTCTGCTCTCAATGGAAGTGTTTCCATCAAGCTCTGCAATGAAAAACAGGATTTTTTATTAGAGCACAGCTGGAGACTGCAGCCACTGCAGGACTCTACCTATTGAACAGAGTTCTGTCTTTTCTCCAACATCAAGTTCAATGGTTTTCTTTTTTAGCAGTTCCTTCAGTGCAACAAAACCAGTGTCTCATCTCTTGGAGAGGGCTCAGTTTGGTGTGGGCAGATTCTTTTTCCCCTCTGTTTCGCAGAGTGGGTTCATCTCTTCCGTGATCAACTGCTCAAGCACCTCATCACACATCACTTAATAGCTGGCACACGTAATGATTTTTCAGTAATTTGGCTTCCATATAGTAACGCTGGATTTGGGGTTATTTTTCTTTCTAGTAGCTGAGGATGGCTAAAGTGCTTTAGGATACATTTACATCCAAGCAACTCATTTTTCATGGTCTTTGGATCACTAAACACAGATCCTTGCTTGGGAGGTCCAGGCACCCTGGCACCAAAGGCTTGGCTGCCATTGACCTGGGTGATGCACAGCTGGTAAGGACAAGGTGAGCAACCTCATCCACTGGGAATATTGCTCTTTTGGGATCACAGAATATTTACAAAGTAAATCTACAAGTGTGTGTATTTCTTTATCTTTTTTTTTGTCTTAAGCTATCGAGAGCTGGTAAAAGTCAATTATCCTGAGCTTAGTACTCATAAAGGTATGGATGTCACAGACCTATCCTGAAGCCAGAAGATCATCCCTTATATAACCTGGGTTATGTCAGAGAGATGTTTCTTAGTTAATCATAGTTTAAAAATATTCCCCAGTCTTTTTGCTACTCTTTAAACAAAGTCACTCCAAAATACCACCCACAGTGGTCTGCTGTGGTCACGTGTCGGGCAGCAGCTTTGAGATACCTGTTTTTAACCTGATTTGCTGGGCTGCCAATAGCAAATATTTGGGCTCTGGCACATTAAGCCACACCACAATGTTTGCTGGACCCCACAAATTTCACTTCAGTAAGAAAAACAGCAGCTCTGATCCTTCCCCGTTACAGAGAAGCAGCACTGAAGCTGCTGCACCTCAGTCCCTGGGCAAGCTGGGAGGCCACCTTGCTGTGGTCCCACATCACAGCTGTGTTGCTCCTGCTTTCTGTCCTCTCATGCTGCTGAGTGTTGTGCAGGGAACCAACCCATCTTCACTTGGTTGCTTTTGGGAACAAAAATGCTCATGTGCAGGTGTTTATCGCATTTCTAATGCTTACGCACAGCCTTCCTACCAGCAAATAGCTTTCTAGGGTAAGGGCCTGTTAATTGAAATTGAATTAAAGAACAAATCAACCTCTACCATCACTGACAAATAAAACCAATGAGTCTTCGGCAGGAATATAAAGCTCTGAAAGAAAATGGGGTGCTCATCTCCCCTCCTGATGGTGTGCCAGGTGCCAGGGCAGGCAGTGAGAGGAGGAGACCCGCACAGAGGTGACACGCTCATTATCTTGGGGCATTTGTGCTGATTCCAGTAAAGGCGGGTCTGCGCAGATGCATCTGCCAGCAGGAGGGTGGAGGAGAAGAAAGGCAATTAGATCCATTATTAGTCACTTGTGGACTGACTGATTACATGGCATTAATAAGGAGGGAGTAGCGATGAAAATGTTGCACCGACTCATCTGCCTTCGCTTTTCCCCACTGGGGATATGCCATACTCCCGGTGCCAGCTGGGACTGCCGCTGGTCCCACCAAGAGAACCTCCCAGCTACATGACATCCCCCAGAGACAAGTCCTGTGGTGGCACATCCCTCCCCAGATACTCATGGGGCACACGAGCTCCAAGTCAGACCTTGATGTATTCATGGAATTAGGGCTGTGCCAAAGGCAGCCAAGGATGTCGAGCTCCCAAAGTGAAAATCTCCCCAGAGAGATGAAAAATTGCTCTCCCAATTTTTTTTTTTTTTTTTAATTTTTTTTTTTCCCCAGCTGAATATAGAAGAGAGATCAGAACCTAAACGTAGAGAGAGCTTTTAAACAGCAGATTGCCCGATGACGGGGAGGGCTACAGAAGTATTTGATGGTTGTTTTGACTGAAGATGAAAGCATCGCACTGCTCAGCCACACAGGAGGCCACAATCCTGTGACAGAAACAGTTACTTTAGAAAGGAGGAAAACCTAAATATTTGATACTGTTTCTTGGAAGTAATAATCAGAGATTTTATTTATTTTTTTTAAAGATGCTGAATTATTTACTTTGTGATAAATATTACTTAAAATTCTGGGAAAACAAATGCAAAACAAATGACTTAACAGAGATCCCCAAAAGCTTTCCTGCATAGCTATTATTTCTCATCCTCTTTGCAAGGAAAAATCTATTTAAAGTTTCTATTTATGATAGTATTCAGACAGCTTCATCTGAGCATGTGAAGCACTTCCTAGTTTCATCTGTCAATGGCTGCCACTGAAATCAAAGGCTTTACCAGGGGGCTAAACCTGTTGTGCTGCTTTATTACATATTAGTCATCCCTAACTCTCCTCCAGCAGCTGAAGATCAGAGTGTGACTTGTCCCCAGTGAAGCACAGCGCCGTGCTGCTCCTCCCACGCCTTGCCAAAAGGGTATTTCCTTTTGATTAGATATTAGCTGAAAGCAGCTCGTCGGCAGGATCCTCCTAAACGTCGCCCTCGCTGCGCTGAAGAAGCAGAAGTTGGCAGGGGAGCACAGAGCTCTCCCTGGGATGGGGGAAAGCACCCGGCTCTGCTCCCCCAAACCAGCCCAGGGGCCCAATACACCCAGCAGAGTCTCAGATAGAGTCCCAGCTCTCACAGGAGGGGTGGTCTGGTACATAAGTGATGAGAAATATATATAGTACCCAGCCAGCCCAGCAGCCAGCCTGGTGTGCTGAGCAATCTCTGGAGGTGCTCATCTCAAAACTAACTGCTGTTTTCAAAGTTGTCCCCTCTCATGGAAGGCTTTCTGCTGCTGAATGTTTGTATGTGAACAAGCATCTCTTCAGCTTCCATGACCTGGATCCAGCACCCTCTTGCAATGCCATGTCCCCTGGGGAGGGCAGTGCTGCCACCTCCCACTGCTAAGTAGATGGGCAAGGAGACCATGAGTTAGAAATGAAGGAGTGCAAGGCATCACATCAGCCTTTGAGCTTGGCTTCTCCAGTATTTCAGTTAACGCAAGCTCATTTTTTTATTCCATGCAACTACAAGTGTCACAGGAGAGCACTTTCCACTGCTCCTCCTCCTTCCCCAAAAAGGCAAACCAAAGCCAACCTGTCCCTGAGCCGGCCTCCAGGTGCTGCCTCACCTCCTCTATCCCATGGCCAAGTGTTCTGGTCATTGAAGTGGGGAATATGTTTTGCAGAAGAAAGTCTACTCAACTATCTGGTACCTGGGTGGGTAAGAGGCAGCACTGGGTTTCACTGGGATGTGAAAACCTGGTTTGATGTTTTGGGAGGAGGCTTCCTTTTTGTTTCATGACCTCAGAAAATCTACATCAAAGAAACAAAGTCTCCTGTCCCAGTTTTTATGCAGTCCAGCTGTGGGCTTGAAGCCAGGTGGGATGGAGCTGCAGCCTTCTCATCTTCTTGTTCACTGCACTTGAGCTGCTGCATTTCTTCTTGTATTCTCCCACTTGCCGGAAGAGGCTCCCAACATATGCCAGTAACCTTTCACAGATGTTCTTTGGAGCTCATTTACCTTTAAGTGCCTTGTTCATAGCAACCTTGCTATTAAATGGGGTGACATTTTCCTCACTGAATCTGAAACCTGCCTGTCATGGCTGGTGGCCAACTCTCAGAGTCTGTCAGGACCACACGCTGTGTCCTCTGTCCCCAGCAGGAGATGCTGAGAAAAGGAAAGCTGCACAGAAATCAGGCAGTACCCAGTAAACCACAGGTTTGTTCCCGTTCTAAGAGCAGAGTGGGAAATGTATAAGGAGAGGCAATAATTTACATATTTGATGCAAAAATATAAAATAGCATACAGAAATAGACAGGCTGATAGAATTGGGGCTGTTCAACCTGGAGAAGAGAAGGCTCCAGGGAGACCTTAGAGTCCCTTCCAGTACCTAAAGGGACTGCAGGAGAGATGGGGAGGGACTCATTTTATCAAGGACTATAGCAATAGGACAAGGAGTAATGGTTTTAAACTGGAAGAGGGGAGATTTAGATTAGATATTAGGAAGAAATTATTTACTGTGAGGGTGGTGAGATTCTGGAACAGATTACCCAGAGAAGCTATGGCTGCCCCATCCCTGGAGGTGTTCAAGGCCAGGCTGGATGGAGCTTTGAGCAACCTGCTTTAGAGGGAGGTGTCCCTGCCTATGGCACGGGGGTTGGAACTCAACAGTCTTTAAGGTTTCTTCCAACACAAAACATTCTGTGATATTAGAAATACATATGTTCAGTTGAGTCTGAATGGTTTGTAGGGATCAGCCTGGTGATGGGTAGAAGTGCAGAGGTTCTCTGGCTCAGACACAGCCTAAGCTCCAGGATTTGATGGGACCTATAGCAGTATTAACCCAGAGCAGCTCGGTGGGGGCTGCAGGTGGTAGTAATCTGTGTGTAATGTGGTTAAGGTGACAACTCTCACTCGCTAGAACTATGAGGCAGACACTCGTGCATGGGAACAGCACCACTGAAGTCAATAAGGCAGTGCAAGTACTTGCATGACAGCAGCTTTTGAGTGCAGACTGAACCTGCTGCTAAAACATCACAGACCCGTAACCCCCATTTCAGGAATGGAAAGAGCTCAGGAACTGGGCAAACATTGCACAAAGTTATTTCAAGGTATTCCCCTTGCCTTTATGAAAATATCACAACTTTTATGAATTTTTAAATATTTTCTTCTCCATAACCAAATACCTCCAACATGGAAGTCAGAGACACATTACTAGGTGTTTACCATCAGGATGGGAGAATGACAAGGAGTGCCCAGGCAGGATGGAGAGACACAATGCAGTGACATTATAGTGTCAAAAATCTATGACATTTGAAAGCTTCTCTCAGACCTAAAGTTGCTGAACATCCCCACTGGTGTGCTCACTTCCAGACACCTGCATGGCCATGGCTAACTCTGGTGTCTCTGGGCAACTGGTCCAGGACCTGAAACTGACCAGGCACACTCATCAGGGCTGTGATGGGAATGGAGATGGAGCATCCCAGCCGCAGGAGAAGGCTGTGCCAGCAGTGTGTTGGGAGTGTGCAATGGCCAAGGGTAGGAAACACTACAGTTTTTGCTGCCCCTGTGCTCACATCCTGCCTCCAGGCCCTTATCAACCCTGCCTTTCTTTTCATATAGGTTTTACTAAAATATTTATCAGAACCCGAGTGATGTTTTTCAAGGATGAAGCTTATTGTCAATCCAGGAGGAAATCAGAAATGTTTCTGTGCCCCCAAGGAGCTTTGTTATCAGATACAGACCGGTGGAACAGCTCAGGGTGCCACTGGCAGGCGCATGGAAGCAGCACCAGCCTCTTCAAGAATTTAATAGTCATCAGTAACAGGAAAACAACACAGCATCTAAGATTTTGGGTGGATAGGAGTGTGTGAAGGCACACACTTTTTCTGACAACCCTTTTGTATTATTAAATTTTTTCAAAGCTGCTCCTTTTCTATATTAACAATTTGGGCAAAAACTTTTTCTTAGAATGATTTATTATTATTTTTTTTCACTAGTGGGTTGAAGATGTTATCTCTCTGCTCTGTTTGTTGCACTGAGAGGGAAAATATGAATGTGAAAAAATAAACACAAAATGGATTTTGAACCCGCATTTTTTGAGTGATTCAAAGTAATTGTAGCGCTTCAGATTTTCAAGAGTGCTTTGGGTTTCTGGGCTCGTACAGTTTAGAGCAATTGAAAATTAATGGAGTACTTAAAGTTTTTAAGAGCACTTCAATTTGCAAGTGATCGGAGAATAAAGTAATTTAAAATAACTGGAAATGCTTTTCAGAGTGTTTATCGTAACTCTGGCATAAACGGCATCACTTTCATGGGCTGCCAGCACTTCCATTGTGTCCCGTGTGCCACGGAGTTGTCTCTCTATGACAATTAGTTCTCCAATAAAACCACCTGGCTGATCATGGCCTCTTAAGTGACAACCTGTATTTTGAAACAGCCAAAAAGTTGTGTATGCTTTAGGAACCATTTCTTTGTCAAAGCCTTCATCCCATTTATGTGAAAAGGTCTTTAGATCCAGCTGAAATATTTGGGAAATCCTCAAGGTCAAATTGAGATCTGCCACCGCAGTTGCTGCTGGTTGGTTTTGCTGCACAACGATCCTCATGTGCACAACCATGTTCACAACAGCTTTCCACATTTTCGTGACTCATTACACATTTAGGCTTTATTTCCAGTTCTCTGGTTTCCCCTGAATACCCTGCTGCAGAGATACAGCTGAAATTGCATTCTCCCCTTTGCACTGGGGTGTCTATAACCATAACTTCAGGCATGTAATACACACAGCCTGAAAAAAAACCTGCTTCTGAGCACGGTAGTTTGACTTAAAAGAAATGAAATAATTAGATCTTACAAAGCCAAACCAAAATAACCTTTTGAGATTTCCTGGAAAGATACACTTGTGAAGGTATGTTTTTGTGCTAGAAGGAAGGTAGATACACTGCTATGAAAGCACTTGCACAAATTACACCTAATGTAGCTCCTCAATGGACTATCAGGGCATTTTCTTCCATATCTATTGAAACTTGTGACTAAGAAATTACTTCTCAGTTGTTCCATTCATCTGCAATAAATCTCATGACTGTACAGGGAAAGATGCCATCCTGAAATTACAGCTTTCCTGTCAATGTGCTTGAACAGGTTACCCAGGGATTGTCATTTTTCATCTGAAAGCAGGCATCAGAGCTCCTTTTTCAAAGCATTATTTGAAGTAGTAAATGATGTGGAGAAAAGAGCTGACAGCAAAAAGGAAAATAACATTTGCACATCTTGCGCAGCAATTTGAGACAAGGCAGGTGCCAGAGGAAGAGCTGATCCTCAGGGAGGTGTTGCCAAACTGCAGGAGGGGAGTTCCCTGGATTTGAACCCCAATTGGAAATCTCTCTCAAGATTCAAAGTTTGTGCTGTTTGTTTCCTTTAAGCAGTCACTTAACAAATCTTGTCAAGAAGAGCCGATAAAATAATTAGTTTCAGAAATAACTCGGACCACAGAAAGTGCCCACGAACCTCAGCAGAGTGAGTCCTTCTGCCTATGACTATAGTTTCTGAAGAAAAGAGGAGGAGGATTTTCCTGCTAAGAGAGCACTGGAGAGGCAGAAGAAATCAGCTGGAAGAAGCAAAAGGTTTAGCAGACCTGCCCAATCCTGGAAATGAGGAGAGGAAAGAGTGAAATACAGAGAATTTCAATGAGAAATTTTCTGAAGTTTCTCATAACCAAACCATGTATGCTTAAGAGAAAAAAAGAGAAACAAAACACATAGCAGAGAACGCAGAGAGAACTTCAAACGCTAACAGATATTACTTCAGCTCTTCCACTCCCCCAGATCAAGGCTATGGAGCCTCTGAGATGGAGCCTAGTTTACGGGAGAGCAATCACTTGAATTTGCCTGCACCACCTGATTCAGCCAGGCAAGTGCAGGTGGGAGCTTCTTTCTCCAAGAAGCATTCAAAGACATGCCAAACAAAGATAGCCAAACAACTGGATTAAAGCCCATAAATTCCCTCTTGAGCAGTACATACAACCCCAACTGTATGTGAATTCCCATCTGGAAAAAGCAATGGGTTAGAACAGAGCCTCCCACCAAGCAGCCCCAGGACCCCTGCCATCAGACCCTGTTGGAGCACCTACCTGACAGCTGCTGGCCTCCAGGAGCAAACTAAAGCCACATCTCAAGAGCTGGGAAGATGAATCTCTTGGCAGCTTGACAAAGGAAAGAGCCCCCTCCTATATGAGTCATGATGCTTCTGCAACCCAGCATGGACAAACGGAGAACACCAAGTGGGGAGTCACAAGGGACAGTACCCCCATACCTACACATGTGCTGTCTCTTTCCCCTGCTCCTTCACTCACCCTACTATGAGCATGGCATAGTCAGCCACAGGAGAAGAGCATTAGAGCATCTATCTCTAGGAAACAAGCTGAAAGTTCACCTGTCCTGATCTTTTAATGGTTCCAACACTCCAGTCCCACCCCTTCCTAATTTGCACCTGATTAGCAAGCTGTTTAAAGTCAATCACTCATTGCAAAACTCTCTGTAGTATCAGATAGCAGCAATATGTGCCCTGATAATTAGCAGCCTTCATAGATGGCTGATCTGTGTATGCTCATAGGGATCATTGCTGTTCTCCGGAAGGGTATAATCAGGCCTGTTTATTTTCCGTGGCCTAGGAAAACAGCTTAAAATTCAGTAGCGCTGCTTTTAGACAGCTATAAGTAGCTGTAATATAACTTATAGAACTTATGAAAACACTGGAGCCCAGATACTGGACCTAAAAATGTGAGATACAAAGTGTATTAGTTATAGCAAATAAGCCTATGTATCTGGTTTTAGGATCTTTATAGTTCAAATATAGAAGAAAAAAAAACATGCCTGAGATGCAAAGGGCCAGTTTTGTGGGATTTTGTAAATCACCTGCGTGTCTGGAAGTTATGAGCAAGAAAGGACAACGCAAACGACTGCTTTGTGCATGGGGTGTTGTTACAATTAACAAGTACCTTCGGCTTTACAGAACTCTATGGAAAGCCTCTATAGGATAAACAATGCAATTATGTCTGGAAAAAGCAATCACATCTCCTGCAGAATAATTTACGAAGACATTAACTCAATAGGCAAATCATAATTAATTAAGAAGCTTAATGTGTTGACTTTTTAATGTCTAATTATACCTCTACTCATATGAGTTACAGGTAAGAGTCAAAGAAGTAGAGGCAGAATGCTTTTTAAAGAGTTTTCCCTGTTTTATTTAAAAAAAAATAAATCCCGGAGGAATGTGAGATGAAAGCTTGAATTACAAACAGGGTAAAAGACATGATGACATGGTGAAGCAAGGGCTTCATAAATCAAAACTTAAGCATATCGTATAATATTTTTTTTTCATTCAAATAGCTGAAAGTAACCTTATATTCCCTATTGAAGTGAAGTACTGAGTTCTTTATCTTTCCAAATACAAGCATCAAACAATTTGGCTCTAAATTTCAAAGAGTTCTTGTATGATAGACTTGGACTTTCTGCTCCCCAGGAGAGTGCAATTAGGCCAGGTTAATCAGCCAGAAATGCTGCCACCTTCTTCCAGCACAAACTGGATTGTGGGAATGAAACTTCTTTTTTAAAAAAAATATTTTTCCCAGTCTCCGCAGTGGATGTAGCCCTTTGGGTTTTTTCCAGACTTGCTAGGGTGGAGGAGCTCCACTGGAGTGAGGATGGCAGTGATGGACCCCAGAATTTACCAGGAACAGTAAAGAGGCTGCAGATGTCCTCTTCTCTGTCTCTTCCATCCTCCCACATGCTCCAACTGAGTGGGTGGCTGGTGGATTCCAGTCCTCGGGGTATCTGAATATGCTCTGCACTTTGTTACAGGCGATGACCAGAAGACCATGCTGCTGAGGTCTGATGGATCAGGCCCGAGTGGGTGATGGACCATCCACGGGGTGCCCGGTGCGTGAGGAGCTGGGAGGGCAGAGCCTCTCTCTGCACAGCCAGATTGGTGCAAAGCCCTTGTTCCTCAATCCATGCCATGGCTGTACCGCAGCATGGAGCAGCACCAAGTGTGGTGTGTCCCCACCGCATCCTCTCCCGCTCCCTAATTAACAGCCAGCAGAATCACATCCCTCCTGTATCCTTAGGCTGGCACCACAGTGTGCTGCTTTATGTGTCTGCTGGGGTGCCCTGTGGGCATGGTAGCTTAACCTACAGAAAACCCACAGACTGTGATGAGTTACTTAACATTCATCTTTTCACCGGGTACAATCTCCTGATTGCAAAGTGGGGTTTATTTCAGTTTTACTCTATGGCCCACAGGTCCATAAAGCTGCTTTGTCATTATGAAACACTACAAAGCACAGAACATGAACTCTTCATCTTCAAGGTTAAAAAAATGTTGCAAATTGTATGAAGAGGCATTAAATTTTTATGAAGAGCAGGATTTTATATCTATTTAGTGAAGAGCAACATTAAAACAGGAAAAAGGAAGGGAGGGAGAAAAGAGGGAAAATGTCAAGAAGGAAATGAAAAGCTTTTAAATTTTTTTTAAAAGATGATTTGCAGAAGAAGATATTTGAGTTACTTCCTAGCCTGCTTATTTCCCCATCACGGGTTGGTGTCACATCTTCAGTCCTAACCGTGGGCTACTCTGCCAGGCTGCCCATGGCAAGGGTGGAGGAATGCAGACTCCCTTGCCACATCGCAGCTGTTGGTGGTATTCCTGTAGGGTTAAAGTCACCAACCTGCTCTGATACACAAATCCTACCACATTTAGCTGTGGCTGCTGGCTTGAAGCTATCTGACCTGTTTTCTCCCTTCAGGTCTCCCCCTCTTTACCGCTGCAGGTGGGACCAGCAAGGCTTCTTCAGAATGTGCAGCCCTGTCCAGTGATTTATATCACCACTGGGTTACATCTGTGTAATTTCTCTGAATATTATTAATTCCCCACTTTCCCAAGGACAAATCGCTCACTATAAATCAGAGGTCATCTTCATAAATTCTTTCTGTCATCCGTGGGAAGGACGGATGGAAGTTCACTTTTGCAGACCTGATACGACCGACGCCTGTTGTCACTCCAGGTACTCGGCACTGGTAAAAATGACAGCAAATACAAATACTCCCCAGAAAACCATAAAACACAGAGAACCTTCTACAAATTCAGCTGAAGCCTTTGCCTGCAGGAGCCTTACTGGCTTTTCCTGTGCCCTCTTTGGCGGTGGAGGTGATTCATAGCTACACAAATAATGCTTAGCACAAAATGGGAGAATGTGAATAGTTTTATCATCACTCCCACCAAGATATTTTTCAGAGAATGAGTAAGTCTTCATCTATTAAACTACGTGTGTTTTATTAGTTCTAGTAAGAATGTATTAGACTGACAAGGATCTCAGAGGTATTTGTCTTTTTTTAATACCCAGGCTGCTGTTGTAATGAGAGCTCCAGAGCCAGGCGGGCCAGAAACCATTGTGCTTCATCTGGTTAGGAAATTAAGTGATGGATGCAGGGTGCATTCAAATGAGGAGTGCCGCAGTAGGTCTGGAGACCTTAGGGGAAGATTAGCTACAGCTCATACCCATCTTAAAGCTCTCTTCAGCCAGCAAAACCTGGAAAAGAGTCGCATTAAAAGAGGATGCTCATAAAATTGGTATTGGACTCCAACAGTGGTAACAAAGGAACAGGAGGGAGTTAACAGTAATACCCTTGTAGATACTGAGGTTTGTTTATTGTGAGCAGTTTGTTGTGAAAATTTCATTTTCAGAAGTAGCCCAGGAAGGCAAACAGGTTCTGACTGCTGAGCTCTGGAAGGGGACATCAGCGCCACAGGTACAAGGTAGCACTGAGAGATTGTCTCTCTTGGAGAAGAAAAGGCCAAGCAGACTGGAGGGATGAGGAAATTCAGAATGCTCCGGGAAAGACAGTTTTTTCTCTCTGAAGAAAGTGAAGCTATAATAATAATGTCAGCAACTTCTAGTAAAGTCACCTAAACCAAAGATTCGTGTTAGTCGAAAAGAAGGTCTGTGAAGAATTTTGTTCATTGTTTTAACAGTTTTTCCTTAGTTGATGACTCCTGAAGGGTACCTGCAAGACAATAAAAAATGACATTTTTCACTGCTGACAACAGGGCCAAAGCCCTCAGCAGCTTCTTTTCCTCGCTGCTGAGAGGTATACGAATGCATACGAATTCTCTGTGTTTGAAGAAAGCTGGTTAGAATAAATGGACTTAATTATCAAGCAGAATGAACTGGAACAAAGATGATTAATTAAGTGAACCCAGAAACCTCCATGAAAGAAAAGAGCCTATAAAACATGTGGAGGCAGCCAGATCTCTCAGCAGTGGTGCAAGGGTTTGGAAGCCCCTGACGACAGCGGTGGTACAAAGGGAAGAGGAGAGCAACGCTCTTGCCCAGCCAAGCCTGGAAGCAACAAAAATTATCGAACGAGAAAGACAACCTGTGCTGCTTCAGCAGGGCCATTTCAAAAGGCAAATTCCAGCAACCTCTGCCAATATATTGTGTGCTGAGCAGACAGCTAATGAAGATCTCTGGTTAAAGAGGATGCTGATACCGGATGAAAGCTGGTTGACTGGGCACATTGCTCACCCTGTAGCTCGAAGCTAAATCCTGTAGCTGAAAGCACAGCCGGGCAACGAGCGTGTGGTATCGATGGTTATTAAAGCCCATCAAGAGGATGCAATATAGGTAACCATTAACTACGATTTTGAACAAATTTTTGAGTTGTCAAACTCTGACAGTCTGTAAAATTGATTGACTGAGAGTCTGTAAAATTGACTCACGGGCTAGCAGCCGGTTCTTTATAATCTCTAAATTCACCTTTACTATGAAGTGTAATGACAACTGCTGTTTGCCGTGGCATCCGCACCGCCACAGGGTACGAAAACGGGGTCCCCTGCTTACTCTGCCCGCTCACCCCGCGATCGTCCCCCTGGCTCTGCCGGGGCTGATCTCTCAGGAGGAAAAGAAGGTTTCTGAGTAGCGCCTTTCCAATCCTGCCCTGCTGAGAAATGTACAGCCCGGTGCTCCACCCTCCAGCCAGCAGCACGTTGCTGTCATGAGCAGTATTTTTCCCCATTGACTGAAATTGCATCACAAAATTTAGCTTCTTTTCCAAAAGCAATCCCACTAATTATTCATCTAGAGTGAAAACTGGAGGCCTTTTAAAATTTTTACTGCCTCTCTCTTGCTGGCAAATTGGTTACTGGTTCAGCTCGATTGAAATCACCAGCCAAGGGCAGCCAAATTACTTTTTACAGCATGAAATGCAAAAAACCAAAAGTCCCTGTTAATTTAATTGGGTTCTTTCAAGTGCTTCAGAGATTTTGTTAGCAGAGGTGCTAACATTATCATCTTGTGCTACTTAAAACCCAACACATTTCTCACTATGTTTTCAAACATAACACTTGATTTTATTTTTAAATATTGATGTGGCCTGTGAAATTTTCTTAGAAATCTTTTATAGAAAGGGCAATTCTGAGCAATTCTGGTTTTAACTTCAGGGACCTTTCAAGTACTGCGTGTGTTTTTCTCTTCTGGGAGAACGACAGGCAAACACTTTTCTTAATTAGCAAATGCTTATATAACTTGCCTAAATATAAAATTAGACTTTATTTTCAAGCTGCTGACCTACTAGATTTCTTTGTGTCATGTGGAGTTCTGGCACAATAGTAACTGTGAAAATAGTGCTAAAATTGGAGCTGTAAAATTGACTGCTTTATTTTTTGCTCTCTTATGTACACAACAGACACGGAGGGTCTAGCAACACCAGAGGAAAGGGGGAGTGGGATGTATCAAGCCCAGAGCAGGAGGGGTTTAGCCACCTCTAAAAAGGCTGAAACGCGTCTCCCTTACAGCAAGGAGATGTTTTGTGCCGGACTGTCTGGGCGGAGGATAAAGTCTCTGTAATTTTCAGCGGAGCCGAGCATCTGCTACTTTAAACTCCAGTTCTCGTTACTTCTGTGAGCACTGAGAGTGTGTTAGTACACACGATACTATTTGGGAGATTTTATCCAGTCAAACCCTAGCCAGACCCAGTGTTACTTCTGCCTGGCAAGCTAACCTCTCCCGGTTATTCCCTCCTTCGGGAATATCTTCTCTCAGGTTCACATCAGGTCTTCCCGGTCTGCCCCCCCCGACCCCCAAGTGCAGAGCGTGGCTGGCATCCAGTCCAGAAGATCCAAAGCTGCGGCTCTTCAGAACCTGAGTCACAGCCCATTAAATGACAGTTTAACTGGGGCTTGCAGGAGGCTAAATTAACTGCAATTCAAGCTTTCCTGTGAATAATTCACTGCCCTGTGAAGTGTGTGACTAGTGAGTTCAATTTAATATCCCAGTCAAAGAAATCAAATGAAAGAAACCCAATACATATATTGCAATCTCATTTGGAACGCGCTGTTATTTTAATTTATCTTATAACCTCAAGCACTGAATAAAAATAATACACCTTCGCTATTCCAACTGCCTTAAGGAAAGAAAGATGCTGGAACAACATGTTTTGCACTCTGAAATGAACTGACAGATCTATTTGTTCTTCCACGAATTGATCACGGAGAAGATACAAATATAGTACAAATGGCGCACACACATCTGAGCATCAGCCACAGATAAACCAGCCTCACCAGCACCTGCCCGAGTCTGCAGGGGGCTGAAGGCAATGGTCCAGGGGCAGAGGTGTGGATAAGGCATTGATGTCTTCCCAGGGGGCAAAGATGCTGCCAGAGCCCCACCATGTGCTTATCAGCCCTGTCCTTATCTCACTGCCAGAAAAGCACTCAAGAAAGACCATGTTGTGAAGACCTGCATCACCCGCCAGTAGTCTTCTCCAGCGGCACCCTTGGGGTGTGCAGCTGGGGTTAGGAGGTGCAGGCTGGGAGACCCAGGTCTCTTGGTCTTATGATTTCATGATGCTGGGAATCTATTCTTCAAGATTTTTCAATTACGGCTTTTGAAAAACGCATAGCAGAACATGAAATCTCTGGTGAAACTCATGGCTTGTGGAAATCCGTAAAATCTCTAAAGAGGTTGTTCATACTGGGAATGAGATAGGCCAGTATCTGAATATTAGAGTTTTTTTCTTGCTTTAGTCATAAACCCAAGGAAAATCAAACATTTTGCCTGAACAGTGACTATGCTAGAAACTTGAGAACTCCCACTACATGTTCTGACCTGAAGTTTTTCAAGCCTTTTTTAATGCATTATTGTGGAAAAAAAAAGTAAAAGCAAAACGCCTGGTGACTGCTCCCCTGGGTCCTCCAAAGAAGCCAGCAAAGAGCACAAAACCAGACTCTGGCCATCTGATAAGGAAGAGGGGAAAAGGAGGACAAATGGCAGAGCTCAGTTCTGTCAGTCTCCTCATAAGGAAATTTAATTTGCTGGTCTAATATGGTTTGCTTGACCTAGCTTTCAATAAATTTGAGTGACACTGTCAAGATCATTTACGGCAGTGAAGACCGTAAAATCATTATAGTTAAAAGTTATCATATGCATTTTTTGTAATTTAAGACCAGAGAGCAATTTAATCCTTTCCTCTTGCAAGCAGGACTTTCCTTGGTGTTGATGGGTTGTAATAAGGACTCAGAATTTATCAAAATATCTCCCTGACGACTTTTCCTGTAGAAACATTATGAATACAGATATTTCTATATTTTTATAAGACTCGAGCTGGGAATTGCCAGCAGCTGGGGATGCTAGAAATTGGGCTGAGTCGTGTCTGCAGGTGAGGAGGAGTGCAGGACTGAGCTGAGGCTGATAACCGTTCCACTTACCAAGTAACTAACACTAAAATAAAAAGCAGAATTCCCACTCAGCAGGGTCTGTTCCCAGCTGCGGCGGCAGAGTTGCTATGTGCCACCATGTCAGTGGTCCTTCATTTTGTTCAGACTCTTGGGCTCTGTAGAAGGTTTGGCTGAAACAGCAGTGACGAGAAGAGCCAAGAATCAATGACGGAGAGTTAATTGATCAGCAATCTGGGTGTGATGTATTGCAGTTCAGTTGTCCATGGGCGGGTGGGAATGGAGTTGCTCTGAATAAAGCAACCACGAATGGACACCCTGGTGCTGCATCTCAGCTGCTGAACTGGGTAAATGCTGGTGAACTCTTTCAAAGGAGCCTGATCCCATGGACAGTCTGAGGGTGCCCTTTAGCCACCCTGGGGCTCAGCATCCATTCAAAATGGGGTACTACTTTCAGTGAAATTCAGTGAAATACTTCTCCCTGTGCACCTTGGGCAGGGATTGCAGCAGAGGGGAGTCCTTCCCAGTGCTTCCTGATGGCCATGTCCC
>JAOTQQ010000003.1:7904914-7951580 GCA_026546715.1 Gallinago undulata
TACTTCTCCCTGTGCACCTTGGGCAGGGATTGCAGCAGAGGGGAGTCCTTCCCAGTGCTTCCTGATGGCCATGTCCCGGCTGCCATAGGCTGACCTCAGGCCAGGACTTCTTCAGCCCCAGGACTTCTTCCTCAGCCCCACACTGAGACCCTCAAAGGCAAAACACAGGGCTGGCAGCATTTGAAAAACCTGCAGCTCGCAGTCGTTTCATGCTAGACCTTTCCTAGTCCTACCCCAGATGCTAATATACTGAAGTTCATGATACACCAAATAAGCATAACAATACCAATAACCATTAGAATGATAATAAACATAGCAATAACAATAAATACTAATCCAGAGAAGTACCTAATAAATGACAGCATTGCAAAGATACCGGGTAACCTAATGCACAACTAATGGCTTCTTGTGGTAACAAAATTACGAATAAATTATAACCTGTTAGAGCCCAATCTGTGCTGTCTGCAGAGCTGGGAGCTTGTGGAGCTCTGCTGCCTGGGGACCGTGGGGCCACCGAGGCCATGGCCTGAGCTACCCCAACCTTGGGTTTGTCTCAACTACCGCACACCTTCATGGGTTCTCCCCGTTCATTAACCATCCTCAACTCAGCATCTGTTACCTGTATCCAACTTCTAACATTCTGCCACACCAGATGCTTTCAGAAATTCATGGCAGTAAGCAGGTTCTGGCCCACATGATATTAAAATGAATAAATGTGTTATAAACCAATCATTGCACATCTCTCCCCATACTTACTAAACTATATGTGGACAAGGGCACAGGGACATCCAGGGAAATATTAATATTACAGCAATTTTGTCACAGCTTCCAGAGCTTTAGGGTGAGTTGGGGCTTTTCCCGTTAAAGAAATGGCTACTACAGCGAAGGCTGAGTTTGGGCAGATTAAGAGGGAGACTGGTAGAATATAGAGCTCAGATTTGCTTCTTGCCTAGGACAAAACATGGTTTGAAGTAATCAGATGTTAAAGACAAAGCCATAACAACAGCCTGATTCATAGGCTTCCACTTCGTAAATGTTTATGTTGTAAATAAATAGCTGAAATATGCTGTTTTATCACAGACATAAACAATGCCACAAAAAGTAAAGGCAAATACGAATTATGCATTACAATACTTATGTTTCTTATTTTTCATCAGCAGTTTTCATTTTCTAATTTCAATCTATTTGAGAACACGTAAGAATCTTGTTGCAAAATGCTTCATTGGTTGCTTGAGATTGCTTTCTTGATGCCATATTGAAAGGGAAACAAAATCCCTCCCCTGTTAGGGCTACTCAGGCAGTGATATATTTGAGTGTACGTTGACAGATTTTTCTTTAAGGTCCTGGTTACAAATAAATGAACAGTTTTAAACCTACATAATGAACTCTTTGTTCTTTAAGAGCTTTACATTATTTAAAGTCTTTCACCAAGCTTAGGTCTGCAATCTCTTTCCGAGCATTTTCTTTCGGATGCAATGGTATCCGAAGATGGATGTAAAGGTTAAAATGCAAAATATTAATCTGCTGAGCAGCTGGAAATTGCATGGACTGAAGGTGCCAAACCTGAAATAATTCCTCCTTGGAATTATCAGTCACTCTGCTTTTTTCCATAAAAGTAATTCCAGGCATATTGTGGCAGTGTCAAGACAGTGCGTTAGCACAGCAGCCCAGATACACTGGCTACTGAACTTTGCATGTGGCTGCAGATCCATCACGGCCCCCGGTGTGCAGCAGAGCTGGCGTGGAGCCGGCCACCCCGCTCCCTTCTCCATCGGTTACGGGGACGTCTAAAACTTCACCATAGTCATTAGGTCTTCCCGGAGCACTTGAGAGCCAGCAGTCCTCATGGCCCACGGGGAGAAGCTCACCTAGCAGCAGCTCCCCAGAGACCAGGGGAATAAAGGATGTAAAAAACCCCATGAAATCCATGTGGACGTAAAGGGCTTCTCACAGGGCTGACGTTGCAGGAATGGTGATTAACTAAATGCATTAGCCAATATCTCACTGTACGGCTTGTGCTCTTCCCTCATTTTTTGCTGGACAAAGGGTTTCGTTTAACACTGCTCTGATTAAAAAACCCAATAAGTAGGGTCAATGCGACTGCAATAAGTCACGGATTGTCTCAGTTTTAAAGTCAAATGACACTATTTTCTCCCTTCACTCCCACAGCTTTGGCTGTAAGACTAGAATTAAAGTTGATATTTAATCCCAACCCTTCCTTGGCTGGCCTCATCACACTGCTTGTTTTGTTGTATGGCCTGTGCAGTCATTTGCAAGGTACATTGTAAAGCTGTAAATAATGGTAATAATTGTGGTAATTGAGTGCAAGATTATTCTCCTGCTAACAAGAGATACTCCAATGGTTATCTTTTGATGAAAAAAAAACACCAAGGAAAAAAAAGATTAATTGCTATATTTCCATCCCAAGCCCAGAGCAATGATTGATTAAACTGCAGGGAAGTCTAATTAATACACCAGCTTTCCTTGAACTCCCCAGTGACATGATGAAACGCGGTTTTGTAGCTTTTCAAGGAGTAAAAAGAGAGCCCTTCAGAACTGATGGTGCAGAGTGAAGGGGACACCACTGAATTATTGCCAGGGAGTGTCAGATAATGTTTCACAATCACGTCTGGCTGATTTTCTGGTTCCTGGAGATCCTGGACTGAGTCCTAGATGCGGTGCAGCAGTTGGAGAGCCCCTCGCAGCACCGGTGCCGACAGGCATCCTGTCATCCCAGGGAGTTATCTCCCCTGGCTTTGGTCTCGCTGGGATTGCCAGCACCAGCCTCCTGTTGCCTGAGGCACTCAGGTGTTCTCAGCGATGGCAGGTCGTATGGGTCCCCCTCGGTGGTCACACAGATCCCCTCAGCCCTCTGAAAACAGGAGGTAAATTGCCTCAGATGAAGCCTGTGTGTAGGGATGGCTGATGTGCCGTATGTATCCTGTGGGGCTGACTTGACCCTGCCCTGATCGCCCACTGGCAGACCCTACCCCAGGAAGGTCTCTTGCCTCTAGCAAAATAAAGGACAAAATAAAGTTTCATGTAAAAAGCCATTCTTTCTGTGTAGCACCTCTCCCTGCTGGCTGAGGGAGCCAAGTGTGTGAGTCAGGGCTGCGGGGAGGGAGTGGGACTCATCCTGCTTTGCTTCTTATCATCTTCATCCAGAAATTAATGGCAAAGCTCTGGAGAGGCTTGAGTACCTGTGGGTCAGGAGAGCCATGACATGTCACAGCATGTGCCAGTACTACGAAACCTGAAGATGATTCCAGCCAATTTACTCACAAATGATTCTTGAAATCCTCTTCTTGGAATATGAATGTTATTGAGACACACTTCATACACTGGTTATTTTTCCTTTCCCTTGAAGTAGCCAAGCACCAAGCCAGAGGGTGAAAATCTTGAAGGAGGGTTATTTCATCTGTCAAAAGTATTTTTTAAAACCAGATGCCTGTTCCAGGGTTGCCCCTGGAATCCTATACCCTGGTGGAAATCGAGTTCTCATCCATTTTTGTCATGTGCTATATGTCCCCTGGTCCCGAGAGCAAAGTGAAGTGGAAGAATTTCATAATGGACTGAGAGACAGATGCTTGCAAGATGTCAGACCACAGGCATAATCTGTGCTTCACCTTTGTGCCTGGTGGCTTCAGAGCTTTCTTCTCTCCCTGAATGCTGTGCTCTCCTTGCCCCGATCCTTAGGAAATGGAGGGAGCAATAAGACTGTGAATTACTTTTTGCAGGGGAATAAACTGGAGGCCACGTCTAAAGATCTCCTGCTTACTGGCAGCTTAAGAAGCTCAAGGAATTTTTTCTGTTCAAGGAACTGAGCAGTTGAAAGTGTTCTTGTGCATGCAAATTCACAGTGACACCGTTGATTATGACATCAGAAAACAAGAAGCCAAAAGAACGTATTTGCTGGTAATCCAATTATGCAAAAGAAATATTTGCCAGTCATTCTTATCTGCACTGAGAATGCCACCAGCCAACAGACCAGAATATGACCCGGGCTGTAGTATGGTGCATGGTCATTTCAATTAGGGGTTTTTGTTGTGCACACACAGATTTCCCTTCTGCATAATAGAAACAGACCTTATTTGGGTTTTATTTATTTATTTATTAAGTAGATCTGCCCTAATAGTGTGGACTGTCTGCTATAGGCTAACAGGATCAGAAGTCATTATTTAGGAGGAGAAATAACTTACAGTGAGATGCGGAGCTGGAACTGGTGATCATGTAATTTCCTTAAAAGTCATTTGTACCCTTAGCTATGCCAAAGACTTACTAAACAGCAACAAATAATTGTTTGCGTTATAGAGTGGCGTGGAGGAGTTAATCACAGGAAGGTATTTTCAAGCTGGATTTGTTTTTCTTCTAGTATTCTCATTAGCAGACTTATTTCTGATATCCGTCAAGATTGCAACAGAGGTTCATTTATGGTCTGATTCAAAGCCTGTTCACCGAATCAGTCAGAAGACTCGCTGATTTCAAATAAGTTTGAATCCGACTTTTAATTTTATTGGCTCATGTGGCAATTTGTTCTGACATTTCTTCTGCTTTTGCATTACACTTCAAGGATTATTTCTTCCTGGATCATTCATTGTACTATATATCTAATGCCTGAATTGCCTAGCGCCTTGGGATATACATGTCAGAACTACTGGTATTTTATTAGTACTAATTCTAGTTTGTTTTGGATGGAGGAATGGGTTGCCAAACTCAGTGGCATAAGAAGAGCTCTCTCTTGTATGAGAAAAGATGGATTAAGCCCTGCAAATGTTTTGTTGGGGGGTTTGTGGGGAGAGCCCAACTGAAATCAGTTTAGATCAATGACTTTGAGACATTTAACTGATCAAGTCCTGGTGACTGGCACTGGTGGGGGGTGATGCTTCAGTCTTCCCAGTGCTGTAGTTTTCAACTCTCTTCCTAATTACCCAAATCTGAAAAGCAACATAAAACAGCAACAAGAATCCTTTTCATTCAGCAGCTCGGAGCACTGTGCAGGGATTACTCTGAGCTCTACTATTAGGATGAAGATGAAGCTGGGAATGTGGTTTTTTGGGGGTTTTTTGTTTGGTTTTTTTTTTAAGAAGTAGGCAAAAGCATTTCCGACTGTCATAAGCCCAACTTCTCCTTTCATGTGACACATCTGGGTTACGGTGAGCCTCCCCGAGGCAGACGGCTGGCGGTGGTTGTGTAACGTTACAGTTCATCAGCCCGGCTCCAGGCACAAAGGAGCAAAGGAAGAGGAATATATAGAAAGAAAAAAAAAAAAAGAACAAAAAAAAAACCCAAAAAGAAATCATTTAGCAATTTAAAAAATAATGATGCAGGGGATAGGGAGGATGAAGGGTGTTTTTCATCCTGCAGTGGGTCTCATTACCAGAGGAAATGTCGCTCAGTGCTGCTTTTCTGAGCTGAAATGTTATTTTTGGCAGGGCTGAGGCAGCCGAGGAGGCGCTGGTGTGGGGGTTACCTGGGGCTGAGCCTCCCAGCCCCACGGGAGGAGATGCTCGGTGCTGCTGGGGAGCTGGCAGGGTTTGCTCAGAGCCACGGCATCCAGCCGGCTGCCCAAGGGCTCTTGTGGCCGGCGTGGAGGAGGCAGAATGCAAAGCCTGAAACCTCCTGCCTGAGGTTTTTCAGACTCAGACCAGCAACGCAGGGAGGGAAATAACTTCTGTTGCCTCTGCCTGGCCCCCGGCAACCTCGGGAATAAGGTTTTACTGGGACACGCTCATGCCCTTGAAAACCGTTTGGCTTTTTTTGGGGCCACATGAGCATTTATATTCACTCCACATCAGGCAATTCCCTGCTACCCAGACCTCTGCTCTCGGGCCACGGTACTGCAGGACATGGCTGTACAAAAGCACTGCAGGAAACACAGTTTCTCACATTTTTGAATGAATATAAAGCAAAGTCATCAAGCAACAGCTGGAACATGCACTGGGCATCCGAACAGGCATATCTGCCTTCAAATCTGGTGTCCAGCTTTCCCCCAGTGCTCTGTTCCGTGTCTGCCACGGGTGCCATTGCAGGGGTGGAGGAAGCCAAGGAGCAAAGAAAGGCACCCTTTCCCCCTGTGAATGAGGCAGCAAACAGCAAGGGATGTTTGCTGAGTGGTCCAAGGGGCCACAAAATTTTGGACTACAGCGGTAATGAGCCGGTGATTATGGCTTTCCTCCGATGACAGTAAAGCACAGCTGCAATGATCATTATTCACTGCTCAGAAACGCCATCCCCTAATAACGCATTCACTTTCTCTGCTCGGGTTCCTTTAATGCTTTTATCTTAGCGAAGAAAGAACATGAGTTACTTTTCATTTTAAACAGCCTCCTCTGGTAATGTTATTAAAATGCAAACTGGAGAATGACCAAGTGGACAAATGCTAAACAAAAATGGAAATGCCAGCTAGCTTGGAAGCGCTCATCTTTCGAGAAAGGCAAAATTAAACAGAAAAATAATTCTGGAAGTGCTTAGGATTGGCAGAAAGCAAAAAATACAGTCATATCTGCAGTCTAGGCTCCCCCTTGTCCCATCTCTTCCTTAACTTGAACATCAAATCTTTCCCTGTGATGGTGTTTATAAAGTCACAAGAAAGGAACAACACTTCAGTCACCAAAGGCTGAGAAATGAAACTGCAGACGTGGATTAGCAATTCCCTGTAAGCTCCCTTACAACCTTCCTGCCTAGCCTTGTAGCGTCGTTGCTATTTTTAACCGATTCTTGAAGAATTGCCACCAAACGTCCTCTTCTGTGACCATTAGGAATATCAATAAAAGCGCTATCATTAGATAACCTTGTTGAAGGGCAGGTGACGAGCGCCATCACCGGAGCGTGGCACACGATGACTGACTGCACGGCAACCTCTACAGCACTTCTGGAGGATGCGAGGCTCTGCCTCATCTCTACTGCAGAGCATTTGTCACCATCAGAAGTAGAGGCTCTTCAGCAAAACAGGGCAGTTTCCCCTCCGACTCCCATTCTGCCCCCCGGCACGGGGGTAATTCTCATCGATTGCCGCATCTTCTTCCCAAGGTATCAACAGTAAAGATTCAGCACTCCAAAAGAAACAGCCATACACGGCTAGGATCACTTGGGGAACATGAAAATATTTACAATTCAGAGCTAGAAAAGCTCTTTCAATGCTATAGGACATCATCTGTATGAATTTATTCATATTACTACTCTCCAGAGTGAGAAGATGCCTTTGAGCCTTCCCTGCTACTGAAAAATACTATAGATAGCCTTTAAGCACATAGAAAGCTGATGGTAAGCTCTTTCCCTTTATTTTCACATATTTTACAAAGCAAGAAAAGTATTTGGTGTTTCAAATGCTATGGTGACCTTTTTTGGTGTCTTCTACCCAGAACCAAGATCTGTGCTTTGGAAAATGGGGAGGCTGCTTCAGGTAAACAGAAGGGGAGGATTTGGAGGTGTGCTCTGGCTGCCGGGAGCAGAGAGGTGGTTGTGGTTTTATAACAGAACAGTGAAAAAAAAAAAAAAAAAGCACAATAAAAAGTCCAGAGAGCCCTTAGGGTAGCCAGAGAATAGGGATGACCTGCCCAAACGTGTTCCTCGTGGTGCTCGTTGGCTGCAGTGAATTTCCCATACAGCTCCAAGGCTGCAGGTGCCATATTTTGGATTATTTATTTCAATGCAAATTGATCATCCAAATGCTTTTTGCAGTATAAAAATTACAGCCAAGATTAAAGTGCCTTTTAATGATGACTGCTCTGGTTTACAACCCTGAGACGGCCAGGAGCCTGAGCTTTGGAGAGTATGTCCAGGATCCACAGAAAATTTTCTGGTATGGTGGTAGAGATACAAGACTGACAGACATTTCAGGCATAAGACTCTTTGCTCTCTAAATTCGACTAATTTGGTGAGTCTGTGGCATCTGAAAGCACATGAGGATGCCTGTTGTTGGGAGAAATTCCTTAAAATCAATATTCTTAAGCTTTTTTATTTAGATTTCACCAATATCAAGTCACTAAAGGAAATCATATAAGAATGAGGGGGGAAAGTGTGTTTTAAAATTTCTTTCAATGAATGTAAAAAGTGATTTTAGGTACAACCAAAAATGTGCACTTTTCAGGCGTCTGCTACGGGTGCTATGTCTGCTCTGGGTGCTAAGCTAGGCATCCTCTACAGTCCTTTGGGCTGAAATCTACAATTTCTCCCCCATCTTAGTCCATAAATCCAAAGAGGAGTCACTCGGCTAATTCTGCTGAGCACAGGAGTTTTAAAATACCCAGATTTTTATCCCAGCAAGGTGTGTGTTTGTTTATTTGTTTGTTGGAGAAGACCAAGGAAAAGGATTATATGGGAATTCTGCCTGGCTGGGCACAGCCAGTACAGATGAGACCCCTGTGGGCCATGTGTCTCCTTCTTTAGAGCATTAACCTTGTGGGTTTGTAGTCCTCTCTCATTTTTCTCCACCTTTGATCATTCCCGTAAGCATTAGCCAGTGCTGGCAGCAGGAATTTGTGTGAGCACAGCTCTGCCTACCTTTCTTTCTAACTCTTTCTTCACATTTTCTTTTGGCTCTCCTTAGCCAGAGTTAATTCTGATCCTCCCCTCCTACTACTGGGAAATGACATAGCTATATATTGCTTATCTCCTTTCATATTTTAATGAAGGGCATGAAAGATAATGGCTGAATTTGTAAAGCGGCAGAAGAAAGGACTTGGTAGATGACGCTATTGTCTACACACGCACTGGGTCTCTATAAATACAGAAAGTCTGTAATTATCATTAGAAGGTTTGTTAAAATTGAAAAGTAGAGGAATGCCAGTTATCCATTAATGAAAAATCTCTCTCTTCCCCTGTTACCCTCGGAGGAAGCTGGCAAGCTGTTCCCTATTCTGCATATTGTTCCCCTACCTCCATCCTTTTTCCTCCCTTCCTCTCATTTCCATTCCTGTCAAAGCCAGCAATGCCTTCAGCATGATAAACACACTGCTCCTGTTCCTCCACTCCTATCTCACAGGAAAAGATGAGGTTCATTAAGTGCTAGAATTTTTATTTAACACAAATGCATTGTTTTAGTATCATTTTATTTCCTGCATATACCCCAGTGACCGGGTGCTCAGAGTTAGATGTCTGGGAGCTGGTTATGCTGGTCCCAGCCCGGAGCCCACCTCCCTTCTACTCTGAACGGGAGGATCAACGTGGGGGCCAGAGGTGGCAATTGTCACCTTGTCTTTACAGTGGCACTCTGTAAGGTGTGGGCACAGTTTCAGGAACCAGATATGCATCCAGGTGTTTCTTCAGGAGACTGCATCTGCTCAAAGAACACTTATTTACATATGTATATATCTCTGTATGTTTGTGCACACACATGCCTGTACACATGCACACACATATGTATATAAACACACATACATTTTTATAAATATGTATTTATATACGTATATTTTTATAAAAATATACTTTATATATAGTTGCAATCGTTGGGACTAAATGTAAAAACCTGGACACAATTATGGGTGAAACTAGGCAAACTAATGTTGTTATTAATTTAGATTATTGAAAGCTCTCCATCTTGGTAACAACCATTATTAAAAGTTTTATTTCTATAACCAGCTTCACAGTCAATGTTAAGATTGCTTGGAAGATGAAGTACAAGATTTTGTACTACATGATAAACATCAGCCCCAAAATATTTGGACAGTTTCAGGGACTTTTTCATCTATTTTGAGCTAAGGAATCCAGCAAAATTAGTCCATTCCTGTGAACAGCTTTATTTGCAAAGACCTACTATTTTCAGGGAATAGATATATATAATCAAAACACATAATTCATGCTCAGCTCTAACTTGAATCTGTGATTTGAAAAATCAGATACGAAAACTCGTGCAAGATTTCCCCCACACTTGCCAATAGGACGTCTACAAATAAAAAGCTTTTCTCACAGTGTTCCTCAAGCCCCGTCCTGAGCCAGGAGCGAAGAAGTGAGTAAATAGACGCAGTTGTCTGAACATCATCTGTGCGAGAAGAAACGCTGGTTGTGTTACTGAAATGGAGTGACTCATCCCTGCCCTGCAGAGGCTCGTGGTCGGATCCGAAACCCCGCACCGGGACGAGAAGTCATTCTGCTGCTGCAAGCTCTCCTTCATCAATGGGATGAGTACAGTACAGCCCGTGGGGAGATGATTTCCCTAAATCTTAGACATTATTCAATATTTTATCCAGCTCTGAGTAAGTGCCTGCTATGTTTTGGGGCACTTAGCCGAAGCATGACAAGACTTCCAAAAATGTGTAACTTCAAACACAATTTTGATGAGTCAATGTTAGCCCTCTTTTACAGAGGTTACAATAATGCTCTTTTATCTCACATTTTCTCTGAGCTAAGAGCACACCAGCCGTTACTATGTCTCACAAGCCGTGGCGTAAGGTGTGATGTGTCAGCATCCCAAGCACAGGAGGAACAACACAACACAGCATACACGCAAACTCACCCTTTAATTTATATTGAATACATATTTTAAGCACCTTCACTTTAAGGACCTTGACTTACGCATTGCGGATGATGCACAAATGCCCCAGATCTGTTTGACATTTAGGCTGGAGCCACAGACCATTGGTAATCACGTAGCCACATGCTAAAATATCTGCAGCAATTAATATACAGTATTTACATGCACTGATCTTTGGGGCTGTAATCAGTCAGCTGGGGAAAACTCTGCTCTGCATACTGCTATTTACATCCCCTACTATTATTTAGCATTCAGATGCCTAGGCATCAGTTTAGGATCTAAAATTTAGACATCAGTTTTTAAAAATGTCATTCCAACTCTTTGCATGGAAAAGTCACTCCACTGCTTGTTGTATCACCAATTCTGAGGATGCCACAGCTGGTGGGGAGGCAGCTTCAGACCAAGAGCATTCACACTCTTGAGTTGAATTTCACTTGTATTCATTTTTTCCTTTCATCTGAACTGGGATGTTAATCTTTGGGGTTATCCAGGAAATGCAATACATTCAAAAATTGCCGTGTCTCAAGAGTAAGGTAGAAAAGATAAAATTCAGAGAAATATCAGTAATGCAATAATTCATATCTCTATATATGTAGATTTTTATCCTAACATGCGCTGCTGGTACGTACAATAAAGTTGTTGGGCTTTTTTCCTCTTCAATATACCATACACTTGAGATAATGTGATTATACTAGAATTAAAATAAATATAATTCCAGCTCTGAAGCATATTTAGCATTGCAGAGGTGAATCTCATTTGGGTATTGTTATGCATTTCATTTCTTCTGAAGCTTTGCTGCCCAAGGCCAGAAACATTTAAATAGGTCAGAGATAGCTGCCCTTATCGTACTGCTTTTAGACACTCCCTTTATATGACAGTCCTTGTTTCACTTTGATCACCAACTTGTCTCGATGTGCATTTCAATAATTATTTGAATTATCCCCTAGAACTACCCTGTAATCCCTCCTTTTAAGAAATATTGCGTGCAAAGGGAGGGGAGATCTAGAGACAGCAGAATGACTTGGCAATACTTGCTGTTCCCACACTCAAATTCTCTGTGCCTACTTCTTCATAACCAAGAGGAGATTTTCCTGGAACAGGAGATCAAGTGATCCGTTTAATTGCCACAGCAGCAAACAAGAGTCCTTTCTGACTAACTTTGGATGCAAAGCTCCAAAAGAGCTGCTCAAACCTCTTTTTTTTTTTTTATTTCAAAAGAACTTCATGAGCTTCCCCGTCACCAAATTGCTCTGAGGACATCATCAGCCTGGCCTTAACCCTACCTCCCACAGGACAAGAGTTGGAAAAATGGAAAACCCCACTCACATTTACTGTATTGCTCAGAGCAGGTTTGTCCTTTCTGTTGCTTGGGCAATATTTGTATCGTTGTAGTTGAGTATGCAAACAGCAGCAATGTTTGTCTCTGGTGCTCCTGCAGTGCCTGTTCAAGTCAACCAAAAGAACTTCTCTGAGAGTAGTGGGAGTTGGCGCAGCCCAGAATGGCTCTAATGGGCCTCCAACAAGCACTTATGAGACTTAATTTTAGGAGAAATCTGTCTGTAGTTACTTAAACAGATGCTCATTTCTCTAAGCATTACAAACTTGTCTTACTACTTTCCAAGACCAGGCACTTTTGGATTTATGTTGTCAACCGGGGGTAGAAGATACTCAAAATCAAGCAGAGTTTGGTTGGAAATGGGGGCAATTGCATTTCCCAAACCAACTGGATGCTTTGGGCTTTGAGCCAAGTCGCAGGAGGGGTCCCTGTGGTGGGAGGGGTCTCCTGGGCTCACACCAGCATAATCCTCGGATGAGACACGATGGGACCTGGCAGGTCCAAGTACTACCTGTAAATATTAATGTACCAATGTCCAAAATAGCTGCTTCCAGATAAAAACAGGAGGATGGGATTTCTGGGAAAATGGGAGAAACAAAAGGCACATTGCAGAAATTGACATTAAATATCCCTTGGAAAAGGTTTAAAACTGCACATTGGAGAAAATGAATAGAGAAGAAACCAAACATCGGAGAAATCAGAGTGTCCTCCATCTCTGCTTGTTCTCTCCCCTGCTCCATGGGTGTCCAAGCATGGTCAGTTGTGAGAGAAATGAACGACCACATGAACAGCAGAATTTCTGCTGGCAGCACACATGTCCCATTAAAGAAGAATATTTGGGCTGTGCCTTCTCTTCACCTGTGACAGGCTGGCTAGCAAAAGGTAACACCAGAAAGAAGATAAATAAAAATTTGGATATATCGAAAAGAACAAAATATCCTTGTGTCCTATTTATCCTTGTTGCTTAGCCATCAAGTCTTTGGACTTTAGCTAATTGGGGGCAGGGAATCTGTCACCCACACTTCTGCAAGCATTAAAAGGTTTATGACCAGAGACATCATGAGCACGATCTGACAGGGAAAGGCCCCTGCCAGGAACATGCGGGCATGTCAAATCCATATCACTTGTCTCATTCAACATCTGTGGGCACATGAATTTTTAACCTATTTTAAATTGAGTTGCAAGACCATGGCCATTTGGCAGCAAATAACCCCAAAGTGACTGGCTGCTGTCTATGATGTGTGGTGGTACTGCATTCGATCAAGATCTCCGGTGGCCGTGCCGGGGGAGAGCTGGCACATGGCTGTCCTTCCCTGCAGTAACACCAGGAATGACTCAGCTGACATAATATTCCTGGGGATGAAATGTCCACTGCAGCTTCGGCATGAAAAGGCAGAAGTGCTGGGAGGCAGGATGGCTGATGGTTATCAGGGGTTCTTTGGTTGCTGGGTGATGCAGGATGGATCCACCGAGACCATGGAAGATCAGTTCCCAGCAAGGCAGGGTGAGGCCAGTTGCAAACCCCAGGGCTCGAGGGATCTCCAGGGTCCCTCCAGTACTTCCTCCAGTGACCAGCACAACCCTGCTCTTCATGAAGTTTTACAGACCATCCATTAAAAGAGTGCAGTTGTGTGTTCTCCAGTGTAATGGCGGAGGAACATCACCTTCTCCGTCCCCAAGCTGTAGGCAAGACCTGAGCTCTTTTCTACCCCTCCTTGGGAGCACTGCCCTAATGAAAATTTTCATTTCATTACCTGACTTGGCAAAAGCCAGGTGTGTGCTTTCGTTCTAAATGATCTTTTCAGCTATGGTAGTTTTTCACAAATTTAAACTAGCAATTTTGGAAACAATTTTATTTAATAGTGCTCCTGATACTCACCCTTGCTTCATGGTGGAAGCAAAGTCATTATACACAGCAAGTATATATTTCTGCAGCTGGAGTTAAAGGAGTTTGTGTACAAGAGGCAAACACCACCTTTATACTTAAAACTGAGCATTTACAGAACCTTTGTAAATACATGTGGAATTGTCCAGAATGGAATTGTCCATATGTAAGGGTTGTCTCCCATGGGTGGCAACAACCCCTTTTTTTGGGGACTTGGAGTCCCAAGACTTGAAGTCCCAAGACTCCAAGAGCGCTCTGTCAGCTTCTAACCAGTGAGTCTTGTGCCAGCTGCATAGAGGACTCTCTATGGTCTTCTCTGATCCCAGCTGACATGTCCAAGTAGTGCGATGAACATCTCAGTGGTTTGACTTCCCCACAAAGGTTTACCTTGTTCATAGGCTCCTACCGGCTTGTTAGTCTGAGGCTTAAAATAGACCTGTCAATACCACTTCCCTTGGAAGAATGTGGTGCTGCTAAGCCATTATTCAGTATAAAAAGAGTAGAGCTTCCAAGGAAAATATGCTGTTTAACACAGAAAAAAAGGACACAAAACCTACTGAATCAAAAACTGGATGTGTCTCCTTTTTGGTCTGGGTTCCTGCCATGAGTTACCCCAAGGGAATCAAAGGTCTCTGAATGTCAAAACCAAAAGAATAAATGTTATTCCTCCTTGCCTTTCTCAGGCAAAGATGATTTGAAATGAAATTTGTTTGGTAGATGAGGCCAGTAACCTTTTGTGACTGCAACTTTTGCGTGTGAAGAAGTGAACGGGTCTGTGATGGTTCCTCCTCCATCTTGCTGTGGCAGTGGCACATGGCTTGTGGGGCTGGGCCACCCATGAGCCCCACGAGTCACAAGGCACGTCTGCCCGAGAGCTCGGTGGGCACCACCAGACCCTCAGCCAGGTGCTGGGCACAGCCTGCATGGGGCTGGGCTGCCACATGTGGATAGAGATGTGCAAGTGGGTCCCTGTGCATTTTGAGACATGGGCTCTCTGTGCCCTTAGGTACCCAAATCCCCCTGAAATCTGTGCCATTTAAGCATTCCAATTCCTTTCGATATCTTGCTGTCAAACCAGACCGAGTTTTGAGTCAGGCTACTAAGCTATATCTGAGGCTTGTGAAGATGTAAGTAGTCAAAACAGACTCCTTGAGCAATTTTCCTCATCCTCCTGCGTCCTCTTCCATGTGGCACATTTGCAAGTGAGCTGCCTTGCTTCACAGACTGTTAGGAATGTGTTTTCCTTTCCCTATGGAAATCTTATATAATATGTTCAGAAAAATGAAATATAATCCGTTAGAAGACTTATTTTGTAGGGATATTCATGGGGCACAGACGTGTATGACTCTCACCGTGTCTCTAGGAATTTGTCAGGAGATAAGTGATTAGCAAATGATTAGTCATGTCCCTATTAAAATTTCTTCAGTGCTTTCCAAACAGAAAGGAAGTAGGACCTACTGTAAAGGTGCTTATGATTTATGTCACAAGATAAAGAGGGATTAAAGGCTTTTATAAATATTGCTGTTAACACTTTTAATATCACTAAGACCTTAAAGACCAGCCCATTACTCTGCCAAAAAACCAATTTGTTGGCGCTGTCATTCCAGATTTTAGGCATGACCTTGGAGTGTTTCTCATGAGCAACTGTAAAACAGAAGTGGGGAATGCATAGGAACGGCAGTTTCCTGCATTAATTCCCCTATAGGAAAGAGGTTCATGCTCAGGACCAGACCTTGGGGAAGCCAGGGCTTCTTCTGCTATCCTGACCATAACACCTTCCCTCCAAGCTGTCCTGATGGGAGAGGAGAGGTCCAGAAGCAGAGCAAGCCCTGTGCAGCGCTGCTCCATGCTTGGGACCAGGTAGTGAAGTAAATGAAGGTGAGAGACCTGGATTATTTCCACATTGATTGAGAGAGCAATATTGTTACAGAGGGGTCTTGCAGAAAATGTTCTTCTTCTCCTTTTGCTCATATAGAGCCTCTCTCTCTGGTAGCTGGAGAAGGCAACATCATTGCAACTCCCATAAAAAGCGAAATGCACTGCATTTGGGGCTGAAGTCCTCCAAGACTCATGTCCTCATAGCTTGCATAAAAGTTTCCTTCAGCCCTGGAAGATGAGCTGAGTCCCTCTTCAGACTATCAGCTTTTTCCTTCTTAAATCTCTGCAAGAACTGGAGAGCTAAAACCCCATCATTTGTTCCGAGTTGATCAAATCCAGATAGGACTTTTAGGACTTCTTTCATTCACCTTCACTCTGGTGCTAGAGGTAATACTGGTAAATAAATATCATCCCTGTAGTATAGATTAGGAGGCCAAAAAAGCAAGTGACTTGGTCAGAGTCAAAGAGGAGAAGAAAGAAATGACATTTTCTCTGGCCAGCTTGCTTCCCCCTTCAGCACCTTCCTCTTCTTATTATATCACATTAGTAGAACATCTCAGATTTTGTCAGATAGATAAGAGGTGTTTTGAGCTGATTTGTGTGTCTCTGTACCTTTCCAATCCTGTAGGCATAGTGCCTAATTTACACAGTTGCAGAGCCAGCAAAACCAACACTGTCTGTTCCACGTCTGTGCCTCGAGGGAAGCTCTTCCACGTGCTGTCCCTGCTCCGATGAAGCTTGGAGCTCAGGAGGAGCCTTTCTCCAAGAACAGGCTCCTTTTGCCACCAGGAACTACCCAGGCATTACAAGGAGATGGTCTGAAAGAAGATGAACATGCAGACACCTGCAGTATGCGATGCATATACATAGGGCACACCGTGCACACACCTACAGCATGACCATGCATGAAAACCCAAGAAAACTTTAAAAATATACTCTTCTGTACAACTAGTGCTGTTTATTGAAATGGGTTCAGAAGATTTTTTGCTGCCTTGAAGCCTCTGAGGCCGGGTGTCAGCTGTAAGAGGAACTGGCTTCCAGTAAGGCAGTGAGAGCCCTGCCTGGGTGCAAGCCCCCTTTCCTTAGGGGCTGGATCTGCTCTCTGCTGGAGAGCGGACGAGCAGCCAGACGTGCATTGGCCTCAGGCAGCTGCAGAAGGGCTATGGACTGGGGACAGCCCCCACACTGTCCCTGCTGCCCCTCTTGCCTCTGCCGCCCCAGCTGCGTCCCGGCCTCCTGCACGGCCAAGTACAGCAGTGGCATTGCCACCGGGCAGCTCTCCGCTGGCAGCGCTGGCTTCCCATTAGTCTCAGTCAGTGATTTAAATTGGCTCAAGGAGGTTTTTCTGGCATCAGCAGGCTGGGCTGAGAGCAGCTTTCATAAAATGGGGATGCCAGCCCAAAACCAGGGTGCGGAGGCGCTCTCAGCTGACGTTGGAAATAGGGGCACGTTCAGCTGCTGTGGAAAACCCAGCCACATGGGTGTTTTAGGCAGATAATTATAAATTAGCTTTCTTGGGCTGAGGTATTAAATCCAGCCACAGCTGCCCCACCGCCAGCTCAGGACTTTGTTTCAATTTTTATGAGCTGTTCGATGGTTATTAAGCTTGGGGTACTTGCTATTCAGCACAAAATTGTCATAATATGTCACAAGGAGAGAGAGTACTTGAGGAAGAATAGACCCTGGTGACGTGCGATGAGAGGGATGAGCTCCCTGGGCTCTCTGCAGCACCCTTCATCTTGCAGACCCAGAGCCATCTCCAGGACCACAGGGAAGGTGGCAGGAGCTCCTGCGTCACTGCCTGCCAGGGGCTGGTGATTGCTGTACTGCAGTGGTCCGGCTGAGTCAGGATGGCAGAAATCAGATAAGTTATTTGCAGAGTGAGTCATACCAGAACAAAAAACTTGCAAGGGGGTGGGGAAGACTTCGGAGTTAAATAAGCAATGAAGGAAGCAATGGAAAACCACTGAAGTTGGTTGGAAACTTCTTGGTGGGTTGGAGCCACATGGAAAGGACAGGGCAGCGTTCTGAGATGAACACCTGAAAGCAGCCACCTGGGGGATAAGGATGATGTCTTTGCTTGATGTTGAATGGCAATTGTTCCAAGAAGAAGAATGAAAGAGGAGATTGCCATGGTTGGGTGAAATCTGCTGTTTCCAAAATATTCACTTCATCTAGGAGTTTTATTTTTTAGCACTATTGCTCCAGTTTTTTGACTTGGAATAAATTGCTCTTTCAGGCATGCTGAATCCCGCTCCAGCATCCCAGCCACAATCCCAGATGTGAGAGGTATTTTAAGCACCTAAGCTTGGACAAATAGACTCACTCTTGCTCTTCCAAATCCTGTGCCTGATGACCTTTGTTGGGTTTTTCTGAAACCGAAGAAGGTCCCGGTGGAAACACATTGTCCCAGGGAACATCAGCATATGGTGGCCCCTGCACTGCATCATGTACCAGGCAGGCTGTTGACCACATCTGAATGAATGACTAACCTTTGCTTTAAAATTTCTATGCTAATGGCAGCAGTGACAGCAAAATTTGTTTAAAGTTTCATATTTTGTGGCTGTCTAGAGGGTTTTTGATGAATCACCGAAGTGAAGATCTTCTGTGTTTAAGACCAGGGTAAATAAAAACCAAGCTGCTTTTTTTTTTATCTGACACCTACATGGCTATGTTACACACATCTTCTCTCTCCTCAGCAAGTCTCTGAGATTTCTGATGAGCAAATACAGTCTTTAGGTGCTGTGCAGCCTCATGGACTCACTTAAAGTACCCTATCCCCAAACTCAGCCCTAGCAATTTGGGATTCTTCAATCTGATTGACTTCAAGTGGGTTAATTCATCACCTAATGAGGTTTCTGGTGCATATTTCAGTTCTGTCGAACACATCATTTTCTTCTATTAGAGTCCATGGGTTTTGCTGTCATTTTTGCTTTTATTTGAACTTGAACCCTTTTTGCTATTGAGGTTTCTATCTGGGTATGGGACTGTGTTGCCTTTACTCACTTTGAAGGTAATATTTTCAGGCCAATCTGGAAATAGTCTCTCTACATTTCACATTCTGAATTTATTTTCATTGCTTATAAGTTCCTGCATAGATTTCCTCTGTAACTAATCAGCTTTGCCATTAAATTTTTACCTGAACATCATCCTTATTCCAGTGCCTTTCTTAGCACAGTCTTTCTGCCGCAACAGTACCTTCAATGCCCTCCTCACCACAGCCTTCCTTGGTTGTTACTTGGCCAGCAGAGAATCACCATCTGGGATTTTTCTTAGAGCAAACAGGGAGTTTTGCATCTGGTTTTCACAAGGTCACTAGAATGAGATGACGGTAACTGGGAAGTCACCAAAATGTCTGTTCAGGCCTCTGATCCAGAGGTGGGATGATATCACTTAATATGCTACAAACTGATGACTTAAAATAAAAGATGTTTTGTAAGCGTTAACAAATTTGTAGAAGGAAATTTCTGTTCCAGGGAGGAGGTAAATAACTTTCTACATAGAAAGTTAAATGTCCAGTTTTAAAATCCTACACCCAAGTGATTCCAGTAAACCTCCCCAGACACATATTCACAAGCCAACAAGTGCCTTTGAAAATCCAGTCTCGGTATTGCATTGGGCACAGGTAATGAAACTGTTTCCTAATGTTGCTTTTCTCTGGTTTGTAAACACTGGAGAGGAAAGGAAATCAATCGGACATGGAAAGCTGAGAAGCTGAAACCTTCTCACTGCAGCCGGTGAGAAGTTGGAGACCTGTTTGGTCTCACTGGTTGGTCCCAGTAAGTACTGTGCTTTATAATATCAGATAAACTTTCCATGAATTCAAAACTGCTCATAACAACAGACACAGCACAGGGAGCTCACTCAAATATTCTCTTCCACATACCCTTCATGGCATCCATCATCATTTAGAAGAGAGAAGATGAAAATTCCCACTAGACCTCTCTGTTTAATTGCTTTTATTGCTTCTGTCACTTGTTGAGAGCTTAAGCGATACGTGCGCTGACCCAAGGATACCCTGTCCATCAGAGGAGTGTGACATGTCCAGACATACCATGGAGACAGTGCACCAAAACGGGCATACCTATCGGGAGAGGGCATAAAATGCAGAGTTGTTCCCTTGGTGATTAGCCATCTTAATGAAGAAGATCAACCAGCATTTATTTATAGGGGCAGGAGCCTGTTTGTGAGATCGCTGATGCAGCAACAAAACTCACCATTTGTTTGCCATTAAAATTCAATTTGTAATCTGTCATTAAAATACTCTTCTGTTCCCAAACCAACTGCTCCCAGAAGCTATGTGAGACTACCCGTTCCATACATTAATTTGCACCCACCTTGGGTATCTGTGGAGCATACGGAGAAGGCAGTACATCAGGGGGCAGCAAGCAGGCAGCAGTCTCTGCGCTGTGGGAGCTCAGCTGCCTTCCCGAGAGAGCTGGCAGGGAGCAGAGCCAGAGCATCCATCCACATCCCACCCATGGGATGCTGTCCTTGGGCTGGTCCACACATGAGCCTTATACAGTTCCCAGGGGAGCATTCTGAGAAGGCATTTTCCTTTTTTGCTCCTTACGGCTCTCTCTAAGGATAATTCAGTCCAGATCAAAGGGCATCAGATGGTTTTGAACTCTGGTGCCAACACTCACGGGGTGCCCCCAAACCCTGCTGGCCTGCCCTTGGGGCAGTTCTCTATACCAAGATCAAGTGCAGGTTTGGTCTCCAAGTCCCTTTAGGTTCAACGTAGCCAATCCAGGCCACGTTTTATTTTTGTCTTCATTTTTTTGGACAATGTCTTCCAGGCAAAACACACATAAAAAATAATAGGTAGCTTGCAGGTTGGGCATGCCTCACGTACACCTGATCTATGTGTCTGATACTTTTTGGGCATGTTGAGCTGCATGCTAAGAGCTTTTCTGGGAAGTTTCTGTAAGCACCGTGGATGCGGGCAGGGATGCACACCTTTTCCAACAGGGTGGAAAGCCCTGGTGTGTACTTATTTGTTTCAAATAACAATAATAGGGGGTGTGACAGGCAGTTGGTGTGGTCTGCTCTACCACTGTGGTCTCTTCTACTGCTGTGGTCTCTTCTGCTTTGTACTCGCAGTAGGCAACAGGGCTGCATCAGGCAGGCGAAGCGCTGAATGCTCTGGTTTTTATCCTCCAGGAATATCCAGGAGCTCAATCTATCCCCAGGCACAGTCTGCACTGAGAGGTGCTGTGGAAACCGTTCACCACCAAAAGCCATCCTAGAGGACACGTGTCTGAGTCAAGGGAGGAAGCAGGGAAGGAAATGTCTGCAATTCCCCTCTGTGGAGGAATAGATGCAATCCTTTCTCCTGCTAAGCATCAGCAGAGATCTCCGAGGAAGTTGCTTTGATTTTCTTTGACCTCGTTCTACCTAATCAACTAACATGACCTGCTGATGAAATGAGAGTGGGCCTGGCAGATAGGAAGTGAGACACTGGAAGTTATTTTTTTTAATATACTTCAGGATTTGCAATATACTGGATCCAAATGATGATATCTGCAAGTGGGTCAAACCTCCTTCCGCTAAGAGGGAAAAGGAGCAGAAAAACACTGCAAGGCTAAATTTCTGATCAATTTTCCAGAACAGTTAGGGCAAGTGTTTCCAGGGAGCAATAACTGCATGTGACATGGATAGTTTCAGGAAGTACGTGTGGGACAGGCTCTGACAAGGGACAGTTGTCACACGAGGATACAGATGGCACTTCTAATGTCTACAGTGACTTCTACATGAGAATGCATCATCGCTCGCAGTGTAATCTAACCAGCCATATGAGAAGCCAACATATGCCAGCCTACATATTGCAGGACTTGAGAGGTTTTCCAGCTTGGCTGTTTGTCATCTTGGAGATGCTTTTTCTTAACCGCTTCCCTGCTGGCCTCCTGTGGGGCTCCTTGGCATCAGGACCTCCCGAGAGAGGGCTGATGTCCAGCTCAGAGAACTGCAGGAGCCTTGTCCACCCAAAGATGTGCATTTCCACACTAAATTGGTGACGTTTCCTGGTTGCAGGTGTTGCACCCTCTCTGGGGAACATATTGCCACTACTGCTGATGAGATGTTCACATACAAATAGATGAAAAGGACAGTTTGGGTGGCAGGAATGTTAACGTGTCTCTGTTGGGAATTGAAAAAGAACCATTTGGCACCTGGGGTTTTGTCCTAATTTTCTTTTTAAAGGATTCTGGCCCTCTAAGTACCTCTCCTGGTTGTTTTCTCACGATGTGAAAAATGGAGCCCCATGAAATGATACATAACAGACACCAAAACCAGAGCAAATCCACAGCAGAATTGATGCCCTCCAAGCTTGGAGCAGATATCAGCAGGACTTTCTGAGTGACTGCTGCATTCATGCGGGAAGGCTTCTGCCTGACAAATGTGTTTGAATTCTCTGAGTACATTGGGGCATTGCTAGATAAGTAGGTAATAGAGGACATCATCTATCATGATTTCAGGGAAGCGTTTGACAGTGTGCCACAAAGGGAATATGATTTACAAAGTAAGACAAAAATGGTATAAGGAAACTATTGATATCACTTACAAATCAGATTGGCAGTTTGACGGAGAGGATAGGGATAGGACACATAAATGAAGCAGAAGGCTGGACCAAGGCTGGATTTCTCTGAATAATGCTCAAAGTAACCCTAATCTAATCATCCTGAGTATTTGGGACAAGGAGAAAAGAGAAAGAAAATGTGTAGAAGTTGAGCAAGATTGCCTGAAATGAGATTGCATTTCAATATTCAACAAGGCAAGGGAATAGGAGAGAAAAGCAGTCAGGAACTATACTCCACGAGCCATCAGTGAAACCTAATTTGGAGGGTGATTCAGCACAGCAGACTCCCACAGGACTCTGCAGCCACTCCACATCAGGGACAGGACTGCTCTGACCCTGCTGGGTGCAGGCTGACCAGTAAATATGAACAGAGTAAGTACATTACCTTTGCAAAGTAATCTAGCGCTGGATTACTGAAAAGTACGTATGAAAACCTTGTTACAAACAGGCTTTGCTAAAGTGTCTGGCTGTTCCTGGCATGGCCAGGCTGGCTGAAGGGTGCCTGGGTGCTCTGGATGCACAGCCCTGGTACAGGAGTGTTTTGCAAAAAACATCTGTCATGAGCTGGTCCACTCACTAAGTCCAGTTCAGCAGAGGGAGGTACTGGGCAAAGATAAATCAGTGGGATTCAATCAGGCTACCGAGAGCACTGTCTAGGGAGGAGGGATGTTTTTGTTACCAGGCTGAGGGATTTAAACACCAAACCCTCATAACCATTGCATGACTTGCACACACTAGTTCTGGTGCACGGAGGTGAGCACACCATGTTCACCATCATGGGTGGTCAAGCTTTCCTGAGCCCCCGCCAGGTGCAGGCAGCAGGGGAGCACCACTGAAGTTGCTTTGGCTGGAAAGTTCGGTCCAGCACATTTCACAAAGGAAAATCACTTAGAAGAGGGAGGCAGAGAGAGCTGCTGATTTCATAGGACCTTGAAGCACACCCAGTTGGGGAGCTATTTGTGGCCGCAGCTCAGGAAACGTGGATCAGCTCCTCAGTCCTGCCTCCTGCATTGCCTTCATCTCCCTCGTCCATCAAGGCAGGATGCTCTCTGGAGCAGGACCTCCTCTTTCTCGGGAACAATTTTGCAAGTGGACTCCCAGCCCTTGTGGCTACTGATAGCTGCCACCAAGAGACGCCACCCCTGACAGGCTCTGGAAAGGTCCCTCCTGGCTCTCTTGCAGCTGGCTGGTCAGGAGTGATGCTCCTCACCTCCGGGCAGGCTTGAGCTGCTGCCTGGGTGGCTGGCAAAGTCCAGACCGTACCCGCAGTGCACAGTCCAACATGGCAGGGGGAAAGGCTCAACGAGAAATTCCTTGTTTTCGCTCCTGCGAAGCTGGGGGTGCAAAGCCTACAATTTGTGCTTGTTTTCTGTTTTTTTCCGCTGCCTGATTATTGCCAAGTATTTCATATAGACACAGCAATTTAGTTAGATTGATGGCCCTTGTCTCCCTAGTGACAAATGCAATGCCTGCCAGACGCTTGGCTCTGAACTGTCTTTACAATCATTCTGCTTTTTTAAAAGTTTAAATGCCCACAAGAGAAAAACTTAGTTTGTCATTTAGATTGGCCTTGGCTAAATTAGTTCATTCCTGAGCAACCATAAGACACAAAATGAGTACACTAGTGTGGGAGGCAAGGGGGCTTCTCATAAAGAGCAGCTACACGGTGGATTTAAATTCACATCAAGGAGAACCATTAGAGAAGAATTTGGGGCAGGAAGATAATGTTGGAAAACAGATATATATCCAGCAAGTGTATCATGAGAGTCCAGGCTGCATCACAAGGACAGTGAAAGGCAGAGGATGGTATCAGTGAACAAGGAGAGGAAGAAACCTTGGTCCTGCTGCAGTCACGAGGAGCAGCTTCAAAGTGTCTCACCAAGGTGTTGCATCAGCATCAGGGTCTTGTGAAGCTGCACAGTTTGCAGAGGAACCTTCTTGATTTAAAGGCACCAGTGTATAAACCACTTGCAGGAACTGGAGCAGTATCAGACCACCTAGGCTTTCTTAGTGACGTAGAGGAAAAAGGAATACTCCTTTTAGAGCATGTAGGATCAGCTGGATGCTCAAAGGACCTTCCTGCATACATCAGAAATGTTAACTGCTGGTGCCTTGTAAGCACTTGGAATTTAGATCCTTGATTTTATACTTTTGGGAGAGTAAAAGTGCAGAAACCCACAGTAAGAAGCATCCGCATGCATGCTAAACGGGGTTGGGTCTCAGGTTGGGACCAGAGGTTAACTGCACCACCAGGGCAAGAAGACTGGTTTGCATGTTGGTGGTCTTTGCTCCTCTGCCCTTGCAAGGGCACAGATGTCTGCCGTGAAACTCCTGGGTGGCTTTTACCTGCATTCTGCTGCCTGTGGAGCCCTCGTCTCCCTCCTGCCATGGATGGAGGTGGGCAGTAGGTACTGGAGCCATCTACCCCCACTAGTTGCATGGAGCATCTTCTGCATGGACTTGGGACATGCTGGGTAAGAAGACTGTGCATGTGGAGTGATTCTCTCTGGAAATCTGGCATGTTGGGCCAGCTTCTACACCCCCAGAATGTCTCATCTGAAGTGAATGAATGAGCTGGTTTCGGTCAAGCCCTTGGGGGGTGAGAACAAAGTCTATGCCTTAAATAAAAACAAAACTAGAAGGTTCCTCGGGGGCGCTGAAAATATTACTTGAGAAAGCATAGTAACCTGTCAACTTCCAATTCCCTTTATTTCTATGCAACTTTAAATAAACCCAGCCATACGCATTCAAAAAATACACTTCAAGAATTAATCTCTTCTTAGCTGACACTTTAAATGTCAACTCTGAGCCTGGAGTAAATTTTCACAGGCAAGTTATAAAACTCTGAAAACAGGATTTAATAATGGTAATGCTGACAAAGCCTCAGCCGTGGCAAAGCTAGTAGGTGCCTCTGTGTATCCCCACCAGACAGCTGGGCTGAAAAACAAATAGGGGAGAGCCAATTTATTATTATTAGCTAGGTGCACTTTTGAAAGTTTCATAATTTGGAGACCTTGGTTTTCAGACTGGTGGAAGTCTGGATCTAGAGACAGATTAATGACTCTAATTTCCCCACCTGTGTTATTTTATTAGACTCACTATGGTAAACTGGCATTGTTGTTGTTGTTAATGGGCCCTGCTTACTTATTTCTCTATGTGCCGCACGCAGAATGTGCTCCATCCTGCCCATCAAAATAACTTTGTTAAAAATGTCGAAGCTGAGCCTGCTGTGCCTGTTAGTAGAGCCGAAATGAAAAATATCTGGCAGGAACTGAGTCTGGAGCAAACAAGAATTTACTTAGACTAGGGGAGAAAGTACGCTCTGATTCAGCGTTCAGCTCGGGTGCATGTTTTATGCATGTGCATATAGAAGCATTGATTTGCTTCAGAGCTAGTTTATGTCTTGATGGAGCAAAGCATATAAGTGCCTGCTTAAGTCTATTCCTGTTCAATAAAGTGTTTAAGCAGCTGCCTATGTCCCACTGATACTAATAGAAGATTTAAGTGTCTGCTTAGAGTGAAATGTTCACAAAAGCTTTGTTGTATTGGGCCCTGATGCATAGTGCTGTATTCCGGACACGGCTGGTCACGCAGACAAAGGATGCAGAAATGAACCACCAGAGTGGTCATTCCCTCATCACCACAGGATGGCTTGTTCAGACTTTCTCCAGGTAAAGCTCTGGGGACACATTTTAAGTGTTATTAGCACTTTTAAATAAATTAGCATTTATTTTTAAATCTTTCACGAGTTCTCAGTCTTGTGAGTAGTTCATTCCCAGAACTGTAGCAGAAATTCGCAGGATCGAGACTGGTATGGGAACGCTCCCCATCGCAGGGACGGGTGTGAGAAAGCCAGCACCAGTCCCTCTGAGGTTATCCAAACCCCTCCTCCTTTCTTTTTTCGCCTTTTTTTTCCTGGCTTTTTTTTATTTCTCTCATCTGTAATGGTCTGGGAAGAGATTTTTCTTGGAGTTACTCCGTATTCAAAATGATTTTTGCAGCACATTGCTGTATTCCAGGCAGAGCCGTGGGGAGTTGCTTAACGTGGGTGGGAGAGAAGGGGGCACGTGGCCGCTCCTGCTTGGGATTGTAGCACCACGGTGTGATGTAACTGGTGGCTGATAGCAAGGGAAACCCTAAAAATGTTTGGCGTGATATTTGCGAAACTATTTTCTTTGGGAAGGAGGCCATGGCAAACCCTGGGACAACTTGCTACCCTACAACCAACGGTGTTTCAAACAACTGGCAGTGTCAGGGAATTTGTGTGAAATGATCAATCCCCCCAAAAAAACACATGGAGTGCTCATTTTGAGGATCATAGTCACCTAATAATTTTGCTTGCAATGTCTATGAATGAAAACTGGACAATTTTTCAATGTCAAGTTTGCCTTTCCAGCTCAGATGGGACATTCAGGGTTCAGTCTTGCTTGGAGCACATCACAGAGGTCATTGTCACCCTTATTTCTTAGTTTATTCCTAAGAATAGGCAGCTCAGCAGAAGCGGCTGAGGGTCTGACCTGCTGGAAGGACCTGACTGATGGAAGTAGAAAGTCTAGAACCGATGATAAAACCTTGTTGCTTTTCTGAGCTTTGTAACAGCTTTGGGAAGGGTTCTTATTTGTGCTTTCTCCCATGCAATCAGCACTGAGATTAAAATTTACGCCTGCTGCTATTTCCAGAGAAGGGTTGGGAGCTGAGCTGAGGCTTCCTTTTTTTCAAGTAGTTTTTAGTGTTGATAGTGTGAGAGAGTCATCTGTGACAATTTTGTTTTTTCTGTCAGTGCAGCTTCCCACATGGGATTTATTTTTATGGCCAGAATATTTCTTTTTTTCAATTCCATTTTCATTTAGGAAAGTAGCTTCTGTGGGTTGTCCCCACACAGACAGTTTTATATATTCTAGAAATCTGAGTTGCTTTGCTGATTCTGGAAATGAATTGCCATCTTCTGTTCATCACAACAGGATTATTTTAAATCCATATTAGTGTTGTGGATTTCAGTAGGAATTTTGCCTTCGTCATTGCCAATGTCAGTTTATACAGAGATTTGAGTCGCACACAACAACGAGTTTTTTTCTGAGGTGTGATATTCATGGATTACTTGACCATGAAATTCATTTATCAGATAAAATGTCATCGTCTCTTCTTTCTGCTCATCTTTCTTCCTCTTTTTTTTTGCTCATTTTCCATATCTCATGTTATGTTAAAATTGTACATAACTCGTGGCAAGGATCATCATGGTTTTTTAGCAATGTTGCAAGCCAATTTTGAGTAGAATGTATGTACAAATGTAAATCTTTACATTTTAGGGAAAAGAATAGCTGTGTAATAGCAACTGTAAGCATTCAGCTGTCCAGGGGCTCATTAGTCTTCTGTGCTTCCCCGGAGTCAAATTAAACAGTGAACATCAATGAGCCCTTATACCACACAACAAAGCTTTCCACGGGGCACGGGATCACAGAGTCACAGTGCCATATATAACACCAAGCCTCTGGTGTGGATTTTGCAATGTCTGCCATTATATTTCAGATGCCAAGCAAATAAAAACATGTATTTCCATAGAAACTGTAATGTGTTGCCAAATACTGCCCTTAAGTATGCAAATATCTCTCCTAGCATAGTCAAGTGAGGCTGTGACTATATTATTAAGCTGCATTTGGTGCCACATGCTGATGCATAAATGCCAGTCAGTTACATATATCTCAATATCTGTACTTCACCTATTATTTCTACCTTTGCATGGTGTGTGATGACTTCTACACAACATGACTCGGTGGGCACACCTGACCCGGGGCTGGCTGGACCACGGGACCCAGACTGAGGGACTTCCAGGGAAGGGGCACAAGTTTGACACAGCCCCGTTCCCATGGGCACCTTAAGGAACTTGGGTTGCTTAAAATTAAAGATTTTTAAAAAGGATATCATTGCTCAGCTGTTAAGAGTCACAGGATAAAACAGCTAATAAGAGAAAAGTGGAGGGACTAGTAATGACTGCTGTAATATAGTTTAATGTCTCTGTCATTCCCAGGCAGATCTCTAATTTTTAATCATCACCACATCTTTTCCCTTATAGAGCAAGTGCAATTGCCATGTGCCCCCTCTGAAACCCTGCAGGTGGAAACGGGAGACTAATAGATTCTTTTTCCCAAGGGGAAAGTCATTCAGGTTTAACCAAAATGAGAATAATAACCATTAGATGAAACAATTAAAGAAAAAAATTGTTTGACTGCATCTGAAACTTTTCGTTTGGCTTGGAATGAAAAGTTCTTTTTCACTGTAAACAATTTAATGATTTCCTTTCATTAAAAATTCAGGTCAGATTTTTAAAGAAAAAACCCAAATTATTCATGGCGGTTTGAAAGTGTTGAGACAAAATGCTTTACATTTCCACAAACTTTGTATTTTTAAAATTGACAAAATGCCGTATTTTCCTCCATCCCCTTCCCCAAGATCTTTTCAGCAGAAAGTTTCAATTTCATAGTTATTTTTCCCTCTGAAATGCACTTTGTGCAGAGATTTTTAATAGTTTTTTTCAACGAGTAAGATCACTCCCCCCCAAAAAAAACCTCTGTTGCATGTGAAATGCTAAAATGTTATCAAAACCCAGAAAGAAGCAGGGCAATGGTTTTCGTGTTTCACTCACCAGCAACCAACTCTCTGTAGGCAGGGACGGTATCTCAGTGTTGACTTTTTTTCTTCCCAATCTTTATTACATCAAATGAATCCACCATGGGTAGATGCTGCTCCTTAATGATCATGTTGGTATTTCCAAAGATTTAATCATGCAGGCGACAGGGAACAAAATGAGGATAGAAGTAAATTATATACTGTCTATTGGAGAACATGTAGTCTTGGCTTTAAGAATTTGGATAAGATTTGGGCTAAGTTTACTTACTCATTTAGAAAAAATTACTTCTGTTTTGAACTGATGATGGGGTTAAAAAACCTTGGCTGTAGTTTTTTGGTTTTTTTTCCAGTATGTTTCAGTTCCAAAATCTTCTGTTTGAAGACAATATTAATAATTAATGACAAGGAACAAGCGCAGCATATGAAAGCATTCCCTCAAATTACAGCTTGAAAGTCAGTATCTTTTGATGCACCCCTGTTCACACTGATGCATCACTTTTGGGGGTTCCAAGCCAGGGAATCACCCCTTATCCTTCTCTGGAATATTGAAATATTTAATAAATCCCTTACATGAATGCTTAGAAAATGAACTATCGGTGCATAGACTGGTTACTGTCTCTTTACATGCCATTTTTCATGTTGTTCTGGCGTTTATTATCTATTATAAAATACGGTTCTTCAGGTCCAGCCATACAGAGTATCTTCCAGGACAGCTGGGCTTGCTCTCAGATGTAAATACTCTTGCAGGAGGCTCTGCAGCACACTAAAACTGAAAAAATCAATATGTATTCTAATAGACAGGAACAAATTGGGTCTTAAAGTGTAAATAGGGCTGTGTGAAATACAATAAAGTAAATTTAGCTAGTGAACTGTATTAACTGCGGTGATTATTCTGCATTCGGGGAGGATAATTTATGTAATGATCATCAGTGCTGTTGGACTTTCCACCACAGATCTTGAAGGTCATCGGCTGAGCTGGGACCTGAACTTTTCCAAAGGTAAAGAAAATCTTTTCAGTTAGATTAAACCTCATTATTATTTTCCAAGTCATCTCACCTCCATTACAAAGCTGACTTCTGGAAACTGTGGGATGGTGTCTTGTAGTCTGAAAGCACACCCGGTGTTTGCCCAGTCCCTCGGGCCAACAGCCCCATCACAGCAAGGGAAACACAGCTACTGAATCACCAAACCACGATTTATTGACCTACTCAGCTCAGGGCTGGTTTTCTCCACGGTAGGCGTCGGAGAAGAAAGAGTTTGGGAAATGTGGCTCCCCTTCTCCAGGCTGCACTTGAAAAAAACAGCTGGGATTTTATGCTAATAAATAACCAGCTAATAAACAACATTTCCACAGTAGCAGGTTTCTGCCTGCCTGAGAAATGTTCTTCTAAAGAAGAGTGGCTCTGGATGAAGTTTTTGAAATCTGAAGTGAATCATTTTGACTTACTCATTTCTCTCTCGTGTCAAAATACTTTGTTTCATAATAGCTTGAAGCTATTTCACCTGGACTTTGATATGGTACAATATTAGCTGTAATAATAGGATAAGTACTAGACTAGAGCTGTTTTCATTTATTGAAACATAAGTTAGTGGTGTTTCAGAACTACATGATCCAGTATTAGTGAAAAGAAACACTCCCATGTTCCCAAACCGAATAAAAACGAAAAACATATTTACAGGAAAATTCTGGGTTTGGTGGTTTTGGTTTTTTTTTCATTTAGAATGAAAAAAAATCTCAGGATTTTCTTCAGAGGTGAAAACCTGACCAGTGTCCCCAGTGACTGCCACATGTGTAGGTTGAGCTGCTGAAGGTATGATAGATGATGTCTTCCAATGCAGAGCATCTTGCCAGCCCCCGCCCCAGCATTAGTCTAACAGTGGCCTTTGGGGGCCTTCGCCCAGAATTGAATCTGGTTAGTGCTCTTCATTAATTTATGGCATTCGTTATCACATCTCCATGACTATGATTGACAGGTAACACAAGCAAAATGTAGCCTGGTAGAGAAAAAAAGATATTGGATAAGGAAATAAATTTTTTTGTTACCAATATGGGTGGTAAGGATAGATACCCCATTGATGTGAACATAATAAATATCAGCAGAGGTAAAGGGACGAACTGTGCCTTATAAAATAAGCAAATAAAGAAAATTAGACAGAGTCAATGACCCTTGAAAGCAAATGGCAGGCCCAGTCTCCCTGCAAATAGTCCTGGGAATGATCCCAGGTGTTTTCAAAAAAGATACCCTCACTGTTGCAAGTGCAGTATGTATGCAAGTCCAAGCAGCTTGTTGATCTTTAAAAAAAAAAAATATTTTAATAAAAATTAATTGGTCAAATAATACTTCTGAAATTATCTTGCCAATTTCTGTGTTGTTAAGACCTGAAGAAATTTCTATATTTGAATTACATATATTGCATGAGTAATGTCTTTTTTGTTTTGGAATGGTCTTCTAGCATTAGTGCTTCACAAATTAAGGACAGCTAAAGGGATTTCTAATTGATAAATCTGACTGCGTTTTAGGCATGGCCATTAGACTAATTAAAATCCAGTGTGACCAATGCCTTTCAGTTGATTTTGATTTTAAGTGCACTCAACGAAGCTGTTTCCATTGCCAACTCTATAATACCATCCAGGCAATGAATCCAGTTGGGTTTCAGTAATTTGCCTTTTTTTTCTATATTCAAAATTGCTGTTCAACCTTACCATATTACAGTGCTATTTACTTGTATTTTCTTATGAGAAGAAAAAGTTATGCAGGGTCATATTCTTGTCTGGTGGGAGGTGGCATCACTCCATTAAGCCACTGGTGGGAGTCTGATCCAGAGAGGTTTCGTGATGCACTTCATCTGTTCTGCATTTCTGCATGTTGGTACCTCAGTGTCTGTTGACAGACTCTGGTGGAGTCTTTGAGGGGTGGAAACAGGGTCACCTGTCACTAATGAAAAACATGGAGAAAGTCAATGAAAACTAAAGAAAAATGAAAATGGGAGCTGATGGGAGCATAGGAAATTTGAGGGGAGAAAATACCCAGGTACTTCCCTTCTGGTAGGTTGAAGGAAGAGTTCAATTTCTAATAACAGTATGCTCCGTAATTCTTCCAAACTCTAACATATTGATTATCAATGTCTTAAAGTGCTAATCTTCTGCTGAAAATAAGTTTTAACAGATCTGTCTGTAATGGTCTTCCTACATGGGATGAACTTGGCCTGGCCCACAAAAGTAAAGAATAATAACAGACTTCTTTCTATCTAGTGGTAAAAATTACATGAATATGGTCTAACTATAATGTTCTTGCTTCAGCTGTTTTATTTCACCACAGCATAGCCAGGTGACATCTGGTCCAGGGAAATTATTTGACACCTGAGTTCACAAACCAACATGGGATCTACAGGACCCGGAGATGCAGGAGTCCTTTTTTCCATTTAAAAATTGATTAATGGTGAAGAACAAATATTTATTTGCCAGGAATTTTTTCCAGTTAAAATGTTAACTCAAATCTGTATTTTTTAAATCATATTTTGCCTTCCCTGAGGTTCTCTCACCTGTGACAAACATGTGTTTCAGTGTCCTTGGGCATCCGGACCAACACCCTGGCCTGGTACAAAGCTCATATTATAGCATTTTTTGAGTGATCTTGAGCAAAACTGGAAGGGTCCAGACAGATTTTAAGCCCTGCAGGATCCTCAGCTCCCTCAAGGAGAGAAAAAACAGCATTGTGGGGAGGCTTCTGCAGATAACTGAAGGATCTTGGCAAAACCGAGATGCTTTAATAACAGATGGCGGGGAAAAGGCTTAGCCAGTTCTCTTTCCATCATTCTCCAGTGCAGAAGATCCCTCCACATGACATCCTGCGCTGTCGCCTCAGATCTATTATTAAACGGCCCTCGCAGTGCGTGTGCTCCGCTCCCTTCCTCGGGAGACGGTCTCATGGGATCAGGCTTTGATTTCCACGCCAGCGTGTCTGGCTAAGCCATCCCACCTCTGTGGGGTTCCACGAGGTGGAAACATTTAACTCCTCTCCCAACGCAGCCAAAGGTCCAATCCAAACCAGCACAGAAATGCAGGAACACAGAGGTTGTAGTCACTGCATGTCAGGTTCTACATCTGCTTCTCCTGCTGCTTTACAAGACCAAGGTGCTCTGTGCAGTCGGTTGATCTGTGGCACCGGGGTCCTCTTCTCTTTATCAGCATTTAGTGAAAACAGCCAGGAAGGAGAAGGGTGATACCAGAAGGACAATGGTGATATTCTTCCTCTGGGCGCAAGCTCCAAGCTGCAGCTGACCCTCTGTGGCTCTGTGCACCGTACGCTGAGAGACGAGAAAAAGGAAATTCCCGTGTTTGAAAAGAGCATTCTTGTAACGGCGCAACACCACGTCCATCACACTCACAAACAAGCGATAGCTGGGAGAGAGAAACCCTCCTGGCGCTGGGCACGGGGACCAACATCAGTGCCAGGACACCCCAAGGCCTCTCACTTCTAATCCACAGAAGAATTCCCTGAAATCCCAAGCCCTTATTAAGATATTTGAACTTAAAATGGCCAGGGGATGTTGAAAGTGAAGTGGAATTGGCTCACGGTCAGTTAGACATGCCCTGGGAAGAAAATAGTCTCTTTTTAATTTGCAGCACAGTCTCTCAGCTCTTGTAGTCTTGGACAGGTTTACAGGACAGTCCAAACTCTCCAGTAAAGTATTACACATATTAAAATACTGGCCATTAAAAATCACATTAGCATACAGAAAATAATAAAGGGAAGCACTGTGACAACTAATAGCACGCAGTAGACACATCTGTCCTTGTAGTCCCAATCCACCTGGCCAAAGGAGGAGAGTTGAGCCTGAAGCCATTTGGACTAATAGCATCCCGCATCCAGACTGAGTGACTTGAACAGTAGCCATGCCCTCTTATGCCAGAGCTAAATCTGTGTCCAAGTATTTGAACAAATCCAAGGGTTTTGTCCCAGCAGTGATTGAAAGAAAATTTTTCCCCAGGTCTTTATCTTCAGGTTCTGAACTTTGAATGGAAGTGTACCAGCCTCAAGCTGGAAAGGACTTAATAATGCCCTAGCATTGGTGAAAAATAGCCCATATATTGCTGTGAATGGTAATGTAGCCCTTTCTGAGCATTTGAGCACAGGAAGGTGGTGGAGGTGCTGCTCCACAGCTCTGCCAGGCAGGTGGCTGCAGGCAGCGAGCAAAGGCTGGGCTGCGGGAGCTGTGAAATTCCACTTCCAGAGGAGTCTGAGAAAAGCAGGTTTAAAAATAAGCAGTCAAGCTGGTTTCCTTTGTTAATGACTCAGTGATTCACCCAAGATAAAGCATTTCAGCTTTGAAGGGCTCCCCTCCTGGGAGTAGCTTTCTTTGGAATCCATTGTTTTGAATGAAAATGGGAAATGCATCTAAAACCTGTACTGATGAGACTGTATCCACTGTGTCTAACTTTACTTCATCTTATTTTCCCTTTTTTCTCCTTCTCCTCCCCAGCCATGGACCTCCTCAGTCACTAATAGCCCTCTGCCAGAGGAAACAGACCTTTGACTCTTGGCTGACCTTTAAAAATGTTGACCACCACCACCTTTATGCTACCTGCTTTGGCTGGGAAATATGAAGCCCAGGTCATCCCCTGGTCTTGTATCATGCTAATAAACTGGTGAAACAAATCACAGCCAGAGACGTTTCACTGTGGCTTTTCTTCCACAGCAACAAGAAGAACAAGAGGGACCAGAGGGCGTAAACGTGCAACATGCCAATTTGCTAGTGAGAGCTACGATCCATGTGAGGATGGTGTGTGTAAATCCCAGCGGCAGAGCACAGGAAAATACATTCAATTCCCAGCTTTGACCTAGGGCCAGCACATAATGCTGGGCAAAACCCCTGGGCACTCTGTGCCTCTGTTCTCCTGCAAGGGGTTCCCATGTGCCTCACGCGTGACTCAACTTCCCTTCAACCAGGAATGAAATTCCCATTGAGAGGATTGGGGCAAGACTTTTTAGACTGATTTCTGCATACAAACAAAACTGTGATGAGGAGAAAGCCAGTAATGGAGAGGCAAATCCTTTATTGGAGCAGCTGGTCCAGCTGGAACAAGCAGGTGTGCTTTCAGACCTCAGAGCTACAACCCCTTCTTCTGGCATGAAGACTGAGCTCCTAAGACAAACTAGACCCAGCAAAGGAACAATGTAGGAATAAAGGATCACTAAAAGTAGGTTTTGTTTCTGCCTTTCTTTGTTCTCTTTGCAGTGCTCAGCCCACACAGCCCTACATTGGTAAGGTTTCAGAGCTGAAAAATAGCTCGTGTGTCCTCTTTTTTCCTGCTATTAGAGATGGTGTAAACCAAGATGTTACCTCTCCCTACAGGTCTTGTCCTGTTTATGTCCTTAGAGTACTGGAGTTACAACACAGGAGACGCAGGTACTTCACCCTTGATTGTCATGATAAGCAGATAAAGGAGTAAACAATGAGCTAAACCCCAGAGGATGCTGAAGCCTGGCTGGATCTGTTGTACCACAATCTTCAGAGCCAGCAGCTTCTAGGGCTGATGTCTTTGACAAGTGTCGTGGTCTCACACCATTTCATATTCACTTTTTAAACTGTCTCCCAGGTTTCCGCCCACAGGGATCTCACCGTGTGATAATGGAGGAAACGCAGGGTTTTGCAGAGGAACAGTGATGCACTAAATAACCCCTGCCAATAGCAGGCTACTTCACTGCCAGCTCCAGATGGGTTTTTTAATCAAGCAGAGCAATATTGATGGCCTCTGCTCAAGCTCTTTCACTAATTGCCTTCCAACATGGACTCAGCAAAAGGTATGATAAATCCAAATTCCCACCGAACATAAGGCTAGGATGAAGATATATTTTCTCTGCGTATAGACAAAAGGCAGCAAACAGGGAATCTTGACACTTAAGTCTTTCTTTTGAAGATGTTTTTACTGACTTCTCTGGATCTCGAAATGCATAATTTAACATCTTATGTTTTACCTCGTTTAAAATAAACTGCCAAGCCCTCACCTCCTCACCCACAGTTTTAAGACAGTCTTTAACACTTCCAAAGGAGCTGTATTATCCTCTCTGCTCATTTCCATTATGTTTACTAAGCAGTTAGTATTATTAGGTTGTTGCTATTTCTCATATTACAATATGTGTTATATAAGTTCTCAGATCTTCAGCACTCCTCTACAGAAATAACTAATTGATTTCAGCTTCGGGAATTTGTGTTTAAGGGTTCAGGAATGTGGTGTTTAAGAGGGATTATTAGCATAAATATGAGCATAGTTCTAAACTGGTGAAATATGTTCAAATATTATAGAAGGCTTGGAATCTGCCAGAAGACCTTTTCCAACTTACCTGCCATTTCTAATAGGAAATATGTATTAAACATAGACCTAAATATGAAAAGGAGGAGATATTTTAGCTGACATTTTTACCAGCACAGTTAACTCTGCTCTGTTCTCTAACTGTGATGAAGATTTCAATTCTACACTTTATTACATGTTCCTGAGGGTTATAACTAATCCAAACTGTCCTTGGAGAATTTCTGAGCTTGGGCTCTTGCTGCAAGTTCAGATGAACCCACTCGGGGGCCTTTTTGTGCTCTCTCTCCATTGCCATCAACTTCTTCAGCCTTCCCAGGAAGGAGTGAGGAAAGCCCTATCCTTTCAGCAGCCGTACTCCATTGTGTGATTTCAAAGTTAAGTACAGCAAAGGGCTACAAAGATGATTAGAGAACTAGAACATCTCTCTTACAAGGAAAGACTGAAGGACTTGTGTCTTTATAGGCTGGAGAAAACAAGACTGAGGGAGGATCTGATCAATACCTATAAATACATAATGGGTGTCAAGAGGATGGGGCCATCTTTTTTCAGTGGTGCCCAGTGACAGGACAAGAGGTAACAGACACAAACTTGAACATAAAAAGTTCCATCTAAACATGAGGAGGAACTTCTTTCCTTTGAGGGTGGCAGAACACTGGAACGGGTTGTACAGAGAGGTGGTGGAGTTTCCATCTCTGGAGACATTCAAAACCTGCATGTCCCTATTCAACCTGCTCTGGGTGAACCTGCTTTGGCAGGGCAGTTGGACTAGATGATCTCCAGAGATCCCTTGCAACCCCATATTATTCTGTGATACTGTGTAAAGCTGTGGGAGAGCTGAAGGGATGGAGGGACCCTCACCTGCAGAGAGGGTCAGCATGAAGTTTGGCTTAGGGGATGCCTGGTGCCCATGGGGAGATGAAGGCCAATGAACAAAGCAAAGTGCTAGCTCAAAGTGCTGCCTTGTGCCATCTCCTTCCCTTCTTGGGCTGAGATAATCTCATTCTCCAGCCCCTTCCCTGGAGAGACGGCACAGGAGGAAGTGCATACATTGACCACCAGCAGATTGCCCCGAAAGTTCCAGTCTGAGCAAGAACCAGGGAGGGGAGCTGGTTGCAAGGATGTGAGGATGGGCACTGCTGGGACACGTTTGCAAAGGGGAAGATACTCAGGTTTAAAATGTGTCTGAAGACTGTCCTTAAGGCTCAGAAACAACCCCAACTTCATCCAGGCTCAAGGAGGGTTGCAGAGCGATGCTACTTCTGCCCCAGGACAGAGGGGACAGCATGCATCAGGGCCTCCTGGGGCTGTGCAGGGACTGTCACCTGCTGATGCTGGAACATCAGCCCTTTCCCACCAATCTCCTGCAAACGAATGGAAGGAGGCTGATCCGATGCTTTGGAGGTGTCTGCCATGTCTAAGCACTCAACAGTTCACTCTCCAGCTGTGCCTGCTTATGTTGTCCCTTCTAGTGCTTGGATTCATCCTGGTTATCCTCCTGTACACACCTCCCTGTGCTCTGGGCATCTAAGGCGATCTGCCCAGCTGCCCTGGGGCCTGGCTGCTTAACTCGGTTAAGGGACAGTAATTTCCTGGTGAGACAGCCAACAATCTCCCTCATTTAAAATTTTCTGTTTAATTTCATTTTCTGTTTAAATTAATGTTGTTTCCCCTGTGTTTGTCTCAGAGCGATCTGTCTCCCATAGAGGTTCTGTGGGATTTCTGCCTGGAGCAGGCTAGAGGCAGCTCTGCAGCTTTTGGTGTTCTTGGACACCAGGTCCCTGGGTGATGCTGTCAGCAGAAGGGTGTGGAGGTGACAGGTACCTTCCTCCCTCTCCTTGTTGGTGGACCTGGAGAGCTGGGACATGGGGAGCTTGGCTTTAGCTGTGTAAGGGGAGGTGAGTTTTGACATGGACCTTGGACACACTTAACTTCTGCAGAGCACTGGAGAGAGTCACACTCCTTCCCAGCATGTCCGTGTCATGCTCTGAGAGGATGGCAACTGTGCTTTTGCCTTTTTGGTTCTGCAAGCCCTGTTTTGGGGAGCAGCAAGGTCCCAGGCCTCTCTCACACCAGGAATATAGTTCCCTCTCTACAAGTGTGAGCAGGTTTCTTGTCCTGAAACCAAGACCATCCTACAGAGACCCCTTGGGTACATTTCCCAAAGGTTCCCAGGTGCTACCCAGAAAGGTGGTGGGTCAGATGGCTCCCAACTCATTTTGGTATAAGCTGTTCTGTGGGTAAATGCCTCAAGGTGCATGTACCCTAGCTCTCCTTCATTGAATGGACAACTGCTGCTTTTGACCAAGCAGAGAAAAGAGCCTGCCTTTATACAGATTGCCTTCAGTCTCTGACGATTCCTCTGTCAAGGAAAATCTCAGTGTTAACCCATCTTTGTTAATATACTTTGAGGTGTTTGGCTACAATAAAAGCAGTTTCAGGCAGGCGCCAGGTGTTTTCATTAAGCCCTATGGGGTGCTGTAATTTTCATTATGTAGAAACCACTCGAACGACTCTTCAAGGATGAGAATGCAGTGCTAATGGGGCTTTCAAAGAGGGACAATTTATTGATAGTACTGGAAGTCTCAGGGGTCAGCCTTCCAATGCACTCGATACTCCACGGCACAACTAAAAATACCAGGTCTCCTGCAGGTATTTCCCATTTTAAGTTACTGGCAGAGCAAAGCGAGGACAAACAATGCACGGAACAGTGGAAGGGCTGTGCAGTGCCATGGCATTTGTTTCAGCTCTGTGAACAGAGAAATACACTTTCCAGCGAACACTTTTAAGCATTTCTTTGTGCTTTAGGACCAACAGGTTTATATGGAATGAGTCACGGTGCCATATTCTGTTTTTAAGCACGGTGACGCATCCAGCCTAAGCCCTCCTGAAGGTGTAGCACAGGATCTGCCTGAAGAAACCAGGTCATAGATTGGCAGGGTGGTCACCCATGGCTTGCACAGCCTACCTCCTCCCTCCGAACACGGAGCAGTCCCTGGGGGTCTCTGCCTCACCGTGGGCTGGGGTACATCCTGTGCCCACGCCGGGGCAACATCAGCCTCCATGGACACAAGTGGGAATCCTGCAGTGACGGATGTCTTCAAGCAGCTGAATTGCAAAGCATCAGGTTCCCTTCTTTTGAGATAATCTTTCAACTCGTGACAAATGCTGCAGAGGGAAACAGTCAGTTTTGGAAGTGTGCATGGGCCAAGTTCCCAGAGGCCCGGGCAAGGCACCCTCACATATGTCCTCTCGTGATTTGTCCACTTATTCGATCTCTTGTTAAACTTAATGAGACAAAGAGCAGCTAAATCATCTTGGGAAATTTTTTTTCCAACTGATTAATCAAAACTGAAACCTGGCGTAAGAAGCCTTTCCAACAAAAATAAGAAAAAGATGGGTTTGTAGATGCTGCAATATTGTTTGAACAAAGTGCAACTTTAATTTTCATTTTGAAACAATTTTCATTCTTCAAGTCCATGTAAATTTTCACCTCAGCCTTCTCCATGCAAAGATCTTTGCAAAAGGATTTTTTTTTAGTGAAAAATAATTAACTCAGCTGCTCCGAATGGATTTCTGTATTCAGTTTGACAAGCCAAAAATGTTTTCATTTGGATAAAAACTTGGAAAACATCACGAGATGGAGAACTTCCTGGCATTCCAAAATGGGAATCACTTTGTCCATCAATTTCCTTCCCCATAAGTGTGGGGAGGAATAAATAAAATAAGGAATAAATAAAGAAGAGCCCTACTGAGGTCCACCTCTCACAGTGGCTGGTAGCAAATGACCAGAAGGAGACTAGAAGAATTAAAGTGATACGAACTGATCAAGTAAAAGGTAGGAAAATCCCAAATGCATCTGCTTTTGTAGCAAGCAATGGCTGCTCCCATGTCATACTGACCTCCCCAAGAAGTGTTTTAAGATGTAATAAGGATTTTTTGTTAGTAAGGAGACATTCCGGAGTCTCTGCTGAGCAAATGGGAGAAGGGCAGTCTGGTCTCCCTGTCACAGTAGGTTCATGTAGACACTCCCAGGAGCCCCATGTACTCGCTGGCGCAGAAAGAAGCTGCACATTGCTGTGCAGGGCCCTTCCCATCGGTATTTTCTCCTCCACACACACGCAGCAGTGAATCACAAACCATATTCTTTCTTATCTAAGTTTCACCTCCAGGGAATTCAAATGAAATAGAGGCAGGGAGGAAAGCCGGCTCACGGCTGTGGGAGTGTGTCAATACCTTAACTTAAATTTGGAATGATGAGCTCCCCCAGTTTTAAATCTTTCCTAAGATCAGCCCATGCCCTGAGGCAGGGTATACAGAAAATATACAAAACTAAGATTTCTTTCTTTTCAACAGAGGCATAAAAACCCCTCTTCTGGGTTAACAGATGACCTGTTGCTTCAAAGTGGAGAGCCCAATCAACCAACACCAAGCCCAGGGGAGCTCTTCCTCTCACTTCTTTCCCATTCAAGTACTTCTCCGTGAGGCTCCAGTCCTACTGCTGTTTAAAATGCGCCAATATGATGTCTATTCATATGAGCAGAATCCCAGTCGGCTTGACATTCAATCCCATCTCTAGGCTAGAACTTATTGGTAGCATATCAAATGCTCTACCATCATCCAAAAACTGAGCAGCAAAGGGATTTTTGGCTGCTCAGGGAATTACTCAGACCTAACTGCAGTGATGGAACAGTAGCAAAATACAGCAGTTGCTTTCCTCTGGATGTTTTTTTGAAACCTGCTTTCCAAAAAAGCATGGAGGCTGGCAAGACGTGGTGTTCAGCTCAGAGGTGTCCAGGAAAGGTTTATGTGCAATGGATCCAAGTACATCCCATAAACAAGGGATATGTTTAGTCTAGGACTTAGCAAGGGACCTTGGAATGAGCAAATAGACAAAGGACAACACTCAGTTTTTTCACCTGTTCAGCACTTAGCCACATTCTCAAATCCTTTTGGAGCCAGTGGGAGTTTGGAAATGCTCTCCTGGGCTTGCGGCTTGTTCTTGCCTGCTTCATATTGTCAAATTACCCAAAAAAGTCTCTGATGGATTGAAAGGCAGAGAACAGTCTAGGTGTCAGTAAAGACTCAGCAGATACTTTGTCTTTATTTTAGCTATTCATACATTAAAGTTTCTCCTGGGTAAATTTTGGATTTGTCCCTTAATGACCTCATTTTACCAACAGCATTTAGTATTAGACTTTTTTAAAAAAATCAGGTGGAAAACAGGTCTAGAAATCAACCAATTTTTGTTGCATCATCTCTTTTTTTCAATAGAATTGTCACACAATGCTGCAGTGAGCACCTGCCTCTCACAACCACTGTGAACATTACCTAAGGTTGGAGCGATGCCTTGAAGACAAATCGTATGTAGGAAGGCTAACCACCATTGCTGTGCTACTAATAAGGTTATTTTAAACTCAAAGTAGGTCACTGAAGGAATTTCATAAAAAGCCCCTGCAAAACACAGGATTTAAAACAACGATAGCTGAGAACGAAGGACTAACAGTCTCAAATGAGAGAAGTAGACCAAGAATTAGGCAGTGTCTTCTAATGGGAGTATGCAGTTGGTACCACAACCTGGGTGCAGGTGGTGGCTGTGCCAGAGCCAACCTGTGCGGTGACCCTGGTCCTGCACCCATCAGACCCCTGCTCCATCCCATCTCCCCTCCCAGTCCTAGTTGCCCTCCAAAACTCAGCAAATCTGAGCACATCCCAAAGGCCATGATGGGTTTCATTGGCTTTTTGTCTCTGTGCCCTTCTGGGGAGGAGAGGAGAGCTGTGAAGACCAAGTTGATGTACTGTGTGCTTCTTTTGGGGGCTGATTTCTGGAGGAAATAGAGTGGAGTGAGGGGTTTAGTTGCATTGTAACAGTTTTACGTAGGACTGAGTTGTTAGTCATGGTGCTGTCATGGAGTGGGGCTCGGCAGTGCCTTCGAAGCCAGCTGGAGCCTGAATTTGCTCCCTTCCCTGTGGAAGGTGGTTTAGGTGACTGTTCAGATGCCCCCCAAAGATTGCCATCGTCGGTCCCTAGGGAGAGTCCACAAGCACCAGCTCCTGTCCTCCGAGCCACACAGCCCAGGAGCCTCACCTGACCCATATATCATTACTTTTTCACATGAAAGAATTGGAGTCCTGACAAATGGAGATGAAGGTTAAGCCAGATGATTGGTTTTGTCTAAATCCAGTGTATTAAATGCACTAGTAACACAGATCAGCCACACAGGATGTTCTCTTTTTGTCCACGTGTCTTTCTCAGGTGGGGGAAACTTGGTCAGTGGTGGTGGGAGAGCAGCCGTGAGGAACAGCCCCCTCCATGTGAGCCCAGCATCATCATGGCCGCAAGGCATGACAAAAATGGCCCTTAACTGACAAAATAAGCTAGAAATGGGGGAAAGAACCCATCCAAAGCAAAACCACCCTCCTGCACTTCACTGGCTAAATTCACACTGTCATTGCAGCTATGCTTATCCACAAGCTCATACTGGATTTTACATGAGATTGCACGGCGTGTGCTACTGCACAAGTTATTTTGCATGAGGTCCCTTCCAACCTAGATAATTCTATGATTCTATGTCAGCGAACCACGATTAGCTTTGCTGATGAAGCCTCTCTCCCCACCCCACAGGCTGTGGAACATCATCCCCCCCTGCCAGGGTGTCAGAGGGTCCTGAAGGATTTGTACACCCACAAACCCCATCTTGTCCCAATCAAGGAGCTAATCCTGGGATGATTGCAGAAGCTATTAGCAAAGAGCACGGATGAGGTACCTTACTGATGTAATGATAATAAATGGAGGCTTTCACTAATCCTCATGGTGCAACGAGCCATTGCCCTTCCATAAAATGAGCCAGATGCTCATGGTTTGATTTAAAACTGGGAAGAGTACAAGCATTTCGGTTCATCCTGGGTTTTCAAAAGGACACACTTGAAGGAGAAGGGACCTTTTCCCCATAACTCTCCACACGTGAAGCTACATGACACCTCACAAGCAACCTGGGCTATGCTTGGAACTGAACAGGACTAGACCAGGGCGGGCAGGGGGAAGGCTGGGGCTGGATGAGCTGCTGGTGTAGCACCAAAACGTGGCTGTGATGTCCAGATGTCCAGACCTGGCTGCAGAGCGGTTGGTTGCGGTGTTTGATTGTAAATGTTTGCCAGGAGGGAGGCTGAGCTGCTCTCTGGGGCGATCTGTAATTAACTTCAGGTTAAGGACCACAAGGTCCTGTGCAGTGCTCTGTCAGCTGTTTTAATTAGACTGCAGGAGATAAGAAAGGCCCTTGTGTGGACTCAGACCTGAGGGGAGAGGGGACTTGCAGATGACAAGAAGACAGAGTGCAGGCTAGGGCTAAGTGACTGATTCACAGCAGCCCCCTTGTGCCAACAGGGATGCTTTTTTTTTTCCTCAGAAATGGCTATTACTGCAACATTTTTCTTCTGAAAGGGACAAAAATGGCCTTATTGTGCCAGACCAAATGTCCAGCACACCCAGTCCTGGCTGGACCTGGAAAACTTACAGAAAGGAGTGATTATTTATTTCTGTAAATAATTATTTAAGACACTTCTATTCCTACATCCATGGAGTGTCTGCAAACCAAAATATCGTGACAGGTTGGGAGCTCTTTGTCTTAAGATTGGCATTAAGGTTGGACCAGATGATCTTTCAAGGTGACTTCCAATCTGGGCTGTTCTATGGTTCTATGAAAAGAACCTACAAAAACCTTGTAAAACCAGAAATTAGGAGAATAGACTTCTAGTTCATCCATTCCTATTAGCCTGAAAGATATGTGCAAGGCAAGTTTGGTTTTATACAATATGATTTTAAACCAAATTGTCATTTTAAGATGCAGCAATTAAGAACAAAATCACTACTGATTGGTGTGGCAGCAGCCTGGGTTGGGCACCGTGAGGGTGAAGCGAACATTAGGGAATGCCACAATAAATTGGCCCTAAATTACATGAAGCTGCTAAAAATATAAAGCTTTAATTATTAGCTCATAACACCAAGTGAGAAAAGAAAATGCTGCCATAGTGACAAGGTGCAACACCAGCACGTCTGCACTTCATAATCACATTTGTTAATTATGGTGGCACATGGTGATAGGGAATAATTGGTTGGAGACCTCTGGTCCGGCATGCAGAGAGGCGCTTGCAGGAGGGGAGCTGCAGAAAGGCAGAGCAAGGGGACCTGACAGAGGCAGGGAGGGAGTAACAGGTGACACGGGGGTGTACCCAATGTACAGGTGGGACCTCATTTTGCTCCAGCTCTCAGCCAGCCTTCTCCCTGTGCCCGCTGGCTTGTACACAGGCCATCAGGGGAGATTGTGGTGCCCAGCAGAGAAACGCAGCCCCTTCTGCCCCTACTCCTCACCTGCTGTGTGGGGAGGACCCTGGGCACCTTTCAGGGAGCCCTTCTGCAAGTGCTTGAGATGTTCATTAGGCGGAATAGTGCCTAATATATACCTGGAGTCTTTCATATTTGCATTTCACACTCCTCCATACGCTCAGATGGACGTTTTCCCAATTAACTTAACTTCTGCTAAAGCTGGCAGAACCGAGGCAGCAGGAAATATTATCTTGAATGTCAGGGACTTAAAATATAACCTTTTCAGAGCACGGTCAGACTCTGATCACAGCCGAGGCCTCCAAATGATACTTTAAAGGCAATAAATAATATAATAATAGATAATAACAAATGTCAAGTTTGTCATAACTTGAAAATACAATTTACCTTCTCAGCCAGAGGGAATATAAGCTTCTATGTTGTTCTTTGCTGTTAATGTTCTGCCAGTTAATGTACTAAGTTTCTATAATTATCAACCCTCCTTTCATTATATTGGTGGTTGATTGAATATTTGGAGGAGCTACACGCTTGCACCTCAGCCCACATCTTGGCCCTTGATTTATCAAATCTCAGCAGCCAAGGCTCTGCCTATTTAATAAAGACGGAACGACTCAGGGGAGCTCTGGAGATTGTGGCTGTTTGCAACAGAAAAAAATGAATTGCTACAGCTTTGATCTGAGCGGTTGCCCCTGTCCGCACCACGCTCGTTAATTAGATCTAATGATGGAATGCTGCAGACGCAGACTTTAAGAAACTTCTTAATAAAGTTTGGGAGAGGAGTGTTTGCAATTGCATTGCCTGTGAACAAGTCTGGGAAATATTTTGCACGCTCCTCAGCACTGCTGGAATATCTGCAAGGTCCCTGCTCAGAGGTGTGCTGGGGTGGGAGAGGGAGGTGTGAGCTGCCCTGCAGGCAGGGCTGTGAGCCGCCTGCCCACACACCCCATCACCCCCCCGGCAGCCCTGCCAGGCTGCCTGCCTCCTCCTCTAAGCATCTGCCGATCCCTAACGGGGACGGAACCTCCTCCCTGATGGGCTTGTTATCTTGAATGTCCGCGTCCAGGTCAGAGCGGTTTGATCTTGCAGGAAAAAAAGAAGCACAGAGACCCTGTATCTAAAGTCTCTCCTGTCCTCCTTTTTTGCAATGTGTGTTTCGTGACTAGGTTATAGAAATGAAAGTCTGGAGGCAAGTTATTTACATAAGTATAGTGTCTAAACACAAATATTTTAAAAAATATGAGAGGTTTTCGTGCATTGCATATTTTCCTGTGTTTTCTTGACATTTTTTCCAATGAACATGGGTTTTGGTATGGAAATCGTGGTCCTTTCCAAAAGAGATGATCCCTCCTCCTTGAATATGTTTTAAAACCAAAGACTACTTTAAAAAAAATTAATTTTTGAAGCACGTGATTATTTTCAGCCATGTTAACATCTTCTGCAATGGTGGCTTTTTCTTTTTCCTTAACCACCCTGCCCTGAAGGCCTTTCATATTTCCAAAGCCCAAGAAAATGGTGTGAAGTCTGTTTAGATACAGTGCACTTGATTCTGCTTTGGGTAGATCAGCAAATCCACCTGCGTGTACCTGCTCCTGCACAGTGTTGGCAATTGCAGTGGGGACAGCAGTGACAGGGATGTCAAGAAGATGGGCTTCATCCACTGAGCATCACGTGCACTTGGGTTCTTATCTTCAGCATTGCCAAGAAATGCTGTCAGAACGGGGACCTCAATTATCATAAGAGCTCATAAGATAATTAACTGTACAGATAAAACCAGGGAACAAATCGATCCAAAGCAAAAAGACAGGGAGGGGAGATGTTAACTGTCAATTAGGAAAATACCCTGCTATCTGCAGGCTTGCAGCAGTGCAGCTGCTGGTGGTTTTGAAGCATGGCAAAAAGAGACAGGAAACCACCAGAGCAACATTAAGGTAGTTCAGATGTTAACTGCAGCATTAATAGCTGTGTGAGCCGTAAAACTTAAAATGTGGGATCAGATACTTTAACTATGAAATCCTGAAATCCATAAAGGAAGATGTGAAGATGTTTCTGAAAGCTAGGACAGTTGGTGATTCAGAAAAAAGAAGTACCTAACTAAAAAGACCCAACAAGTCGGTTGCATCTTTGGAGGGCAGAGCTCTGCTTCACAATTTTTACAAGTGATTTGACTTCTTTGCCTCAGTCTTTAGCAGTGGACTAGGGTGTCCCCCAAGTGCCCAGACCCCTGAAATAGCAGTTAGGGGTG
>JAOTQQ010000003.1:7951680-7992201 GCA_026546715.1 Gallinago undulata
ACTAAAAAGACCCAACAAGTCGGTTGCATCTTTGGAGGGCAGAGCTCTGCTTCACAATTTTTACAAGTGATTTGACTATTTCTACACTCAAGGAGTTGCTCCAACAAAATATATACATCTACTGATAAAATAGCTTACAAACTGCACATCTAAACAGAAATTGAGGCAAACATTTCACAAAGCTAAATGTGAGAACAAAGGGGTTTCCATTTGAATCCGGTGCGTTGCCAAAGCATCTTGTTCACAAGTGCTACCTAGAAGATTAAAGAGAATGCAGTTTGCCTGTTATAAGGCACAGCTAACCTTATATTTCTCCTGAGTTTCAGATGATGTAAGACTCCCCATCTGCTCAGATTTGCCCTGCTGTGAGACTTGCTGTATTGCCTTGAATAGACAGAAAAGCACGTGGTCCATCAGACAAGCATCTCGTCTGGGAGACAGGCTGCCTGCTGGGCACAGGGCAAGGATGCAGAGCAGTGTCCCCCAGCCTGGACGTCGTGCCATGCTACTCAGCCTCACACACCCTCCTCCCTTGTTTTTCTCCTTCAGATAAGTAAATAAAGAAAAAAAAATCAGATCACAGGGAATCTGAATCATACGCAAAGTGCGATTCTGGAATAAAAATCCCCGTTTTCCGGTAATTTTCGTACTCAAAGTCCCATCTAAAAATTATTGCCAGTAAAGGCAGGGTTTGCATGGACTTAGCAGCCTGCAGCTTGCATGTTTGCTGCTGGAAAGTGTCTGATGCTTTTTCCTGGTTCTCTGGTGTGTCTGAGATAATAACCAGTGCAGGCAGTTGGTCTGAGCAAGCTGCTTCGATGGGGAGCCGGGGACAGCGGCTGGGAGCCATCTGGGTGCGTGGATATTAATAATGCCTCTAATGTCACAGGGTGATTAAGGCAGAGATGATAAGCAGCCAGAACCACTGGTTTTGGGGATGTGGTGGTCACCGGCAGGGAGATGCAGACCGTGCAAGCCTGAGAGCATCACCAGAACAGCAGCCTCATGCCTGTCCCTTTCAGGGACCCAAATTCTGTCTCCCAGGAAGATGCAAACTTGGACAGAGCCGGGTGGGGAAAATCAGCCTCTGGAAGACATTTTCATCTTCTCCTGCAGATTACAAGGCATCTGCTGTATTCTGCTTTTCTGAGAGGCTGCTAATATTGGCTCTCTCAGCTTGCAAATGTGGGTGAGCCATCCATTAGCATGAGCCTCAGCACAGGCTGAGGTCGCTCCCGGGCTTTCAGGCTTATTTTCACCTGCAGACTTGTGAAAGGACTGCCTAATTTTTCTATAGGCATTGCAGGCCATCTTGACTCTTTCACAGACTGTGGAAAAAATGGGGCATAGAACAAGTCTGAGGAGAGGCCTGTGCATTTTAAACACCTGTTGTAACTGCAGAATTCTTAAAATGCCACGAACTAAACGGTGATTTTTAAAAACTAACTTGACAGCACTGTCCATTCATAAAATAGCAACTATCCCTCCATTATAATGCCTAGGAATATGAAGTGTGAAAAAAATGCACTTTTCACAGAATCATAGAATCACTTGGGTTGGAAGGGACCTTAGAGATCACCTAGTTCCAAGCCCCCTGCCATGGGCAGGGACACCTCCCACTAGAGCAGGTTGCTCAAAGCCCCATCCAGCCTGGCCTTGAACACCTCCAGGGATGGGGCTTTTTTTCACTTTTGAGTGAAAAAAGCAGAGAGATGCAAGAAAAAACACAGCAAAATAAATTTGAGTGCTTTTTATAATATGCTGCAGCTCAGTTCACCAGCAGTATCTGATGATGGCTGCTCACAAGGCTGACAAGCAGCCACTGGCACGAGCATGTCCTGTTTGCCCCTCTGTAGCCTCCAGGGTGATGCAGGAGGTGGCTGCGTGGCAGGTTTCTGTGCACAGTGTTTCTTGTGGGCATCCTCACGAGCACCGTGCCCCAGCACCCTGTGGCCTCATCACATCCCCCTTCAGTTCCCAGACTTTAGAAACAGCCTGTGCAAGGATACAGATTCCCCTGGCCCAATTCTGCCTCCTGGAGGAAGCCTCAGCTCCCTGAGCAGGTCGGGGGAACACAGTGCCTGGAGTCTGGGCTGTGTCCGAGCCAACCTCTGCGGTGGATTTTGCATAAAGCATCCCAGAGCCTGCATCTCACCACTGACTTTAGACCCCAGGGAGGTCCCAGGCACAGCTCCTGCTGCCTGACTTTGGCTGAGACAAATGTCCTCCACTCTGGGAAGGTAGGAAGCATTCAGCTTTATACGGGAAAATGTTATCTGGACTCAAACTAGAGGCCTGTGCCCTCAGCTGAGTGTCCCCAGCCTCAGGGATGCGCCCAGTGCTCTGCTCACCCTCGCTGCAGCTCTTCCCCCGCAGCTCAGCACCCAGCACCCGCCACACAAAGGCCATCAAAACCAGCATCCTTTTACAAGAAGCCTTTGCTTGCCCAGGGGGTCTCCTGCCCGCTCTTGCTGTGCTCCCATTTCTGCCGGTGCTTTCTCTTGGCTGGATTTCGGCAGCCTCTGGTCCCTCCCAGCAGCAGCAGCGACCGGTGGCTGGCTGTCTCCTGCAGCTCCTGCCACCCAGACCTGTCTGCTGGCCACGGGAAGCCTGTCGCTGCCACCGACTCTGCGCCTCACCAGCTGTGTGCAAGTGCAGGAGAAAGAGGTGCAATTCATTACAGCTTTTCATTATTGCTTTCCCCTCTTCTCTGCTGCTTCTAGGGGAAACACCACCCCTTCCCACCCTGATTCCCTATTAATTTTGCAGAGATGGGCTGTCTCCTCCCGAAGGAGCGAGGAGGGGGGGTCAGGAGCTAATCTCACAGCTGTGCTGGCAGTGTCTGTGTGTGTCTGTGTGTGTCTGTGTGTGTGTGTCTGTGTGTGTGCAGGGACAGGGGATGGCGCAGCCTGGATCCTGCCTAACGCCAGACTGCTCCCGGCTTCATTCACATCTCTCTGTAACCGCTCCCTGGTTAAACCCACAATTTTCATGAGCCAAAACCCTCCCCTGCTCCTCTTAACACACCCTGGGCTCCAGCAGGCTTTCTATACTGCTAAATATGGCTAGAAAAAGAGCTCTCCGCCTATTGTCAGGTTTGATCTGTCCTTCTCCTAAAGGCATTTCCTTGACACAAACTGCAAGGTGTGAGAGCAGGAACCTTCTAAGGTGTTTGTTAAGTGTGAAATACTGAGATGGCTTAAAGACACAAGGATCTTTTCTCCTTTTCTGCTCAGATACAATGCAAGCTGCCCCCATTGTATCAGCCTTTCAAAGATTCAGCCAAGCCGGTGCTATTTCACACGTGAAGCTGTCACATCCGTGTCACGTCAAATGCGACCATCCAGTTAAGGGGGAACGTTTCTCCTAGATGCTGGTGACAGGCGCCAAAGTCCCCTCAGGTTTGAGAATCGGTGCTGTGTGTTCCTGCGTTACATAAACTCCTGCCCTGATCTGCACCCTTGGCCGTCAGCTTGTGAAAGTGCCGAGTGCCCGAGCATCACATGGGCTGGGGAAACATGTCTCAGTCGTCTCACACAGCGCAGAGGTGTCACCCGCAGTCGGCAAACTGCTTCTCTCTTCCATCTTTTAGTCCCATATATTTTCTTTTTTTTTTTCTTTTTTTGTTTCTCCTTTCAAACTATCTAGACATCCTCTTCATTTTTCAGAGTATTTTTAATGTGTCTTCCCAATTTTCCCTTCAGCTGTCTTTCACATGTCACAGCTCATATGGTTGGGGCTCATTGTAACTCCATGAGTGTCTATCCATGTGTCTTCCTAAATCCTTGCAGGTTTTAGGGGTGGTATTTCCATATATCTGAGTTGTCTTCTCTCTGTACTGCCATGTTTCTTAAGAAAATTTGCTGGTGTTGAGATCTGTCAAGAACAACGAGTTAAACAGCTCGGGAGAGTGACGACAGCTTTTGAAGAACCAAGTGTTCAGAGAGCCTTGAGATACAAAGAGCCAAAGAGGCATAGAATTCGCAGGTCAAAAGTGGAGTCCCTCCTTCCCCTGCCATGCAGGCTTTTGTAGCGTTACGCAGCCCAAACGTGCCTGAATATGGGTAACAGCTATTTCCCTGTGAAACTGATGCTTGTTGAACACCAATAAATGCATGAAAAATAAAATAAATTAAAATTCTACAAACAAGTTGTGCTCTGAGAGGAGAAAATGGGTTTCTACAGTAAACAAAGTCCAAAGCATTTGGTTTTGGCTGAAAGTTTGTAAGCACTGTCTGAGCAGAGGACCTCTTCCAGATGAAGATGTCTTCCTGATCGGGCCTTGGCAGTTCTTTTCCCTCTCCTTCCCAGCTGCTCTCCTGCACTTCTTCAAATAAATTATGCAAGGATTCCTCTGATGGCCCCTCACTAATACATCATGGCTTGGATTAGTCTCTTTGCCAATATTGATGGCTACAACAGTTGCTCTCAGGCTGAGCAAGGTACTCAAGTAATACCTCTTGCATAATGTCGATCTAATGAAGGATCATCACTTATTAGATGGAGAGAAGAGAGAGGAAGAGAGCCAGAAAAGTCTTCTAAGCAGAAAGAGTTTTAATTAGCTTTCCAAACCCCTAAGCCAAAGCAGAGCTTTTAGATCAGATGCTGCATGCTGTTACCCTGAATTATTTGGGACCCTGTTTCAGCCCCGTAGCAGCAGAGGGCATAATTGAACGAAATCTGAATTTTCTGATCCTCCCTATTGCATTTTCTTTCTGGTAAGCAAAAAAAATAATTAGTTTTCAGATGTGAGACAGAGAGACCCCCCTAACCTCTCAGCTTCAGACTTTCTACTTCCCACTAACAAACCAGTATGTTTAAAATCAGTGCAGTCTCCTTATGGTTAAAGATTTTTCCCTTTGTTTCAAATTTTTCTTCACTTCAGGGAAAGAAAACACATAAAAGCCTTCAGAAGTCCCCTGTTCCTCATATCTCTGTAACAGCTATGGAGAGGTCTTTTTAAAGGGATTTTTAGCATGAGTTTTGTGTGAAGCAGGCACGAGAACCTTTTTGGCAGCAATGCTTTCCATGAAGATGGCAATCTCCTACAGGAAGCTCAGAAGAAGTGGAGAACTGGCTTTCCTGGATACATGGCCAGGGCAAACCTCTGCAGTGCTCTGATATGTAGCCGTTCCCGCGTCCCTGTCTTGGGCAGCATCCCTGGCAAGAGGCACAAGAAGATGCGCTCACTCAACTGGGGCAAATTAAACACACCATCTTGAAACCAAGCTGCCTCCTCTGAACTGAGCCATGAACCTGCCCTGGATAAGAGAGTTTTCTAGGAAATTTTGGCAGGTTTCCATGCAAAAAGGTATTTTTTTTTGCTCTCTGAGAAGAGGTAGGATCTCACAGCACTATACTCTCAAACATAGAGGGTAAAAAGGTACCTACTCCAAAGAGCTGACAGGTGTCAAGAGGTGGTTCCTGACCGATGAGGGAGCAGGAGAAAACACAAATCAAAAAGGAGTGGGGAAATAGGTCACGCTGTTGTTATTTTTGTAAGCATACTATTGATTAACCAACAGGCTCAAGCAGTGCTTAAACCAGGTATGTGTTCATGTTCCCTTGTCTTTTTAGTGATGCTTCATTAAACTGGTCAGAAAGAAACCCAAAAACAATCCTGTATGAATCTCTCAAAACTCTGAAACCATGGCCAAGCTGAAGCAAATTTTCAGGGCCCTGGTTCCTAGGTTGGGGGCAGGAAATTTTGGGAAAGCTGTCATTGAATTAGTGCAGCAACATCCCATTTTGTTGAACTCACCACAACATTACTACAAATAGTTGGACAGTGTGCAGATATTTAAATGGTATTTGTGTAGAAAGTTCTAAAAATATTCCACTGCTACTTTACGCTCAACTGCTGTTGACATCAATGGGGTAGTACTGTAGGTATCAGGGTACTTACCAAATATCCAACAGTTATATTGTTTCGAGTGTGCCTCAAAATACGTGCTTCAATGTTCAAATAATCAGCACGGGTGCATCAAAAGAAGAGGCCCACGTCCAGCTGAAGGTGAACCCCTAACTGGGATTTGCCACGCAGAGCTGCTCTGTGGTGGCTGGCATTACGCCCTGCCCGTAGCTTGGCGAAGGCAAGAGCAAGCTCTATTGGCACTGGCCAAAATGAATATCTCCTTGAGCGCGGTGCCAGGTCTTCTAAAGCCAAGCTGCACACCAAGCCAGGCACTTTGGGAACGCGCTCCCTTGTGCTGCCATTTTCTGACCTTAGAGGGCACCAAACAAAATGGCGCATCCTTCTCCTTGGGAACAAAGGTCTTCTGCAGCTCTGTGTTGGTTTCCTGGGAGGAGGAGGAAGATGGAGACTACCCCAAGGGCTGTACCCTACCCTTGCCCTTGGCACTTAGAGATAAGAGCCAAGCTTAATGCTCTTCTTTTGCTTTCCAATCCTGCTGGTATGTGCTTATGTCTGAAATTTCTTGAGCTTTCTGAGATGTAGGAACCAATAGGCATTTCAGGAACATTTTGAAGGAGGAAAAGTGTTTGCAGGCAACTAAGGGAGCCCACCAGCACTAGCAGAGTTGACAACAAGGCTGCAGGGAGGCTCACAGAAGCTTCTATGAAGTTGACATAATTTTTGGAGTTTTCTACTTATATTTAATTAAGATAGGGATCATAGTATAGCTTTTTTCATTAAACACTCTGGAAGCCCTTAACTTCCCCTTGAGGAAGGTGCTATGAAGGTGGCTGAGATTTGCTCTCATTAAAATCTTACCCCCCTGCAGACACCCTCTCAGTCTTGCTGTGCTGTCCCCAAAGCACTATAAGCCAGTCACAGACTTGGGACCCATTCAATGACCAGGCATCCAGCGGCCCTTCCCTGAAAGAATGTGGTCAAGAACAGTTACCTTTCAAAATATCTTAATTACCAAGTCAGCCTCAGAAACGGTACCAAGCAAATTGATGCATATATAAAATATCTAGGAAAATTCTTTGTTTCTGAAGGAATTTTGAAAGAGGAAACAAAAAAAAAAATTATTAAGTTTTTCTTTCAAAGGGGGAGCCCTCTGCTAGCTCTCACAAACCCAGAGAAAATCAAAATGACTGGGGATGAAATGAATATGGATGGCTGGGTGCTGCGTCGCACTGATAAGACCCTCTCCAGTTCTGCTGGCAGCACCATCCCTCCTCGCTCTTGGGTTCCCTGCATCCTTCCTGCTCCCTGAGGCAGTGCCCAGCTGATGAGAGCTGCCCACAGAGAGAGGAGGAGGAGGAGTGTGAGGAAGGAGCAGAGCCAGCAGCACCATCACAGGGGCTTTGGCTTTCGGACACCCCCTTGGCACTGCTCTTGTGAGCTGGATGCCAACATGCAGCAGTGCTCATCCCTCTGTGGAGACTCCCCTCTCAGCCCCACAGAGGGTCTGGTAGAGCACAGCGATGTTCTCAGCTGCAAAGGCAATAGGCATGTGCAAGCCCTGCATTGTCCCTGTCACCTGGGGGTGGAGCTGAGGGGTCTGAAAGAGGCACTCACTCCTCCCCTTCAGCTGCAGCAATCTCACCATCCCAGAAAGTTAATCAACTAAATATTGTTCTTTCATACTTAAATCTGCAACTGCTGATTTTTGCCAATTATCCTAATTTCCGGCTCCCTCCCGGTCCGCCCGCCCCCCGCCCCGAGTTCTGGCAAACTGCCAGGAGCCTCCCCACTGAACACACAGCCCCATGGCCAGCAAAGCCTTCAGGTCTCAGCATCACTCAGAGGTGTGCTCGGTGGGGGAAAGTGAGGTGGCATGCCGTGCTGTGCCACGCTCCCTGTCACCACCTGCATCACCTGGTGAGGCAAGGAGCCATGCTCTGACCTGAGCAGGTCCGTCCCACGGGCACTGTGCTGCTGATGGCTGGGGCCCCAGCACACAAATAATCCCACTCAGGACCTCTTTGTTTGAGATGAGGGGTCACCAGCTCTCGGTTAGATCCATGTTAGCATTAGAACAAGCTCTCTGCTGCTATATCCTTGGATCCCATTTCCCTGATCCATACTTCAAGTGTCTCGGCCTGTTAGCGACAGATACATGGAGAGCAGTCATTTCCAAATAATATGCCCTCAACTTAGAGCAGACGTGCTCATTAAGTGCACTACCTGGTGCTTTGATTCTACTAAATTACATCCCATATTTATTCCCCAGTGGTCAGATCTTCTGTGTGGTGAAAATGCCTCCGGCTTGCTTTCCTTGCTAAACTTCATTAACACACGCTGCTTGCAAAGGCTGTTAATACATGAAACAGGCTCAATCCTGGGCCACTCTCTGAGGAACAGCCCCTTTACCATCTCTTTAGCCTGATGTTATGCTAAAAAGATGCTGCTTTCTCACCGTTATCCAACTTTTTGAAATCATTGCCCAGTTTTCACACAAGTCTTTTCTTAACTATCATAACCAATAGTCTCCCCTGGGGACACCATCAGCAAGCAATTTGCAGATGTCCAAGCCTGTTAAACCTGCCACACTTCTCTTGGTTTACAAATCAGCTATTGTATTTGACTGACAGAGATGACAACCTCTTTAATGCCTCTTCTCTTCAGATCCTTGGAGACTTCAGCGCGATTCACTATTGAGTAGTTCAAGGTAATAAATTCTGATGGAAGCAATTAGAAGTGCTTGCCTACAAGTAGCTGTGATCATGTAAGGGAGGAAAAGGCCCATCCCTAGCAAGTTGTGGTCCCTTGGCCCAGCCTCGTTCTTCCCATGGGCTGGTAATGAGCTACTTTCTCTGTGTTCATCACACGAAGATGGTTCTGGTGTTCTAAAAAGAGCTCTATGTTTAAGCTCATATTCAGAGTTGATGCAATTTAGCACCACTCCTTTGCCTGCCAGCATACGGCATGTTTGCACAATATAAGGGAGTTTCTTTACAGACAGTGAAGTATTAAGACAGCAACGTTGGCCCAGTTGGGTGGTGTGCTCCACAAGCGATGCCAAGTAATCAGTGGGAAGTTTGAAGCCCTCACCCTCAACTAGACCATGAATGCTGCTTAGCATGGAACTCCAGAGCATGGAAATGCTAAAACAGCATACAAAATCAGTCCCTTTCCCAACACATATACACCCCACCTGTGTATAGACACTGGACTAATTTCTTTTCTCCTTCAAGTCCTCAGATGATTATTCTTCATTAACATATCATATAACTTCCACATAGTTGCTAGTTCAGGCAAGGAGACTCTACGTTAGAGTACCTGTACTGAAATACTGGCGTTTTATTGAAGATGTGTGAGACCCAGACTTGGCCACCAGCTCAGACAGAGGTACTGTCAAGTGCCGTATACCTTTTCTGCAGCCTGTTCATCTCCTTCAGCAGAAAACAAAGGATTGAAAGAACTCAAACTGTTTCTGAACTGAGAAAATACCCCCCAGCCTTCCTGCTACTTGCGAGTTGGTACTGGAGTGGCAGGAAGGCAGCCCAAAGGGGGTCATCTCAAACCTCAACTCAAGGTAGGGAAACTATGGCTCTGCTGGGAATAACAAGGGCAGAAGTGGACTCCATTCCCTGAGCGCGTGTCTTTCCAAGGCCACTCAGGTACAGCTGTGCAAGGCCTGGGGTTGGATGGTCTCCTCATCCACCCTTGGCACTTACTGCTTTCTATACATTAGTTCTAGCAAGAATCAGGCCATAGAAATGGATGGCTCATGGTCAGCTCAGCTGATACCCTATCGCTCCACAGCAGTTTGACCGAGCAAGAAGGGAACAGAGCACAACAGCTTCTTTTAGCAGCAGTCCCAAGGCAGAGATTTACAAGCTATGATTTTCTGATGCTGTGCCCTTCACCATGTGCCTCAGTACCCTCCCCAGCTCGCCAGGAGTCCCTCTCCCCTTTTTCCACATCTCTTTTCAACTAGATGACCCCAAACTGGATGATTTATACCAGGTGCATTGAGGGGAGGGGGAAAATAACTTCCATTGGTCTGTCGGCCAGGCTTTTGAGGAAGCTTTTGGACACATACTTAGCCACAGCTTAGGAAGCAAAATTAGGAAAATTAAATGCCCTGGCTTCTCCAGGGAAGTCAGCTCCGTGTATATGCATTTTGACCTGTCCAAACCAGCTTGGTACCAGCTCTTTGCCATTAGCTGCAGGATTGATACCACTGTCTTTACCCTTGGGGTTCAGAGAGCAGTTTTAGTGCAACCGTCAGTGCAGGAAGAGGCAAAGCAAGCCCAGTGAGATATGGAACAGCATGGCAGACGCAGAATACGGTGATGGATGCGAAGGACCGGAGGGTGGGTGAGCCTTGGGCCCCGGTCCACCCGCCGCCCCAAGAGCCCGGCGTGGGAAAGCTGGGACGCGGCTCTCGCAAAAGGAGACGTTCGGCCCCATCCAGTGGCAGCTCAGCAAATTGCAGGAAAACGCAACTCAATTGGTTGTGCTCGAGAACTAAACATTTACGTATTTCATTTTCCTATTGCCCCGCCACGATCAGAGTTACCGGTGTTATGCCCTTTTGGAAATAAAAAGGGTGCTGGCCATTTTTAGCAGCACCGATTTAAATGATTACACTTGCTAAATGGGAAGCTTAGAAACAGTCCCTTTCTTTGCAACAGTAAGTTCAGTTAATTTAAGAAGTACTGATTTGTTTTGTTGGGTTTTTTTCGAGTGCCACTATTTAAAATAGTTCTACACTGTTCTACACTGAAAGTGTTGTTTGTAAGGTTCTAGTATGCATTCAATTATTGAGTGTAACGCTTAGAAATGTAGCTAAGGTGCCTGTGCCTCACACACAGGCGTATAACTACCATACGTGCTGCATAAGTGGATTACAAATGATCCAGTTTTGGGGAAAGGCAACGTGGTTGATTTTAGCACCAGCTGAAGCTGCAAATCACCCTGTTCCCTGACATCCCAAAATAGCCCAGGCAGGGGCACCAGTGCAACCTTGCAAATACAGTTTCCCACTATTGGGAGCTCGGTAAAAAATGAAATTTGGATTATTAGACGTGTCACCCATCGCATGAACTACAGGCTTGGGGGCTGCAAGTGTGTATTTCAGCACTTGAACGTTGTCACAGAAGGAAATGGATATGAAGTGATGCTGTTACTGGTATGGAAGTGTTGTCCAGGGTTACAAATCCTAGGCCTTGTAAGGAATGAACAAATAGTTGAAATCCTTGATGTCCTGATTTCTAATGCTGCCTACGCAGGTAGGGAAGAGTAGAGAACAGGCTCTGCTGTTAGCAAGTCCCTGCATCCCAGTTCAGCTCCATTTCAAGTACACTCAAGAAATTTTTATAGGACAGAAAGTCATGAGAAAGTCTGTGAGTCTCTTGCACAGGAGAGAAGTTTCCAGCGACCCTTGCTGTGGCTCATGAGCTGCGTTCCTTCATAGAATCATAGAATCATTTCGGTTGGAAAAGACCCTTGGGATCATCGAGTCCAATCATCTACCCTACTCTACAAAGTTCTCCCCTACACCGTATCCCCCAACACCACATCTAAACAAATCTTAAACACGTCCAGGGATGGTGACTCCACATACTGATCTGTCTGCAGTGAAAGGTCTCCTTGGCATTCCTTTAAGTGTCCCATCCAGCTGGAAAAGCAGCTCCATCTCCAGCTAGAGATCCCCACTTTAAAGTCTACCAACCTGAGACCATTTGTGATCACCCTTGGCATGTTCTAAACCATCAGTTAGGTACTTTCCTTCTCAAATACCTGTGAAGAGGTTTGAAAGCAATTCTGTGATTAAATCTGCTAATTATTTTCTCTCCTCCTCACCTTCTGTTATGTTCATTTAAGGAAATATCAATGTAAAACCTTCTTCTGTGCAAATGAATTTCACTGAATTTTTAGAGTTGGAAGGGACCATAGAGATCACCTAGTCCAACTCCCAATGCAGACACCGATTTGTGTATACCTCAGCATGAAGTGTCCCACAAGGAAAAAACTGTATCTCTGCTACTGAAAACAAAAAAGCCAAATTTTCTTGACTATCGAGCATGACAGTCTTGCTGCTTTTGGGATTCAGAGCACCACTTTTCTGATGGATCACACGCATGGAAAAGCCACCACGCCAGCCACCCAGCTAGAAGGACTGTTTTCCCATTGCCTTGGCTCCAGCAGTGCCTGCTGGCCAGCTCGGAGATTTTACAGAGGGCAAGAGAGAGCAGGCCTGAAAGTGGTGCAGGCTCCAGCAAATTCCACTGAAATTCAATATAATTCCAATAATCTGCTAAAAGGTCAGTGAATAGCGAGTAATTCAGCAGGCAGCCGAGAGCAAGATGACAGCGTTACTGGCACACAGCCTACGTGCTCTCATAGATAACTTGCTAAGTGAAGCCATTTTCCCTGAAAGACAAAGCTCGGGCTAGAAACTGCAGCCCTCTCTCACCCAGAGCTTGGGTTTTTTTTGGTTTAATTTCACGTTAGAGGATTTCTAACGCCCCCAAGGCACCCAGCTGGATCCTGGAAAGAGAAAACGAGCGGATGCGGACGCCTAACCGCTGCGCCAGTAAGCTACCATGCCTCTGAAATAACAGCAGCCAGAAAACAATAGCATCGCTGGGGAAATCACTTGGTGCTCAGGGGGTGCTGTGGCTGGGGGCTGGGTGCCTCCCCCCCACACTGTCACAGCACCTGCCCGCAGCGGGCAGCCCTGCAAAGTGACCCCCACTGCTCCTGCGCCCGATCATGGCTCTAGCATCACGGATGCTCACGTCATACCCACCCAGCCAGGGGGTCTCCAGGTGACCCGAGCTGTGCCCCCCGGTGTCCTCGCTGCTGGAGAGCCCAGTGCTGGCACCGCCTGAGCATCAGAGATCAATCCTCTTGCAGCACCCCGGGGTGATGCATCCTCCGGCGCAGGGGAAAGCGGTTGGTTTCCAGCCCAGTCACAGCTGACTGGTGCGTGTGTAAGGCATTTGGGGTCAAATTCTCAGCCAGCATCAAGGACCTCAATTCCTGAGGTCAGTTTTTCAACAAGAACCCAGTTCACTCCGAGAAAACAGCTGAGTTTTGTGTTGAGGCAGGAGAAAATATGCAACTGCTGCTTTGCTCTAACAAGCTCACTGTTCTTTACGTTCCCAAGGATCTCAGACAAAACCTCTGATCTACTGTAATAAATAGAGCATGAAAATCAGGTTTGGGCTTCAATTTTATCCATGACATTAGCTCTGCCTTCCCTTTTTTCTCCTGCAGGGTGAAATCGTAATGAAAAAAGCAAAAGTCACTGCTGATAATCTGGGTGTTATTTTTCCCTTCCTTTCTTCCAAACCTGAGTAAGATGGATTTCAGAGAGAATGGATTTACAGTTCAGAGCTCTCCTGTAAGCCCTCCCTGTGCTGCTGGCTAAGTCACCACAACATTGGCATCTCCTAGCTGCCGAATCTTCCCAGTCCCCAGCACCAGCAAGGGTTTGCCTAACTCCCAACTTCTCACCTCCTCCCACAGAGAAATGGCTGGTAAGAAAGTAAAATAAACTAAAAGTTGATGGATCAACTCCTTTCCCACCGTTTTCTCAAAATGTATGGGAATTAGCCACTTCTGTTGGCTTTTGCAAGGTTTCTGGGACCTGGGAGAGAACTGACATCAGAGTCCATAGGTTTGCATCACTCAATGAGGACATGGGATACATCTCCTGCCCTTTCCACATCCTCACCAGGCAAGGCTTTTATAGTGTTTCATACCCAAAGGCATCTAGGGTGGGAAGTGGTTTGCCAGAGAGCTCCTGCCGTTGGGACATGCCGGGAGCATCCCCGAACATATCCAGCGTGCTCAGAAGTGAAGTTGGGATGAAGTCATAGCCAGGCTTGCCCAAAGATGCAAAAAGCCTGATGGACTCATCTCGCTGCCTGTGTTGCCGTACTCGCTCGTCAAAAGCAGAGCACGGCACCGAGGCGTCTCGCTCTTGAGAGGGACTGGCAGCGAGCGTGGGTGGAAACGCAGCCGTGGCTCCGATCAGGTTATCAATCATCCCCTCGCCACGCGGCCGCCGGTGCCACTCAAGTCGCCGCTTGACTGAGTGTCCCGCCGTTGCCAGAAGACCACATGGCCCAAGCAGCTGCTGAGCAGTCGGACAAGCAAACGCTGGGGACGGCGAGGGGAGAAGCAAAGCCTTCAGCCCCTTTTCCCGATAAAAAGGAGAGCTAAATTTAAATTTGATGATAGGCTCGGTCGTCACCCCCCAGTTTAATTGACTGGGGAGGGTTCGCCTGGGTTGGATGGCTGACAAATTCAGCCCCAGCGGGAAGTGGCCCCCAGCTCTGCTGTGGCAGAGAAGGATGGTTTCTTGAAGTGCAAAGTGCTGTGGGACTGTCTGTGCCAAACCCAGGCAAGGTCCCAGCTTTGCAAAGTGATACATGGCAGAGATCAGAGCCATCTTCTAATTCAGGAGGTGAGAGTTAATGGCGTTACTTAAATAATATTGCATGGCAGTGAATTAAGAGAGCCTGGATAGTAAAACACTCCCTGGCTTGGCAGAAGTCCCCCTTTGATGCTCATCTAGAGAAAGAAAGATTACTTTCCAGAAATTCACAAGCAGCAGTTCCTTTGCATCACAAAAGTCTCCTATTGCTCTGATAACATTTTCCAGAGGATTATTTTGGAACAACTTGCAGGATCAAGGCCTCTGTGTGACTGCACGGTCCATTTGCTAGCTACAGTCCTATTAGTTCTCCTTTCAGCTCCGATTTCTGTGGGAAACCTTGCCTGTTGCTAATGCTAATGCTGACCTCCTGAAAGGCTCTGAGGTCCACCGATGGCAAACGGTGTACAAGAGCAAGATGTTATTGCAATTAGCCAGAGTCATTAAGTGCATCCTAGCAGGTAATGAGTACGTGAAATATGTCTGTACAATAATTCAGCAGCTGAAGAGTGCTGAAAAAGAGGTTGTGTTTTCTAAATGCCTTAGGTTTCAAAGAAGGGAATGAGGCCACAGCTGCTTTTCACAGAGGAGCCACGTGAGGGTGAGGTTGAGAGATGCTAAGGCTGTGGGAAAGGACAGACCGAGCCCAGCATCCCTCTTCATCCACCTTCCTTTAACACCCTTTACATTCAGGGTATCCAAGTGAAGGCTTTTACCCTAGAGGTAGCCTTAAGGCGATGAAACCAGCCACCCTGGGGAAGCTGGAAAGTCACCATGGGAGAGTGGCAGAGGACCCGTGTCCTGATCATGCCCATGCAGCTGTGCCCAGCCACCACAAGAAGCCAGGTCTCGCCGTGGGCTCCTAAGAATTCCAGGACTGAACTGAGATGTGAAGTGCCCTCAGGTCCTGCTGCCAGCACAAAAACCCCTGCTGGCTTCTCCTGCGTTGGCACGGCACTTCTCATGTCAGCGGCAGGAAACCCTCCTCTCCTTAGCTGTTCTGTCCGGGTCGATCCCAACGGTAAACGTACAGCTTGAGTGTGAATCAACACCATGATTCATCCTTCCTGCAATGTATCCTTTCACTGTGATTAAACAGCTATTCTGTAAGACATGAACTTCACTTAAGACTACATGGTTTATTTGGGTTTGGGAATACAGATGCAGTCCTGTTCAAACTGCCATGCCCGGGAGCTAATGACAGAATATAAAAATAGCTTATGCTGTCAGCATGGCTTTTTCTTATTTGTATTCTGAGTATCATCACTTTGGCAGGCACAGGAAGCTCTTCTTGTTTGCATTTTATTTTGCCTGCAGAAAATTTACAGTTCAAATGACTTCTCTATGCTTCATCAGACTAATCGGATGACAAATTGCTTGAGCTACAGAGAAGAGACCTCAAACAACAGAAAATTGTAATGGAAGGAAAAATTAAATGCCTGATTTTGGTAGGAGCAAAGATTTTGCTTCATACCAATCTCAGTTTTCATTTTTTCCTTCTGTGCTAGTGAAAAGCTTTGTGAAATGAAAATCAGATTATTTAATCTGATTACAAGGATCTGGAGGCTTGACATCATCGTTTTCTACAGTGACACAAAGCCTCAGAAATGCCTCCCTTCCTTAACCAAAAGAAACAGCTACGTACTCTATTTATGCTGCACTTCCTGCTTCCACTGAAGCCTCATAAAGCATCCAGAGAGAGCCTTATTTTGTCCTCATCTTATTTATTGTTTCTGATGGCTTGCTGCTATCCAGAAAGAGCAGTTTAACAAGTACCCAAAGATTTGTCCGTTTTTTCATAGGGAACGGGAAGATGGGATGGGTGACCTTGCCTGGAGTGACACACAGCAAAAGCAATAAAGATAAATTGCCCTAGTTTTCAGTAAGAGCCTTAACACAGACTAAATGTCAGGTTTTGAGCTCTGAACTGTCCTTGAAAATAAGTTTGCTCTTAAATTTCTATGAAGTATTTTTTTTTCCCGTGCAAGGACTGTCTTCTGGGCTGGCATTCATTTTACAGGCAGAACTGTGGCACCATCTTCTGGATGACTCTTTAGACAATAAAAAATAACCCACCTAAAGCAAAGACATTTCTTTATCATCCCTAACAATGAGAGCAGCTTGAATATTCATTGACTGTGCACTCCTGATTACAGCAGGCTTTAAATCATTTAATTATGCCATCCATTTTGGAAACACTAAGAGCTAGTCAGACTCTTGATTGCTGAATATTATTGTGAAGGAATACAGATTTTGCTTCTGAAAGGATATTTCTACCCACAGAGTGGTAACAAGAAGTGCCCCATATATTAAAGATAAAAGACAGGGGCAGAACTCTCCCTGTTGTGAGGTTATGAGCTCAGGCTAATCTTTAATGAAACAGGGGTGAGTTATTCTGCCTCAGACTGTTACTCATGAAAAGTTTGCCTTTTGTAAGAGGAAAACTAAAGAAAGAGGTGCAAAAGGACCCTAGAAAAGCAGCCTGGGAGTGCCTGTAGGTGTAACACACAGCCCAAGCTACCTAATGCGGCCTTACAGCCTAACACAGGACTCAGGAATTAGAAAAGTTTAGAGACTTCTTAAAATCACATCTTTCCTGAACACACCTTTCAGACCAGTAATTACAGTTAAACTCCTAAGGCATCCAGCTACCTAAGGGTACCAAGCAGTTTTTTGGCACTAGGGAGTTTTAGGAAGAAGATGCTGATATGATGCACGGCAGCTCTGCCGCCCCTCAGCTGCCAGCTCTGTGCACCCCCCCCCACCTCCGGAGCAACTGATTTTCAAAAAGCAGCTTTTATTCAGGGGCTTGTGTTATTTTCAGGTGTTTTGTTTTGTGGTGACCATTGAAAATTCTGTAACAGGTGAGATTATTGGCTGGATTCCTATTATTGATTGTGGGTCATCCGTCAAGTTAATTTTTTCTTTATTTCTTGTGACACTGACATCTTTTTTTTTTTTTTTTTTCTTTTTGGCTAAAAGAAAAAACTCTTCAGACAGTGTTTTGGCTGGAGATAAGGGAGTTAGGGCTGCAGAGGCTTCTCACCTCTGCTGACTTTTCCTCTGCCGTTTCCACACTTATAAAGATGAAGTAGATGGGCTGCAACTCCCCTCCTCCTGCCACCTCCAGGTACTGCATCCCGGAGCCCTCACTGCACCCTCTTGGGAACTCATCGCACCAGGTATCACATAAATCTTGAGTGAAAGGCAAACTCAAATACCCAAACCATACTTGGGGCTGACACCTGATAAATTCCATAGCCTCAGACAGCACGAGGTGTCAGGCAGAGCTCTCTGCCCCTCCTGCCTCCGGTGGGCATCGATGCTGCTTTTCTATGCGACGCAAACGTTTCAGGGTATATTCACTTGCAGTTCTTATTCTTAAATAGGTAGTTAAATGGCCTCAGCCCATCTAAAGGATCCTTTTTCCTCTGTGCTTGAAACCATGCTCTGTGCACTGGGCTGCACAAACAGCACAGGTAGTTCCTGTCCAAACGAAGCCAGAGAGACTTAACTGTGTGTGCCATATTCTGCTCTGCCTTTTGATAGCCCTCGTACGGTCTATGTGATGACTATAATCATGCCATTTATCTTGGATGAGCGATAACTGGGTTGCATTTCACAGATCTCTCTCACGACATACAGCATCATTCCGGAGGAGCACCACGACTGGTGTAGTCTGACATTTATGCCGTGCGACTCGGCTGCTCGCTCACGGACGGAGCCCTGCTACGGTTCCCAGACCCAGCAGCATATTATCACATCAGATGAGGTTCTTGGGGGTCATACTGCTATATCTATAAGCACAAGAGACAACTTAGGTTGTCTCCTCCAGTGGCAGCTTGAAGATGCGCTATCTTGCTTGAAATATCGCAGAGGATCAGAGACCCAGCCCTGCCCCCAGGGAAATTCATGGGACTTGTATCACCACCAGTGCTTCTGGGCTTGCTCTTACCCGTTCCAGATGCAGGATGCGGGCATGAGGCCACTCCTGCAGCATGCAATACTTCATCCCTGCCAAAATCAGCAGCCACAGCTGCCCAGCTCACCCTGGTATGAGGAGCAGGACCCCGGCCACCCGGCACCGGCCACACAGTCCTGTTCCTGCAGCAGCAATCAGCTCCGGGAGCCGCTCCGAGGTCTCCACGGGTCACTGGGCACCACTTACCCTGCACCACTCTTAATCCTATCAGCAGCATTTTCTTCACTCAGATGTCCAGTAATTGAAGGCACTGGGAATTTTGACTTGGCATGCTGGGTTATAGAAAAATATTATGGCTAGGCATTAAACGCCCGCTGTGAAATACGGCATATGCCGGGGGAGAGTATCAGATATTCCTGCTCCTTTCCCTGTGAGGTTATAAACGGTCAAGGTACAGCAGGGATTGGAGGAACACGGGCAGAAGTTGCCTCTCAACTGGCACAATAGCTATGAAGTTGCAGGGGAAAAACATTGCTTAGGTCTTTGTTCTCTCTCCCTCAAATCAAACTCTAGTTACACAGCGGAGCACAGACCTCTGCTGGATTTCTCTCTGTTCAAAATCAAACTCAAGCTAATGGAGCACAGATGTCTGCTCCATTTCTCTCTCCCCCAAATTAAAGTCTACCTGCACAAAATAACTCCAAAGAGAGCTTTTCATGCCACAGCTATAAAATGTATAAGGGAAAGCATATGCATAGTGTGATTAGGGCATCTATACAATGAAAAATTATGTATAATTTAGCCACTTATTATGCCTGCTGTTATTCTGATGTCTTTCTCTCTCTGCAACTGAGGCAAAGGGGAAGTTCATTTGACATAAAAGTGCTTTGGTCTTCAAAGCCTCCAAAGAATACAGGTCCAGATGCTACGCTGCTGATTAGAGCAGGACCAAGAGTGTGCAAATGACATGCAAATATATTTGCAGTCTCTAAATCTTGATTGTATCTAACAATGTTTGGCATACCTTCCCTCTTTTGATTTTCTCACAAAAATGTGCGTGACAGTGTCGGACCACACAGATGTTTAGGAAGAAGTTTTTTGTCTGGGGAAATTCAAGAGCGAGCGTATTCTGGTCTGTGCCAGAAGTTCTTACAGAACCAGCTTTTGTCCCTCAGTAACTACACTTATTATCTATGGCAAATGCAACTGAAGAAAATCAAATACCAAATCAGTTAGATGTCTGGTACGTACTTGGTTTTCTTGGCAAAGCTTTCAAACGAAGCATTTTTGTTCTCCATTCCTACAGCTCCTACCACATGACCAAGACTGTAAATTACTCTCCAATACAAGTAATAATTCCCATCTCTGTTTCACTTAAACACAGCCAGTTTTGAAACTCCTATGCTCATGCGGAGCTGGGAAAGGTTTTCCTTTATGCAGGAAAAAAAGATGAATCGTCCAGATAGTGGCTTTGGGTGGTACAAGGCCCTTTTGCTCATGTCCTCGGGGAGAGGGAGAGCGATGCTCCTGGAAGGAGCCTGGGACTTCAGGGTGGTTTGCTGCTGATGGAGGGTCTGCTCAACAGGAGAAAAGAGTTCTGTGTGTGGCTCGAGTGTGGCCAGCAGCAGGGGGAGGGATGGTAGATGAAATGCAATGACTGTGTTTGGCCGAGAGACTACAAAGGGCAGCTCTGCACTCTCCAGCTCTGATAGATCTCATGATTTAATCACAAGCCTTGCAATGCTTAGAGATTTTCATGGCTTGAGGAACAATTTCAAGCTTTTATTTGACGAAATGGCAGTTTTCAGCCCTCAAGATTGCTAAAAGCATCGTTCCCTGTGTATCCCACGTTTTCCTGTGAAGAATCCTAACTTTATTTTAGCAAAACATGTTTCAAGGTGCCAGGCCTGTTGGTTAGGAACGATGAAAATGAAAACTAAGGTGGACCAAGCAAGAAATGACTGCGTGGTGTCCTGGGTCCTGGCACTGAAGCCAGTCTCGGCGCAAGAGCCCAGTAAAAGGTGGGGAAGGTGCAGAGAGTCCTACCCGCCCCGCGCTGGAGCCGGCAGCGGCTGTGGAAAGTGCCATCTGGCCTGGGATAATCTGCCTTCCCCTACAGGGGCTTTATGCGAGGGAAACGCCACTGATCTCAGAGGACTTGTTCCAGATTTAGCTCCGTGCGGATCAGAAGGAGAGCGGCTGCAGCTGCTCCGGGCTGCTGGCCCCAAAGCACCGAGCATCCCCCAGGCTGGTGGTCCCCCAGGAGAGCCCGGGAGGTTCCAGGTACCGTAGGAGCGAGGTGGATGGATGGCTTCAGCGCCTTACACTGCATGGGAATGGATGCGACCAGCAAAGGGCTTTCTGTTGGTTAAATGAGCCATCCCCGGGCAGAAATTTGGCTCGCCCTGACTTCTTGATGCCCACCCCAGCCCCGCAGCACAAATGGTGCTGGAAACAGCCTGTGGGAAGGGTGTGAGTTCTCAGCCTGGTGCTGGTGTTTGAATCAAAACCAGTGGTTTGGAAATCATTCTCTCTGGAGCTCGCAGCTCTGATTTAAAGTGTTTGAGTGACAGCCTTCTCCCTCTGATCCTTCCATCAATAACCAGACACTGATCTTTTTATTTGCTCTTTGCAATCTCAAACCCACTAAGAGTGTCAAAACCAGAAGTGGAAAAAAAAAAATAAAAATCCTTCTTCTACCCTGCTGGGTATGGCCACGCAGCAGAGATGATAACCAGTATGTGTTGCCAGGCATGTCAAGGCAGCGTGATGGCTATGTAGAGGAAGTTTGACTAAAAATATCTACCATGACAAATTGCACAATAAAGCAAAAACCAAATTAATATTTATAAAATATTTAGGCTGCCCTGATTTTCACTTTGAACACTCCATTTTTTTTGCAAGCTCAGATTAAGATGTAAATATGCATATAATCAGGCCATTATTTGCAAAAATTATTCCTGTCATCATAGAACACCAGCAGGTTTTTCTTTTTGATGCATTTTAGGTAAAGGGTCTGATTCTTACTCACGCTGAATGCTTTATGGCATACTAGCAAATTACTCCTATTTTCAGGCCCTTCTTTCTATACCAAAAAGGCTTTTGTACAAATGGGGATTGTGAATGAACTCTTAATTTGTGAAATGGAATTATACTTCACTTGGATTATGAAAGATAGTGAAAAATATCTCAAATATTGGAGAAGTGACACATTAAAATGCAAACCTCATGATCTTTGAGGTGTTTCGCAAAAATGTTTATCGTTTATCAATAGTCCTCAGTCCATGCTTTTTTTCCCATGATCTAAGTGTTTTACTTTTGCAAATGAAATACAATCCTGGACTTTCTCACAACAAACTGAGTTGCTCTAAAGGAATTCAATGAAAAGCAACTAAACGGCCCCAAATTCTGCTGTCCTCCTATTTGGACCGAACTGCAAAGAGCAGAGCTTGCACTGGATGCCCTACTTGAGAGCTGTGAAAATCTTCCAAAGAATCTATTTCCTCCTTTTGTTACCTGCACATAATTTTCATTACCAATAAGGGTTGTACAAAAAAAAACCCTATATATTTTAAAACCACAAAGAATGTTGTTCTGTTTTTGTTCATTTGATGACTTAATTGTTTTTTACATTTAGTGGCATGGTTGTTTGTGGCAATAGAGATGTTATTGTAAAACAAAGGAAGCTGTCCCCTGTTTCCACATCAAAGGAAAGGAACATGGTATGAAATACTTTTTGAAAAGCATTTTAACCACCTGACTTGTATCTTTTTTAATTAATCCAATTATTTAAATTTACAGAGTGTTTAATACCACTGTAAAAGACATGGACTTGACTTTAAATCAGCAAGTCCCAATAAGGCATTTAAAATCAACCTTTTTGCATCAATTACTATGATTTTTACTTCAGAAATGAAGTGACTCCTGTGGGTCCTGGGCCCAGTGAATAATGAACGTGGGAGAGATCAGCTCTTCAGTTGGAGGAGTGTTTTCAGATGCTCCTTCAATCTGTTACCTGCCCACAATGGATTCTCTGAAATCTTTCCCTCAACACAACAGGGATCCGGTACTTGTGCACACACATTCAGTCGCTTTGCTTAAGACCTCTATAATATTTTAGGATTAAAATTTCATTGATTTAGGAAAGCATTCTTCCATTTTTATGCTTATTCCCCCTTTTCTCCCTATCTCACTCATGTGGAGAATGTCTTGGGGAGACTCAGGAGACTTTTGCTTTATTTATAGAGCATCCAAACCCAGATTATTAAACACTGCCGAGACACAAGCCTAAGCAAAACAGATTTTGGGATATGCTCCTCTCCATCACACCAGGAAAAGCTGTTGTCATAACACAATTGAGCTTTCAGTCTAAACACTACTGGCACTGTCAGATCCATCCTCAGGGAGAAACCAAGAAACAGCTTAAGTTTCAGTATCTTATCTTAACACCCTCCAAGGGCACCCCCCTGTCAGGAACTGATTCAGCCACACTCATTTCAGGTTAGAACTGAAGCCCCAGCACCAAACTCTCACCCCACAGCCCCTGTTTCACAAGGCTTACTGCTACATTGGTGACGGCTGCCAGAGAGCCAGGAGAGATGGAACAGAGAAGGACCACACGGCAAGTTCCCCAGCTGGAAGTACCAAACTTTGCCCATTGAGGCCTTGATTTGCCCACCTTTTTTTCTACCCTGGCAGCTCCCACGCCACAGTGCCTATCCAGGGAGGAACTTAATCAAGGTCTGCTTTTGAGCCTCTTGGCCAAGCAGCCAGCAGTAGATACGCGGGAACTGATGTTCCTGGCCGGAGAGACTGAGCTTGAGACTTGAGCCTTCAGTATGTCTGGATGCTCAGGACACTTGGATAGGAGTAATGCTCCCTTGCACATCTGGTTTTGCTCAGATAAGCAGCCAAACTCTTTCCCTCTCCTCTCTGCACCTTTCCCTGTGATTATACCGTTCTCATTCCTGGGTGGCCATAACATCACATGATGTCCCAAATTGCACACTCCTTTATCCCCACTGAAAATGCCACCCCTGACAGGGTCCATAACTGTGGCTGCCTTTCCGTGGCTCTATCACACTGCTGGCTCATAGCTGTCCTCTGACACAGGAATAGGCAGACCCTGTCCTTCTAGTCACACTTGCTGAGCTCCCTACTTAAGGTCAGAACCACTGGATTAGGTCCTTTGGTCACATGTGTCACCTACAGCATATGCTATTACAGGGAGACATGGTCAACAAAGTCACCGTTCCTTTTAAGTGCTAGGACTGTCTCCCTCTAAGGTATGCACATGAATATATATGTAAACACACATATTGGACTTCTTTACAGATCTCCAGCCTCACCAGGAAGCTCTAGTGCATACAGGTCATTGAAATAAACTACATGGCCTTTATAAAGATCAAGCTGCTCTAGAAGTTGCTTCTGCCAAGGCAGATTTGGAAAAAAGGAGCACAATGTCACTGTACCACCTTTTGTTGACAACAGCCCAGGGGGAAAAAAACCTTTATTTTCTTCTTCAGCCTCCCATTCTTCCTCAGGCCTATCAAACGTTCTCAGACAGCCTGAGCTTGTCATTTCTCCCAGATAAGTTATTTCAGAGACTCAAGCCTTTTTTTTTTCTATCTCCCAGACTGATTCTGTGAGAGCTGCCATAGCCCCCAGCTCCTTCTACACCTGAAGAGATGTTCTTGCAGGGCTTCAAGTATTTCTGAAAACTACAGCAGGAAATATAGCCAAAAGCCAAAGTTTGAGGAAGGGGATGAGATGTGATAAAATTCAACAAGAAGAACAGAAGGAAAGAAGATGCTGCAGAATTCCCTTCTACTACTTCCTTTGGGTCTTTTAAGGCCTCAAAACTCAATGTTTTTTCTCCTTTCTAAGAAAAATAAGCTTCAGCAAGAAAAGGAAATTTATTTCTTTTAGGAAGCACATACCTATAAAGATGACTAGGAAATATTCAGTAGATCCAAGCTGACCTTGGAATAGCTCAGTGCATAGCCCAGTACTGCCCCCCACAAAGCCTTACCTGCCTCTCTCATCTCCCCCCTACAAGAAAGCAGCAGTACCCCTCAGGCACTATACATAGCCTTCCCCACCCCTCGCTAATTGACTTAATGATGCCTCTGGGAGGAGCTAACTCAATATAATCCCGTCCTCCAGCAAAGCTCTTTCTATCTTCTGCCCAACTGCAGCTACTTGAGATTCTTGTGCTGGGCTGTGTCTGCTTTTTTTTAGTTGCTCTTTTGGTTCTATTTGTGGTTTTAAAATTCCTTTTCATTTTTTTTTCTATTATCTCCCACTTTGTTTTTCATGCTGTTTCTTGTGTTTGGTAACACCCTTTCACCAGGGTTTTTGTGTTAGTGGGCTTTGTCGGCTCTGTGTTCTGCAGGGTCCCCTCGTATTTCTGTTTCCAGTAAAGAAGGGAGGTCCAAGTTCTTCAAAACAAAAGACAATTATTTTCTCTGCAATTTCATGGCCTGCGGGTGTTTGGACAACTCTAAAAGGCTATTTCTAACCAGATAGGAAAGCTAATTTATCCTGATAAAAGCTGGGTGTTGTTTAGTAAGTAGGAATGACACACTGGCTGGTTCTCTGTGCTTTACAGTGCTTAACTAATAGCTTCAGGTGTGTTAACTGGATTCTCTCAGAAACAAACTGAGATGAGGGCCTTTCCACTTTGACACTGTCCTTGGGGCAGAGGAGTGAAGGTTTGTCTAGTTCTGAGGATCCAGGCTCTGCTCCACCTTTGTGGGTGCCTATGACGCTGCGCAGGCAGCTTTACCTGTGAGTACTGGAGTCCTCCTCCTTGTGGAGGATGCAGCAAGTCCTGGAACCCCACGGTGGGGAGGGGACAGTTCAGTGCTGCCCATCCTGGGATGGGGAGAACCGGTGTTGCACTGGGAATCCTGCATCCCTCCCTGTGAGTGCCTTGCAAGGTGCAGCACTGCGAGGAAGAATGAACTCAACAGGCTGTTGGAGTGGGCAGTAAATGTTGGGGTAGTTTTTGCATTTTAATCCTTGCACCAAACCTCAAAAAAATTATTTTTTTTTTTACCAGTTTCAATGAAACAACTTTTAAACCCCATGAAGTTTTATAGTCCTGGGATGAGGGAATGGATTTCAGCCTTCTCATCAGAGCTATAAATAGGATGTCAGCAACCAGTGTGACTGTTGCAACGGCTTTAGCCAGACTGCAGATCTGAAGGAAATTCAGATAAAGTTTAGCATGAGTAAGGGACATTATGTTAATTATGAAAGGAATGTCTCCAGTATTTTTGTGGTGATTATCTGTTGTTTTAAGTAGTTCTCTTTATGATGAGTAATAAAGCTTCTGTTTTGAGGTGCTATGGATCATCTGGCTTCAGCACACGCTGGCAAACTATTCACATTGCTAACAAGAACCCCAATTAAATACGGCAAAGTTCTTTATTAAAACTTGACAGTTTACAGCACTGTTTCTTGTTCAATCCCAAAGCTTGAAAAATCAGTTGGGATAACTGTAGTCAGTGAGGAAACCAAAGTTAATGTGTGAGTTGCCTGCAACGAGAACAGGAGTGGGGGCTGATGCTCAGGGGTGTTATAGGCAGTTTTCCTTTTTGACATCTGTAGGTTCTTGCTTTCTAATAATTTACACTTGCCTCATCCATTTTCTCTTTTTTGGTTCCAAATAGCAGGATGTAGAGAGCTCCTCATTTCCTAAAAGTTTCTTGAAACCCTGTTGCAGATTGCAGGAACTGGTGTCATGCTTATCTCGACTCAATGTACTAATTAGATGCCTTTTACAAGACCCTTCAAGTGGGTCACTGTCTGTAATGCTTAGCATGGCCAGGCTTTCACCAGTGAAACGTGCTGAGGGTTTTGATCTTATCTGGAGCATCCCCCCTTGCTGCTGTGACCTTGCCTGGGCTGCAGAGCAGATGATGCTTTGCCTCTCAGCCTGGCCTCATCTGCAGCCCTCTGCTTGGGGCACCCTCTGGAAAGGATGATGTGAGTGTGAACTCTCTCTGGCTGGAGGAGAGACTGAATTTTCCTCCCATGCTTTTCGTGAGAGCTCAGACCAGCAGGGTAAAAGGCAAGTAGCAGTTTTAAAGGAGAAGGAGCTGTTGTTGCTCTCTGATGGGTCACCAGCTCCTAGTTCCATGCTGTGGGTGTGTGGAGCTCCATGAGGTATGCCTTGGAGAGTGATGGTGTTTGGGATGTTTCCTAGCCTTTGCATTTTTTATTAGCTATCTCACACAGCCAGCTGTGAAAAAAATGTTTTTCAACTTTCAGGGCTGTGCTGGTGTGAATTTGGGGATTTTGGTGAGTTTGGCTTTTCCAATGTGTTTCGGGAGATTTGTACCTACTCTGCTGCTGAACTGCAGAGTTTTAATCCAGACTAAGGGAGGCAAACAGATGCTCCCCTAGCAAGGATAGGATGGGGGGAATACCTCTTGGGATACGGAGATGTGCATGCAGTATGCCTTCCTCCTCCCTTTCTGAGGATGTGAGTGGTGTGAGAGCCCTTTATACCAGTATTGAGGGGCAAAGTTTGGGTCTGCAGTATTTCTCATTTGGTCCTAGAGCTGGCAAGGTGAATCCTCCCCACCACTGGGTGGTCCTGACCCTCTAATCCGTGACCCTGAAATTAAATTTTCTCATGCAAAACAGCAGCAAGGGGTGTTTAGGGTTTTGCTGGCAGTGCTCTGGTGCCCTAAACAGGCATGGAGCCAGGGCGCAGTGTCCCTCAGGGGGACAGCTGAGGGCGTCTTCTCCATGGTCATGGTGCAAGCACGTCCTTTTGTGGTTACCCCAGAGCAGCTCTGGTTTCTGCAGTTGTACCTCAGAGACGGTGCACTGACATTTTCCCTCTTCCTTTAAGAAAAAAATAATAATAAAAAAATAATCTAGCATTTAAACATTTGCTTTGGTAAAAGATGAAATGGAAAAGTAGGTCGGATTTGAAGGATCCCAGCCCTGACAGCGTCCTTTCTAGAGCTCCCAACCCAGGTTTTTGGAGAGAGACAGAACATGACTGCAGCGGTGCTTCCTGCGCTCATTTGTGCTCTTTATGTTCCTATGTACAAAATCACCCTCAAAATGCCCAGGAGAAATTACATCCCCATGCTTTTAAGGGAAGGATTTCGTTGCCAGCAATATATTTATGAAATGAAGCTGCCCCTGTTCAGCTCCCTGGAAACTTAGCCGGGTTTTACCAGGAAGCAAGGTTATTTTTTGCTTTTAAATAGTTTAAGCTAAATTAGCTGGAACCTAATTACAGAATGCTTTTGATTAAAGCCAGACAATGTGCTCTGGAAGCTAGGATCAAAAATGACAAGACTTGATGTCAGTGAAGGATTAAGAAGGAAAAGAAAAATGACTGATTAATTTTTAAAATCAAATCAGGATCACTCTTTGTACATGGAACAAAGGTTGCAGCGAAGTCAGGCAATCCTTTTGGACTTAGGAAAACTTGACTTTCAGGGATATGAATTTAATTGCATTTTATGTGCATATAACTGAAATCTAAAAAGAAATACCAAAGATGATTTCTGCAACTATTCTTAGTGCAGGAGAGAAATAATTGGAAGTAGTGTATGAAATCTAGAAATCTCATTAAGATAGTTTGACTTGTAGACAGGGTACTTTTTGGTCAACATCAGCTGTGCAGGCGAACAGCTGCCTGCTTGCCTTAATCACTGAACCTTTAGAAAGTGCTCCATAATTATTTTCATACTGTACTCTGAAAATGACCCTGCTTAAAGAAATTGTGTGTGTTGCTAGAAAAACAAATGCTGATTCAACAAAACTCCTCATAAAAATACTTTTGTACCTTTAGCTAAATAATGAGGAATGGCCTCATTGTGCTACTGATTTGAATCCTGAAGATTCCTTATGACATATCTGGCAACAAATTGAGACGTGTGTTTTTTCCAAGCTATTTTGCTCTGAAATAAGCACATGTGGGTTTCTCTATGCAGACTTTTTTCAGCTTCTGAGGGTGGAATATTCTGCAATGCACTGGCATTTTGATTTATTGACCTTAACATACCGGGGGGGGATTGATGTCTCTGCTTCACCCTATCCTCTGGACAAAAGGAAAATTGGGGAATAAGTTCCTTTGGGAAGTTAGGTTTATTAAGGATTATTTATAGGCAGGGGTGTAAATTTGAAAATGGAACAAGGTGGGAGGCTCATGGGTGCTGGAAAATGTGGTACAGGAGCTGGCTGGGACTTGAGGGGCAGAGATGAGTCTCTCCCATGGAATCCCACGTGTGGTTCCTAGTCACATGGAAGGCAATTCTTGGCTATCCCAAGGCTTCAAATTTTGTTGCTTATCTGTTATCAAATTTGAGAGTGAAGACATCAAACAAATGAAGCTAAGCCATGAAATGACTGGCAATTGGCATTGGGATGGAAGAGCGAGCTCCCCCATGCCAGGAAGAGGTTAAAAGCTCTCTGGTGCAGAATACAGCCCCGGGGGAAAATATTGTAACCTAATCAACATGACTGGTAGCTTTAAAAACAACAGAAACATCCAAGAGATGGCACCACGCTCTCCCTTTCTGGGGATAATATATCACAAACAAATTTGACGGGGACCCCGAGAGGATGAAATGACCCTCGACAGTGTGGATCTCGAGAAGAGTGACAGGTAGGGTGTCAGACTGAGGCCTGGCTGGAGCTGGGAAATCTGGTGTGCTAAGCGCCATATGGTCCTCCTAGCACGTGTGCGAGACCTCCTTTCCACACCCAACTGCTCACAAAAAAACAGCACTGGTGCTATCACCAGTTGCCTGAAACTCCCTTCAAACTGGGTGACCCCACCGTCTGGTCCTCGCTGCTGCAGCCTGGATGACCCATGGGTCGTGACTTTGTGCTCTGCCACATCCAAGGAGAAATAAATTTTCAATTATTTACTTTTTATAGGTATGCACGTGTATATATGTATGTAAGTATATCTGGCTTACATTTAATGTCCAGTCTAGCAGAACCAGAGGTCATTCCTTACCTCATTAGCATATGGAAGTAAGATTTAAAGCAGAGATGTTCCAAGCAAAGACAAATCCCTGCTGTCCTCTTCCAGTCCTTTGGGGCTGGCATGGCTCTGCCTGCTGCAGCCCTGGGCTGGGGCAGCATCACTGCCATGCCTGAAGTTAGTGTCCCCTTCTTGCAATGGCGGTTTCTCCATTCCCACGGGGACAATCTGTCCCTGAGCCACCTCCTGAGGAGTGCAGTCCTGCTCCCATTGATCTGCTGCTGGTATTGATCTGATGCTTTCCAGCAGGGGTGGGGTCTGCCATCCACAGGTGCACAGCAAAAGGCTGAATTTAGCTGTCTTGGTGCTTGGAGGACGCAGTAGGAAATTATTTGCCAAAATAGAGGTTCGGGCAGGTCAGAAGAAGTCCAAATGGATCTTTTGGTAAAGCTCTGTGAAGAAAACCTTTCCAAGGGAAGGAGATGGTAGGCTTTTTCTTGTTGCTTTTTCTACTGATATATAACATTTAACAGATGTACTTCTTACACCTGCCATTAATCAGGGAAGCTTCCCACACTCTGTACCCAAAAGAAAAATCAGGGTGCATGCTTCCTAGAAACAGGAAAGAAATCACTGCTTGTAGCTGGACAAGCTTGTGGCCTTTAGCTTTTAAACTTGCAATATCAGGATTTGTGCCAAGTAAATTTATTTTCCCAAAGTGAAGAGGGGAGAGCACTAAAGCAATAGTGTATGGGAGTTTGGCTCCCAACAATGATGCGGGACTGGCGTTGCTGCTTCCCCTACACTGCTGGTGGGCCCTCTCCAAGGGAAGGAAAGGTTGGGAGGCTCCTGTCTTCAGGGAGCATGATCGTAATGTGAGGTCCCATCCTTGTGAAACACGTCTGATCTCCCAAGTCTTTTTTTCATTCATCACGGAGATTTGTAACTGCACCTTTGTGGCATTTTTCGGTTGAAGCGTAGCAAGCAGGTGTGAGAATAGTGAATATAATTTAGTAATTTGGTGCATAGGTTTTTGCTGTATCTCCAGTAATTGCAGACCTATCTCTGCTAGTTTTAACATACATGTGTTTCGGAGTGTGTTTTATTATGCAGTATCAAAAAAGTGTGGATCTCAATGTCATTTGCAGAGCAAGGTTTAGACTAGGAGGCTCAAGAACTGGGAAGATGCTCTTACTTCTGAGCTAACTGGGACCATAAAGAGAGCAGCTGTGAAAGTCAAGAGAGATGCTCTGCTGTATTGAAGTACAAATGCTAACAATGGCCATCTGGAAGACTTAATTATGGCTAGAAGAAGCACAGAGCACTGCCTATAAAATCAGGTTGCTGACATGGTTCTGCAAGGATTTCCAGCCAGAGGGGGAGCTGAGGTGGGGAGCACTGAAAAGCACCAAGGCAAAACACAGCTGGGATGGTACAAGGGGAATGGAAAACACAGATTGAGGGAGGAGCTCCTGTAGCTGCTGCAAGCCCAAGAATGCTGAGCTAGAAAGCAGTGGAGAAACCACCCCGGTCTTCAAGAGGGGCTTAAGAATATTTGCTTTTGGTTTTCTGCCTTTGACAATTTTTGAAAACTGAAGTTCAAATGCTACTAAAAAAATTTCAGGATTGTAATAGGAGATAGTGAATAACAGGCTGAGTGAATTAGGCTTTCAGTTCTCCAGGGCAGGCAATAGAAATTGGGTATACAGTTGTTTTTTTTTCCCCTTACTAATAAAATTAAGAAAAAAACAGATTATCCACATTTCCCCAGTCTACTGCTCAGTTATGCCTTTACTAAATGTTTCAGTTTTTTTTTTTAATCTCTCAGGAGGCTTCCGAACTGCTTCAATACATCCACAGCTGTAAGTCTCTCCATGAAAGAAACCTATTAAAGGAAACAGCACATGAGAGTCACAGAAAACCACAAGCAAGGAAACTTCCCACAGCCAAGAACTGGAGCGGTTACTTGTGCTGGACTAACTATGGCTTGTACCTGAGACAGCAGAGCTGGGAATCTCTGCAGGAGGGAGCGTGGTCACCCTGCTCCTCTTGGGGACTGGACTAATTTCTGCCTCAGGTGTGAGGGCTGAGGGCAGGTGGCTCACAGTGTCCTGGCCCTGAATCTCTGCACCAGTGGGAGAAGCTGTGGCTTCACTTCTTGCCTGTGTCTTTTGAAGGTTTAGGGATGCTCAGTCCCTATGTCTCCGGGAAGGGACTCTGCCTCCCATGGCGTTAGGCCACCAGCAGGCAGTCATTAGAATCACCAAGAAGTGTTTTGTATTTCCTAGAGGTTGCTATTTAAATATATTTTAAAAAGCTTACTTTCCCTTACAAAATGCTGTCAAGTGCTCAGTTTTCCTTTCCTTTTTTTTTTTTTTTTCTCCTAGAGCAAAATGAAAGGTACAAAATACATCTGTTGGGTTGTTTTTTCTCGAAAAATTTAATTGTAATAATAGTTCTAAACTCAAAGCTGATTTTAATGGGGTAAAAAAAAAGATTATTTAAAAAAATAACAAGCCAGACTCAGTTCCATTGCTACTGCAGAGTTCATCTGGGATTGTTGTAGATCTGTGACTTTGACACAAAATTGTCTGCCTCAAATTCCAATGAAACCTTCAGAAATACATCATGTGCATCTTGATTACTCCAAGAATACCTCTGGATTATAATTTTTTTTAAATAGAGCTTTAGTCCCGGCAAAGCTAATCTACTTATTAAACTTTTGCAGATGGCTGATTCCTTACAAGGTATAAAAGCTTCAGGTATTTTTTTTTAGGCAGATATTGTGGTCTCTGACCTATTTAGGGCCCAAATCCTATTTGAGCACTGGTGTCCTTCTGGTGGCACAACTGCTTGTCAGGGTGGCAGTTAAATGAATATGCAAATGTTTGCGGAATCGAGTTGCTGGATATGTGCTGTTGAACAAGGTGATGCCCTCAGCGTTTCCCTGAGCCTTTTCTGGGACAGAACCCGGATTATCCCTAAACCCTCACGGTGACGTTGTAATGCCACAAGGAACTGGAAACGAGCGAGGAGAGCACGAGTGTGGCCGGACACAGGGAAGTGCTGCTCCTGCCAGGCTGTGCCACCCAGGATAGATGATAATTATTAAGGCTATGTCGGGAAACGAGGCCACGACGATGGCAAGCCAAGGCAAGGCAGAAAGCGCTGCTCTGCTGTCAAGGAAATGCTAGAAGAGTGGGCGGGAGGCAGCGCCCGGAGCAGGCGAGCGGGGCTGCAGCCCAGTTGCCGCGGGGCCCGGGGGCGAGTTGGCCCCGGGAGGGCGAGAGGGGACAGGAGGACACGGTGCGACGTGGTGCCACCCCCAAAAACATGAACAGTTTCTTCGCGGTGGGGGGGTGCGAGTGGGGGCAGTTTGTTTTCTTCTTTTAAAAAAAAAATAAATTAAAAAAGAGATCCCCGCCGCCTTCCGTTCCCTTCCTACTCCCAATCAAAAATGATTTCAAATGAAAATATGACTAGGAAGCCAAGCGAGCGGCGGGGCAGCGGTGCGCGGGCGCGGGGCGGCTCCGCGGGGCGGTGCGGGGGGCGCGGGGCCCCGCCCGGCTGCTCCGCCCGGCCTGCGCGGGGGCAGCGCCAGCGCCGCGCATCCCCGGCTGGCGGGCAGCTCCGCTCCGCACCGTTCCGCGGGGCTGCGCCGCCATGGAGGCGGTGGACCAGGTACGCGGAACAACCCCCTAACACACCCCCCCCCCCTCCCTGCGGGCGGGCGCGCGGGATGCGGGCGGCGAGGGGGGGGGACGGTAAGGGGGGGGGGGAGCGCGGAGCGGGCGCGGAGCTGACTCCCTCTCTCTGCTCGCAGCTCGCCTCCGCGGGCACTTTCCGCGTAGTGAAGGAGCCGCTGGCCTTCCTCAGGGTGCTCGAGTGGGTGAGTCCCGGGGGGGTCCGGCCTCGGGTGGGCTGGGTGAGGAGGAGGAGAAGGAGGAGGAGGAGGAGGAGGGAGGGGGGATGTCCTCAAAGAAGTGCGCGCTCAGCGCTGCGCCCCGCGGAACAGGTGGGAGCCGGGATGGGACGGCGACGGGGGCTCGGGGAGAGCGGGCTGGGGGCTCGGGGAGGCGGCTGGGGGCTCTGATGTGGCCGGTGGGGCGGGCTGAGTGTGTGAGTGCCCCCTCCCACCCTCTCATCCGTGCGCTGGATGTAATTTAAATTTAAAAAGAAAAACCCCAAAAAACCAACACAACAACAAAAAAAACAAATCCCAAACCAAAACAACAACAACAAAACCAAAACGAGGGGAGAAAAAAAAATAATAAAAAAAATCCTCATTATGCATTTAACAAACTTGTCTCTGGGCCGAGTGGGGAAGGGGGCAGATAATTGGTTTGCGGAGCAATGTCACCGCGTGTTGCGCTGATGCTCATCCGTAGTGAAGTCTGCAGGTCAAATGACATTCATCGCCGGTAGGTCTGCGGGAGGAGAGAGCCTCTCTGAACGGAAAGTTCAGAACATGTCAGGGAGGATTAATCACATTCCCCTAACGCCGACTGGCTGGGGAATTATGTAAGCCATGGATTTTGGGGGGCGCATCCCCACGCAGGTGGGTTTATTCCCACGCTCGCACCTGCCGGCCGTGGGGTGTTCGCCAGGGGGTGTTTTGGTGAGCTGGGGGCAACTGCTCGCCCTGGACCCCCTCCCTGCCCTCAGGTCAGCAGCTCTTCGCCTTCACTGGGCGCCTCGAAGGTCCCACGGAGCTGGGCGATGGGGATGTGGTGGTGCCCTGTGCTCGGGACGAGGTGGCCCCGCAGCAGGGTGACCTGTGTGTGCTGAGGGTGGATGAGGTTCCATTGTGTTCCTCACCCAGAGCTCCCCCAAACCCAGCCAGCGCTGCTGTTTTTGCCCTACGGAGAAGTCAGGACATCCAGGGGTTGAGCCCCATACTCCAGTCTGGGGGTGCTTCACCCACTCTACGACGCTCACCGCGAAGCAGAAGAATGGGGAGCAAAGCTATTTCTATGGCAAAATAGCTGCTGGGAGCGTGGTCTCGTGACTGTCTGTGTCTGGTGGTAGTTAGGAAAGCGAGCTCCTCCGGGAAGGGCTCGGGCTGTGTCCTCGAGGTAGCTGTTCTCCTCGGGACAGCAAGTGGCATCTCTTGCCTCCTGGCAGTTTCCTGGGTCTGTAACTTCTTCCAACGGCCGAATATAAAAGCTGCCTTTGTCATAGTTGAAAGGCACCTGCAGAACTCCTCTGGCTGCTCTATCTGCGTGTTGCCTGGCTGTGTCTATCTATCTATCTATCTATCTATCTATCTATATCTTTATGCACATGCGGCTGTACGTAAACAGAGCTCTTCTGACAGGGCTGAGGTGGATCAGTCCTTGGCAGTGAGGGAACCTGGGGGAAGGGTGCAGAGCGGGTTAACATTTCAGATGGCCTGAGAAATTACTTTTTCCTCTTTTTGACCTGTGTGTGTAAGTAGAATTAAGCACATTTTAGTGTATGATATCTCAAAGCGTGGAAGACTTTTTTTTTTTTTTTAAATATACTTTAAAGGCTTTTTGGATTACCCAGATCCCAACTCCATGCACTTCATCTTGTTGCTCCCAACTTCCTTCTCCTCTCACCATGCCTACCAGCTGCAATCCCCCTCTCTCTGCCATCTCTTGCTCTCAACTAAGTGTCCACCTCTCCCTCAGGCTCCCTTTTTTTTTTTCCCCAGCCTAATTATAATTTTAAACTTTAAAAAACACCCGAATGCTCCAGCAGATTCTGTGGCTGCTTCCCCATTCCCTGGCAGCCTCTCAGCCCTCGGTGCACTTGATCAGAACAGTCAAATTACACCGCTAATTGCTGGATTTACAGCTGTTTCATTTCGGGTGTTAAATGATGTGTGTGTGGGGCTTTTTTTTTTTTTTTTTTTTTCAAATGCAAAAACTGCTGGTGACAGTGGAATTTATTAAACATGCTTTTGTTAATGCTGTTAAGTTTTTCGGAGCTTTGCAGGAATCACCTGTCGGAGGGTGTGACCGGTGACGTGGCAGCTGAATCATATCACCCTGTTTTACTGAGTTTTAGGGTTTGGGAAAACAAGTGCAAGTAACTCTGGTGTTGCCTTCTTTTGGCTTATTTGTCCGCTAAAAGGGAGGTGTTGGCTTCTGCTTCTGAGAAACTTATGCTTTTTTTGATGTGTATTTCCCAGAAAGCCAAGTTTTGGCTTTCTAGTGTGAAGAGCGAGCAGGTAGGGCACAGAGATGGGGAAAGCCCTTTCTGCAGTCTAAGAAGAGGGGAAACTGGCATTTCTGCCCTGTTGTTTGTGTACTACAGCCCATATGCTACTCGTGGCACCTCTCAACACCTCCCACCTGAGCCCTAGATGGCATCTGCAAAGAAGTAAAGTTCGTAGCCCAGCTGGTGAGGCTCCCATTCTGGGCATTGGGTGGTTCTCCTGCCTGGGGGGAGGCTCTGTGGTGTTGCAGCACAGATGGCAGAGCTGGGGGGGGGTTCCTCAGCAGGCCTGGAAGGGTGAAGATGGTGCAGACCAAAAATGTCCTCAGCTGGTCCAGGCAGTTCAGCCCTGAATTTGCACACTCATCTTTTGGGGAATTCAGATGGGCTCAGGGGTCAGCGTGTTTTTATTAATAAACCTCTTGTGCAGTGGGGCTGCTGAAATTCGTGTATAAACGAGTGTGAATCTTTGCAAGCCTGGAGATAACTGGGGTGGCTGTAGGCTTCTCAGGTGTGAAACTGTTGCAGAAGCAATATACAGGTGTGCAAATTCCAGTTTACCTGTAGTCTGGCTCGGATATGGACCTCTGGTCTTGAGGAGGAGGGACTTTATTTGACCTTTTTCCATCTTCTACTTTGACTGTCACCTAACATCTGGAGAGAAGATGCTGGGATAAGACTAATTTTTCCTAATATTCACAGCACTGTAATATGTTTTCATTTGTATTTCTCACATACTTTGTAATCTTATTTTCGGCCAAGAAATTGCATTTGGAAGCCATTAAGAGACAACATTGGCTCAGGCCCAGGAAAGGTTCGGGTGGAAGGGAGGGAAATGACTTTTAATGATTAAGCAAGAGTTGCATTTTTTTAACTCTACCTCGGTAATAGATTTTGTACTTAGAGTATGTGGATCAGAAATCTGGGCTTGGAAAACTGGACACAGCTGCACAAGATAGGCCCTGGGTGTTTCCAGTCAACTCTTGCTTCATGGTGTGTCCTGGGGCCAGGGAAAAGCTGTTTAAAAGCTGTGTTTGTTCTTGCTCCTCTTCATTCCTTTGGCTGTTACTCCACAGATCTTTGCATGAGAAGAGGGTGTCCTTCTAAATCTTATTTCTCATGATAATCTGCTGTGACACTACAACCAGTTGCAATGTCACAAACGCTATTACAGCTTCACTTGAGAAGCAACTCTCCTGTACACACACCTGACAATAATGAATAAGGAAAGGTGAAAGAGAAGAAAATGTTCATTCGTCTCCCTGGATTAATTTCAGCCCTGTGGATCTCTGGATGTGTTTAGCCTGCTTGTGTTGGGGTCCTCCAAAAGTAAGCAAGAAAAATTTATCAGTTGTGGTGTGTTTGTTTTGCAGTCGTTGCCTCTCTGGAGCCCTACAAAAGCAAGTAAAATGAAAAGCAGGGCTCTGTGATGTGTGTATGAACTACCTCCTCTATAATCAGTTGTTTACCAGCAAAAATATTTTTGTAAAACTGGAAACTTTGTATCGCTAGTCTGAGGTTTTTAATTACTTCTGCTGCTTCCTCGCAGTGATTTGCCACAAACAACTTTCTTCCTCCAGACCCAAAGCAACCTGACATTTGTCCAGGTTCTGTGTAAAACAGCAGGAGCTGCCGTGCTGTCCCTAACACCTTTCCTTGTAAACCATGAGAAATAGCAAAAATGTGGAAACTCCACCCTTTTGCAAGTTGGGAGGTGCTGTGATTGCCTTGCTGATTGTTTGCAGGTTGTTGTTTTAAAATGCTGTGCGACCGGCTCCCTGCTCCACCAGCTTGCAGCCCTGTCCAGGCTGGTACGGGCGTAGCAGAGGGGGTATTTGGGGCACAAAGACCCTACAAGCAGCTCTGTCTGAGCCAGTGCTGCTTCTGTTGGGGCTTGATAGGACAACTCGGAAGTGGACGTTTGGATGTTCAGTGAACCCAAATGTGTCTGAGGAGTTAATTCTTGCCTTTGTGCAGAAAAAAAAAAAAAAAAAAAACGTTCCAGGCCATGCATGACTGCTGATCATCACTGCTCATGAGCATCTTCATGGGATGCACCGACAATTTCCAAAGCAGTTCAGGGCATTTGGACAAAAAAATCCCCATTCGTCTCTGGTGGCAATTGGACAAAGGAATTGCAATGTGGTTTGAAAAATCTGTGTGTACGTGGACCAAGCTAACCTTGCTTTGCTTCCCTGCCTTCACGATGGGATCATTTGACTGATGAGCCAGGAGAAAGGCCAGGCTGTTGCCAGCCTGGCAAGAGTCAAGCTTGCTTTGATTGTATAGCTTCTGAAAGGGTTAGCACGCCTTGCCTTGCAAGTAGATGCGTATTTGGAAGGCAAAGGGAATCTGAATCTCCAAAGATTGATAATAAGTCTTGTCTTTTGTCCTAATGCTGATTACTCACCTGGCCATGGAGTGCTTTTGTTGGATTATATTTGCATGCATATGAATGGACATAAGTAGCTGCATGCTTTCCAGTGTGTCCTAGAAAAGCCTAGATATGTTGAGATGCTGTAAATAAATGAAAAAAAATAAGGTAATGCTTGCATGAGGCATATGCGGTTAGTAGTTTGCTCTCTATAGTGTATTATCGGCCTGAGATGTTTCATAGTTGCTTGAGACTCCTCATCACGTTTGCTATTGCTTGTTTGGTTTTTGCTTAACCAGAAGGCTGCTGTCTACTCAAGCATGGTCAGAGACTTTAGGTGATGGAGCAGGGTGACCTTGCTGAAGCTTAATGGTCGTCATAGATGCAGAGATGGAAGAGTTGAGTGTTTGATTGTCTCTGCTCTCTTATTGCAAGAAAAACCTTGAAAAATAGTATTTCTTTCTGCCTGCCGATGTTGCTTGTACAATGCCAGGGTCAGATGTTGCATTCAGTGCTGGGTCCATCCATCTTGATCTGCAAGATACACAAACACATATAAAAAGTGTATTGGCAATTGTCTTTGTCTGCCTCAGGATGTAGGTACTTTATTGTTCTTGAAAACCTGGTCCCAGTTACTACCTCAAAGGCCTTGCATGTGTAGTGTCAGGTCAATAAAACATGTGCCACTTCATCAAAAAATATAAATCCATTTCTATGGTATTTTAATGTTAGAAAGGTAATTACCGTGTAACTAGCCCTTCTCTGTAAGCTGTCATTAATTGGATGATTTTTTATAGGCAGCTTAGCATAATGCATGCAAAATACACTGCAGCTCTGTACAGACAAAAATTGCCACAGTGAAGCACTGGGATGTGATTGTCCAGGAGACCTGAGCCATGGGAATGGGCTTTATTGGTCCTTGTCGTTGGACGTACAACTTCTGAACACGTACCAGGGCATCGGTAACCTGCAGGCAGGGAACTCTGCTGGATGAGTTATGTTAATTAGGAAGAACTGGGAGGTGGATTTTGCCATTAAACATCAGGCTCTGTTGTGTGCAATAGGAAAGATCTGAAAAGTTTTCTGTAGTCTCGCTGAAGACAGATATGAAAGCCACTTGTCACTCTGTCAGCGGGAGTGGGATAACGGCAGCAGAAGCAGTAACGGTGCCTACCTGGTATTTTACCTTGTGGTCTTGAAGTCTCAGCTTCTGGGAGTCTTGTGATTCTGAAAGCTTTGGCTTTGATAAACCATGCACTTCTAGGTCAGGGTAGCAGAAGAAGGATGGAAGCCCTAAAGACAGAAAACCCAGGACACAAGTGAAAGAGCAGAAAATCTGTCTTGTGATCCCATGGTTTTTTGCAGACTGCAGAGAGCTGGCCGTTCTGCACGCTGTTCACATGCATGTTTATCTGTGTCCCTATCTTCTTGGAAACTGAGAACTGCACTAATCTTGTCCCATCAAAAAGCTGCTGTTAAAATGGTACAAATGCTGGTATAGGCAAGGAGGGAAGGAGAAAAAGTCAGCAATGCCTGACCGCATTGCAAATAAATGACATCTTTCCATCTGAAAAGTACCTGCCATTTTCCTCTTAGGCTCATGTTGTGATCGTGGAAGAGTTGATTTTAAAATGCCACCTAACAATTCATTGAAATCCCGATGACAATCAAGCAGCCCAGAGCGGGACCTGCTGTAAACAAGGGATGCTGGATTATCACATATGGTTGAGATACAGTGCTCCAGGAGGCAGGAGTTTCTGGAGCCACCTACTGCTTCCGTGGAAATCCCTGGGTGAAACTGGTAAAATCTCCTCATGGTAAACCACCTCCTGGATGGCAAAATCTGCTGACGTTATCCAAATGTAGCTGTTTGAAGCATTAGGAATAGAAAATGAGGAGAGAGAGGCTCATTAATGCTAAATTTGATTATATATGCAAACCAGGTTTCTATGAAAGGAAGAACAAAAATGATCTGACTTTCAAACTAACAAGAAGATGCATGGAGATAGAGGGTTCTGCCATTAGACATACACGGGTAAAGTCTCTGCCAATTTTTATGAGGGAGATGTTTCTGTCATCGCTCCTGTAAATCAGCATCTGCATAATTGGAGCCCTGGGTAAAAGCCCTGCGTGTTGACATCTCTGAATTCAAATGTTGCAGTCGGGGGAGGACAGGCTTGGAAGGTGTTCGTGATAAAACCCTTTCATTTGGATCATATGGTCTCTGAGTTAATCTGGACGAAGGGATGGAATGTATCCTCAGTGAGTTTGCTGATGACACAAAACTAGGAGGGGTGGCTGACACCCCAGAAGGCTGTGCCACCATCCAGAGAGACCTGGACAGGCTGGAGAGATGGGCTGAGAGAAACCCAATGAAATTTAACAAGGGCAAGTGTCAGGTGCTGTACCTGGGGAGAAATAACCCCCTGCACCAGGACAGATTGGGGGCTGACCTGCTGGAGAGCAGCTCTGAGGAAAAAGACCTGGGAGTCCTGGTGGATAACAAGATGACCATGAGCCAGCAATGTGCCCTTGTGGCCAAGAGGGCCAATGGCATCCTGGGGTGCATCAAGAAGAACATGGCCAGCAGGTGGAAGGAGGTCATCCTGCCCCTCTACTCTGCCCTGGGGAGGCCCCATCTGGAATACTGTGTCCAGTTCTGGGCTCCCCAGTTCAAGAAGGACAGGGAACTACTGGAGAGGGTACAGCAAAGGGCCACAAAGATGATTAAGGGCCTGGAGCATCTCTCCTATGAGGAAGGGCTGAGGGA
>JAOTQQ010000003.1:7992301-8002473 GCA_026546715.1 Gallinago undulata
CTTTAGGTAGACCCGCTCCAGCAAGGGGGTTGGACTAGATGATCTCCAGAGGTCCCTTCCAACCCCATATGATTCTACAAATCATGGTGCTACGTGCGATCCCAAGGGGCAGGAGACCTCCTGGTCGCTGGTGAAGTCTCCACTCTGCTCCGGGAGGGTGGACCTCCTCCTGAGGCAGGAGAAGGGGAGAGGCAGAAAAGCAGGTACCGCTGGACTCCGCAGAGGGCTGGCGATGGAAGGCAAAGTGCTCACGCCACAGCTCTGCTAGTGCTTCTCTCTCCTTTGGCACCGAATAAAAGAGGTTAAGTAGTATTATGGTCCTGAGGTGCAGGCTCTCCAGCCCAGCAGCTGGCCAGAGGGGTCTTAATGGCTTTTACTCTCAGGGGGATCTGCAAAGAACATTATGGAAAGGAACGTAGAGTGTGGAGGTGCTGCTTTTAAGGTGTTTGTTCAAAGTGGCATATGTAGTGCAAAGTGTGACATAGTTGCTAAGGTGACAGCTTGCTTGCTTTTTGGCAAAAGCGAAAGAATACTGAATATAGACAAACTGTAAGCTTTTGCTTTGATTAATTTGCACAGTTTTATCTTCTGGCCATTTCTTCTCAGGTTTGTCTTTGGAAGCAGTGCTTTCCCATTCAGAATACTTCACTCTGTTAGAAAACCTAATATTGCTCCCCATTCCTAAGGGAACACTTGAGTTGCATAGAATGATGGGGGTTTCAATGATCATTATTGTAGGTACAAATGATGGCATTGAAAGGGTTTGGTAATGGCTTTCAGTCAAGGAAGGAGGTATCCTCTAAGAACCTTTTCTTTAAACAAAAAATACTAGGTGTTGCCTCCTCAGCAGCCTGTGGATGCAGGCACATCCAGGAGCACACAGTCCGGGGGATGGTGTGGGCTCTTGCTGGTCAGGCCGAGGGGTTGGTTGTGGTGAGAGGGAGCTGAGTCCAGGCAGAGAGTCTTGAATGGTACGGCTCGGGGCCTGCCATGGTTGAGTATTTTCATCACGCTGCTGGGGAGAGGGATCAGCAGAGGATTAGACTGATGTGGCCCCTCAGGAGAGGGGGGTTTTTCCAGATGAGCAGCCATCTGTGGCGTGAAGCGGTGTTATGGTCCTCAGTGGGGAGAGGAAAGCAGAAAGGTCTCACAAGCCTAATCCCAACTTTGGTCCTTTATAGTGGGTTACATGCATGATCTAGGAAAAATGGCCGGGAAAGGCTGAAGTGATGCACTTGATACCCTTTATTGTTTTACTTTTTCTTTCTTTGTGATGATCTAACAGACAGATAAATGTATTTTTCTGAGCTAGCTGTTCTGTCTGTGCCTTTTCCAAAATGCCTTTGCATCTGGCTGTGTGAGGCAGAGCCTGCGGGAGCTGCTGGGGTAAGGCTGTGGGGAGCAGAAGGTGCCGCAGCCTGGAGCCTGGGGTAAAAGTCGGGGGAGCTCTGTGGGCTCCTGTTCCCAGATAAGCACTGGTGCAGATGTCCTAGCCCCAGTTTGGCAGTGCCATTGCAAGGCAGAAGTTAGAGAGGGTATATTCAGTGTGGTCAGAGATCATGACACCCCACACAGGGGGATTTTGCTGGAGAATTGGGGATATCTCTGTGCTAAGAAAACCCCAACAAGGATCCTGGGCACGGAGAAGTTTCTCTGTGTTAAGGAAGCAGGAGAAAACTCAGTGATCTTTAGGTCCCTTCCAACTCAAACAATTCTATGATTCTATGATAAAACTGTGGAGCAGGAAGATTTCAATGAAGTGTTACACATTTTCAGATGAGAGGTGTATGGTCCCAGACCCGCTGTCAGAAATAAATCTGACTTGACTGTCTTGCCAGCCCATCACTTGATCTTTATTCCATGAGAAATACCAGAGCCTGCTACAAACAGCCTGGATGAATATTCACTAGAAGTACTCAAGAACCTGAAGTATTGAGGGTGAAGTTATGCCCAGAAAATCTCGTAAAGAAATGCTACCTAACATCAGCAAGATGATTGATATGTCAGGCAGTAATTTATAGTAACAGCTCTTCAGTAGCTCTTTGCATTTAAAAAAGAAGTTTATTGTGTCTGTCCTTAGTCTTCCCTTTTCCTGATGTTAATGCTCTGCCCTCCTGTGTTATTTCTCAGGTGGTACACAAATCCAAACTGCCTTTGGGTTTGAAGTGACAAGCCTCAGCTCAAATCCTTTGGCACTTGCATGTTGGGTGCTTGTTTTGGGGCCCCAGGTTTGACACTGCATTTGCCGATCTTCCTACTATCAGGTGAAAAGCCTCTGTGGCACCCCAAAAAATATTATAGAAGTAGCAAAATCTTCCTTGCCAGAATCCCAAAAACCAAAGAGCCAGCTGGCTTCTTGGTTCAGCCTCCCTGATGTGGGCCGTATTATGGCCTGTGACTGCCTACAGCATCCAAGTCAAAATACCCTAGTATGCCAGAGAATATCTTACAGTTATTTAACAAGCAAACTTGAGCCTTCCTTTGACTGTTTTCAGAATAATCTTCTCCCTGGCTGTATGTGGAGATCTGCTCAAAGCAAAACAAGGCAAGTTTCCCCTCTATGCACAAGTTTAAAACCAGGTAGTTGCTTCCCCCTGCTACTCCTCGTGCAGAGGCAATGTTGCAGACAAAAAAGCACTGCTCTGCATCACTTCTTTATGCCATTTAAAACAACCTTCATATGGAGAGACTGGTGGCTGAGAGCAGTTGAACGTGTCAAGGTCACAGCTCCATGTTAGGTCTCTAAGGGAGAATGATGCCCATGGACATATATCATTCCCAGCCCAATGGGGTTAGGTTTGACACTAATTACTACAGAATATATGTATTGCAATAATTACCCTATGGAGCTGAGCAGTTTCTCCAAGTGCTTTTTTGGATATCGTGCTTGAAAACCTCTCCTTGCAAAACTACAGCAAGCGTGGGATTCCCCCACCGCCAAACCCAGCAGCCGATAAATGCGGCAGAGCTCTCCCGATTGCCATCTCCAAGGGCAGTCAGCGTGCTGGAGTGGAATTAGGTCCCGGTTTGAAAGGACACGCCTGCCAAAAAATTAAACAATGGATGCCTTCCTGTTTAATTTTAACATTTTAATTAAATTCTTTGCTGCTGTGCGCCTTTGATCTCAGCGAGCTGATATACATGGCGTCTGCTGTTGTGTGGTAGCGGCGTTTTGTTCAAACCCTGAGCGCAGACACAAGGATGCAGTTGAGGACGGATAAAAGTGCAGAAGCCTCATGCGGCCAAGGGCCAAGCTCGTCACAAACTGACTTCTCCAATTGGTGACCAAAGGCATGTGGATGGGGAGGTTGTTCATGAGCGTGCCTCCATAGAGCTTCTTTCCGAACACATTCTCTCCCCAGTTTCTATCTCCTTCTGCCAATGGTGCTGCAAGAAGAGTCTCCTCGATGGAATTACTCACTGAGAGGGTTGAGGCCGGGAGCTGAGATTTGTATTGCAGAACAGAATCAGTTTCAAGCGGGATTATTAATAAAGTTTGATCCCTCGTCCAGAGAGCAGAAGCAATGCTGCGTGGCTTTGACTGGGCGCATCCATTGATAAGGCCCAGCCAAGCCCCTGGTTTGAGGGTGTTTGGCAGGTGCTGGGTTTCTACACAGCCAGGCAAAGTGTGGGTGCCGAGTGGCACGTAGCCAAGCAGCCCCACCACAGCTGATCTCCCAACAGGTGGAAAAGCCTTTGAGTAAAGATGTGGTTACACGCTTCTCCTGTGCTGTTGGTGGCTGGGACTCGATGATGATGGGAGGAGGTAAGCCAGCTGGGACCATGGGGTATTTTCACAGGAGAGGTGTTAGAGTGAGCTCCCTTGTGTTCTGTAGCCTGGGGCAAGTGACTGAGGAGTATGTGGAGTGTTTGTCCTTTGCAATTTGGGCTGTACCTAAATGCTAGGGAAGCAGTCGTCATCACTGCATGGAAGAGTCTGCATTGGTAGAGCTGATTTGTAAAAAGGAATTTCATTTCTTTGGGGGAGGAATCACTTTTAATCAAAATTTCCATTGGAAGCTTTGGCATTCTGGTGAGATTGTGAATGAAGAAACGTTTTTTCCAGAAACTACACTATTTCAGCTCAAAATATTTCTGTAAAGAAACAGTGGGCAGGTCGTGTTTTCCTTCTCTCTGCAGCCCAGAGCATCCCCCCCAGGCTTGCTCCTCCTGGAGGGGTCAGTGGTGGATCACGTCAAGCGTGACCGTGCTGTGCGCTGGGGCAGTGTAGTCCAGCTGTGGAGGCTGATTTACAGAGCATGGGCAGCACGAGGAGCCAGCCCAAGCTCCTCAGAGGCACAGCAGTGCTGTTCCCAGAGTAGATAGCAAGCTCTTAGCATCTGGGACTTGCAAAAAAAAAAGATGTTTTTGGAGGGAAGATGACAACTTTTTTTGGAAAAAGATGAGCAAGTCGAAAATGCAGAAAATGTCTCGGTGGAAAATTTTCGTCTGACTTTTAAGACGGTACGTGAGTATTGGTGTTGGAGTCTATGTTGTGTGCCTAGCGCTTCTTTTTGGTCAAACGTAGAGTTTTTCAGGGCTGTGCAGAGGTCTAGCTAGCAGAGAATCGTTGAGCCCCGTTGGTGAGCCTCCCTGTTCTGCTGGGCTGGCTCCACGGGCGCTCCCGCTCTGCCGTTGCAGCCTGTCACTCGTGGCAGGCGGCTCTGTGGAGGGACCATCCGTTCCAGCATGAAAATCTGTGCCTGGCCAGATTGCCGGGCCCTGGCAGGCAGCAGGAGCTGGCTTCACGGTGGGCCAGCATATGTGGGGGACGCTGGCTGTGCCACACGGCAGAGAGCCTCCTGCCGCCACCGAGCCCGTTATGGTCCTTCCCAGGGAGGGACGATGCCAAGAAAACGAGCTCATTGCCTGCAGTCCTCCACGCCCCCGTGGCATTCCCCACTGCAGGGATCAAGTGCTGTCACTTCTTTTTTTTTTCTTTTTTTTTTTCCTTTCCTTCCTTCCTTTTTTTCATCCCTTCCATCATCTTTTCACAGCAGAACGGCAGCAACAGGAGGCAGAGAGGGAGCTCAGGTCTCATGGCGGATCCAATCCAGCACAGCTTGCGTTGCTGAGCAGTGACACAAGAGAAGCTTTTTCTGCCATGTAGCTCACCATGTCGTAGTTCACTCGTTTTTAAAAATAGTTTTCCATCTTTTTTGTTTATGTGCTCTTTAGCGCTGGCCACCCATGAGTGCAGTGCTGGCTGTTAACACAGCTGAAGAGGCTCTGACAGAGCTAATAAATGGGGTTTTTTGTGCAGCTTATTCCCTAAAAAGTAGTGACTCAGCAACGAGCAAACATCTCTTGTGGGACAAACAGTTCCCAGCTATTCCCAACTTGCAATAAAACCTGCCTGTGACTGGGTGCTGGGAGGCAGGGCTCGAGTACCCTGCATCTGTATTACTTCTGCGCAGAGAGATTGCTAAGCATGTCCTGGGTGTTAGGACAAGAGTACTCTTGCTTGGTTTAAAAGAGATTATTTTTTTCCTGGGGATTTTTACACTCCACCCCGTGATGCGCTTTGGGATGCATTCAGCTTTCTCTTCTGAATAGGACTCCAGATGATGGAAATAAATTATCATAAATTAGAATAGATTGCACTCTTCAGCATCTCTACATCTGTCATTATGTTTCTTTAACAGTTCAGTTTAACATTTATACACACTCTGACAGCAGCTACTGGTGTGTATGCTATAAATATTGGCTTGGAGAAGACATTAATGGAGTTTAGGTAAACGTTTGATGCCGCTGAGATTCTGTTCCATATGGTGGTACGCAGTGAAATCAGATTCAACGTGCCACGTATAGCGCTGATGCATTCCCTATAGACTGGCCTCCTGGCATTTCATCAGGTTCCCGCGGTACCAGGAAAGCACAGGTGCCTTCAAAGACAAAAGTGAGCTTCTTGCAGTCTCTTCTGCTTTTTACCACCTGCATTGCTTGCGAGGTTTAAAGCCAACGTGTGGCACATACAGATGGGAAGGGCCCAGGGAAAAGAGACGTCCCGCAGGAGCAGTGGTCAGGAATTGGGCAACAAGCTGTGGGAGCGCTCTGCTTTGAACACGTGTGGAAAAACATCCATGGGATTTTCTGGCCAAGATGCTATTTCATTAGACAGTGACTGAGTAACAAGGCAAAAGCTTTGTGTGTTGGTCGTGTTGCTAAACCTGAAATTTGTGACTCAACCCCTGGTGAAACTGTCCCCAAAACCACCCTGAGGGAGTGTGGCTTTGGGGTTTGAGGAGTCCAGCTTGTGTTGCACTGACATGCAGGAGATCAAATGGCTGTGACCATCACAGTAAGAGGTAAGAAGAAATAGATTGTGGTCCCTCTGGTGTTGCTTCCAGTGTTCAGCTGAATTTGGATGTCTCCCACAAGTTTTCTCCTTTGTTTTTTTGTTGGTTTGGGGTTGTTGAGGAGTGGTTGTTTTTTTTGGTTTTGCTAATTGGAACACCTTGATTACTGTAGCTTGATGATGTGGCTGCCTCCTCTGCAGTATTTCTCTGATTTACCCCGCTTTCATGCTAGCGTGAGGGTAAGACGTGTGTTGTCTGGCTCGAGATGGAGGGGGAGTTGGGGTAGAGCAGGCGGGCAGCCCAACCTCTGCGCCTGATGTGGGGGGCCCTGGGAAACATCTGGCTCACGCTGGCCCTGGGCCACATCTGCTGTGGAGAGGAGCGCGGCGGCTTCGTTTGCCCCTGTGTAATGCAATGTAAGTAATGAAGGAACTGCAATGTACAGACTGGCTCAAAGCAGGGCAATCCGAAGAGAAAGTGCTCTACACACTGTAAATTGCTAAAGGTTTTTATGGTGCCAGTGAATTAAAAATCTGAGAAGAAAAAACCCTCCAGTGCTCTAAGTTCAAGATGCATCTTTTTAAAAGCTGCTGGTGGGGAGGGGAAGAGATAACTTATCTGAATGGAAATGTATTTCAGCTCTGTGTCTCGCACGGTTCTGGGTTACTGCAAGGAAAGCAGTGTGTTCCCTGTCACTTGGAGAGCTGCTGAAATTTTTGTATAAATGGGTTTCTGTGATGGTGTTAGCCCTTTTGATCTGAATCATTAGCCAAATTTTCAGACCTTTGTAGGTTGTTTCTTTTAAGAGAAGGGGTTGTTTCAGATGTTTTGGTGATTCATATGTGCTTATTTGCACTGGCAGAATGGAGGAGCCTGGTGTGCTCCTGCACCCCGTGAGGGACACTGTGTCCACAGCCTCTGTCCCCACCAGCTGGGCAGAAAGCCCATTCTTACCTTTTTTAAGTTCCCAGGTTTTATCATTGTTCTGGTGGCTCATGTGGTTCTTCTGCCTCAACTTTCTTCTTCTTTCTGGCTCCTGCAGAAAAATAAAATAAAATAAAATGTTTCGCAAAACCATTAGCGAAATCCTTCTGCCCAGAGCAGAATCTTGCCTGTGATTTTTCCTTTGAACAGCTAGCTGTGTCTGTCTGAGCTTGAGGCTTGCATTTATGTCTCTTGAATGATGCTATAAAGGAACTAAATGGTGTTTAAAGAAAGGCAGCATTTACATTCACCTGATGTTAAAGACATTTTAGCCCAGCCAACAAGATTTCCTGGTGAGCCTTGCTCCTCCAAGGAACCCTTCAGCCTTCTCCAAGCTGAAAGAGAAGCTGGACTCTGAGGAGCAGTCTCAAAGCTTTGAAGCTCTTTTATGATTATTTGTTGTATTTCTTTTCTGCACCTTTTGGCTCTTTGAGCCCTGGACGCTGTGGGTATGGTCCCTATCCACACAGCTATGGCAGGCCTCGGGTTTCTCCATGATGCCCTCACAGGAGCGTGCTGAATTTGAGAAGGGATGTGCAGTTTTAATGTAAACAATCTGCATTGGATCGCTTGTCATGACAGCATCTCCTTGATTTGTTTAATTAATTAATTGCATTTTTTAAAACTTAGCTCTGATCTAGGCTGTAGAGATACTCTTGTGGGGAGGGGAAAGAAAGGAACCCTTATTCTGGGTGGGTTTTTCTGTTTGTTTTCAAATATACATGATATTCTCCTAGGAAATGGGTCTCTGTACATCTCTGTCATTAAGCCTGCCAGGTTTTAGCTTTCACATATGGCTGACTTTCATAAATCCCAAAGCTATTTCTTTTAAGCTTTCTGTTCCCATAATAAACCTGAAGATGACCTATTCCTGGTCTCTTCTGCCACTTGTACCTGGCTGAAAGGCCCTTCGGGGTAGGACGGGAGAAAAGTCACACTTTTTGCACTCCAATCAGCGATGGATCTTGGAGTTTAAAAATATCACCAGTGAAAAACATGGATGTGAGTCATACAGAAAACACCCTTCACTTCTAAGGGAATATAAATATCAGAGAAACACATTCTTCAGATGTTTCCTCCTCCTGAGAGGTAGCCACATCTAAGATTTCTGTTTGAAGTGTTCAATCATAAACATTGGTTCCCTGCTGTCAGAATGACCACAAGATACAGGAGACACCTATTAAATGTTAATAGCTACTACTGTGCCAGAGCTACATCGGTCACGAGGGCCCGAGTGAGCTTTGCACAAATGGAGAAGGCAGAGAAGGATGTGACTTACGCTCCTTGGTTCAAGATGCTTTTAGCAATCACTGTCTGTGGTAAATGCCTTGCTTCTGGAAAGTTTGGTGCTCTCTTTGCACCTAAATGCTTATCCACATCTAACACATCTGGTGTCATATTCCAGGAACAGCACATCTGCATTCTCTTTGGGGCTCTTCCTTTTCAGCCACCCCTTTGCCCCGCAGCCGCTGGGAGACTGATTTTGTATCAGCTGGCCTTAGAGGTTTTTTTGAGGCAACTATGTGTTAAAATTTCTATGCGTTTTTCCTGTGTTTTTACAAGATTAATATTTTAAAGGCTACTTAATACAAAATTGCTGAAAATTATTTAAATCTGAGACATAGTGGAGAGATCAGAGAATTCTTATCAACTGTTGAATTAGTAATGTTGAATTAGACACGAGAAAATCCTTTTTCAATTTAAGTGGTTTTTCTCAGAACTTTTTACTTTTTTTGTATCTTCGTTTAGCCTTCTAATAATTGTTCCAGTTTTGGCTCTCCCTGAGTATCCGTTCAGATGTGCACAATGCATACAGTTTGGGTCCTGGTCTGTTCAGCCAAATTGTACATCCCTGAGGACCATCAGGGAGCTCCAAAACTACTTGTCTCAGGGGTACTTTTCCCTCCTGTGGATGCAGCACAAAGATTGAGCCTTTTGTGGAGAATTTTGTACTTGTGTTGGAAAAACCTGGTTGTGCTGCTGTCTGAGAGAATGGAGATCGTGAGTACTCTTGTGTGCAGACACTTCAGCATTATCTTTCAAGAATCCTCAACTTAAAAATTTGAACTAGAAATAACATTTGCCTAGTATTTTTCAAGAATGCTACCATGAGGCATTATGTGCAAGGGGAATTACAAATATTGCCTTTTTTTTTTTTTTTCCTTCCCCTCTTCATAACTCTTAGAAGGGTTCAGCCTCTCCCCAGTCCCCCTTGATAACAAGCTGCTGTGAGAGCTTCGCAGAGCAATGTGTGTCCCGGTCGCACCAGATGGAACTCATTTGTGTTGCTGTTCATAGTCATGATAGGCAGCAAATGGAGTGGAGCCTGAGGCAGCACTTTGCTGCCTGAAGTTGGTGCCTGATGAATTACAGAGATAAATAAGGCGAAAGTCTGCCTTTGCTTTTCCCTTTGAGTGTGCACATAAGTGTTAGGTGGCCCATGTTTGAAGAGACAATGTGAAATGAGCTTTCAAATATTTCCTTGAAGTTGTCTTAATTATTTCATTATAAAGGTAAGGAACAAAGCAGAAGAATCAATATGCCTAATTATTACATCTAAATGCAAGAGAAATTAGCCAGTGAACTCACCCTTCTCTGGGGAGGATTAATCTTCCTATGCTCTATTTCAAATGTCTTCCAGAAAAATGAAAGGCTTATCACCTAGGAAACACGCGGTCCTAATCGCCCAGGTCTGGCACTTGGATTTGCAGTCGGTGAGGGGACTTTTGGTCGGTCTTCTGAAGCACAAAATTAGATTGTTTTGCTTGTGTTTAACCATTGTAGTTGGAGTTTTGTAGCCAGGTGATTTGAATGACAAATTTCACTGAATTTCACTGAATTTCACTGAATTTTTGGAGTTGGAAGGGACCATAGAGATCATCTAGTCCA
>JAOTQQ010000003.1:8002573-8013657 GCA_026546715.1 Gallinago undulata
GGCACCACTTCAGTGACCCTGGTTCCAACCCCATCCCCCTTCATATCTAGTTTAAAGCCCTCTCAATGAGCCGAGCTGCTAGCAGGCCATGCAGTGGATGAGCTGGTGGACCTACTCAACACCAGGAGTGCCATGTGGAGGGGATGGGTTGGATCCCAATGGGATGCTGTCAACGGGGCAGTGCTAATTAGCTCAGCTTCTCAGCAGTGAAGTGCTGTATTGATGAGTCTATAATGCTTACAAAGCTATCTCATTTTGCACCGTACAGTACATGCTTTTTTGACAGCTATATGAGACTCCAAGAAATATCATTTTACCTGGTGGCAAATTAGCCGTAAGACGCTTGCAGGTGATCCTGGTGGGACTTGATTCTTCACCCTTGAATTAGTCACTGAATTGTAACGGCAAAAATATTTCCTCCATGCTAGGTTTAGGATGGCAGTAAATTCTGGTTCTAGCTCCTTGCTGTTGACTTGCAAGAAGCCAATGGTATCTCAGGATACTTTCTACTAGGTTGCTTATAGCAATTTAGAGCTGTGACAAAGATGTAAGATGACTTCAGATAGAGTGTTAAATGAACAAATTCATCTTTATATAAAATGTGTTTAACCCCCGCCCCCCATAGATTTTAGATTTTGTCATTTGTTGTCATGTGTCATCCTGGTAGAAATCCAAGTCTAGAAGTACTAAGATGTGCTTCCCCAGAATATTACTTTATTTTTGCACAGGCAGATCATGCTCAGGAAGAGAAGGGCTAGGTTTGTTCTTTGTCTGCAAACCTACCTCAGTGTAAAGATGCCTCAGCAGCTAAAATATGAATTCTAAATAAAAGAAGAAAAAAAGAGGGCCATTTCTTTGCATAACACTGGGGAAATCAGTCTTACAGTTCACAAACTGAGATGACAGCTCGCTGTAGGGAAAACTTCAGTCCATCATTATTTTGCATTTTTGGATTGGGTTACTCATGGCAGTTTATTAATTAGTTTCTATTTTGCACTCTTTCTTAAAAGGAAAAGTTTTCAACTCATTATCTATCACCCTTGTACCTTTCTTGCTTCCTAAATTACTCTTTGAATCATGGTCAGTTCCCATCTTTCCCGGCTGTCGAGTTGATTAACTGGGTGATGCTGACTGGAGGGCATGGGATGGGCCACTGATGCACCACCTGATTATGTGGTCATGGAAACCCCCGGAGGTAAGACCTCTGTTATCAAAATAAATTGGGATTTTCTGCCAACTAATGGTTGCCGAAGCTTGCACTAATGCTAGATTCTGCTGGATGATGCGCTATGGAACCCAATTAGCCTTTGCTGATAAGCTAGGCTTTGATTAAGCTTTGCCAGGCTTTCTCATCGCAAAAAACACGTATTACTCATTGAACATGCAAATGCATTTGAAGTGTATAATTACAAAATTTTCTAAAGGAGCGACCTATTTTAAACAGGGCTTTTGTTTCACTCTTATTCCTTCGTTGCGCTTACCAACTCAGTCACACAGTCTAATTCAGCAAACATAATTGACTGGTTTTAGGAGTTAAAATATCTCGTTGTCCAATGTTTTATGCTTCAAATACCGAATATAATGAAGACCGCTGCGGTGGGTGCGTAAGCTCTTGGCGGCTGCTCGGAGAGCCTTGCCCTTTGCAGTGAGCCCTTGGGAAGCAGTGGGCTGGCAATCCCGTGATCCGCTTGAGCCAATTTAAAAGTGATCTTGTCCCGGTAATGCTGGGAACTGAACCCTTTTTCCGTAGCCATAGGCAGGGATAACTTACCCTGCTGAATGTGCAGCTCGTTGCACTCGATGGGGATTCACTTATTGATCCGATTTGCTCCCGACCTGTTTATGATTGTGGATGAAGCGATGTAATTAAAATTGATTATGGCTGTGTATCATGTCTTTAATCTTTGACACTTGGGATTTGGATATTATGGCATGCCTTCTCTAGCTGGCAATGGATTCTGAATAACATCAAGGAGTTAACATATTTTCACACTCCTTAGGAATACATTTTCTGTGTTACATTCTCATGTATGGTGTTGTTAACTGAGCCATGGTATCGTAGTTCTTACCCGGTCATACGTATTATCATAGCTTTAGTCATGTCATCTTAGAGATTGCTTGTATATCTGTGTCTACATCTGTATGATGGTGATTTAGGAAAAAGCCTGGGAAATGGAAATCTTATTTCCAGGTCTAAGGTATAGTTCCATTCCTTGACTGTAACAAAGACATTCCTATAGCCAGATGCATATACTTCCTATCTGTAGTGCCTTTAATTATTGCATGCCTAATGACATGGAAATCAGTTTTCCTATTCAGAGTTACATACTGTGGTACACTGATGGGATCTAAGTTTGGCATAATTAGCATTTTGGGATTGAAACATCTCACAAAATGCTCAAATTGGAGCAGAAGGAGGAAACGCAGAGGTGGGCAGTGTAGTGCCCCGTCTCCACTTCTCTCGCCATACATCCCATCTCCTGTGGCATGACTGCGGTGAGTCATGGCAGACACAGAGCTGCCTTGTCCATGGGGCACACGTGCATCATCTTCTGCCCTTTCTCCCCCAAATTCCCGGTGCAGCACTGACACCTGGGGGTTAGGGTGATGCTCTGGCAGTGCTTGTCCCTGACACTGGGGGACCAAATCTACTGATGCTGTTACAGAGCCTCTGAGATGCTCTCCAGAGTCCATCAGCATTAGTGCCTTGGCACTTCAGCAGATGCTTCTTTTTTTTGGCCTTCTTTATTTCTTCTCCCCTTCTTCCCCCCTTTTTTGGGGGTGGGAACCAAGGATTTGACCCCTGAAGGGTTGATGTTCATTATAAACCCCAATCCTGCAGGAGTAATCTTGTGTGTGGTACAGGTTTTGTCCCTTTTGCAGATTATTATTGATGACTTCAGCTTCTCTTACCTTAGCATGGAGGCTGGTGGGTTCAAGAAACTTTTGATATGATTTTGATATGCAGATTATGGGTATCCTTCACCTGTGGGGCTCCACTCTCCCTGCGCTCTCTTGCAAAGTTGGCTCCTTCTGCTGCTCGTGTGGATACTCCCAGGGCTTCAGCTAATGATCACAGAGCAGACTTCTCTTCTTGTTCCAAAGTCACGTGTCTATCCTCTTCCAAATTAGCAGTTTTCAAGTGTCCCACTGGACATTTGGCCTAAAATAGACTGAACATTTCCCCCATTTTGCTGTTATTGCCAGCATCCATGCATGCACGCAGGCTCCAGTGAGGCCACCGTTTAAACGCCTGCACCATTGCAGCCTTTATTTAAATGAAATTCCGTCTACAGTAGTAATTTTTACAAGGGGAGGTCCCAGGACTGGTGCTTGAGTGTGAATATCTGAATTATAATTTAAATTCTGGAGCATTTGTGCTTGAACAGAATTTTTATAAAATCTTAAGAATTGTAATTCTTTCCCATTCTATCAATAGTAACTGCAAACTTGAGCATATGCTGCAGAAGGCATGGAGGCAAAGCATTCAGTGAGAGAGAGAACACAAGTGCCTTTTTCATCTGAGGAAAATTAGCAAAAAGGAGACAACTTCAGGCAAACTGTGGCTTCCGATCCACAAGCTGATAAAATCTGCATATTAGTCACAAGTTATTTTTCCAGATTTCTACTTCATTCTGTTTTCCTAATTAAGAATGCTGAAATTCTCTTTCAGTCCTTTCGGTCTCTGTTTCATAACTGGTATGCTTGGTGGGGGGAAAAAAACAAACCTCAAAATCATCACCACCACCATTATTACTGCTCACATCTGGCAGGTTGTGATTTGGTTTTGTCTCAACCAACAAAGATGCCAAGCTGGTTTGTTGTTTGGGAGTAAATCCAAGGAAGAATACATTCTTTTATTGGGACCACGTTCTGTAAAAATGGGATTTTTCCCAAAGAGAAGGTGTTATTTTATGACAAAAAGACCCCACAAGATTAAATTGCTAAATCCAAACCTTTCATTGCAGGGGGTTTGTGCCCAGCACCTCCAGTAGTTGCACACTGGACTTTAAAGTCTGAGGTAGTTTTGCACATTTTATGGCAGTGTGGAAGCACGGAGCCATTCTGAGCCTTTGCGGCGGTGGATGTGTGTCTGTCCAGGGCTTGCTCCAAAATGAATTAATTGCTGTGAGGATTAATGGTACTTCACTGATTTCACTTGCATATCAAGGGGTTTAAATGGCTTTTCCTAATTACAGGAGATGTCGCGGGCTTGGGGAAGGGGTAACATCACTTGCCTCATCTTGTGACAACGCAGTCACAGGCTCAGGGAGGCATTTCCGTATCAGAAAAGGTGGTCTCTTTTGGTGTAGCAGTAGTGTCAGCAGAGAGTCAGCTTTTGGGCCAGAAATAGCAACCACTGGCTACAGCATGGGCATTGCTGCTTCAGATAATATCTAAGAGTATTTTGGCTGCAAAGCTTAGCTTTGTACAACTTCATAGCATTACAGCAACTGAGGAGATCTCTTCTTCTTTGCTCCAGTCAACAGAAGGCCTTTTTTTGCTCCTGTTTGGCCGGTGGTGGCTTGTGTGGAAGTTGTTCAGGTGGTGCTGCTGAGTCTGAGCTCCTGCCACATCATTGCCTCTGGGAAAGCATCGGGGTTCCCAGTGTTGTCCGTAGAACAGGTAGAGTAGCTGCCACAATCAGAGCAAGTACCATAAAATCTGTTGGCTCTCATGGTTTCCCAATACTCCTCTAGCTTGATGATGCCTTGTATTAGTGTGATCGGCTTTTACTGTGTTCTCTATCCTAAATTTAAATTTCATGAAGAGGGGGAAGGCTGTTATCAGAGAACATACGCAGAACTCGGAGGCTGGAAATATTGACCTAGAAGCAGAAGATGGCCTTCACCAAGGGCCAGTTTGATATGTGCGGCACATAGTTCCAGTTTAGTTTAGTCTGTGGCAGAAAACTGTCCCACTGTATTATGTATTATTTTTCCTGCCAAGAGATCATCCCTGCTTGTGCTTTTCACTGTCCATTTTATTTCCTCGCACTCTTGTCTTGCCTCATTTTCACTGTGATCATCACCTAGAGATGTACAGGCATCAGTCCATCACTCATGAGGGGGACTATTTTTGGGTTGAAACAAGACTTCTCAAAAGGGCTAACATGGGGCTTGTGTCTAATTCTTCAATCTGTAATGGAGAAACTTAAAGATTTTCCAATCTACAGTGACTGATGTAAGAGTTGAAATGAATCTACACATTTAGATACAACAGTGAAGACTTTTTCTATCCCCTGTGAAGTACTAAAATGCCATTAAAGCATGTTTATAGTAATTTTGTGTGTGTATATGCATAAAGAGAAGTGAACCTTATCGATTTGATGGCACTCGTCCTAGAGCTATTTTTTGCACGGTCCTTCTACCACATTTCTAGACTTTTCTTCTTTTCTCTTAAAATTTGTTCTGACATGTTTTGCGTTTTGGAGGAATTTTCCCTCCACAAGATGAAACACCATCCTATCATCTGATTTTTTTTTGTCTTTATTTCTTTACTGGTGGCAAACTCTTAGAAGTTAAAAGCTGAATTCATGGTGAGCTAGGAGGAATACGTGATTATGTTGACTTCTCTGCTGCTGTTCTGTACTGAAAATATCCTCTTGATTATTTTCTGTTAAAGCAAACTGATTAATTTGCCCATGCAAGAATTTACCTCGCCAGTGACATGCCATTAATAAAGGCATTGTTTTCTAATAGCTATAGCATTGTGTCAATTTTTTTTTGTTATTATTTGCAGTGTGACCTTCATGTTGGTTTTGTCTGTTGTTAGGCTGAGCAAGTAACAATGTTCTGCGATGTTACAACACTGTGACAAGTGTTAGGGTATAAATTTGCTATTGTTGCACAGTCTGGGATAATTTCCTTATTCCACCCTACCGCTCTTGAGGATGCGGTGAGAAGTATCGCATCTCTTGGCTGAAGGAGGATTTCAGGAGAAAACAAACACAAAGAAGTGTTTCACGAAAGCAGCCTATGCTGGAGGATTTGGTCTAAATAAACAAGCTAAACAAACACCTCAGTGTCTGCACCTGCAAAATCTGGGTGGAAATCATGCAGGATTGGGTACCAGTTCTCTCTGACTCATTTCTGCTAGGTGGCATCACTGTAGATTGTCATGACCATCTTCTTGACTTTGCAGCTAATCTGTCGTTTGCAATCAATAAAAGTTGATTGGTTTTTATTATTTTTTTTTTTCATGTTACTGCGTTAAGACATTTACAGCCACTGCTCTGGATGTGTGGAAGAGAAAGAATGAGGGACTGTGCGTGTGTGCCCAGCGTGGAGCTGTGCTGCTGTCTCTCACCCGAGCAGGATACGTGCTGCTTTTGAGTCCCAGCTGGGATACTGCCCTGCTGATGCTATAATATTTAGATCTCTGGAAAAAAATGGTTGCTTGCTGTAAAAGTTCGACCTCCTACAAGAATAAACCCAAAGTTTTTTGGAGGGTAGGAGAAGCACAACAGGTGAAACCAGCCTGATTTGATGGTGAGCTTGGGTAACAGGCGTTTGTGTGCCCTTGCCCTGCATCTCCTGGAGACAGGGAGGCTCCTGCTTAGGTACTGGGATAAAGAAAAGACTGCAGAGAAACCCTCTCTGCAAGCTAGAGAAATTACTGTGCCCATCTAAAAAATGAATTCCTGTATTCATAATTTAGATTTCTCATACCTCTGACAAGCTTGAAACTTCACTACCTGAAACGTGCAATGGAGAGCCACTCTGCACGGCCCTGTGGGTAGGAAAACAATGTATTTCCATGGACACACCGATTTTAATTTTCTAAAGGGAGAGGCTGTGGTTGCAGTCTGTGTCCTCCAGGAACTTGTTTAGAGCAGATACACCCCCTAAAGATTTAACGATCAGAAGCGTTTTCCTCGTTTCACTATTACTTTTTTTTTTTTTTAAGTGAAGGCTTCTAAAACATGGGCAAAATGTAAAGCTGAAAGGAAGAGAAGCCAGGAATGCTAAAGAGAGAGAGAGCTTGCTTGGAAGTGTTGGCCAAGCAGCTGTTCATGCCTCCTATTTAGCATGAATGGAAGACATAGCCCTGATTAAAAATGGTAGGTAGCAGCTGCACAGCCTGGGCTAAGGATTACCAGATGGTTAACTGTGATTGACTTGTCTCCATGGAGCTCAGTGGGGAGGGAGGAATGGAATATCTGAAATGTGATGAACATGCTAGGTACACAATTTTTTTTATAATGAATGTGCCAGATTTGTTTACATGCTTCTTGAATAAAATATGGCTGCTAGTTTGACTTAAGACAGACATCTTTAGTACATGCTATGTTGCAAAACCTTGCTCTTTTGATTGTAGGTGTGATGATTCCCCCTCATCTCCCTCCTCCGACCCCCCCGGTGCTGTGATACAGCATAAAATAATTGGTTGACAGAATGTTGATTCTGCAGCACAGGGAGGATTTGCACAGATGGGAGTCAAAATATGTCTCCTTGCCTTATGCTAATGCCACCACAAAGGTTAGGGAGAAGTTCAGAACTGAATGTGGAATCCTTGTGCTGCTTTAGCTGTTGCAAAGTGTTTAAAGTCGGTACCTGAAGGAAGAAGATCTGGATCTGCTTGTCTGTGCCCTCTCTTTTACAGCAGAAGGGTATCAGCACTTGCTACACACTCATAGCACAGTGGTATTTACATGGCTGCTTTTCCTTGATGCGTGCCCATCGTGGCCAAAGCGGGGATTTTTCCTAGGCTGGAAAGGGCTAGAAATCACAGATATCTCTAAAAATACCGTGGCAAGAGGATGATGCATCAACATGATTCCAAACAGCATCTTTGAATGGGCTTGGCTGAATTTCTCATGAGGGCTAAGCAATTGGCACTTGCTTAAGCAGTATGTTGTGCAGAGGCTGGAGCCACGTACAAGGTGGTGTATCCATCACACAGCCCGCTCGTTGGGGCAGTAGGAGCAAGCAGGCATTGGTCAGGCTGATGGCCAGAATGCCTCACCCACCTCTTCTCCTGGGTGATTTGGGGGTGACCTGGAGCCGTGGCATCCTGAAAGCCATGGGGTTCATGGGCAAAGAGTCCCACTTGCTCCCAGCTTTCAGCTCCACGTGACTGCCCTGACTTTCACGGGAGATGGAAATTGTAGGTAACTAAGAATAGAAGCCAGTAATTTGGAAAGTAATACCTTGGCATGTCGTTAGGAAAAAAAAATAATAGTAATAACAGTAAATAATTTAGAAACGCCAAGATAAATACTGTGTTTGAGGGAACATGTCACCTCCAGCTGAGCAGAGTGGGAGACATTGATCATGTGTTTCTTTATCCTCTAATGTTGAACGTTTTTACTTTGTGTTTGCATTAATTTTTTAAAGCAAATTACAAATATGTCAAAAAGATGGAGTTGTCAGTTATGCCAACTCATTCCCTCGGATTTCAGTATGAATGAAATTGTGATGCAGAATTGTCTTCATAAATGCTTTGTTACCTTAAAAACATTACTTTTGAGCCTGTGACTCTTAGTACTTTATTATTAGTCTCACCTGAATGTCATCACTCAGTATAAACACAAATAAGTTCAGGCTTCTGATATTGATAAGCAAATGGTTTATTTTGACTTTGTTGGATTTTTTTTTGTGTGTTTTGGCAATATCAGAGCCTCCCTCCTTCTCCTTTTCAAAATATGAACCGAACTAACACCCTGTCTGATTTACTGAAAGTGGCAGAGTTCCTAAAGCAATGATTTAAAGGCTCTTTATCCTCAAACAATACACATAAGTGCGGAAGGGGGGAGGTTGGGCTGGGTATGGCAGCCACAACCTCTACCCCTCTGTGGCATAAAATGTTTGGCTTTGGGTTTTGGGGTGCAGGTGTAACAGGTGTCCTGGCTGCAGTGGCACAACAGCACTTAGAACAAGAGGGAATGGCTTCAAGTTGCAACAGGGTAGGTTTAGACTCGACCTTAGGAAAAAAATCTTCACAGAAAGAGTGGTCAGACACTGGAATAGGCTGCCCAGGGAGGTGGTTGAGTCACCATTCCTGGACGTGTTTAAGAGTCATTTAGATGTGGTGTTGGGGGATATGGTGTAGGGGAGAACTTTGTAGAGTAGGGTTGATGGTTGGACTCGATGATCCCAAGGGTCTTTTCCAACCTGAACGATTCTATGATTCTATTTCCTATGTGTTTCAAGTGCAGAAGGAGAAGCTCACGAGGAAAACAAACCCGTGTTTGCTAGACTGAGGGTGAAACCCATGAGGATTGTGGTGCCTCCATAAAGGAGCAACAGGCTTTTGGTCTCCCCTTGGGCATCGTGCTGTTTGGGTGCTGGGCTGAGCAGTGGCTGCCCACAGGCAGCTCACTGGAGCAGATGGCAGGGTGCTTCTCAGGGTTCCTTGTGCTTCCCTTTCTTCTGCATGCTGCTGGAAGTCTGATTTCTGGGAAGAACTCATCCTCAGCATGGTCTGCTTCTCGATATACTAGAAACGGAATTAATCTTAACAATGTCATAGGCCAGGTAATAGATGGAGGTGATAAATCTGTTAGCAGTCGCACAGAAAAGGCTGAAATGCTCTGCGTTTGTGGAGGTTAGGCACTGTTTGTGGAAGATAAACATTTACTGTGGGGCTACACCTTGCAAAAAGAGCAAAAGAGGTGGCCAAGGAGAGCTTTCCTGCCTGGTATGATTTTAAATTGTTTTCTGATAGCAGGGAAAGGTGTGAAAAACTGCTGGTGTGATAAGAAACGGAGAGTGCTATGCAGGATGGAGAGAAAAGAGGACTTGGCTGGGGTTTTGTGGTATAACGGGCACACTTAAAAATGACTTTGCTCTTTAACCACGTGGAGGGAAGAACAGATGTTTGAGCTAATGAACCAACCTTGTGTGGCCGTAGGCACACCATAGGTTAGAGGAACACTGCAGCCCTTGGGAGGTTGGGGCTCCTCTGCCAGTGTGGTGGGAGGAAAGGAAGCAAACCTACTTTTGTGAGAAACTTGAGAATATGACGAGTCACGATGTGGTGCTTCCTCAGCAGCAGGAGACGTTGTGACCCTCGTAGTTGCTTCCAGCCCTGTGAGAGCCAGGAGAGCACAGTGGCTGCAATGCCCTTGGGACAGGATGGGGCAGAGGATGCTCCTGCTTGCCTCAGTCAGGCGTTGCCTTCTGCAGCCACAATCATGCTCTCAAAGGGTTGTCACAGAGAGTGGGGCATGAGAGGAATCACCCTACACGTGAGGGTAATTTCTTCCTCAATGACGCTTGGCAAAGCCATGTGTGAAACAGCCTTCATGTCTCACCAGAAGAAGGCAAGACTGCCAAAATTTTGTCTGTTTTGAGTCAGGAAGAAATGTTGAAATCTTGAAAGTCTGTTTGCCTTGAAAGAGATACCAACACCCCAAACCTCAGATCTGGTCAACTGAAGTATTTTGATTTTTATCCCTTATACTTTTTTTTTTTTTTATGTGTGTTAAAATTTTATAGAACCAAAACTGTTCATTTTGAAAACTTCAGAACAAGAATGAGACTGTCAAAAATTTATGTGCAGAACATGTCATCCTTCCTGTCTGCAATTATTTATGACAAATCAGAGTTTTAAAGGGGAAAACACATGCACAAAAGTAGTTCTTTGGGAATTTCCTTTCCGGCTCTATGGATTGGTATATTATTTCAGTTTTAATTGAAAAAGAAATGGTTAGCATAGACCTGTAGCATATTTTGGGAATCAATGGCAATTCCTCTTGAGGTTAGTTAGCCTGTCTATTGTTGATGGGAAAGGAAGATGGGTCGCCTGTTGACCTGGCAGCACGTGGGGGAGCTCTCAGGACATCATCTCCCACTGCTTCTCCCCCTGTTAGCAGAAGCCAGGAGGTTTCAGAAGGATGTGGGTGATGGCACCGCTGTCACAGTCCCGCTGGGACACGTGGCTTTATTTGCTAAAGAGCAAAGAAATGTTGAGGCATTTGGAAATGCCAGATGATGGATCCAGACTCTTTTCAGCGGTCGCCAGTGAGAGGACGAGGGGCAACAGGCTCAAGTAGGAACATAAGAGGTTCCACTCAAATATGAGAAAAAACTTCTTCCCAGTGAGGGTGACAGAGCCCTGGAACAGGCTGCCCAGGGAGG
>JAOTQQ010000003.1:8018972-8061293 GCA_026546715.1 Gallinago undulata
CCAGCACCTCAATGTCTTTTTTATGGTAGGGGGCCCAAAACTGGACACAGTACTTGAGGTGAGGCCTCACCAGTGCCGAGTACAGGGGGACAATCACCTCTCGGGCCCTACTCGCCACGCTGTTCTTGATACAGGCCAGGATGCCGTTGGCCCTCTTGGCCACCTGGGCACACAACAGGCAAGACTGTGTCAGGCTTCAATCTGCCTGCTTCAGAGGCAGCACACGACAGCCCCAGACCCCACATCCTTTACGGGGACCGGACTTAAACTCATCAGTCAGATTAGGTTTTCCTTTTCTAAAAGATGCCAGGCTGTAGGAATGACTGCAAACATAGGATAATTTTCCACAGGCAACTGCACTGAAAGCTTTTGCACAAGAACGGAGACAATCAGCACCCAATTTTGGAGCGGAAAGTGGCCGTATTTTCTGGTTATTGGTGGTACGTGTGAAAATCATCCCCTTGAGTAATAAATAGCCTGATAAGAGCATTTTCAGATCTGATCTGCGTTAATCAAGAAGTTGGTGACACCTGGTGGCAGGCGCCGGCCGGCTGCGAAACCCGCCGAAAAACATGCGCTTTGCTGCCTGACCCAGATTCAACAATTGCCCTTTAAATGTGCTTCTGCAGAATTTGCTGCTGTTTTCTGACAACAGCAAAATGCTCCACATTAGCGTTTTTCGAGGGTTTTGCAGCAGTAAAACCGGGTTGGTAATTGTGTGCAGCGGTGAGAGCATCCCGAGCCTGATGAGGCTTCTGCCTGCACGGGCTGGATGAGATCACCGAGACCCTGCATGCCCTTCTCTAGCTGCTTGAATTCAGCTGATTCCCTCCTTTCAAATCACCTGGAGTGTTTTTTCTGTACAGGATGAGAAATTTGGGGGGAAATAGACCGTACCAGAGGTTAAGCTCAACTGACTTCTTATCTAGTGCATTTTGGAGTAAATAAATGCCATTTCTACTTATCAGGATGCATATTAGGATGTTTTGTATTGCTTTTATGTGGCTTACCTTATAGAGACATAGGGAATCTGTTAAAAAAAGATAATAGTGTGCTTAGATTTATCCATATCTCCTATACTTGCCAGCATCTAACTGGGAAGAAAGCTCTTGCCCAGTTAGGGGGGCTTTGGAGTCACTGACCCTCTTTGGTGTGAGCACCTCTCCTGTGCGTACCCGGAGCCTGCCGGGCTGGTGCACGTGTGGAGCAGAAGTTTTGGATGAGTAACAGCCACCGTTCAGGGTGGTGTTTGCCACTGCCAAAAGGGAAAGCTGCAGCTGGGATCCTTGCTGTGTAAGGAGTAAAACGGTTCCAGTCCCAAAGGCCTGTAAAACAAAAAAAAAAAGCCATTGAAATATTTATGAAGAGTTCTTGATAGTAACATTTCATTCTTTACAGTCACATCGTCTGGTCAATAGAATTGTAGCATCATTGTGTCAGAGGAGTGACATGAAAGGATCCTTCAGAAGGTATTGCTGCTGATGTCCTTCTCCGGGGATAGATTTACTGCAAGAGATTAATTACCAAACATATTTCTTGGATGGCCTAAAACCCCAGTATTTAAGATCAGAGAAACAGAGACTTATCCAAAATCCAGTCTGTTCAGTTGTACTAATGTTTTGGAAGTCTTTTGTGTTCTCAGTTTAATTAGTTTCCTCCGGATGAATTTTGTTTTCACATGTTGACTAAGTGATTCTTGCCCAAACCCCCTGAGGCATCAAGTTGATCTCGACAGAAATGCTGAAGTAAACATTATTATTTGGTAGATGTGACCGTTCAGAGTCACATCACTGGTGCTGAAATGTTACTGGCTGTGACAGCTCATTATCTCCCTGCTTTCCGAGACACGCTAATATCAAAATCACTCTATCTGTGTTCTTTTCATTTATCCTGTTGGGCTGAAAATAGATTTGTGACCGTCTTTGCGTGTATTGCTGTTTTCTGAGCAGTGGAGTAACCACATTTATTAGGTTTACAACATCTTAACTCGTGTGGTTTTATTAGTGCAGAGGCCAATGAGGAAGCATGGACTGGTGTAAGCTTGTTTTATGAAGTTCAGATGTAAAATATACATTATTGGATACTACTTTTTAACATACATACACAGTTATAATAGTGTGTGACCAGCTCAGCATGTGCATGGATGAAGATGGTAACTGTTTCCAGTCAAGGACAAGTCTGTGTATACCTCCCAGAAACAGTCAATAAAGAGCTTTCCTGGTCTGAAGCACTTAGAGATGTCTTTTTGAGTTCATCTGGTTTCTGTGATGGTCAAAGACAGCAATATTGTCCACTCTGGGTGACATTTTTAATAGTGCACCAGCCAAGTCCATCAGGTGTTTGATGAAATTGCTGTAAACTTTTGGAACCGTTCTGAATCTATATTAGATTTTTTTCTTAATGCTTCATCTCAATAAAGGTGAAAATATTAAGCATTGTAACTCACTTCTGGACTATATTATTCAAATGGAATATGAAGATATAAAAGCTCATGTTTAATTGCCATTTGCCCCTTTTCTGGTTTGGAAATTGACCTTTCATGCAGACGTGTCAGGGAAGTGGAGTAGAAGGAAAACTGGTGTTTCCTTCTCTGACTGGGGGTTGTCAGAGGGTTTGTGTTTCTTTGAGCTTTATTGCAGCCGCATCATCTCAGCACTCAAACTAATTCCTGGTTTTGCACAGGTGGCTGTATTTACCTTGAATCCCATAAAATGTTGCTAAAAGCAAACCAAAAAGAGTTACTTCTCTTTTCTTGCGTATTAAGGGGAACAGTGATCATAAATGCAGAGACTTTTCCAGGTCAAAAATTCTGTGATTGGGGTTATGCCACCTGGACGGAGGACTCCAAATACAGAATGTATTTTTGATAAAACACCTCTCAGCTTTAACAGCTAATGCAGCATCACCAGGTTGATGAAAGTCACTAATTTTAATTACATTTTTTAAATTTTTAAGCAAAGATGTTGCCTTTTTGTTCATGACCTGGGACAACCTTGTGATGCAGACCCTTTGGCCAAGCAAGTAGCCATTTTTACATGTACGCAGAGTCTGTGATCTGCGTTACACATTTCAGTAGATCATGACATATTTGAGGGGAAAAAAAAATATTAAAAATCTAAACCAGGTATATCTGGTATTCTCTATGCAGCCACCTGGTTGTCCTGCTCTCAGGCCATCCAAACATCTCTGCCCTAAGCAGATCCCAGGTGTAGCAGGTTGAACTTTGGCACTTTCAAAACTTGACTTAAAGGGATTATGCTCTTGCAAGGTGCTGGACTGAGGAGCTCCACTAAGATGATCTCCCTGGGTCTCGAGCCCTTACAGTGATGTCTCTTGAAGCAGTGATGTGATTTTATTTAGTCAGATGGGGGCCATTATTCTCAAAGCTCAGAGATAACAAATGCAGGGTGTAGCGTGCTACGGATGCGTGTGATGGTGAATCAGGGCCTTGGGAAGCTTCCAAAGAGGGATGCTTTGCTCATGACGGTTGTGTGTTACACAAGGTCAGGTGAGAAACCAGCCGTGTTGTCCCTGCGTACTTCAGTGTGGTGGAAATGGTGAGGAAGCTCTGAGGGGTGGTTTGCAGAGGGTGGTCATTAGGAAATTTACCTGCTTCTCCTTAATTTATTTTTTTTCCCTTCATTTGCAATAAATTTCACCAGTGAAGGAAGTAATGAATAATTTTATGAAGATACTGACAGTCATTCCAGACCAGAATATTTTTTCCCTAAGTTTTTCTAATTTTCTCAGAAATGCTTGTCTTTTTTCTTCAGAGGGGTGGATTCATTGCATTATGTATGTATCTCTTGCCATAAAAATGCTGACAAAAGAATTTGCCAAAATAGCATTTGTTTGCATAAATTTAGCATATAAGAACCTACGTGTGATGAAGTTGAATGCAGGGAAAAGCTATTTGGTATGAAGAACGTTGGGCCCCGTTTGCTGTGCTCTCAGTTATAACTTTGGTATCAGAGACAGCCAAAGGTATTCCTGTGCGTGGATTTGGGCATATTTATGTATATGGTATGGTCTAAGAGGTATTTTAATGGTATTTAAGCGTGGAAGGAGCCTGTGTTGCTGCGGTGAGACTGAGATGCTGAGGGTGAAGGTGTGCCTGCATCCTGTCTCTCCTCTGGGGTGAGCTCCTATTGCCCATGCTGTGATTGAGCTTCTGTGCTTGGCAGCAGCTGTAGAGTTTGAGAAACCCACCATTTCCCATGTTCTTCTCCTGTAACACCCAAAATGAGGTAAATGCCTTCAATCCCCACTGTACCTGTACTCCTACCGTCATCTCCCCATCCCCAATGGGATGCTGCCTGCGGTGTAAGAATATGGCAAAACAAGAGCAACAAAAAAAGTAAACCAAACCAAAACCCAGAAAAAGGAATATGGGGCAGTTGGAAGGCTTAGCCTTATATTGAATGTACACAGCTCTCAGCTGCATTTAAATCCTCTTGCTCCTGACACAACTGAACCTGTACCACGGGGGATAATTCCATATGAGCAGAATCTATGTTTACCTGGGGAACTTCAGCCACCCTGATACTAAAGGCAAGTGCAAGGATGCTCTTTGCATGGAGCTCAGTGCATAAGCTCAGGGGTGAGGAAGAAGCAGCCTGGTCTTCTCCAGCAGCGAGGATGGATGGCAAATAAGCGACTGCATGTGTGTAAAAGGCTGGACCACATCATCCAGCCACTCCTCGACAGATGTGTGTGTGTTATATTTGGAATGGTCACACTGGAAGCCTGGTCCTGAGGGGACTGTCTTCATGGATGGAGAATAAAAAAAAGAATGAGCGTGTCTTTTCCCTGCCCAGTTCCAATGCTGTTTTCTCAGAAAACCATTAACAGACTGAGCTTGGCTGCTGGAATTGGCTGCTGCTGCTTGTGAAGCAGAGGACAGGTTAGACAAAATCAAACTCTTCTAAATGGGCTCTATCCCAGTGCCATTCACCATGTTGAGGGTGCTGATGTCCTGGGCAGAGAGGTCTCTGGAATACCCTGGAGGAAGCAGCTATACAGCCAGCGTGGATGGAGGCTATAACTCTGGAGTGGGATTGACACAAGAAATGTTTGCCGAGGGCTCTTTAATGAACTTCAGTGTCTGTCCTTCCTGGGGTCTGTGGTGACTGCAGCTATACCCTGACAGCAGTGGCACTGTAACTCACTTAGGAGTCTTCCCTTGCTTTTAATAGAGTTTATTTCTGTGCTTCATGGTCCTCTGAGCTATTAAATTGCCCAGTTGCCTGCGGAGCCAGAGAGATGAAGAAAAGGCTGCCTGGTCGAGAGGTAAAGACCAACATTTCTGGGTATGGCAAATTATCCCAGGCCGAGCTCTCAGTGAGTGCCAAACGCACCTCGCTCCATGTGCATCCGGAGAGTCAGAAAAGTTAGAAATATGTTGAAGAATATGTTGAAGAAGCTACTTAAAAAGCCCTGTCTGAAGTCCCACACAAGGAAGGCATCACTCTCTCTGTTCCTTGTTCTCCACTGCTTTTCCCAGCAGGTGAAAAAGGGGTGCTGGGATGGCAGGTGGTACAGGATGCTCATGGTCCAGTGGATGGCATGGCCACCCCTCCAAAGGTGCTGCCCACATCCCAGCCACCACAGGCTTGCCCTGCAAAACTCTGCCATCATTCCCTGGTCTCCACAGGCTATTTACGGTAAGTGCCCCTCTGCATTGCCGGCTTTTCACTGTTAGGCTGTTGAAGCAGCACCCGGGGAGATGCTCCCCGAAGTCAGGCTGGTGCTGCAGAAGTCCTGTAGGTAATCCCACGCTCACACCGTGGGAAACTTGCCCCCGGATATTACCTCTCGGGTCACCTTAAGGGAATGATAAATGAAAATATTTTTCCTGGCCAACTGCATTTTGACATGACACTGCATAGTTTCATTTTGGCAGTCTCCATAGTTATTACAAGCATCTTAGTGTGTTTTGTTTGGTACCAGCGTGCAAAAATGGTGCTCTCTTACAGTAGAATTTAAAGCAAAGCGTCTGTTTTCTGTTGTGTGTTTGTTTATGCAACTGTGACGAGCTCCCTGGCTTTACAGGCACGCTCTCTGCTTTCCCCAGGTGTGTCGAACGTGATTCCTTCTCGTTGTTGGTCATCAGAAAATTCCTGTTCCTCTCCCAGGTGCTGCACTGCCTGCCTTGCCCGTGGATCTTGCAGGGATCTTGCTGCCTGGTGCCCGGGGGGTGATGTGGGCTGGGCGAGCAGCCACCCCCGCGGGTGAGGCAGGGCTCTGTGACACACTCCAGATTCGCACATCACCCCAGGTAGATAGATCAGATAACGTGTTTGATAGCAAATTCGTATTTATGGAAGTAGAACAAAACTGCAAACTCCTAAATGGGCAAAAGCAGTACGGTGATTGTAAAGGATTTTTTTTGTTCAGCGTCTTGACTAACCTTCAGCTCTTCCCTTTAGGTCAAGCTGGAATTTCACTCCATTAGTTTAAAGTGAGCTTTCCTGCTTATATTTCATAGAAGTTGCAGCTCTACTTTCTTCCTCCGCGTGGAGAAGGGAATAATCCGGGCAGGAAACAAAAGCTACGAGTCCTGCATCATCCCAGGCAAGGACCCGGCTCTTGTTCCTATTTCAGTGTTTCCTGCAGTTGGATATTGAACCGACTCGGCACATGGGGGCAGTGGTTTTCCTCCCTCCCTCCTCCTCAGCGTTTGGAGGAATTTTTTTCTTAAATAACATGTTGCTTGAACTTAATAACTGGCCCAGTTCTGGTTTCTGGCTGCTATGTTCTCCCACAGCCTTCTGAGGGCACGCTGTAGATCATGTAACGATAGAAACGAAGTGAATCGTTTTCCTAACAGGTTTGTAACTCTTCTTATTCTGTGAGCATTACATTACAGCAGGTATGGGGCACAGACAGTGAATTTGGGAACAGGATGAGCATTTCTTTCCACAGCAGTGTGACCACACTTGGCTTTACGGGATCTCTTCACATTGAGGGAAACGCAGAGACAATCAAGTAATTTCTCAGTTTTGTCCATCCGATTAGTAATAATTTTTCCATGTGATTCAGCTGTTTCTCACCCTTTTCAGTCTCAAGAGTTCATTTTGTCCATCCTCGTGCCCCAAGACAGGATCTGCCTAAGCTATTCCTGACAGGGCTTTATCTAACCTATTCCTAATAAGTCCTGTGATGAAGGCTCCCTAAAAGGAAAACGATGCTTCAGTACCCCTAATTATTTCGTCAATTTATTTCATGGGAGTAACATGCTATAAAGAAAACAGAAGTTTGAAGTAGATGACTATCAGCCTTAGGATAGTGTGCTTTGACATAAATTAAGCTTTTTATAGTGTATATAAAAAAGTGAAAACTATTCAGTTACGGCCATAACTACATACTGCTGCACCTGATGCTGTAGGATTTCAAATAAGACAGAAAAACAAATACTTCGGTTTCTAAACTCAGATGTATGAATGGGATGTAACTGGATATATAATAGCAGGCAACGGTGAACAGTCTTTTAGAAAGCAGAGTCCTAAATAAAAGAATATCTCTTCATTTGAGGGAACTTGAGTGAAATTGTAGGAGTTACTGCCTGATAATGGCATGCAAGTGAAAAGCAGAAAGGAGTAGCTAGATTTAGAGAGAAAAGAGGAGGAAGAGAAGGCATTTTAAGATTATGGTTTCCAGCTCTGCGAGTCTTTAACCCACTCATTGATAGAAGCGGGGAAAGAGAGAATCCGTCTGTGCATGCCCTGCTTCTCCTTCTCTCTCCCCCTTTTTTCTAAGTATTAGCTGGCATTGGCCATTTCTCAGCTGTGAAATGTGAAGAATGAACATTGACCTAAGTAGACTAGACCCATTCCTGTTTGCCCTACGCGGGATGCCACGGAGCAACTGCTTGGGGCTGTGCCTTGGTTGCCATACTTCTCTCCACGGCCCTTTGGACCTCCCCCAGCGTTGCTGAGGTAGCGCAGAGCGGTGTGAGGCTGTTACGAGATCTCGAAACAAATTCCTCTCGACCTGTAGTAATAGATTTCACAGACATGGAGGAGTATTTTCTTAATTAGGTAGGTTTAGTTTTCTTGTATGGATTTGCACTGCCAGGGCATTTCTTCCAGCCTTCCTTTGCTAAGGAAGGATGCGTTAATGGTGCTGGACTGCCCCTGAGAAATCTGGGCTCAGTTCTTGGCTGGGTCACAGACTTTGTGAGATGCTGGCAAGCAGTTTCTTGTTGTCCCTTGACTGTAAATGAGGAGATCTTCTTTTCCTCTACCAGAAGCTCAAGGCTGTTACTTTTAATAATGCGCCAGCCTCATTGCTGTGGTATAAATAAGGCTTTCTTTTGCATACTTCTGTGCAGTAGTTTGATTCATCACTTCAAAGTTATCTCCAGATTTTTCATTCTTTCTTTATTGAGCGGTATTAACCTGTCTCACATTTTCATTTGCCTTTGCCTAACGCTGATGAGGAAGAGATAACACACGGTGATGAAGTACAGCTGCTGGTGTTCGCCTTGCAGGGAGGGCTAAGGTGAAGAGCTTATCTGTTGCCAGGCTCCTCTCTTGTAATCCTGACACATCGGTTGGAGCACAAAAAGGACTCTTTCTGAATGATGTTGGAGGCAGCATTCAGCTCATAAATATTTGTGTTTCATCAACGCATCAATGAAAATCTGGAAGACTGTTATACCCAGTCGGTTCCGTCTGCGGTGACAGTAAAATTTTAATTGGTTTTACTTCTGGTGCTTGTTAACCCAAATGTAATGTCTGCTTTCATGTCAAGTTCAAGGGGAAATGAAATCCCTTCCAAAATTTTGGAAAGAAATTGCTTAAATAGAGGCCTGTTTTTATGATTAATGTTATCAAGACAAACTGTTTTCTGCTCTTTGCAGAGGAAAAGCCTCCCACTGCCTTCAGCCGTATCCTTAGTTCAGCCAACTAGTTTGCAAGGATTGGGGTTTAAAATCAAAGCACCATAAGGACTCAGCTGTGACTTTGCCTGGATTATGGCAATGACAAGATCGCTAAATACCTGCATTAAGTTATTAATTGCTGTAAGCTCTGTGGAAGAGACAGCCTTTGCTCTTTTTTTCTTTTTTTTTTTGGTCTTCCACCTCCTCCAAATCATGCTGGCCTGTGCCCACATCCACCTTGACCTTCCTGTGGGAAGCTCTGGTCTGACACTGTCTCCATAAGACCCAAACTGGGACCAGCGTTAATGGAGCAGCATTTTGCCCTGGTGGCAACAGGAACTGCCAACCTGCTTGAGATGAAACCTGCGAAGAACAAAGTGGATCTGTAGAAGAAGAAGTCCATCTTTGTAGAAGTCCATCTCTTGCCACTGGGTCAGCATCCTGGATCTCCTTGAGATAACCTGCTGTGCACCTGACCAGCGCCAGCCCAGGTTTAGGGGTTCCCTGTGGCAGAGCCAGCCCCGGCATGTTGCCCAGTGGCATCCCACTGGTCAGGGTGCTGCTGGGTACCGGAGAGGATGGAGAGCTGGAGAATGAATAAGTTTGGGTTCATTAACAAAAAAATCCCTTCAAAGAGGGATTGACATATTTGAGAACTGCATGTTTTTATAGCATGTGAGATTTCTGCACAAATTCCTCGGCACAAAGTGCCTCTTGGGCTGCTTCCCTGTGGAGGGGTGAGCGTTGGCCATGCCTCTGGCTGACTCCACAGAGCATTCTGGGGGATGGTCCTGCACCAGAACAGGCTGGCACCAAAATAAACCCCATTGGCAGCAAAGACAGCTTTCCTAGGAGCCCTCCACATGGCAGTTTCAGAGTTTCTGTACCTTTCCTGGATCCAGACCTCAAGGAGCGCAAAATTTCTGTGCTCTATTTCTTTAGTTAGCTAAAATCTTGAAGATTCAGTACAGCTACCCTGGTTTGGTGTGGCCAGTGACTGAACTCTGCCCTTTCGGGATAATCAAGCTCCAGAGAAACAAGGAAAACCATTGCAGAAGAAGCCAGAGAGTTCTTCCAGCGTGTGGATACGTGGCCCCAGGTCAGGCCGTGCACGGCATCGCCCATAGGAACTGCATTCCCCTCCCCAGCATTTGTGTGGGAACGTGCTGGCAGCAGAGAGCTTGGAAAACATGATGCTCAATTTTAGAGGTTTGGGGGTTGTTTTGTGGTGGCTCAAAAAGAAATATCTATAATTAATTTTGCAGTGCCGTGGTTGTTTCAGAGGGCTGGCTGAAATCATATGCCATGTGAATAACGGCCTATTTCCCCCCATCACCTCCCAGCACTTAATGGATGGAAAAGAACAGCAGGGACAGAGCCTGACTTCTCTTTGATTTTGATGCAAGTAGTTTTTGTCACAGTGTCAATTCTCCCAAAGCTGAGTGAATGACACCCCTTAGTATCACTGTCTGCAACACCTCATTGAAGCCTGTGTATGTTTGAAGTCGTGTACTGCAGAATATGACTGCATTTTGTCACTGACAGTCATTTTATGGAGAAGCCAGCAAACTCTAGTTAGAACCAATGGAAAGTATAACACTACGTGACTGGCTAAAATAAACATAGGACTAGAGATATTTTTTATTTCCTATTCTTCCCTTCCTGAGGTACAGTGAATTTTTTTGCAGTTTGAGTTAATCCAAAACATGACCCCTGGTGTCACCTGCTGTAAGTGACCTGGCTGATACCAACATTTCTAACCGTGCCCTAATTTGCCCAGTACCAACAGTAAGATGTCGCCTCCAAACTCGGTGTTAAAATCACAGTTCAGGTAAGAACCAGCAGTGCATTTACAGCTGTAATTATTAGTCTTAACTGAAACTGGCAGGCTGGAAACGTAAAGATCTTTCCTGCATTAAAGCATCTTCAGGCGATGGTAGAACTTTGCAGAGCTCTATAAAACCTATCGTCTTGAGTGAAATCAGTCTTTGATCTCAGTCTCCATTTTGGGTTTCTACAAAATTAAATAAAACCATGCAAATATTTGAGAAGAGAATCAAATAGTTATATTACAAATAAAGCAACTTTTTTTTTTTCGAATGGAACATGTTTCTATTAAAGCTGGTATTCCTGAACTTAGAAATACCTGTTCTCTCCTCTTCTATCATGCAAGTTTGTTAATTATGTGGATTTGCAGATACAAGGTGATTCTTGGTTTTTCAATGTCACATCCGATATTCTTTAATCCTTTCTTTTTCTTTTTTTTTGCCCCTAACTGAGATAACTCTTCAAAAATACATGGCAGGCATATGAGATGGAAGAAGTGAGCTGCAGGTGCGGAGCAGGGAGATGTCAGAGACAGCCCTGGGGGGAGGTGGGTGGGCACAGGGAGCGCAGTCCGACGTCTGCTGACCCACCGGGGATGCCTGGCTGTGGCTCCCACCACCCCTGCCTGCTGCCCGGGCCATGGCTCGGGGACTGGCCACCTCCTGGCCTCCCTCCATCCCTGCTGCTCGGCTGCTCCCACCCACCTGCTGCCCCCCCCCGGCCACACTCTCTGTCCCATCAGGCTGCTTGGACAGGGCACCTTCCCCAGACCTGCAGGCTCGGGTCTTCCACATCGGAGCCCCTGAGCTGAGTCCCTTTCCTCCCCACAGTGGGGTGCAGCGCTGGCTGCATCCGCAGGCACCAGGAGAGGTAGCCTTTGTGGGCATGGGAAGCATCACGTGGGCAAGGATGAATGCAGTCTCTCCCAAAATGTGAAATGACACCTCCACGTTCCCTCCACAAGCTCCTCCTGGATGCCAGCTACATCTAAATACTATATAATTATGTATATATATATATGTATGTGTGTATATATATATTATGTATATATGTATTATGCACATCACGTGCAATATACTACATATAGCCAAATACACATGCGTAGAGATTCATGCATGAAATTGTTTAAAGACTCTTGTTTACCACTGTTGATTCATGCCAGCTCTGCTCTGATTTTAAATCCATTCAGGCCTTGGTGTTCTTTGGCTTTGATGGTTCGCGCTCCTCAGACTGCAATTTATCTGTGTTTTATTTATAACCTCGTGACAGGCCACAGCTTTGCAGTGACAAAAAGGGTGCTTTACACTTAAAACGATTAAATTGTCAAACGGCTTCTGAGCACGCAGTGAAAAATTGTCTAAGCTAATTGTGTGTTTATGATTTTCATGAGCATTTACATGTGCAAATCAGATATTTTGTTGCACAACCACCGCATGAGTTGCTGCAAGTACGTACGAGCAGGTTGGGCAGGTACATTTGGGCTGGAGTCAAGAATTGCTGTATGCCAAAACCTGGCGAGTGGCTTGAACCAGACTCAGTCCTGGCCATTAACGTTCGAGGGACGTTACCTTTGTAATGCTGCTTAAACCTCATCTGGCTTAATTTCACTTTATGCAGGGGTGCTAGTATTTTGTGTTCTCCTTGGGAGAGAGCTTGTCCTTTTGTATTGTTTTTGAATTTATTACTCATACGCATATACAGTTTATGACTTTCGATATTTCATAAGCTTTTTTTGTTTTTTCCCTGAGTGACCTGTAATTCAGAGTCAGATTACATGAAAAAAAGGAAAGATTTTTTTTTTCAGACTGGTTGGGAGACTTTGCAGCAGACCTGGAGATGATGTGTAAGTGTAATGAGCCCAGCGCAGTGCTCCAACACCCCTGCACGTCATAACCACGGTCGCAGTTAGAGGGTTGACCATGCAGCTGGTGAAAGAAACGTATCTAATATTAATATCCTACTGCTGCTTTCCAGGGGCAATTTGTTAGCAATTATTTGGGGAATGGGGACAGGAGCCATCTTAAAGCTCTTCCCGACTCTGAAGAAGATAACTGTGTGCCAAATTGTTCAGTACACAGAAGGAGTGATGCAAGTTTGTCTGCAAATCTAAACGTTGCCTTAAGTTTTGCACAAACCCGGAGTAGCCTGTGCTGTGTAAACCGTTTGGGTATGGGGGGAGGGAGCAAGCAGTGATTGATAAGCTGAGGAGGAGCCTGACCTCTCCTGAAGTGAGTTGGGGACTCTTGAGGATGAATTAAAACCCCCAAACCCTGACTGCCTAAGCCAGTGCAGGTGGGCTCAGATCAACCGGACTGAGAGTTTCAGAGACCATCATTAATCACACCTGCAAAGGCTCGGTCAGCCATTGCTTTTAAGGGAGGAAGAGAAAGCAAGCAGCAGGTTTGAGCAAGTGGTTGGTGCGGATCTGTCTGCTCCTTGCTCTTGGTTTCCTCTGCAGCACACGAGCAACCAGCTCTCATCCAGAGGTATGTGGGCTCGGACTGAAAACAAGCACGTGGCGAGCTAAAGTCACCAGTAAGGGGATCAAGAGATTTGGGGATAATTAAATTGTGCTGTGTAGTCTGACGGCTTTTTATGTGGTCAGTGGAAAGGGATAAGCTGCTCCTTAAGGTAATTTAAGGGATGACTTTGCTGCTGAGAAAATAGCTGGAGATTTTGTGTAAGCATCCTTTGGGGAGGTGTGGGAGCAGCTTCACAAGTGCAGTCTAGGGTGGGACTTTGTAGGGAGGGGAGTTTTGGGGAGAGGGTGGTTGTGACATGATGCTTCATCAACTGGCAGTAATAAGTTATAGTGTTGCAAAGCAGCTGAATAGGTACAGGGCTACAGCAGATTGGGAGGGCTGTCTAATGGGGAGGTGAGGCAGTCCTTCCAGCTTTATATTCTGTGCTATTAGACCTTAAGAAAGTATCCCACTTTGGGCTTCATCCTCAAAGGAGGAGATGACTAAGGAAACGGAGTCCAGAGAGGTGCAGCAAAAATAAGCTGAGGATAGAGGCTGTGGGGAGAAAAGTGGTGGGTCTAAGGCTGTTTACTCTCGAGAAGAGAAAACTGCAAGGAGATGTGTTCACTGTGTTTGAGTTCTGGGCTGCTGCAGAAAGGAAGGGATAGTTCCCAATGTCTGTGGTGGCTGGGGTGAGAAGTAGTATTAAGCGATATACGATTTTAAAATGAGGATGGAGAAGCCCATAGATTTGCCTCCACAAACTACAATTGTGGGGTTGCAGTCACCAGGGATCAGAAGTTAGACAAACATCTGCCAGAAAAGAGAGAGCTGACCCTGGCTCAGGCGGGGCGATGGGCTGCCTGCCCTCTGTTCTCAGGCTCCTTCCAACCCTCTTTGCTGCAATGACATGGAAAGCCAATTCTGCACAGAGATACATCAGTGTGTTGCCTTTCTTCTGCAAGGAAGGGTGTGCCCAGAGGGAAGACATGTGGAATAAAACAGCTGTGGCAAGGGGCAAAACACGATTGAGACACAAAACCTGTGTAACTATTATTTCCTTCCTTCTCTTTAAATATTAGACTTTTTTTTTTCATGCAATCGAGGTAGCCAGCGTTATTTTATGACGTTGCCTAAGCCATTAGTGCACTGTGCTCTGAGTTATATTTTGCAGGCCTTTTCCTTCCGCTCTCAGGAGAGATTTTCTTATGAAGTGCTATCGCAGGCAGCAGAGCTGGGTCCTGGGCACTTCATGAACGAGTTCCTTGGGCTCTGGTACAAAGAGTGACTTTCTGACACAAGACTCCTTTGCTTCCTTACTCAACAGCAGGCAGCCCTGCAGGATGACTGATTTTGATAATAATAAAGAAAAGCACACTCTGTGCACTGGGGAAATAAGAAGAAAAGGATTTGTGAGTGGTTTGGAGTGGGATTCTTAGGGCCGGCATCCTCGTCTGAGGGAGCTGCCGGTACCAGGAACAGCAGAAAAGTGCAATAAAAAACTCAGCAATTGGGTACTGGCCAAAAACCTTGACATGTACTAGCACAAGCGTGTTGGTTTTGGGAATTTCTGGCCCTCCCAGCCCTCCTGAGCAAGGCACAGCGAGCTGAGGTCTGGCAGACATAGCGATGGCTGGTGGAGTTGCTGTCTGGAACGCAGACCCTGCTGTAGGTGGAGTAGCTGTGCCCTCAAACAGTCCTGCTTCCCCAGCTACAGGGGTTCCCTTGGGGTCTGGTCATCTGCTCAAAACCAAAGCTGAACAAAGCCTGGAACGTTTTGTCTGTTTGGAAGCATTATTTTTTTTTTTTTTCATCTGTTGAGAGGCTTAGCAGTGAGCTTGGGTGGTGGAGTATCAGTGTGGCCCGTAATTTCACATCTCTGTGATCAAAGCTTCCTGATGAGTAAAGCCTTTTTATCGACGTCAGTGATGGGAAGAAAACGGTCTTTGTTATCTCCCTGCTGCGGAGGTTGTTCATATTGCTCGGCGCACCCCAGATTGCAAGAAGCTGGGGCCATGCCTAGCTGGCAGTGCTGCTGCTGTGCTGGCAAGAGGCTGTCCCACACCTGGAGGTCTTCCAATATTAGTAAAGACCATCAAAGTAAGGAAATGCAGGCTCTCAGTTGGCTCATTAATGCCTGTGCATGTCACTTCGAAGTGGAAATAGGCTGGGTGGCTTTTGCATATTAATAGGCTTCTGATACTGGACAAAATTGTGGAGAATTTGGATGCTTCTTGACAGTCATGGGGTTTTTTTCCTTGTCTCAAATACATTGAGGGTAAACAGCTCTGCCCTCTAGTGCCATTTGCCAAATCTGTTAAATCCTAACACTTTGGTGATCCTGGGGATGCCTCACCCAGAGCACCCCTTGGAGCACGCTGGCCTGTGCCAGTCCAGGGCTGCTGTGGGCATTGTGCTGAGGGCTCTGGGAATGGCTGGACACTGGCAGCATCCAGGTAGGAAGGTTTTAGCCCCGGGCAGGGAATCGTGGCACATGCTGGCATACCCCCTGCACAGCATCCACAAGTTCATTTCTGTATTTTCACTCAAGCAACCCCATCAAGTCTGATATTTGCTTTCCCTTAATGTTATTATGCCTTTGAGAGATATGTAGAAGAGCTAAATGATGAACAACCGTTTCAACAGCTTCGCTCTTTTAGCCCCATAAATAATAAATTCATCAGGGTGAGAAAAAACATGCCCAGACACAAACACACGAAGAGCCTTTCGGAGGAAAGGGAATAAGCACAGGAGCTTGAGATCCAAATGCAGAGCTCTGTGCCAGTAAAACGGAAACTGCTTTTTTGGAGTGAGAAAGTGTCAGAGAGTGGGGATGGAGTTAATTGGCTCAAGAGGAGACAAGAGGCAATTAGAAATGTAGGCGAGTGCTAGCTGAGGTTTGAAGTGATAAGTTGCTACCTGCCTGCCTTTTAGGGAGGGCCATTAGTTTGGAGGGGATGGGGTTTTTTATTGTCTGCAAGTCCTGTCTTTAAGTATCAGCTGAGATAATTTGGTTGTGACTCAGCTTGTGTGGTGACTGGCTCCCTGGAGCTCGACAAGGTGTTTGAACCTGCTGACCAGCTTCAACTCGATGGGGCGGGATGATGTGGTTTCAAAGAGTCTGCATTTCTGGAGGTTTTGTTGGAGTAAATAAATAAATGGAACCCTACAATTCTGACACTGCTGAGAGCACTTGCAAGGTAGTGTATGTGCAGCTTTTAATAGACACCAGAAAATCCACAGTGGAAAGGACTGGGAAGGCAGCTCCATGGGCTTTCCTTAGCCCCAGTGCTTGCAAATGAGTCACTGCATCTGGAGAAGGGGAGGGTTGTGTGGCGAGGCATCGCATCCTGGAGCATGCAGCTTCCAGGGTTAATGTGAGAGGAAGGGAAGAGCTGGTTTCTTCCGCTTCGTTGGCAATTAAAATGGGCAAGCACAGCAGGGTGAGGTCTGGTGTGTGCTGGCGGAGCCCCGCAGACCCGAGTCTAATCGGCTGAAATGCAGAGCTGCCGGTACTAGCCGGGGGCTGGGGAGAGTGCTGGGATTTAATGCTTCATGCTTTGCTCTGCTCTGATGTGTTTTCCCCAATTTCTTAGCGCTGCCAGCTCCTGCCTTAAAAAAAAAAAAAAAAATAATCCTGCCTGCTCTTTCGATCAACAAATCACATGTGGCTTGATGGCAACAGCCTCTGTCAGAGGCCATGTCTCCTCTTTGGCCATGGGAACATGCATGAAGGAGCCGAGCCTGCTGAACGGGAAAGGTGGCACGTGGGTTGTCAGCACTGCTGAGTCCTCACGGTGATGGTGGAGCTTCAAGGCAGCCTCACCCCTCCTCTGCCAGGCTGGTTGTGGACCTCTGGGCTTTGCAAGGGCTCTTTCCTGGGTGCCTTTCCCAGGAGAACCGATGTGCAGCAGGAGGTTTGAACCCAGCCGGTGTCAGGATGCCAGTGCCTGCAGAGCTTCCCCCAAAACCCAGGGGTCCATAAACCTGGACTGCGTTGAGAAGATAAATGGGAAGTGGTTCACCTAGGCAACCTTAGCAATGTTTTGCTGGCTGGAGAATAGCATCTTTTTGATAACTCTGTTCTGGAAAAAATAGCCAAGAAAAATACACCAGTTTGCAATTAGTCCTTCAAATACAAGTGCTCCTGGACAGGCAGCAGAGCACATGGGCAGCTCTTTGATTTATGAAACGCTGAGACTTCAATTCTCTGATCCGTCTTAGCTTGATTTACACTGATAAGAGCTAGGGCATTTTCATAAAGTTTGATCATCGGCTTATAACCTTGTCTGAAATGTTTCACAAGCCAGCTCCCAAGATGAGATTATCTTTTGTGGAGCTGGAAATTTGTTTGGGGAAGGCTGGACAATTCAATTTGGAAGCGCTTTACCACTCAGTGGGCGATGAGGGGGGGAGGGGAGAGGGAATTAATGCAGAATTTAAAGGTACTGAATTTCTCAGCTTAACTGGGGATTGCAGTTCTTGTGTTGGCATCAAAACCATACCTACTTGACTATTGCATAAATAGGCCACCAATCTGCATGCACTGATTTACCCCCACCCTTGAAACTCAGGCAGTCTATGACAACTATTGATCTGCTGTATTTTTCTCATTGCTCTCTGAAGCAAACGAAGCCTACAACAAGATCATGCTGTCTTAGCTCCTTCCTTCTCCCCATAGATTTTGAACTTCGTTAGCCTGTCTTAAACAAATTTGACTGGGGGTAAATTCTATATTGCTGTGGTTCTTTGTGGCCCTATGTGGCTGGGCTGAGCAGGGATCTGTTAGTGCCTGCAGAGCTCCACACCAAAGATGACGAATGGAAGTGGGGGAGAAGGGAAAGAAAGAGGCATTAGTAATTCCTGAGTTAGGGAAAAGTTCAACCAGAGCTTCCCCCGGTAACTGCCAGTTCCCTTCTCATCCACCTTTATAGATCTAATCCATGTAATGCTGAACACTCATATGTAGATGCAAATACAAGGTAATTTTTCAGAGCATCATTCCTACGAGTGCTACAATTATTACAGGGTGAAATAATATAATTAGAGAGATAATAGCAAAGAGAGAGGAAAATGGAGAGGTGGGAGCAAAAGAGAAAATAAGTTTTCAGGCGAGTTTGGGAAAGAAACAGAGAGCTAATGAGTTGGAGCTCATCTAGATGGCAGCAGCAGGCATTGCTTCTCCTACCAGGAGGGGGAATGTGTGTCTGGAGAATAAAAGAGAATTTAAAAGTTGCCTGACTAGTGGATGGGGGTAGAAAGTGCTTCAGAAAAGGAGGAGGAGTGGACTGAAACAACCGAGGTCTGGTGGATCTATATGTATTTCACTTTATTCAGAGAGAGTCCTAATACTGGGCGGTGCATAAAACCAGGCTGCTTTTATCTGTCTAATCCCCCCTTCCTTTATTTTTAAACTGATGTTTGTGTTGAGCAGTTTTGGTCCTGTGGCTGCTACAGAGTGGCCAGGAAAGGAGAATGAAGGTGATGCCTGAGGGTTTGCCCGGGGACCAGCACCAGGACATGCCAAAGTTTGGGGCCATCAGTGTACCCACCCTCACCCTGTTGCCTCCTGGCTAACTGGAGTAAATTTTGGCAGCCGGCATTCTGATCCGTGGCCCTGGTGTGGGTGCAGGGTGATGCCCCCACCGCAGGCAGAGCCCTCCTGCTCGGCTGCAGTACCCCAGACAGTCAGGGTGGACCACGGACATGGGGAAGGGCAGACAGCTCTTGGCATCCTCAGGAACAAGAGGCACGTGTGTTTTATGGGCTTGTTCATCCTCTGCCCTCTTCCACGAGGCCAAACCTGGACCAGTCCCTTGGGGGGGTGGGGGGAAGTTGCAGCCTTTTGCCCCAGTGGTGCTGCCAAGCAGAGGATAATTTGCGTTTGATGTAGGCAGCTCCTTTTTCTTCTTTTTTTTTTTTTTTTTTGTGAATCCTGGTCAAGGAAGCTAATAGACCCAGCAGCTGTGTGATTAGTGGGAGCAGGTCCTGTCGTTTGCGGGGGGGGGGGACATTCATTAGTGTGCGGGGCTGCTCGCTTGGCTGGCTCTGCCCTCCCACCCCCCCCACCAGATGGGGATGGCGGTGAAGATGGACACAGGTGGGCTGCTTAGTGTGACGGGACATAATTAGGAGAGCGTTAGTTTTAGGTTGAAATAAATGGGTTGTCCAGCTGTAGCTGCTGTAGAGAGGAAGTTGAATGTTAATTAGATGCCACCAGTAATTATGGTGATTATGTATTTTTTTGAGTGGCTGTTGGGAATAGCTCGATTCACATCCAGAGGGTAATGTGAATGACGTTTCTAATCGCTTTAAGGAAGAGGGAAGGTACTTTTTTTTAAAAAAAAAAAAAACACAACCCAAGGACAATTACACTAAAACAGAGCTACAGTAGGACACAAAGAACTGTACGTAGTTTGATATAGCTCAGGAAAAATGAGTGCCAGTTGAAATAAGAGAAAATACTTTGTCTGGTGGTGCAAGTAATTCATCCTGCTTTTCTTCTACATAGGAAAAAAAAAAAAAACAGATGGTGGCAGAGATGGGACCTACCCTGTTCTTCCATCTCCTGGTGCGTTTTCTTAACTGCGAGACAAGCAGTCCTCTTGAAAATAACTATGAATTTATTTTGCTGGATTTCAGGCCTGTTTGATGCTTCCCCCGCCATGTTACACAGATAAACAAAGGTGATGCCAGTACAATTCATAGAAATTCATAGAAACAGCGATGCTTTAGTAGTCTTTCACCTGCTATTATTTGCAGACAGACAATTTTAATATTTGGATCAGAAACCTAATTTTACAGGCTTGTCCATACATAAGGCTACTCTGAAACAGTTGCTCCATGCATATTTATGTAGGCATTGCGATAAAACAAGTGCCCACATGCGAATCTCTTCAGGAATAGCTGTTGTGCTCTAAATTCAATTTTTCTTTCAGTTTTTTCTGTCAGTTGTAGATCAAGCCTCTCACTTATACCCACTAGTTAAGAAGTGAACTCATTAAGATGCCACCCACTGTGTCTGATAACCTAACTAACACCTTCGATCTCAGACAGTCTCAGCTCAAATTCACTCTTAGCATTATTTGTCAAGATTATTTGTAGAATAAATTTGCATAAATTCCCAACAAGCATGCACTGGACACTCAGATTTGTGTGGAATACTTTACTGGAAATAACTGGTGTACAAGAGTGTTGTCTTCTATGCAAACCCACTAAGTACTCCTGGGGGTTCCTCGCTTCAAGAAATAATAACAAAGGCTTGAACCGTATATGCACAAAAATGCGCAAAAAAGCCCAAGGACAGTGAGCTGATTTGCACAGAAACCCTCTGATGGGTGGATGAGGACAGTCTCCTGCGATCCGCCGGGAAGGTCCACCTAAAGCACTTGTGAGGCTGAACTTAAAAAATGCACCATTCCCCTTCGTTCACAGGGGAAATACAGTACCTCACCACCTGACCTTCCTGAAGCTGATGCTTGGAAGACCCCTGCTGCTGATGGTTTAGGTAAGGATACTATCTGTTTCCTGCATCAGCTGTGTTACTTGCTATCAGAGGCATGACTGATTTTTCTGAGTGTTGGGGCCATACCCTCGTGACTTTCAGTGGTCAGACAGAACTAAATAGATACCCATCACAGTGCCATAGTCGCCTTCTTGGTCTTGCACTGCACTGCCTACCTGGGCATCGGTCGGAAAAGTGTAATCTTTCAGCAAATGGCCAACCCCTTACCTTCCTCCAGCTTCTTTCTCTATGTGGAGGTTCTTTAGTGGTCCTTGCTCTTGTTACATGGGACCACTTACTCCTTGGGGTGTGACTAGAAGTTTATCATCCATAACAGAGCCAAAGTGTGAGTGCCCCCCATCATGAGATGGGTGTCTTCTGACAACTCTTCTCCCCTGCACCCAGGCACATTAGCATCTCTTGTCAGAAGCAGCTGTGTCTTGCTCCCATAATGGATGTAGTCGCGCGGTGGGGGAAGGATTGTAGGTCTGAGGGAGCTGGAACAGTGAGATACCGCACATCTGGGAACAAGCCTTGGAGTTGCTGAAAACTGCTGGTGGGTTGGATTTGTCGAGGAGCATAAGGTTTGTCAAAAGAAAGGCTTCATTCTTAACTGCAAGCACAACAGCCCTTGCATTCCTTAATTACTTCCATCTAGGAAAGCTGATGGTCTCTTTGATTGAACTATGTTAAACGGAAAGTAGGTGGCAAGATGAATGCTTTGCTTTTGCATCTAAAATCCCACTTCTAATTAGATGTTATAGAAGCAAGAATGCACTCTTTTTTTTTTTCCTTTTCCCCTACCCAATGAGTCAATTGAAATAAGTTTTTACCCTTTTATCTGTAGTACTTTAATTTGGTTAACAGTGAGACCCTGCATGCATTTTCTTGCCTACTCGGACCACGGTGTAAGTGTGAAAGTTGTGATGGCCTTGGTTTACCCAGTGCTCATGCAGCCTTGCTCTCTTCCAGATTCCTTCTGAAGGGTCTGCTGCTGGTTGATGGGAAGTTGTCAAAACACGTTGTGCCACATCAGAAGGAACACAGGGTAGCCCGGCACTCTCGTTCCTCTTCTTTGAGGATGAAAAGTTGACAAGTTTAAATGGACACACCATGAGCAGTAGAGTCTGGGGGAGATGGAGGAAGATCAGGAACCCTTGGCATTTTTTGAGGCTTCGAAGAATGAGACACCAAGATCATCATCTAGATATTAAGGCCTGTGTTTATAAGAGCGATTGGTTTGCTGTGCTCTCCTTGAGGACCTGGCTGAGCATCCAAAGAGGGACCATGCGCTGTCACCTCCAGCGGAGCCAGGATGGCCCAAGCCACTCTATCTGTTCTGGTGCTCTTAGCTTCACTGCATGCTAGGCCATCAACAGCACTTGCTCCATAGGAACCTTTGCTGCCCCTGTGTCTGGCAGCTTCAGTTTTCCTTGCTTGCACTTTATTCTTTTTCCTCTCACCCTGTACTTGGACACAGGGATCCTTCTCGGTCACACTAATGGGTTTGCCGCAGTCCTGATACTTTGGTGCTTCCCACCATTACCCTTTCTCTGTCTGGCACAGCTGTGGAGGCAGTGGGCCCTGCTTGCTGGCCAGGAGCTGGCAGTTCAGTGACAGAGCCGTTCCCAGGGGTAACTCTCACTATAACACAGTTTCTCTGGGTGTCTGCAGCCTTCTGGGTGAGGAGATCCACCAGCCTGAGGGTTCATTTACACAAACACCATGGGTGAGAAAATCAGCACTGTATTGGGCCAAGTTTATTTTAAATCTGAGAGGCTGCTGAGGGCTGTGTCAGCCAAGGCAGTCGCACAGGCCCTGCTGGCTCCAGAGGTGTCCTCCTGCAGCCTTGCTGCCTGCAGGCTGTGAGGACCACCTCCTGGGAGGCAGTTGTACCTGGTGTTGAGGCTTCTGGGGAGACAACCCCCCAAAGCCCCAGCCCTGGGGAACACCGCGGCTCTCCAGGCTGGGCTTGCTGGAAGCTCTCCTGGTTTGCTTGAGAGAACCGTGGTGCTACTTGGCATGAAAGACCTTCTATCCTCTTGTCTCAAAGAGTAGAGCAATGTGATGGAGGGAGGAAGGAGTAAGGCAGCTCAGAGAAGAGCTGGGTTCCCACAGAGGGCTGCGCTGAGCGCACTCATGTTCTCACAGTGCACTCAGAAGGGGTTTTAACCCTGTGATCCCTCCTGAGTGCTCATAACAGTGCCTGGTGAGGGTATCTCAGCCTTGCATGGGAAGGAACAGTTTCTGTGGGGCTGCAGAGCGTTGTCGTTGTGCTGGGGCTGGTCCCTCCTTCCTGTGGGGCGGGGGAGAGGGGGCAAGCAAATTTTTATTATTATTTATTTCTCCAAAGATTATTTTTTTTTAAACTGCTTCTCTCACTCTTGGGTTGATGGACACTGCAGACCGTGAGTGAAGGTCGCAATACCTCAAAGTGGTGACTCCAGAGCTGGTTCAGGTGTGTGCAGAGCCCTGATGCTGGCTCCTTCCCTACTAGCATGGGCACACCAGGCCCTCTCTCTGGGACACCGCTTCGGGAAACAAGAGGAAATGGCCTCAAGTTGCGCCAGGGGAGGTTTAGGATGGATGTTAGGAAAAATTTCTTCACCAAAAGGTATATCATACATTGGAACAGGATGCCCGGGGAAGTGGTGGAATCACCACCCCTGGAGGTATTTAAAAGTTGGGTAAACATAGTGCTTAGGGACATGATGTAGTGGTGGTTTTGGCAGTGTTACATTGATGGTTGGACTCGAGGATCTAAAGGTCCCTTCCAACCTAGACAATTCTATGATTCCATGAAATGTGTCATTTCCCATCTGTTCCTCAGCAGTTTCTGTGTGTGCCCACCAGAGAGCAACACTGGCACAGGGTTTTTGTCTCCAGAGTGACAAAGATAGGGATGGTAGATCTGAGTGCGAAGCCAAATCCATCTTCCCTCATCTCTTCCAACCCTATCACCTTGTCCCAAACCTCAGCTGAACTCTGTCAAGAGATCCTGCCTGGATCTTCTGTAGCAAATCCACTGCTGTCTCCAGGGAAGAGCCATGCCCAGAGTTAGAAAAGAGCATCAGTCCAGTACACAGGGCTTGGACTGATGGGGCAAGACAGAGCTTTCAGAACTCGGATGCATAAAAGTCTGGGGCTTTATGCAGTATCCTGAGTAAGTGCACAGACAAATAGTGCTCGTCTTGTAGAATCGTTTAGGCTGGAAAAGACCCTTAAGATCATAGAGTCCAACAGGTATCTCAGTGGATGTCTTTGGTGCTTGAACATGTAGTTGAGTGTCTCTGTGTGGTTTTGTATGTGAGCTACCATCCCAGCACTTGGTGTGGGAGGAAGGAAGAGACCCATGCTTTTCATGCATCCGCAGACTTTGCAAGTGTCAGCTGAACTCCAGGGCTGGCCCGAATTCCCAGGGTGGGCAGTCACATCTAGGCTTGGAGGAGAAGCTCAGCTATACATCATCAATTATATTACCTGAGCTGCTCGTGTCAGGAGGGAGAAGCAGAACGGCAGACAGGATTTATCTTGTCCAGGTCAGACCTGCTGAAGGTCCCATCCCTCTCCTCCATGCCTTTCCTGAGCCGGAGGAGCAGCCTTCACGTGTTGGAGGTGGGTGCAACAGCCCGTGGCACTGCTGAGCCACAGCCCTGGTACTTGCAGAAATGGCTTTGAGAGAAAGCTGAGGGAAGAAACAACTCCTTGCTATTTTTACCCTTGCACCAGCCCCTGGGGATTTCGATTGACAGGATTAGTTATGAAGCCAATATTATGAGTTTAACTATGAGTGAAATAACACAACTTCTGTGGGAAGCGGAGTAAAAGAGGCAATTATACAGTAGTTTAATAACAGCGCTCTGCTGGCTGGGTAGCTGAAAACTTACAGTTGACAGTAATTAGATTTTTTCATTCTTCCTGTTAAATAGCTATAAAAATTACAATAGAAATTCATCTGATTCCCTTTTATTCCATGCTGTTTTCATCATCCAGTCCATGCCCATTTGGCCTTCAGATTATTATTTTATACTTTTTTAGTGTCTGCTATTTAAGACATGCAGGAACAGGACTTAATGTTGAAAATGCAGAAAGCACCGGGAATAAGGGGGTGGCAGTAACTCTCTTCTGAGCGTGAGAAATCCAGGGCATGCTCGGATGGGCAGTGAGGGCTTTCCAAATTGACTCACTCCGCATAACAGCTGGGCTTCTAACTGCAGGAGTTACTGCAAATAATTTAAAATTACAGTAAAAATGATATGTTAGAAACCCAGCGCTCTCTTGCCTGCCTGTTACTTTAGCGTGCCCCGTGTGGATAAACTGTCGGGGGGGAGGCAGATGCTGCGGTGCATCCATCTGCACACCAGTCCCTCCCTGCCCTCTCCTCCTTTGTGGGATGGGAGTCAATGTGATGATCTGCTGTGGGGCTTCGCTCCCACCTCGGGCTCTGTGCTGGGATGGCAGCGGGAGCGGTGAGGGGTGTTTGTTGGCTGGCAAAGAGCTGGGCTCGGCACTAGTTGAGGTAAGAACCTGTGTGGTCCCTCAGGTCTGTGTGGCATCTTCTCTTCCCAGTCTCCGCTGCTCCTCTGCAGCCCTGTGGTGGTGTGATGTGTGCCGGTGTGCCGGCAGGCTGGGGCCGTACGGGCACCTCATCTCCCTGTCATTTACATCCCAAATGATGCTTACTGTCAGATGCTCTCTTTTCCAGCACTGTCCTTTTCTTTTTCACGCCTAGACAGCAGAAAGTTTTCTCTTATGCCATAAAAAACCTTGAATTACTTTAGCAACTGTGTGTGTTTCCAAACTTGCAGGGTAGAACTTGATGAGCCAGCAAATGTGTGGCGTTTCGGCTGCTTATGATCATAGCTTGAAAGCGCTACAGAGTGCAAAGGAAAGAGCTCTCAGGTTTGCTCTCATCATTGAAAGCTCAGGATGGGATATTTGCTTGGAGGCTAGAAGTATTCTTCCTCTTGCTCTCCTTTGCTGTGTAATATAAAAGAGCTAGGTATGATAAATGATGTCCTGGCCCTCATGTTGTGAAGGGGGATTGAGTGTGAGGTTTTGTTTTGCAGCTCTGGTGCCTGGTGGGATCTCTGACACATGCAGTAAATATGCTCTGCAGCCGCACACCCGACCTCGCAGCAGAGCGTGTCGCCCATGTTATTTCTTTTCCTCTGCCATGGCAGGAGCATCACAGTTCAACTTCACGTTTGTGTTTTTTGTTTTAAAACACTCTGGAGATGCCCGGAGCCATTAGCAGGGCAGAGGCCACCTCCAGGTATTCTGCTGCCCCATTTGCTTCTTCTTGTCGATAGAAATACGCTGTGCTTTTTGGCAGATGTGAATGCTCCAGATGGTACTAGGAAAAGTGCAAATGACAGATTTGGTTCCAGCCCTTCCTCGCTTTTCCTCACTTTAATAAATCCTGTGCATCTCTCTGGTAGATCTCTTTTTTTTTTTTTTTCTTTTTTATTTTTTTTTTATTCAGGGACCTTTAAAATTTCAACCCTTCTCCTTTCTCTTACCCCAGGCTCTGAGCCTGTGACCTTCAGCTCATCCCTGTGCCGTTGGAAGACACGATGCTGGTCGCTCCAGCCTGCCATCCAACGCACGTGCCCTCCAGCACGTCATCCTGGTGCTGAGATCATAGTCTGGAAAAAAAACCAAAAACCAACCCGGATATAATCCATTCATCAGTGTCCAACTGTCTCAGTGATGGGGCCAGTTGCCAGGTTTGGGCCAGGTGGACAAGGTCTCGGCACCCGGCCATGTACCGTGCAGACCTTCAGTGCTGGCTGAGACAAATGTTCCCACTGCCCCCAGGCAGGCAACATCCTTCTCCTCCAAAGCCATGGTGAAAGAGCAGGGAGGCTGAAAGGAGTCACCCTCTGGGGTTGGTCTGATCCATGGAGCACTACCTGGACCTAAACTTGCCTTGGGAGGATGAGGGTGAGGAGAGCTGTCATCTCCTCCATTAGCTCCATCTGGAATGGCATGTGTGCTCCTGATTGTGTGCTGTGCTGATGCTCATACGGTGCCCGAGTCACCACCTTGCATTAACTTATTCCAGCACATTTCCGTGTTACAAAATTAGATCCATTTTGCAAATTGCTGCTGCACTAGTAATTGAATTGAAGGATGGGGTTTTGTTGTTTTTCTTTTTTTATTTTTTTTTCCTTCTTTGCACTGGAGTAAATCAGGAATAAGTCAACAGAATCAAGCCCTTAGTGCTTTCAGCAACATGCTCATTTAAATTGGATGCAAGAGGGTGTCTGTGTTTACATTTGGCCTGCCAAGAATCTCTGTTTCAGAAACTGGCTTACATAATATGTCAAAATTGGTTTACTCATTAGCATTGCAAACTGCGTGAAACAAGCTGCAGATTGATAAACTCGCAGCAATATTTGCATCCAGAGCCGAACGGCACAGGGGGAGGAGAGGTTCATTAGGAAACGTTCCATTTCCACAAGAAAAACAAATGGTCTCCAGTTAGATATCTCAGACTTCGTTAATTTTCTGTCTTCCCAAATTTAAATAAGGATTGAGAGGGAAATGTGAAAATCTCTGTTGGCAAACGGGCAGCCCATCTTGATATTTCTTGGGCTGGTGGGCTATTTGCAGTAGAGGCTCCAGGTTGTCCAAGTCCCCTCTCCCCGGCCAGGGCTAAAGCCCCTCTGCTAGGCTCCAGCCTGCTCATGCAGCCACTGCTGCCTTGACTGGTATTTTCTCGATACCACAGGTGGGATGGAGGCTCTGGTATTATTAAATGTGAGTAAGCACAAATGGAGCAGCGTGGTCCGAAGGGCCCGTGGTGGCTGCTGCTCCTGCCTTAGCCTGGTCAGTGGGGGTGCGATGCTGCCCTGGGCAGAGCTGAGGACCACGGAGCTGAAAAAGCTCCAGGACATGTCTTCCATGGTGGGACCAATAAAACCGTTCCTTCTCCGCCACACAGTTTGTGATTTTATAGGCATCTATAAAACTGGAAGCACAGACGAGCATGAAGAGGGATCCCAGGGTAATATGAGCAAATATGCTCAGTGTAAAGCAACGCAGCAGTGAGGGGATCTAAGTGTAGTTGGAGCTTTGGGGCTCCATCTCTCCCACTCCATGGGTTTAGGTACCCTGTGGTGGGCTGGGAGCTGTGGCAAGAGATGGCAAAGCATGATGGGCAGCCAGGAGAAAAGCTCTTGTCTCGTGCTGTCCTTGTGGAGATGCCTCCCAGGACTGCTGCTGTACCCGAGGCGGGGTGAAGTTTCTCCCCAGTCTGCAGCCCTTGCTGTTACTGGTGTCGCTGCATCCCTTTCGGCTACATGGGCCATGAACTTCGTGTAGGCAGGGATTAAATCTCTTCAGGCCCAGAGTGATGTGGGAAAGCTGGCAGAAATCTGCTGGATGTGTACAGCTTTTCAGTGGTATCTCGAGTTTTGAGCTTAAATTCCGTGAAGTTTTTTAGTCTGCTTTGAAGATCCCAACTTAAAACTCAAAAGCAGAAATGTGTGACACAGCCCAGAGAGAGGTGTGGCATAACAGCGCTGGCATTGGCAGCAGCTGGTTACATGCTTGGCGATGCTGAGTGCCCTGTCTGATATTTCAGATGAATTTTTGCAAAGGAATCTAATAAAGCTGAAGAGAGCACCAGCCTGCGATGCTGCAGGGTCCCCTGTAGACCAAGAAATGTTTTGTCTGGTCAGCAAACACCAACACGTCAGTTTTCACCAACAGTAGACCTGATCCACAGAATTCATGGCATGCCATCGGTTCAGGGAAAAAAAAGCAGGCTTTGATCTCCTTACAGAGTGGAGTCCATGTTGCAGTGTTGTTTGAAGGAGCTGTGTGGCAGGACAGGTCATTGCCTGCTGTAATCCATCGTGCTCTGGCTAAAATTGCATCCTGCATGCCCACATCCCACACGAGAGCCCAAGTGGGCACGTGTTTTAGAGAGCTGAGACATGGCAGCTCCCAGGGGCGCCTCTGGAAAACTATTTTAGTGGAAGTTTTTCAAAGTTTTCAGAAGACTCAGTGAGTTTAAGTAACAGCAGTTGTTAGCTGTGGGAAGGGAAAATAAAATTATCTTACTGGAAAATGAAAATGAGAGGTGGTTGCATTTCACTTACTGTCACACCTTGCAGCAAGAGGCTGGTCACCATGAGATACAGCAAGTTTCAGTGCCAGCTGGAGAGCTGAATGCAATGAAAAAGGCCACGAGCAATGAGATGTCTCAGCTGGGGAGCTCAGGCAGGCTGAGCATCCTCCTGCCATCCTCAGCCAACGTGTGGGAGCAACCCAGGCACCCGCAGGCTGGAGGAGAAGAGCTTTCCCAGATGTGTGGGAGAGCCAGCATCGCCTCTTGTGTTGATGCAGCACGTGGCAAGTTTTCTGTGGTCCTCAGTCACCTCTGCCCATCGCTGGCTTTTGGTTGTTGTTCTTCTTTGGGTCTACGTTATTCCTACAAAACCTCCTCTGGGCCACCCTGTCTCTTCCAGAGGTGGCAAGGGAGGAGGAGTGAGATGTGTGAGCCCTGTCCTCGGCGAGGAAGGCACAGTTGGGACACAGGCAGTGTACAGAGTAGCAGGCAGATGCTCTCACATAGGTTTGAAATCCACCAAAGCAGCAGAGCAGTGCTTCAGCCTGGAGAACTCTCCCAGCACCACGGTGTCTCCTCACTACAGCATCAGCTGGCGTCGGGTTGTATCTGTTGGAAACGTGGGGCCACATCATCGGCAGTGACATCTGTCAGTGTGGCAGCGCAGCTCCTGCTCGTGGGAAAGGGGCCCGGAGGTTCAGCGCTTGTAAAGGGCTGTCAGAGCCTCCTCTGTGCCAGGATTGTGCTAGAAGTGCAAGTCCCCAGCAGATGAATTGAATTATCAGGTTAATTCAGTCTCCTTGGTTTTGTCTTCGGGATTTTCCCTGTGAATTCCAGCTCTTCTCTCACGGTGTAAATCCCAAGCTGCTGGGGAAAAGCAATTGTGCTCCAATTTTGCTGTGTTGAGAACTGTTGTCACCCAGCAGGTGTTTCTGTATGCCAGCATGTAACTTCTGTCTCCAAATAAAAGAGAAAGTTTGTCTCGTGTCTTATCCATTAAGTCACATGTATTTGAATATCTTTAATGCAGTGTGTGGAAAAGAGGGCAAAAAGAGTGATAAATCCAGGGCTGATAAAGAAATGGTGCGGAGTGTGATTCACAGTCTTGGTCACACCAAATGGCACTGGGGCGATGGGCTGGGGATGGTGGAGGCTCACGGGGCAAGGGCAGAGCCGGGCACCTTGGCAAGAGGGGTCCCTGGGTCCGTAGTGTCCTCTTAAAGGGCTGTGGTCCTGAGCACAGAGCGGAGAGGTGAGACCAGCCTGAAACCCCTTTCCTGATGGAGCATGGGGGGTTGTGTCTTTGTAGAGCTGCTAGAAGCAAGTGTGGCATCTTCCCAAAGAAGCGGCATGCGTTTGTCACCGACGTGTCCTGTGTGCAAGCGGGTGCCTGTATGTCAGAGGCAATGAACTTGCCTCCTGCTACCTTCTCCTCCTCCTCTTTCCAATAACAAAAAAGGTTTTGTTTGGATACATGAGGTAGCACAGAAATTTTCCCTTTTGGCACAAGGGAACCCATGGGTTTCCCGTAGCTTTGCTTTGATACACAAAAAGGGGCAAAAGCCCAAATTCCAGAAGATGCTTCGGAGGTCTGGTCCTGTGCAAGCACAGGAGGAGCTCAGTGCACATTAAAGCATGGAGGGTCTGAGAGGTCTTTTGCCCTTTCTGGGTGGGCTCCTTGCTGTAGCTCTGGGGCAGCTTTCTGAGATGCAGTGAAAGGTGTCTCAAAGTACAACAGAGAGTCCAAAAAGCCCCCAAACCCAGCAATGAAACCGTGCCCTTTGATGGCCAGAGGTTTGGAGGCTTTTTAAGCTTAGTACAACTTCATGCCAGAACTGTGAACTGTTCCTTTCCTGTGGAGCACACCCAGGGAACGCAGCGATGCTGCATCAGGGGTGGGGAGGAAGGGGCTGCATCTCCCAGCCCGCCGTGGTGGTACCTGCACCACAACAAAGCAATCAGCCTCTCGCCGAGGGGAAAGTATTTGCTTTCTCTACTTAGGCTGTGTGTAGTCATTGTCTAATAATATGAGCATTTTGCCATCCCTCTGCAAATAGGGCTGAGGCTGCTGCCTGATTGGTATATCATCTCACTTTCTCTCGGCATTGATTTTCTTGCTCTCCTTATTTGCTTCATAAAAAGCGAGGCAAGGAGCTGGTGCTCGCTCACTCCCTCTCCCTCCCTCCCTCCTTCCCTCCCTCCCTCTCTCTCTCTCTCTACTGTGAGAAGCTTTTGGGAGCCTTTATTTTTAGTATGAGACAAACCTTGCTTTATTTCAGGAGACGCAAGTTGGATTATAAATCCTTTTGTAAATGTGTATGGTGATATTTGCTCCGGTAAGTTATATGCATCTCTATTTATTTGTGTAACTGCACTGTTTGGGGGAGCAGTGGGGTTTTAGAGGAATTGTGAAGCCAACAAAATTGTTTTTAGGTTTGGTTTCTTTGTACTCTCATGCTGAGCCCAACTGTTCCATGGTTTTTAGATACGTTGAAATATTTTGGTTTGTGTTTTGCTTTGCAGAGGGGGTGCCTGCTTCGAAAACTTGTTTTGCACTTCATTTTACAGCAGGAACGGGAGAGTGAGGATTAAAGGAAAGAGGAATTCTGATTTATCATGTTCCTTCTAGCATTTTAAATCAAAGATGCCTCAAAAATAAGGCAGCAATATTTGATATAAAGAAAAAATCAGTAAGGGTTATTTAATATTGATCAAGCTGAAGTACGAATATCTGGCTGCATATTACCTTAGACAGATCAATCTAAAGTATAGCAGGTTGGCAGCAACATGCTCCTCATCAAAATGTGTTCATGAAATAAAGAAAACCTTTAAAGTAATTAAGAAAACAGCTTTTTTTTTTTTTTTTATTCAGAGTGTAACATCATCGATGCAGGTCGATAGACTGTGGCTCTGACTTTCTACTCCCTGCCTCTGCTTTGTACGGCTGAGCAGCCTCATTCCTCAGCGCTCTCGGCTAACTTGGAGACCTGTTACCTGTAAATAATAGCGAGGTGCAGTTATTTATCTCTCCCCCTCATAGCTCCTGGTGTGCTTTCCAGGCAGTACAAGACAGGGATTGTAATAGTCTGGCCGAGGCAAACAAGACGTATAGCTGTAATACTTTCGGACTACATAACAAATAACTTGAATTGACAGCACTGTATTGATTTATTTATTGGCAATTTGATTATTTCACACTCGGGTCGTATCCATGGGAGTGGATCGCTTTGGTGTTTCAGAAGTCTTTAACAACTCCAGCTGTAGCACAAACTGGAGCTGCTATGAGAACATGCTTGAGTATATACCTGCTCAGAAAATCAACATATTAGACCCAGAATAATCTACCTACTCTCAAGATACCAAGCTATACTAATAGATAGATAAAGTATACTTAAATAAGGTGTTAGAAGACTGTAACTGGGTTTATTAAACCCACAGGAGAGGGTGTCTGGCTGTCCAAGGTAAACCCTTCCTGGGAGAAATTTCATATTGCCATTAACTGCTTAGTCATTTGGACCAGTTTAATTGTTCCTGGTTTTTTGTGTGTTTTTTTTTTCAAAGTGGAGTAGTTGCACTTGCTTGAAGAGCAGCTGATGTGAATGTTGTGCATCATGCCCCTCCACTGCGGGCTCAGGAGCTCTGCTGGGGTCTGTGCCCCGGCTGCCCAGGGTGTTGGACAGGCGAGTCCACGTACTCAGTTCTGCTTCCTTCCCCAAAACGTAGCAAATAGGCACCCAGTTCAGTGGCTTTTTGGTTTTTGCATGACTGCTATTTCGTAAGTACCGGCTGAACGTATGTGCTCGGCACAGGGCTAGAGAACAACAAGGTATGGAACATGGAACAATAACGGTCTTTTTCACATTCATTTAATTCCTCAGGTGGGGAGGGCATGAGCGTCAGAGCAGTGCACATCTCACACGCTTTCTAAGCATAATCCTGCTTGCCTGAGGCCAACGTTAAGCATTTCTAACCACCTTGGTATCAGTCCCTCAGGTCAGCAGAAGGACGATGGTCAAAGTGCTCATTTGGGTGACCCTGGATGGGTAGCGTGAACCAAGGAGCACGATTCCTGCTTCCTGCCCCACAAAACTAAAAGCTTGGGGTTTCTGTGCCATGCAACTCTTATCATAGCAGGGGTGCCAGACTGCCCTGAAAGCTGGGCATGCGCTGGCTTGTTAAGAAGCCAGTTTAGCTCATCTTTATTGATTTGAAGCAGGAAAAGTGACCAGGGATGGCTGGTTTGACTGCAGGCAGGGGGAGATCTCACTCCTGTCCCCAAAGGCAGGTCGCCAGTGGTGAAGGGTAAGGCACAAAGTGAATAATGTGGTTAAGTCCATCACTGCAAGACTTTCCCTTGGTACAGGAGTTTGTGACTGACCAGAAATGATCCCTTTGTCCCTACATGCCATCTCTACAGGATACTGCTGAGGCAAACTTGGAGGGACAGGAGAGCTTGCCCTGCTCCTCATGTTGTACATGCAGAAGTCTTCAGTGTTCAGGGTTTTCCATCTGTTGCATTTTCCCCATCCTAGCGTTGCAATGTGTGGTGGTCCTTCATCTCCAGCTACTTGGTGGTAGCACATCTGGGGGCAGCTTCTCCCCAGTGCCATACCCCCAACCACCACTTGCTTCTCAAGACATTGGAGCAGCCTCTGCCACCTTCTCAGGACTGTGACATCCTTTCTGCAGGATGACCTCTGGCTGATGTGCAAGCCAGGGCTTGGTGCAGCCGCTGGGACAGGTTCACAGCCTGGTGCTTTGCAAGCTACTGGGGATGAAAATGTGAGATTTGTGGCAGTGGGATGGAGAATTTGCTGCCCTTTTCTAGCAGGTGTATCAAGGTTATCCTGCATCCTGGAAAGCTTCTTTTCCTTTGAGACCAGTTTCCTTGTGTACTCCTCTAGCAACTCAAACAATTCCTAGAGAATTTCCTTAAACTCTTAAAAAATTGATTTCTTGAATATCTGGCTTCTCCTGAATTCCAGATACTCTTTTCTTAGCTAAGTTTTTGGAAGACTTCATGAGTACTTCCATCACCTCTATTAATCCTGTTCAGATCAATAGGTGCTCTACAGGGGGAAAGGTATTTGTGTTGATATTGGATAGCAGCTGCCTGTCACTGCTGGTGGTGGCATTTTTTTCTTTATGTCTGTCTTGATTAGGAGTTCCTGTATGATTATATGACCCTTTTTTTTTCAGGGAATATTTCCTCCTACATAGGATGGCAGATGGCAGCTTGACCTAGAGGTTGGTCTTTCCTGATTTTGCCTGCGGGCTCTCTTCCTTTCACCGAGCTGAGCACAAGTAGTAGCATGTCAATGCAACCCATTTGTGTGTGGTGGGCTGGGGGCTCAGCCCAGCTGATCGGAGCAGAAATGGGGTCCCTGGGTCTCTGCCTGAGCTCTATCTGGGTGGGTACCACTGCGGGATGCTGGAGGGTGTGAGGACACCCATGAACTGGGGACAGACAAGAGCCACATCCCTGTTCAGTACATCCCTGCTCCTTCACCGGGAGCCGGCGTGGGCAAGATGAAGAGCTGCTCCCTGCCAGCACCGCACATGCGTGTCCATGCACAGGGGAGCCTGGGCAGGCCTGAAGGAGAGACTTAGCTCCTGGCCAGGGCGTGCGGTGGTGAAATGCCAGCACGGGAGTAGCTGGAAGGTGCCCATCGGTGTGTCTGGGCTGCAGGTGAGGTTGGGGATGGGGACTCATGCTCCTGGCTGGGCTCAGCAGAACTGTAGAGCGCTTGCACAGTTCTTATTTAATTCAGGGTCCAGTGCAGATGGAAGGGCTGACTCTGCCTGTCCTTGGTTTGGAAATGTGATTGTTGCCCTTCTCCGAGAGGATGCTCAGAGCCCTCGAACCTGCAGTGAAACTCCTTGGTAAGCAAGCTCTGGGGCCAGAGACGTGACGATACTGTGAAACTCTTCAGCCGTCCTCTCCTGTCATGTACAACCTCTTATGGTGGAGGAGAAAAAAAAAAAAAAGGAAAGGAAGGAAAATGAGAAAGACGTGCTGAGCCCTTCTGTAAAGACAGGGGAAGAGACAGGTGATCAGCATGGGGTGCTGTATCTGCAGTGCTGTGCCTCTCCTCTCCTCTCTCTCCAAACTGTCGGGTGCTGGGGCTGTCTCTCTGTCTGTCCGTCCGTCCGTCTGTACATGGGCTGGCTGGAAGGGCCCTGCGCCACCTGAATGGCTGTGCAGCGGCTCATCTGTCACTAAACTTCCCCAGCACCATGGCAAAGCAAATATGCTGCAGCAGGCTGGGAAGCTGTAAACATATGGGCACTAACAACAGATTAAGTGAGTGATTTAGTCTAAGGGGCTTGGTAGATTACCATAAAATGTATCTTAATTAGAAAAGCAATCAAACTTGCACAGAGTCAATGAGGATGAAATGGCCCTGTTGGCAACAGGGAGCATTCGGTCCCCTGTGCCAGGGGATGGGGATGGCAATGGATGAATATCGTGCCCACCTTGGGGGGTTTGCTGTGATTTGCCCAATCCAGCTATGGGTAGAGGGTACTCTCATGCTGAATTATTTGTTCTTTGACCCATGAGACCATCCCGCAAACTGCTCAGAATGAGACTGATGTTGAATTCGGACTCCTTTAACAGCATTAACAAACCAGAAACTGCTGAAGGTGAAAGAACAGAGCATTTGCACATTTTCCTTAAAACTGTGTGCAATTACCCAAAGATATATTTGAGTGTTTGCCATGTATAGCACAGCTAGTCCCAGATAAAGGATTGGGGCTTCTAAGTGCTACCATAACACAAATAATTAATAAGTCTATCTCCCTGGCTGTGTCCTCATCTTTTTAGTGTGCATGGCCATAATTAGCTTTCACCTGATTCTGAATTTATAGCATGTTCAATTGCCTTTTTCCTTCTGCTTGTGTTTTCTTTGCTTCCTTATTTTATGGGCCCTGGTTTTATTCCACAGGCCTGAATCTATAGATAAAAAAAAAACCTAGATAATCATCTCCAGCAGTGCAGATACAAAGATTACAACAGCCAAAAACGTATTGATGCATTATTGGTTTTATACAAGTGCCTGCTTTTTTCCGGGGTCTGGGAGGATTTGAAGTACATTGGGAAGTGGCACAGAAGATGTACAGAAGCTGCTAGCAGTTGAGAGAAAGGAAGGGACGTCTGGTTATTTCAGAATTAAGTGTTTTGAACCACGAAGGAAATGGAGAACATTCAAGCAAGGTTTCTGCCAAGGTTTTATTGTTATCTTTGTCTAATGTTTAGAAGCAGGCATGGCTGCAGATTTCAGGGAACATGAATTAAAGGGTGTGAAAAGAGAAAGAGAAAAGCAAGAGGTGAGGAGTAGCACGGTAAGAGGGAGGATGTAGAGGAAGCAGGAAAACTTAAACTGTCCAGATGAAGTATGTCAGGAGCTAGTGAGATAAGGAATACTTTTTTTAGTTCAAATTCCTAAAAATGTTCGTGTTTGGGTGTTGCTTGTTATGATTAAGTGTGGCGTGGGGAAAGAGTGCAGTGCCATCTCTGGGGACAGAGTTTAAGAAGAGTGTCAGAAAAGAAGAGGAAAGGAAGGTTTTAATTTTAAAAATGTTTCTTGCTCAAAATGTTCCCTCTGAATTCCCAAAGCTCAGCAAAGCAAATGTTCATTTATAGCCCATCGTTTTAATTATTAGAAAATAAATTATTTTTACCATGTGGGCTGATAGTTTAGCCAGGAGCGAATTATTCTTCCAGCCTTTTGCACAGAGGTGGGTGCCGAGGTCAGAGCCAGCTCCAGTGGAATTTTCCATCCAAAACTGGTTTGAGATGAGCTGATGGGTCCTATGTTTGGATCTCACCTGCACAGGATGCCAGACAGAGCTCTGGTATGGAGGGCTTGAGCCATCCCCCATCGTAAAAGGTGCCATGGCAAGGCTGGGTACAGAGCAAGAAGGGGACATCTGTGATGATGACACCCCTAATGGGCCTCAGTGACCAGGGCTGGGTGGTCCCAGGAGGGCTTTGCGGATGTACTGCCTAGAAAACCAGCTGTGCTTTTCCAAATGCAGAGTCTTCGTTCCCAGTGGTCCTGTTGTAAAGGCATTGTGAGACTGTAAAAAAAGGAAAAAAAACGGCCAGACATCATCTGAAAGAGTGCGACTGGGTGTGTAAGAAGGGGTGGGAGGCCCCATTGCTTAGCATTTTGAAAGCACTCTCAAATCCCATGGGAAAAAGCTGTTGCACCAGGTTATTAATCCCAAAGGTTTTGTGGATTCCTGCCCAGGCTAAGTAATTTTCACCCATTTCCCTAAATCTGCTTGAGAAAGCAGAGCTGAATGCAGGCATGGATGATGCGTGTGGGGACGGACGGGGGTTGGACAGGCAGCAGATGACACCAAATACCAGCACACAGCATCACGGGGAGCTGAGAGGAAGCTACTAATGGCCTCTGATGAGCATGGACGTGATAATAATGAGGTTAATGCCCTTTCATTCACCCAGAAACATCTTGGCGAATGTATAATCCCTGCTAGTCAATGGGCAATCATTAGGTCATAAATAATACAACGTGACTGAAGGACAGGAGCCTTTCCTGTAGTAATAATTTTCAGTCAGTGCTGACCCAGGGAGGGTTTTGTTGCAGCCCCCATGCTGTGCCACGCTGCGGGGATGGAGCTATCAGAGCACTTTCTGGTTGGAGGAGCGCTCCCACCTCTTGTTTCTGCTGCCTGCATCTGCCATCAGAGCAGGCAAATGCTCCACCGGAGCCCAGGTCTACCAGGTGGTTCTGGGAAAGAGGAGCTGGAGCTAATGGAAAGGTGAAAGACGCAAATTAGATAATGAGGCAATTACAGCAGTCATCAGATGGTGCTACCAGGGCTGTTGACCTGCTGAGCGGTGCCTGGTGGTCATGCTGGGAGAGCTGGGGATGGGGATAGCTTCCCTGGTTGGGAGACGTGCCTGTTCTAGTCCCAGTCTGGGGTAGATGGTGTGTGCATCGTCTACAACAATGCTTTGGCAAGTTGGGTTTGCAGTCCCCTGCCATCCAATGCTGTGGTGGAGAAGGTATGGTGTAGTCTTGGTGGTTGTTGAGCCCCTGAGGCCATATGGACCATCAGGGGTTTAGCAACATTAAGTTTGTGGGCACTTTCCCTTATCAGAATGCTTCCCATGTGTGGATGTCGCTCAGCCATAATTTAAATCCCTGTGTTTATTAGAGGGAGTAAATCCTATGTAGTAATAACTTGGATCATGGTCTGTGTGCATTTATGTTAGATCATGGGCCATTTTAAACCCAGATGCTTTCAAACCTACCAAGTGAGCAAGGAAATGAGCAACCATCCAACCTTTTTTATTTTATAATTAAATGTTTACACTTGTTACACAATAAATCCCATATAATCAGCCTGTAAAGCCTGCACAAAACCTGTATTTTCAAGAGGGAGCAGGACCAGAATTACATTTATGCATGAATCTGAGTGTTTGCTGCGTTGTTGAACCTTACCTGTTAATAAAATAAGAATTAACACCGCCTGTTAGAAAACCTCTTCTTTACCTGACCGTGGCTTTCCTTGCTTTTTGCCTGTGGTTTGTCACAGGTGATGCCAAAGCAGCTCATGAGATGATGTGGGCATGCAGGGGTGGCTGGCATGGGCAAGAGGAAGGGGACCCAACCAGGGGGTGGCCACTCTCCTAGGCTGGCACCTGTGATGTTCTGGGCACTGTCACAGTGTGGATGCTGGTAGAGACCACCATCCACCATAGATGTCTTTTGTACCAGCAGTCGAGGACTGGAGAAGTTTTCAAGCCCCAAATGGAGTGCATGTCTCTGCTGGAGTGATATATGTCACAACATGAGTTATTCAGGGATCATATGTACAAATCTAAACAAATCTGTCCAACTTGTGCTCCCACCTCCTTAAAAGAAGAGGGTACGAATGTGGAGTGGCAAAGATTGCAGGGGAAGAGCTGTAGCTTCCAGACTGCTCTACAGCTGAGGCAGAAAAGGGCTGCAGGCTGTAAATGCAGCAGAAGACCTGCTCTGTGACACATCCCAAACGAAGCAGTGTACACCCACTAATTACCCCAGGTACTTGTACATCTGTCCGCATCAAGTATTGATGTATTTTGTTTCATAGAAGACTCCATGACAATCTCTCAATGTCCACACTCAGAAAGCGATTTATACAATAAATAAATAAAAAAAAAACAAAAAACAAACCAAAACCCAAACCTCAGATCCTTGTAAATGTCTTCAATTATCACAAACCTTTGACAAATGGTTGGAGGGCCTGGAAGAGCCTAACATCTCTGCCCCGCCTGTGTAAGTAGCTTTGTCCTCCTAAAACCTTTCATTTCACAGAGTCCAAGAAGAGATGCTCTAAATATGTCTTTATTTTCTGCTTGTTAACTCTTCCATACATGCTGCCAACCTTAGCATTAGCTTTCAACTTTATGGCTGACCCATTAAATACTGGATGAAACACATCTCATCAGCTTGCATTACATTTTGAACTTAATAAATAGGAAAGGCATTACACAGATTCTGTCTGGCCATCTGGAGGAACAATGTTCTTTACCTCAACGAATGGCTATCTAATCCTCTCATATACAGTTGGGTTTTATTCTATTAAAATATAATGAGAAAAGACTACCATACCATTATGTGGTGAAACTAAATGGGATTTTTAGAATAATCAATGAAAGATGAATACAAAAGATAAAGGTTTTCTTCAAAGAAAAAGAGAGAAAATTGTCTCCTTGGGATTAAAGTATTGTAGAACCAAATTATAACATGATCTTTACTCACTAAAAATACCCCAATTTCATTTCCATAAATCTTTCCATTAAGAATCAAATTAAGTATTATTATTTCTTCATTTTAAAAATGCAAGGCCTTAAATGAAATGCTGTGCTTTAAATGGAGGATGTTGCAGGGTTGCTGCCCACCAGAGTCAGGTCTATCTGGCCGGCCCTAAAATGCCAAGCAGAGGTTTGCTGCTGCAAATGTCCCGGCAAAGACCCCAGCCAAGTGAGGAGGTCTTGGAGCATGTTGGTCTCATCCAGGTGGTTGGCAGTGGCTGGGGACATGGTGGCTCGTGCTGTGTGGGTCCTACTGGCCTCGGGGTTTGGAGGATGTGGGTGTTTTCCAGCAATTGCTGTCCTCACCACATGGCACATGTGAGAAAGGGTCTCATTTGCTTAACTCAGTGTGAGGTCTTACAAAATTGTTGATATAAAGATTTTCCCCCAACACAACTGTAGTTGCATTTCCATTCCCCTTTCAGAAGATGCTGGAAAGGTTAAGTCTGATAGCCAAGTGAAAGCTAGGAGGTGCTTGTTGTGAGATCTGGACCGGCTGTGTGTGGTGACACCAAAAGCCCTTTCCCAGCTGCCATCACATCCTGGAGGTGCCCATGGTCTGCAAGTGCCTCCCAATGTGGGACAGTGGTCCTTCAGCAGTGTGCTAAAACTGAGGCACTGCTGGGGTCAATGTCTGGGCGGTGTTCCCCAGATGGGGCACATGAGGTTCTTCAGCCCCCAGACTCTGAGATGTTCCCTCATCCTTGGGGTTTTCCCTCTATGCAGACCAGGTCTGGGCAGGCAGAGAATCATTCTTTGTAGTACTGCTGTTTATTTTTAAGGGGGCACACTAAATCGCAGCAATTAGTGGACAATTGCTTTAGGGTTTATTTCTCAGCAGGAGCAGAATATGTTTCAGCTTTCTCCCTGTGTAGCTGTTGGAGGAAAATGACTCCTGCTAGTCATCACCTACTCCCCCAGCACCGCGTCAGCTGCGACGCTCTCCACCTCCAATTCATCAACCAGTCAAGTTGATATAATTAGGAATCCCAAAGTCAATAATCTGATAATCTCCAGTGCACAAAGGCTTGTATGTAGGAGAAGTGATTCCAGGAAGTCTGCAGCTTTAGATCCACGCAGGAAAAATGCCAGGTTTTAAAAAAGAAACAGGCAGAGACCTGGAGGAGAGAGTGCTTCCTAATCCTTCACTGGTGACACATTTTGGGCCATCAGCTCTGCTGTAAATGTTTTCCCATAGTCATTTGGTGGCTTTGAACCTTCCCTTTACAGTCTTAATAATAATGTTCAATTACTGGTTCTGCTCTATAAATAAATAATCTCCCTTTAACGAGACGCTCTGCTGGGTGAGGGACGCCAGCTGCAGGGGGGGGACGTCTCCGGGGCCGTGGGATCGGCGCGCCCCCTCCCCGCTCTCCCACACGGCATCGGCCTCGGTGGGGCCAACTGGAAACCAATATAACATTTGGCAAATGTTTTGCAGACTCTTTGTTACGGCAATCTGGAGAAAGGGAAGCCTTACACCCAGAAATAATGCCAGAAAAAAAAAAAAAAGATGTCTTTTGTAAAACGCTTTGAATGTGAGAAGTGACTAATAAAAGAGTAGGTGTTTCAAATATTTCAGGTTGCTCTTTAGGAGTGTCAGGAGTTCCACTCAGCTTCCCAGTGTTAGGACAGGAGTGGGGGACCGGGGGGGACCTCTCTGGGAAAGAATCCAGAAGGTTCCTTCCCATTTTCCTCCCTCAAGCTCGAGTGCAAGCATTGAAGGCCAACCCACATAGTGAGCTGTGTGTCCTCACAGCCTGTTTTTGGCCACCACAGCTCCAGGCAAGATGGACACGGTTTCTTTTTAAGATCTCAGCACCCTGAAGGAGTCACCGAGGAGCTCTCAGGCAGAGCGGGGATCTCTCCTTTGCACCGGGTTGAATTTGGGGTGCACCCTGAGGGTGGCTCCATCTATTCTGCCAGTGAGCTGCCAAAGGTTGCTGCACGGGGCGGACGTGCTCCCGGAAAAAGCCAGTGGCTTATATAAAAGTTTCATCAATTTTAAATGACAGTGTTATCTTCCTCCCGGGATGTTTGAGCTGTAACATGCTCTACATAAACCTTTTAACTCGCCTTGTCAGGAGCCGTTCTGCCTTCTTCTGGTGCGCACGGCGAGCCTGTCGCTCAGCAGGCATTGAGGGGAATTGTCGGAAAGCCAAACGCGGAGAAGCGATGGGAAATCATCCCATTTTTCCTTTCCACAGCGGGATGAGTGATGCCCGGGGTCGCGTGCCAACTGTCTGATGCACAGCTGGGACTTCAGCTCCCCCAGGGCATCACACACCCCCAGCCCCCAGGCACCGAGGACGGCTGGGCTGAGAAGCGAGGAGACCAGCCTTGAGTCTGGATAAATAACAGCCCCTGAATGCTGAATTAGAGGATCCATTGCCATTGCGTTGAAGCCTGGCATCAGGAGGAGGAGGGTTCCCAGCTGATCCCCTAAATCAGCTGATGAACCTTTGCCTGCCCTGAGCTGGTGTGAGGAGCACGTGCTCTGCTGGAAATGTTATTGCTGTTTTTTTTTCTCAGAGTGCTAAGGAGCCAACTGATCTTTAAAACATGCTAATCTGACAGTGAAGGCTGTTTATTGTTACACGGCACCATAATAAATATCATTTCAGTTGGTTGAGTTAGACTGCCAGATTTACCTGATTTCCTTACAAAAATATACCAATTTTTGCATATATATATTTTTATATATATTTTATATATATATAAAATATATAT
>JAOTQQ010000003.1:8061393-8097887 GCA_026546715.1 Gallinago undulata
TTGGTGTGAGGGTGTCAGAGCCCTGGCAGAGGCTGCCCAGAGAGGTGGTGGAGTCTCCTTCTCTGGAGACATTCCAACCCCCCCTGAACACGTTCCTGTGGGACCTGCTGTGGCTGGGGGTTGGACTGGGTGATCTCCAGAGGTCCCTTCCAACCCCGTATGATTCTGTGGTTCTGTGAAAAGTTGGGAAATCTTTGAAATCCTCAGCCCTGGGACGAGTTCCTGCTGGCCCCGACACGGCCAAGAAAGGCAGAAGGTGGAATCTGGGCGGCTGGGGAAATCCCTAGTTTTCGGTCCTTTCAGCGTGTCTTTTGTAAGGAGTTCAAAGGGAGGATTTTCCACTGCGGGGAATGAATGTGTGTCAGGAGCCCATTCCGAGCAAACCTGGGACTTCATGGCTGGATTTTCTTTCCAGGTGGAGAGCGATTACTGCCTGTTACTGGCCTTGCCCTGCGGCAGGGACCAGGAAGACGTCGTGAATCAGACGGAGTCGCTGAAAGCCGCCTTCATCAGTTACCTGCAGGCCAAGCAAGCTGCAGGGATCATCAACGTCCCCAACCCCGGCTCTAACCAGGTATTCACAGAAAAAAAATAATCCCAAAATTAAACCAAATCGATAGAAGCCTCCCTCCCCTCTGCTTAAGGTTGTAGTTGAGCTGCTTGGTTTTATTATTCAAACAAAATCCTCACGTTTATCGTGCTGGTTTCTTACGTCACCCATCAAAACCCTCTGGAATTACTGAAGATGACCTGCAAAGATGACCAAAAAAAAAAAAACCTCCCCCAAATCTATCTTCAGTTTGTTCACAGCTCCACGTCTTTGGCTGAAAACAAAGCAAATCCATTTTCCAGCTCTTTTTCTGTGCTGGAGGTGAATTCCTCATTTCCTCCTCATCTCCTATCCCAAGTTTTCCAGGACACCTGGTGTTTTCTCGCTCTTGGCCAATATAAAGGCAAAATACTTGGGTTTTGTGATGGGGAGAGTTTATTCCAGCTGCCATCAAATCAAATTTAATCTCTTCCCTGGGTGTAACCAGCCCAGAATGAGGGGTCAATGCTCAGAGGGACCATTGAAATGATAATGGGGAATTTTTTGCCTTTCCCAATAAAACCAGTGGCTCTTACTTCCCTGGTGTGGGAAAGACTCACCTTGGGAACTGCACATCAGGCTCTGAGCAGCATCTCCTTTTTTATACAAGTGCACCCATTTCTGAGCCTTTAAGCACCCAAAAAATCATCCAGATGACCCATTTTAAACCATTTTAGGCCATGCTCATCCTGTGTTTTTTTTAATCTGGTCTTTTCTCACTCTTGGCCCCTGTAAAGACGAAATCCTTTGGGTTTGGCGATGGGGAGTGTTTAATCCAGCTGCCATCGAATCAAATTTAAGTTTTTTTTCTGGATGTAAACAGCCCAAAATGAGGGGTCAGTGCTCGGAGGGACCATTGAAATGATAATGGGGAATTTTTTGCCTTTCCCAATAAAACCAGTGGGTTTTACATCCCTAGTGTGAGAAAAACTCCTCACCTTGGGAACCACATGTGAGGCTGCTGAGCAGCATCTCCTTTCTTATACAAGTGCACCTATTTATGAGCCTTTAAGCACCCAAAAAAATCATCCAAATGACCCATTTTAAACCATTTTAGGCTGGCCCTCACCAGTTTTTCTCTCACCCATGGTTCTTTCATCAGGTGTTTTCTCACCCTTGGTCACTTTAAAGACAAAACCCTTTGGGTTTGGGGATGGGGAGCGTTTATTCCAGTTGCGTTGCTGCATCAGATCAAATTTAATCTCTTCCCTGGGTGTAACCAGCCCAAAATGAGGGGTCGGTGCTCGGAGCAACTGCTGAAATGATAATTAATGGGAATTTTTCTGCCTTTCCCAGTAAAACCAGTGGTTTTACATCCCCGGTGTGGGAAAAACTCCCCACCTTGGGAACCACACATCAGGCTCTGAGCAGCATCTCCTTTTTTATACAAGTGCACCCATTTCTGAGCCTTTAAGCACCCAAAAAATCATCCAAATGACCCATTTTAAACCATTTTAGCCCATCCCTCACCCCGTTTTCTCTCTCACTGATATTTTTCTGTGTCCCCCCCCCCTCCCCCCGCAGCCTGCCTACGTTCTGCAGATCTTCCCACCCTGCGAATTTTCGGAAAGCCACCTTTCCCGCCTGGCCCCGGACCTCCTCGCCAGCATCTCCAACATCTCTCCTCACCTGATGATTGTCATCGCGTCGGTATGAGCCGTTTCCCCGCTTTACCGAAACTTTTTTCCTTTTGATTTTTTTCAGTTTTTTTGTTGTTGGTTTTTTTTTTTTCCAAGGCCCTGCAGCAAAAAAAAAAAAAATCAAAACCAAACAAAACAAAAAAAAAGCCCACAAAAACCATACACACACATCAAAAAATTTTAAAAGATCAATAAAAATAAGAGAGAGAGAGAGAAACAAGAAAATGCTGCCAGACAACCAGCCTCCTGCCCCCAAACCGGCCTCGATCAAACTGTTGCTGGGGGGGTGGCCGTGCTCCCCCCCCCTCGGATGTTTACATATTGCTTTAGCTTACGGACACCTGATGCACTCGGCGGGAGGACTGGTCTTGGGTTTCTGTGCCTCCTTTTGGGGAAAAAAAAAAGAAAAAGAAAAAAAAAAACCCACAAAAAAGAGACGGAAAAAAAAATAAAAAAAAAAAAAAGAGAAAGGAGGGCTTATTTTTTTTAACAAAAAAAAAGGAAAAAAAAAGAAAAAAAAAGAAAAACCTGAACTGCCTTTGCACTAAATTAGTGACTCGGACCTTTGCACAGTTGGAGACACGCTGTGACGTTCTGGATGTCTTTGACACACATTTAACACGCGCCGTGGACTTTAAACCGCAGGACCTGGGGACTTCTGCTGAGATTTGTGGGTCAAGGAGCATTTCACACATTAATTATCTTTTTTTTTTCCTTAATTTTATTTTATCGGTTGGTTTTTATTTTTTTTTTCCTTTCGGGTTTTTTTTTGGTTGGTTTTTATTTTTTTTTATTTTTTTTTCTCTCTGGATGTGAACCTTCCTCTCCTCCGCTCGCCCCCGCTGCAGCCGTCTTCTCTTCATCTGGGATGTACAGTTTACACTGAAAAAAAGAAAAAACCCAACAAAAAAAAAAAACCCACAAAAAAAAGAAAATACAAAACGAAAAAGAAAAAAAATACAAAAGGGAGAGCTATTTTCCTTCCTGGTGGGATATGCAGAACTCAGTGGGTGTGTGTATATATAAATATATATATAATATATATAAATATATATAATTTTATTTTTATATATATTTATAAAATTTTTTTATTATTTTTTTATTTTTTTTTGCAGCCAAGGCTGCAAGGTCAATGAGGGAATATCCCATAAGAGGAGCAGGGGATGGGGTGCTAATCACCGTGCAGAAAAGCATTGCAAGCTTTAGAGATGTGCTGTCTTATTAGAGATGCGTCTGAAACCATGTGGAAGAAGGGTGATCTTCCAGCCAGGCTGGACTGGCCACAGGAGATGTGCATTGCTCTGGTCTGGGACACAGAGGTGAAATAATGTCCCTTCCTGTCTATGGGCTCATCATGTGGGCTGACGACTGCTTTGATACCGCAGGTGGAATGAGCACCCAGGATGCTTGGGGTGGTCTCCCACATCCACCGTGGATCTGGGCTAGGGACGGGCACATTCCATTGGTCTCCAAGTGTCCAGGTGTCCACTGACCTCCCCGCTGCATCGCGCTGGGCCGCCCCAGGGCAGCATCTCCCGTGACAGGGGGGACGGGGTGGGCAGGGGACAGCTGGGCTTTGCTTTTCTTTGGAGATGTGTTGCCTGGAGGGCATCTCCTGGCTGCTGCTCCTCCAGGGGAAGGCAGGGCTGAGCCTGGAGAGGCAGACACCATGCGATAACCAGGGGTACCCGTGTGCTGGGGACATTTATCTCCTGTGACAGGGGAAAGCAATATGCATACACACTGCAGATGGGACTAACGCCGAGTGTGGATTTATAGGCAAAGAGTAAATAGGAACGCAGGGAAACGCTTTCCCTTTCTCCATAAACTTTTCAATTTCAGAGAGGCCGGATTCAATAAAATTATCTCACAGATGGAGGTTTTATTGAATCTGGCCCATAAAGCTCCCATTATGGGGTTTACAACTGCCATTTACACAAATCCTGCTATAATAAAATACAGTGGTGTTTACAGCATTCCTGCAACTGCCACAGAATTACAGTGTGCACAAAACCTGACAAGTAAATCTTGGCTTAATACACCAGGCGCTTCACTGACAACGTAAAGCAGCAAAATTTGGGCGGGAGGGGAGGGAGGAAAAACGCAGAGGTGGGAGGAGAAGGTTGCTTGGGCGAGAGGAGAATTATGCCTGCTGCTTGGCCAAGATACCCCAGGGAAATAGCATCGATTTACAGCCCTCACTCTGCTCTCCTGCAATGCAAAATATAAATGTGATGTGCCAAAAGGTGCTGCCTGGGCACACAGCTCTTGGGGCCACCAGGTGTTACAGGCAGCTGGGTGATCCCAGCCTTTAGCAGCACCTGATCCAGCAGAGAGCCAAGCTGGGGTTGTCTGAGGCCCTGCTGAAGTTGGGTATAAAAATCTCCAGCTGGGTTCTTCTCCCTTTCCCACTTGCCTCGTGGGCGCTCGTGGAAGAGCGTGGGCTGGGTAAGGGTGTGGAAGCTGGTGGGTTGTGGCTGTGAGAGGAAGGAGGCTGAAGGGTTTGCTGAATGAGTAAAAGCATCTGAAAAACCTCCGGTTAAGAGCTAACCATGCGGCAAAAAAGGTGAGTCAAGGCTAGATCTGAACTGTCTGAGGGGCTGAGGCTTCAGGTGCCCGTGTCTGCTGTCAAAGATGCCCTCGATAAGGGAGAGGGAAAACTAGGAACTCCAGAGGAGGTCCTTTTGGAGAGGGAATAGCCTGAGCTGTGGTTTTGATCATGACTGCTTGGTCTTGGTGAATAAATGTGGTGGCAGACACTTGTGCTGATTTCCAATACTTGATTGAGGGAGGTGTGTTTCAGTTGCCTGTCTTTCCTCTGCTTGTCCCCGTGCTGAGGGCTGGAGCTGAGAGGTGACAGCTCCTCCTTTATGGCAGTCTGTCTCACACCGCAGCCCTTCAGTTCCCTCTGTACATATCACTGCATTAATCTCTGTGCCTCCCTATGTATCTGCAAAACACTTGCGTTTGCAACTCCCTTAATTAGGCCAGAAAGCAGGTCAGCACTACTGTCTCCTGTTCTCCTTAATTTATTGTTGTCTGACATCGCCTCACAAATTAAACTGAGATGATTAATACTAATTTTCTGGGCTGTGCTACATGTAAGGGCAGAAACTTCTTGTATTTACAGAGGAAGTGTCTCATTTAGGATGAAGGAACACTATTCAAATTGTAGTAGAAACATTTATTTCATGGCACATATTTAACAAGTTGATTCATAGTAAAGTTCAGCTTTCCTTTTTTTCACTGAGCTCAGCATGAAAAATTGATTCAAAGTTTTTATTAACCTTATTATTGGGCACCTAAATAGCTAATTAACCTTATTATTGGGCACCTAAATAGCTTTGTAAATCCGTCGTTGATGATATGCCCTGGCCACACTGGAATTGAATAGCAAGGTGGAAGTTTGTGTCACTTATTCCCTGTGCTCCGTCATGCTCAGCACGTCACCTTGCAGGACCTCCTTGCCCCAGCAGGAGATGACACCCTGGTCATCTGGTGGCATCTGAGGAAAAGATGCACATGCAAAGCTCAAGTCCAGGGAGGCTGCTGAAATGGCCAGCCTTGCTCATGCTGCGAATTGGGACAACTTGAATTAATGGTGTGTTTTGCAGAGCCTGGTGCAGCAAGGATAGGTCTAGTTTTTTCTATTTATATATTTCCATATTGCTTTTACTGAATCATTCAAGCCTTTATTTTGCCATGATTATTCAGTGTCCAAGTACACATTTTCTTTTCCAGATGTGTGCAGTGTTTGTTTCCTCTGTGTTGCTGGCTTTTAGCTTATTTAATTGCCACTGGGATCAGGGGTTTATTTGTCATTTTCCATATCTGTCCCACTGTACATCTCAGAGTAGGTCTGTTAAAGCTTCAAGTCTATAGTCCTGCAATCAACAAAGTCTAGACTGTCCCTTACTTTAAATTACAGCTGCATAAGTAAGCTTTCCCCATTTATGTTCAGGGTCTTCCTAGGAAGCCTACATCAATGAAGCTATCAGACACCCATTCCTGTTTCCAATTCCTCTGTCTGAACCCCTGATACAAATGCTGATGTGTCTCTGACCTACACATCCCTCCTTTTACCTTTTTGTCTTGGAAGATTAAGATGTGGGTTTGCATGGGTTTGCATCAGAACCACCCAAGCTCTTTGTTCCTCTCTGGTTTGTCTGAGCTTATCCTAAGTCTTTTTAGTTTTTTTCTGTTTTGCTGAGTGTCCATTTACCGCACCTCTATATCCATCTTGGGTTATGGTAGTAATTTAGAAAAAATAATCAAAACATTATTGTGGTTTTATTCCCAAGTCATACCTGAAATGGAAGAGGGGTAGCACAACTTGGTGTTTTACCATGTAATGGGGTGGTGGCCACGTGAACTGTCTTGGTCTACTATTGGTACTCCTGGTTGCTCCTTTTAAATGCTTCTAACAGTGTTTTATTTGGGTTAAGGCTGACTTATTACGCTCAGTCAATATTCATCCTTCTCTTCTTGTCTGTCAGTGGGATGATTTAAAGAGCTGCCTGGGTTGTGAATCCCAAATGGGACAGGAGGGGAGGGCTGAGATGCCTGGCACAGACAAACGGTGACGTTCCTGTCTGTGTGTGGCAACAGAACTTCCAGTTTTGTGGTTCTTTCTATCGGCTTTTGGGAAGGGTGCAGGAGTCATGTCTGGCAACGCCTTGAGCGCACGGAGTGATGGATGACCCGGCCCGAGGGGGACGATGCTGCAGCGGGAGCCGCTGCATGGATCTGCTTGTGGTGGTTGCTGAAACGAAACGAAATAAAAATGTTGTTTGTTTTTGACAGCTTTTTGCAATCTTTGCATTTGCAACATGCGGTGGGTACTCTGGAGGACTGCGCCTCAGTGTGGACTGTGCAAACAAGTCAGAGAGTGACCTCAGCATTGACATAGCCTTTGCCTACCCCTTCAGGTAACCCGGGCTGGGCCGTGGCGGTTCGTCTGCAGGGAGGCAGCGCTGGGGGTTGATGAGATTTCGGGGGGGCTTTCCCATCATGTAGAGCAGCTTTTGGTTAAGGGCCAACCTGGGGCTCCTGAATTCCCCTCGCCACGTTGGGTGCGCGGGAGGGATGAATTTGGCTAGACCTGGTATGGATGGGGCCATGGGAACCACTGGGGAATGAGGTGGGGAGGGGGGTCAGTGAAGGAGAAGAGCAGTTGTGGGCATGCAGAGCCCCATAAAGGCCAGGACAGCTTAGGGAGTCACAGGGGAACTGCTTGGCAAGGAAAAAGAACAAAACCATATCATCCCAAGAAAAAAAGTTGGGGATAAAGTAGCCATTAATTGTGATGTAGCCATTAACTAAGCTGGAAATGGGGGAGGATTCCCAACGACTGGGGTAGCAAGGACCTGGAAGACCCACTCCATGGGGAAATGGAAGCAAAACAAAGAACAACAAGTTTGAACTGTAATATTGAAATGCTATTGAAAACTCTGCTAATTGCACGTCTGCATCTCTTGTGCCTGAATGGTTGTGACTTAGGAAAACAGATTTTGTTGTTGAAGTCTGAAAGCTGTAGTGAGGTTAAAAAAAAGTATATATATAAAAATATTCATGCTATTTAGGATCCTGTTTCAAGAGAACATCCAGTCTTCTGTTTTTAAAGATGTCAAGTTCACTCTAGAAATGTTTTACTTCCCTGTAAGTCATTTCTTTGAGGAGTAGAGATGATTAAGAAAAGAATGCATAATCCAATCTTGAGCCCAGTACACTATGACTCTAAGATTATTTTGCTTCCTTGGGAAATTGCATGCTATTTAGCTTATGATTGCTACGCACAGACCAGAGGTAATGGCATGTACTTCTACAACATGTTCTTAAATACAGCATCTTCTGAACAGTGGAAACTGAATTTGATTCCTTGAACTGTTGTTTTTCCTTGACACACATTCATTCCTCCGAAGAGGCGCGTTTCCTGGTAGTACAAATGTTTATTTTTTTGTCTTGAACTTGTCTGCATTTTCTTTCATTTCTGCTTAATATGCATGAGAGACATCCTGAAAATTGAGTTATATGAATTTGTAATGTGATTCACTTCCAAATAGGTCATTTCTCTAGCATTCATTACAGAATACACCCTACAGTAAAGTGCTTTTAATTCACATGATTATAAAATAGTACTTTAAATAAAAAGTTAATAAAACAGAGAGATGTAGCCAGCAAGTATCTCCTGGTGTCTTACCAGGCATCTCAACAATTGCTTTAGGAAGGATGTGGCTGGATCTGCAATTTCCTACAGTCTTGCTTATTAGAAAACTAGCAATGTATTGGCATTCCAGTCTGTTGGAGAGATATTGGGAAACAGGGCTTATTTGCAGAAGGGATCCAGCTGAGGCTGTAGCTGCCCCTTGACCTGTCTGTGTGGCTCCTGGCTGGGGCTGCTCCGGGCAGAGTAGGACACAGGAGGAGCCTGCACCTGAAGGTTGGGTGTGTGGCATGTACAGTGGGGCGGTTGGGCACAGGGTGGGAATACACCTGTAATTTGCAGGTGGGAAGGGGGGTGACAGCTGGTGTTCTGGGAGAACCATGCAGATACTCAATTCTTGTGGAATTTGCAACTTTGCATGCAAACCCGAGGCACGTGCAGAAAGTGTCTAAGGGTGTACAGACTGTGTGTGGCAGCAAATATGTGCATTTAGGCCAGCCTGGTGCTACCTGTGGAATTTGGTGACATTTTACACTTTAATGTAAATATTCCTGTGGCTTCCTCATGAACTTGCTCTTCCTGCTTTTCTCCAGTGCTCCTTCCACAGAATGGAGAGGGGATGCTCTAAAGCCAGAAGTCAGTTGGAAAAGCTAGTATCTCATATTTGAGCAGTTGGTGTCATGGAAAAAGCAGATGCGCTTTAAGTTCAGGCTCCCTTATCAAGACTGTGATCCTGAAGCTTACCTGCCTGCGTGGTTGTGTAGGCTTTGTGAAGGTAGGATGAGTTTCTCACCAGTTGCCCTGCACCCAAGTCTGAATAAGTCCATATTCACATGGAATTTTCCTTTCAAATATACTTCCAGTGTTCTGATAATTGGCTGACAACTGGGAGAGGTGGAGGTGGAAGGAGGGATTCTGCCGAGCATCTGACAGGGCAGAGCTGTTGTGGCTGTCAGCAGTGACACTGAAGCAGCCAAATACCTGAGTGCTGCTTTCTGAGCTGTGCCTTCCAGCATGACTTGAAACGTAGCCACGCAGCACGGCTAGCGGCTGCTTTCCTTCCCAGTGCTGCAAGTTTGAGGTTTTGTTTTCCTCTGCCAGAAGCTGAACTACTAGACTTTGGCTAGTTGATGAGTAAGTGTCAAGAGGTTGAAGCAAGTAAACAAAATTGTAAGGCTCAAACAAGGCATCTTGGCAAAGCAAGAGGATGCTTTGGGAATGAGATAGAAGGAACCTGAAAATGTTCCCATTAAAGCAAGATCAAAATGGGATGGGAGTTTTCCAGACTGAAAGGGGGGGTGGCATCTCGCTTGTGACCATGTGCTTCTGGGGCCCATCACATTAGATAAAGAAAGGGAGGATGCAGGAGAGGAAAAAACAGTACTGGTGGGGTCTGGAAGTACGTGATTAAAACATATGGTTTGCCAGGCTGATTTTAAACTAGTGTTTGATAGAGCCCCAGGCCAGCCCTGCATGTACTGAAGAAGGAGCTTTGCACTCTGCAGCAGGTAGCTTCGGGTGCTCCTGGAAAGCGAGGAGCAGCTCCATACCCTCTTATTGAGATTTTTCTCAGCCCCAACCTACAAGCTGCAAAAGTCTCCAGCAACCAGTGGATTCGGGAGAAGTCATTAGTTCCAGCAGACAGGGAGTTTTCAAGGGTATAGTTAAAAATCAAGAAAGAATTAATATTGGTTTAAATTGTGGTAAGATGGTAGTTGTGCTTGGCTCCTGCATTATCGTACTGCTATTGTAATTCTGGCAGCAGGAACTTGTGGAGCACCAAAAAAAAAAAAAAGCCCGGCACAAAGTGGTTGCTTTTCATTTCTGCCAGAATCATGTTCTTTTCCTGGTTTAATTCTGGGCCTCGATTCATGTGCCCTTTGAAAAGGGAGAAGAGTAGGGAAATACAGTACATTAATCAAAAAGACCATCAGAATAACCTGGTGAAGCAATGCTTTTGCACAGCTGGGAGAACCCATCCCTGCAGAGAAGAGCCAGTGCAGCGGGTACCGGGGTTGCTGTGGGACAGGAGCGTGGTGGGGCGAAGCCATTCTCCATCTGAGGGACACCCCATCCCAGGGCTCCTGCTCTGGGCTTGCACTGCTGGGATGCAGGAATCACAGAAGGGTCACTCTGGGGTCACTGCTGGGTAACTGAACCCAAATCTGGCTTTGCCATCTCTCCTGGAGTAGGAGAAAAGGTGGATGCTTTTCCTATCTGCAGCTGCATGGATTAATTTAAGCTTCCTACAACCCACATCCATGACCCTGTAGTCACCCTCTAGTGTGCAAAGAGTCCAAACCCTGATACCCCCCAGCAGAGTCTCCTGGAGCTCTGCCACATTTTTCCACATAACCTGTCACCCTTCCGTGTCCAAGATGAGCTTTGCACGTCCATTTCAAATAATTAACCTAAGTTTTCTCTCATTTCTTCTGCCTGCTTCTAGTTTTATCACGAATAATTTATCTCTTTGTTCTTTAAAGTACAAATCAGCCTTTCTTCTGAGTACCTGCATATGTATTTCAAAAATTTAATAAGTTCAAATATGGAAAAATCTTCTTTGGTCCCACACCAGCAGTTTTTCTCCGTGTTAGGATCTGTGCTTGGTACAGTATCCATTGCAAATTTGGCACACATTAGAATGTTCATCAGCTTGACCCTTACCCCAGTAATGATTCTTTGAGCGGGGGTAAAAAAAATAACATCTTGGAATTACATGTTATTCTTGCAGTCCATCACCCTTTCAGATCAGATTTGTCACTCATCCAAGTGCCCCAAGGCAATTTTTTTTGCTGTACTAAGGGTCCTGGTGAAGGTCCTATTTATTTTTATTATTTTCTGGTAATCCCAGCAACATCTTCTTGCTGTTCATTACTTTGCTATTCGTTGGGTTTACTTCGATAATATCTGGCTGAATAGTATACCTGCCACGCACGTATTTGTTGTGGGTATTCATCATGTTGAGGTGCTTTTCAACCAATCCTCCTAAAGGCAATTTATTTTTTTGTTGTTGTTGTTGTCAGCTGAGTTGTCAGGCTTGACTTACTGCATGTTTTTGCCACATAATTGTTCATGTCACAAACTTAATGTTTTTCTTGTAGCTGGCAGAGTTGCCCTGGGATGTTGGGGCTTCAGCTACGGGCTTAAATGAAGCTTTGCGTAGCGGGATCGTGATTGCACCGCGCAGGCACACAGCACGCTGCCAGCCAGAGCTGTTACCTGCTAATAGCATCGCTGGCTGCTGTGGGGTTATCTCACTCCTGCCAGTCCCTGTCCTGACGGAGGGAGGAATGTCCTGCTGGGAGCCTGGCTGTAGGGTGACGCTGCGTGGGGTCTGCAGACCCATGGGAAGAGAGGAGCGTTTCCGTACAATCCCCTGGGTGTGCTGTCTGAGTCTTGAGGCAGATTCTGAGCTAAAACCTCTTTGCTTTTAGCTGTCGGAGGTGCCTTAGCCCAGCCTACAAAACACAGGATATTCCCAAGTTAAATGCCACATGGGAATTCATTTGGAGTATATCTTGCTTTTCCTTGTGTCTTTTATATAGCAGTGAGCAAAACAAATTTTGCTTTCCATTTGTTTTAAATCACCTATTAGTATCTTTCCAGTGTGCTAATAAAACTCTCTCTTGAAGAAATCCTTGCTTCTGAAGGGAGAGGAAATGGTATTTTATGGGAGCTTTTCATTCACTCTCTGAGCCTCTCATTTGAATAAAGACATTCCCATTGAGCGCCCTTTAACGTGTGCGCCTCATCTGCATGCGATGGGTAGGCTACTTTTTCATTTGAAATATGACAGCCAGATCTAAATTGCCTACTTAAAAGCTACAGATGATAATTAAGGAGAAAGTAGCTAACTCTTTGTGCTTTGCAACTATCTTTCTTGGGAGAAAAACCTCTGTTAACACTAGCACATTTCTATGCCCAGCCACCTTATTTTTTTTTTTATTTATTATCCATTTGTAGTAAATCTTGCTTGCAGAAAACATTTTGGCCAAAGGATTATAAATGTCTATTACAGCTGGGAGACCAGGAGCTGCTGTTAAATAGGAAGTTTTTAAGTAGTTTACTGCAATGCTGACTTTCAGGCAAGTGTGGCAGGCTCTCCTCCCAGTTCTCTTGGCCTCTGTACCAGTTGAGGGTGGGAGAGAGGAAGGAATAAAGTCATCTAGTCAGTTATTCTCCCTAAGGTTCATGTTTTATTTTACACAGAATGTTTCAGGACACAGAAATGCCCCCTCTGCAAAGGCAAATTGTGGCCTCATAACACTCCTGTGAGTAGATGGGAGCAGAAGGAAACCAGCAGAAGTTGCACTGGCTTCAGGTGTGCTCTGTGCCAAAATGTAGATGCCCCAGTTCCCAGGTGGATTTGGCAGATCTCCCGGGAAGGGGAGAGGCACTGGTTAAACTCTGCGTGACCCATTCCAGCTTAATGAAGGGAGAAATCTCCATCCTGGAACTCCCTAGATCAAAACTTGGTGCCTTTTGAAATGTTGTGCTTTTGCACAAATAGGAGCTGCGGGGATGATTGGATAATTTCAGTAAAGACCAGTAGCTACATGGTCCAACCCTGATCTCAGCAGTGCTTTTTATACCTAATTGTGGCCTTTTGTTGAATAGATTTGCCTAAGAAGGACTTCTAGGTTTTAACTACTGTTAGTGGAAACTGGATATGATGCGAGTGAGGAGCTTGATGTTGCATCCTGCTGGGAAAAATTCAGTAAATAAATCTTTCAGGGTACAGATATCTCTATTTGTAACACCTTCACAAATGTCTTTTCATTTTTAATGTGGCCTAATGATGCAAAGCAGACTGATACATTAAGATGTATTCTTAACTAGGAAATGTAGATGTTATTTTTTTCCTAGTTGTGATTCATACATTCTGGCAATTTATAGAGCTGTCCAGAAAATTGCAGCTCCATTTTATTCAAAAATCTTTTTTTGTTTTTTTCAGTGGAAACACAGTAAGAACATTTTATTCCACAGTGATATGAATGCAAAAACTTTGAGCTATTTAAAGTATGGCCCCAGTACATGATTTCCCTGGTGGTGAAGGCATCAGAGACCTCGGTCAAGTCTCTGTATTGAACCATGTCTATAAGCAACCTGAACGTGGAGCTCACGCTGCCAGGCTGAGCTCGAATCAATGAGCTATTGGCTTAGTTAGAGCTGTTTGCTCTTAAATTGTCTCCTGGGCCAAGGAAAAGGTGATCCAGTCTGCAAAATAAATATTTCTTTGTAGGACTTATATTTCTTTCAGTATGACTGAACATAATGTTTAATAAGAGAGAATATTTCACATTTTTGTAACCAGCTTTAGTTATCATTAGAGAGCGAATGCCGTATTTCAGAGCCCTGATATGACTTTTGTTTACTTGTGCGTGGCTACAAACTACTGAAGTAATTAAAATCTGCAAATCAGTGTTCTCCAGTGTCTGTGGGCCTTCAAGGACCATACTGGCTCTGGGAATACTGTCTTTGGTTTTTTTCTCTGCTCCTGCATGTCCTCTGGGATTTCTTTTTATATTTTTTTTTTCTTTTTAAGACCGGGAGGACAGTAAAATAGAAGAAAATGTCTGTGCTTTTGTACTTGGACAGACGTGGTCCGTAGTAGTGGGTGTCAGTGAGCACAGTTCCTGTTGTGAAGGAGTTTGAAATCATTGCTTGTCTGATTAAAACAGCTGAAAATAAGGATGATTTTGTGGCTTTTGTAGTTTCAAGTGCCTCTTCCTGACCCCAATTTGAGTCTTCAAAACCCATGTGGTAGAAATCTTGAAAATTGGCAACTTGGCCAAAGAATGGTTATTACTGCCAGTTTGTTGTTTAGTTTGAACTATGGATGAAGGCAAGTATCCTTTGCCCAGCAGCGAGGGAGTGGGAGATGCTTCCAGTCACTTAACACTTTGTTCCTGCATAAGATCTGTAGAAAACCACCAGACATCTCATACAATCACATCTTCACCTTCTCTTTGAGGCTGACCCCATGCACGTGGTCCTTAGCACATCTGATGCCATGTTGTGTGAAGGGAGAGACCGTCTGCTGCCCCCACAATTTGCTACTGATCTCAGTGGCTCAGTTTCTGTGCCAAACTGTTCTGTGCTCAGCCAAGAAGCCACAGCCCAAGGGTGGCTACGAGAGTGGCAAACTCTTTGCTCGTTCACGCTGCTGGTGTGCTGGGCTGTGTGTAGTGTGCTGCTTGAGTAGGTCAGAGGAGGAGGTCTGGCTGCCAGTATTTGTAAAACTGTGAAGTCCCTGGTCCATTGCACAAGCAGGGAGAGGCTGATTGCTCCACCCAGTAGGCTTGTCATGGGGTGACTTCTCCAGATGTTGAGGTCTTCTTTGTTGTCGGTACCCCCAGTGTTGTCCAACTTCTACTTTGTAGACTTGAATCACTTGAAGAAAATGCATCCTTGAGTGCAGAACTGGGGCCGTAGAGGAGACTTGTCTTGCTTTGCAACTCTTGGGGCTGGTCACCTCTTGTCTTCTGTTATGAACATCCATGCACAAACGCCGTGTGAATGCAGAGCTTGTGAACACGCAGCTGGCTGGAAAGTAAATGGAGAAGAAAAGTGGTAGCAACTTTCTGGAGATGGTCTCTGCTGCAGAGAAGGGAGAATGGTGCTGCTTTGTTAAAATGTAGAAGCTTTGTTAAATCTTTGTTAAAATGTAGAAGCTTTTCTTTTGGCACTCAAAGCAATTGGATTCTTGATGAATTTGGATTGTATTGATCCAGACTGACTTATTTTGCTTCATAGAGGCTGTATTTCATGCTTAACCCTGTTTTGGTGACAGAAAAAATTCTTCATTAATACTTTAACCAGAATTTGTTCTTAAAGTGGAAATCACTTTTGGATTTGTTAATATATGCAGCCTTTTCCCAATTTGAATTTTTAATATATATTCATGAATAGTCTCTGCGGTATTGTGCAATGATGGTGTTTTATCTGTGCCTACCACAAAGGCTTTTCCTAAAAGTCAGGCTTTGCACAGCTTCCTTGCAAATTTCTTTTTTGCACATTTTCATGCTGCCGGTTCAGGAGCAACCAAAGCAGAAACCCTTTGGCTTTGCTTTGTTTGCCATTTGATCCTGTACCCCAGGCGGCGCGTGGTTGACCCAGCCAGGGGACAATCAAACACACCTTCCTTCCCCTTTGTCCCCACGTCTGCTTTCACTGGGCAGCAGCCCTGAAGGTTCCCCCAGGACCGCGGCGAAGGGATGCCTTTGGTCTCCTCTCGCACTTGGTTTCTACATGAATTTATTTGCCAGGAGTTTAATGCAGTATTTCTTCTTATTCAACAGACTCTGGAGAGGGTGGACAGCCAACCCCATCCAGCATAGCCCCACTCTGAGAGGTACCTCTCACTGTCCTGTCTGGATTCGTGGGTTATTCCCCAGGAGGGTGTTGGCAGTTTGTCAGAAGACCCTCAGGTTTGGGGGCCTTGGCTCCTGCCCCAAGGAGCTGCTGCTCCACCTGTGATCGAGCCCACGGGCTCCTTGAGAAAAGGATTTCACGTGCGCTTCAGATGAAAATGTTTTGATGGGGAGTTCTATTGGAGTTATGCTGTAAAACTCTACACAGGACTTAATTTGATTGCTTTAAGTGCCTTAGGATAATTGTCGTTAAAATACAAAGTTAACGTTAAAATACAATACAAAAGAATGAACGTTGCTGCATCTTCTGTAATTGCCCTGGCATTTATCTCAGCTGGTCCTGGAGGTGAAATTGCTGCTTTCAGGGTTTATAGACCTACATTAAACTGTACGTGAACCCTGCTTCTCACAGGGTGAAGGATTTATGCTTTCAGGTGGTTCTGTGTGAACATCAGGTGATGCCCAAGAATTTGTATTGATTTTATGTGGAGTTCATAGCCCGTTTGATTGCGGAAGGCGAGGTGAATTGGAGGTGGCATGAGTGGTATGGAGTGATGTGAGCAGCAGGAGAGCGTGTTGGGTGCTGGAACGGGGGGACTCGGCAGTCTCGCATCACTCCATGCAACAGCACTGCCCGGGGACTTGATACCCCCACTTCTCAGAAATGGTCTTATTAGATTCAATGACTGCTTTTTAAGCCTTTGCTTTATGCTTTCTATTGCTTGTTTTATATCTCTAGATGTTTAGATTTTTCTCCAAATGGATGCATTTGTTCTGCTCGGACAGAGGCTTGTTAGTTTGGGAGCTGATTCTTGTGTTTGTCTGGAGGAGAGGGCAGCAGGAGGGACACCAGAGCTGTGGGTTCAGTCAGGAGCTCATGGTGGGACCAGGTAGTGCTTGACAGCTGTGTGTGTGGCAATGCAAATACATGCTTGTGGCATTTACAGGCCACCTAATTTTCCTTGTTCCACAGACACAATAACTTTTTTAAAGATAAACAAGGGTTGCCTTCCTTCAGAGATAGTCGCTAAGCTTCCCAGTGACTAGGAAGTGGTTCACCCCAAGAAAATAGCTCAGTGAAGGGAAATCAGAGAGGAATGCCACCAGTCTGTACCACAAAGAATGCAAGTGCCCAATCTGAGAAGGCATTTGGGTTTGTAAAGACCAGTGGAGCGTGTCTTTGAGTGCTACACTCCGCTTGCACATCAAGGAAAAGTGTGTGTTTCTGAGAAGAGCTGTGAAAATATCTCGGGAGATAAATCTGGGTCTGGATGTAGGCTTGGAAATGGGGTTGGGATCACCCACTCAGCTTTCCGAGCACTCCCAGCAGCGCGTGTACTATAATGAGCCATTTTATTTCTTTTTTGGTGCTAAGACGGAGTACTAGGGTTTGCATTACTGCTACGTGCTCCGTCTGGGGAGGTTCCTTGCTATGGCTGGCACGCATCCGGGACGTTTCTTCCTCTGGAGGATGGTGAAGCTGTTACACAGGCTGTTTTGCAAGAACATTGTGAACACAATCGCTGGGAGCAGGTCCTGCAAGAGGGAACCCAAGGTCCGGACATGGCACTGGTGCCCTTTCCCCACCACCACTGGGGTTGTCCTTATTCCAATGTCTTTAGATTCCATCCTCAAAAGGGGTCTGTAGCTTCCCTTCCTGGAGACCTGAGCACCTTGGAGGGTCCCTGACTCTCTGTGTCAATGGGAGAAGAGATGTGGGGTGGAGAGGGATGGAGCAGAGGATGTGTGTGATGGGATGCTGTTGGTAGGCATCACGGCTGCTGGCGCTGGAGGCATTACCACTTCTCCCAGCACCGTGCACGCAATGTGGTGTGTTGAGACAGCAACTGTGGCTGACAGCTTGTCCTGTTAAAAACAGTACTGTAGGAAAATAGTACTGGCCAAATGTTTGCACCAACAGCTATGTGCGAGTGAGGGCTGGGAACCTGACAAATTAAGAAATTGAAAATAGAGGAGGGAGGGAATATCTTTCCATCATTTTGACTGGACATAAACCAGAGGAGAATATAGTTTGCTACAGCTTTCCTGGTCACCTTCCCAGCAGAGTCAGGGGAAAGTCAGCAGGTCAGCTTCCCTGCTCTGGACATGCATTTGGGCAGATATAAGCCGCTGAAGGAGATGTTTAGGATGTTCAAATGTCCAGGACAGAAGTTTGGGAGAAATGTTTGCAAGATGAAGTATGTATTTGTGTGAAACTACTGGTAGTGTTGAATAATTCGAGAGAGAGAGAGATTGGCTTTGGGTTCTTTTTTGGAAGAAATTGAGAGATTTCATTCAGAGGGCCAAAGTTCAAAGTGAAATACTTTCAAATACTCTTTGATCAGCAAACTGCGTTCTTTCTTCCTCTAGAAAGCAAAGAAACAAAAGACCAAGCTTGGATTGCTGAGTCAGCTGGAGAAGTTTCTTTTTGTTTCCTGTCTCCAGAGAAAAATGAAGTGATTTCTTAGGGATAGGTATGTGGTAGAAACTAGTGTGCTGGTGTGCTTGAGACCAAGGCGAGGAGGGTACTGAAGGTACCTTTGGATGCTGGGGAGTCTGGAGGAGGTGTTGCTTCTTGGGGGCTGGTAGAGGGGGCTGGTAGAGGGGGGTATGGAAAACTGCTGGGACAGTTAGGAATTATCAATAAGCACCTCACAGTTTTGAATAGCTGTGGCATACGCAGGGAGCGTTGGGATGTGGCAGATGAGCAGTGGGAAAGGTGGGAAATGGGGATGCTCAAGTAAATGGTAATTTCTTTATCTTGGGAAAAGACCTGTTAGAGGGCAGGCTTGGGGTGAGAAACAGTCTTGTCGCTGTTGGCAAAACCAGAGTTTTCCCCCCTTTTGCCAGAACATCACAGGAGCAAAAGGGCAGGGGAGCAGTTTCCTCCGTGGTACCTCCATGGTACCCCACAGCTTCCATGGCTCTACTAACACTTTAGCTTTGAAGGGCTGGAGAGAGCTTCAGCATTAGTGACTTCAAGCAGTACAAATGTGGTATTAAGAGGCTGCCTGCCTCAAAGAGACTGACTTCAACAGCTCCAGGATGCCTGAGCGCAGATTCGGATCCTACAGGAATTATTGGAAAATGGTTATAACTGGCAAAAAATATAGACTGAGGGCAACTGCTTAGTGGTGACTCCCTCTGCAAGAGCTCATGGTGTGTGTGAGCGCTCATAGTGTGAGTCCATTGCTGCAGGGTTTCCCCCCTCACGAGTCTGTCCTCGGAGAGCAGATTTGGGGGGAGGAAGAGAAAGCTGCAGAGCTCAGCTCCTTCCACTGAAAGGAAGCCTGGTCCTTGCTGTGTGGGCAACCTTTCAGATAGCCAGGACTTAAGAGATGCCCAGCACCGGGGGGCAATGTTCTTTGCAGTGAGGAGCATTGTGTGCAATGCTTCCTCCTTGAGAACAGGCTGTGAAGAGCGTTGGAGGAGTCAATGGACCTGTCCTTCTCAGGCAGGTTTCTGCTTGAGAAACCTCAAGAAGGTTTCTTCTACTCGAGTATTAAAGGACATTTTAAAAGTATTTTGATTCCTGCAGGTAATATCCCTTGGGATAAGCTCTGCTGTGAGAGGAAAGGCTCTCTTTTATTAGTGTTCTTCCACTAAACCTATGGAAAAATCCATATTTGGCGCCTTGAGAAGGGGCGTTTGCTGTGGGACTGGCTGGCTGGAGGCACCGGTGTGAAAGCACATCAGCACAGCCCTCCAAAACAAGGGATTCTCTGTGTTTCCAGGGCAAACTAAAAGAAATACCTTTGCTTTGTCTGTAAGAGAAAGAAAGGCAAACCCCCTTGTCTTGTTATTGTGCCTCATCAGAGCAGTTTGGCTCGCTAAGGAACCCTGTACATTTTGGTATTTCAATATTGTGGTTTGAAATTTCATTTTTCGCTCATTTTGGAGATTATTGGCCAAGATAAACGTTTCACAACACATTCCTCCATGAGTGCTACCTGCAGCAACTAATTTCAAGTACTGTATTTCTCTTATTGCTTTGCAGACAGTAAAAACAATTGACAGTTTGACTACGAGAAACAAGTGAGGGGGAAATAAAGCCCAATGAAAGGATAATGGATCTTCCCATTTTTGCAAGCACGTGTGTGGGTGTTGCAGATTTTGCTCAAGCATGTCATAGTCGGGTTGGGGGGTGGATTACAAGATGCTATTTTCAGAAAATAGGACAACCTGCCAAAACAGCTTTTTCTCTTTTGCCCGTTTTCCCCCACATCCTAGTAAAAGAAAGGAGAAACACAAGCTCCCATTGAGAATTTTTGGAGGCAGAACTTTATCTGTTATTTATTAATCCAGGCACTGATCAAAGCCCAGGAGAGGAAATCTGTGCCGGTTCATCAATAATACTTGAGTTCATATTTGCTGTTAATTGCATGTTCTGTTGGTTTGAAGTCTCAGCCTTGTGTGCAGTGCTCAAGGGGGAGGTTTCGTGAGTCAGACGAGATTAGATCACTTAGTGCATACTCTCCTGCTTGGGTTCTTCTGTGCCTGCTGGTGGACAAAATGGGTCTTTGAGGCAAGTGGCTCTGACCTTTTTTGTACTCAAGGATCATCAGGTGGACTGAGCTGCTTTGGAGAAAAAAAAAAAAGGCTGTGATTAAAAGCAATTTGTGGCTTGAATATTGTACTGAGGAAGTTCAGGAAAGAAAGGCAACTTCACATTTACATGAAGAGAGCACAGCTTCTGCTCCCCCACGCACATGTAACAGCTGTAGCTTTGTTCGGCGTGTCTGGCTTCATGTATTGTTTTCAGAGCAGGGGTAATTAGTGTCTGAAAATGTAACTGCTCTTCGCTATTGTGGAACAATGTAAAAATCCTTTTTTTTCACTGTAAAACATTCCTGCCCTCTTTTGATCTTGTCAGGCTAGACAATACAGCTGTCTTGTCATCATATTTCCCACGGCAACAGAAAGTTTGCCAAATGGTAGAAGAAACCTCAGAAGCCCTTAATTACTGTGACTTCATCAGTGAAACTTGACTGCCTTTGGTGGACTAGCTTCAGATCCAAGTGAATGTGAGGGAGTTCAGACCTGGATGGCTTGGCAATGGCAGCAGTTGTTAGCAAACAGACCCAGCAGGAAAGAGGGATGGTGTCAGTAGCCATGAGCAGCAAGGATGACCTTGGTGCTGCACTGCTGAGTGTGGGGTGCGAGGCCACATTCCTGAGGCATCAGCTCTATTTCTGAATTAATAACAATACTCAGTGCAATATGAGGCAAAAAAGCACTGTTCAGCTCATTTTTGGAGGAACTTAGGGGGGAAAGGTTCTTTCATTACTTTTTTTCCCCTAATTAGGGAAACTTAATATTCCTGAAGTGTTCCTTATTTGCATCGTCCATCAATCATTGAAAATCACGACTGCTAATGTAGCCCAACAGTATTGCTCAGATGTTAATGAAGTGCAAAGGGTCGCTCCTGGGGCTCCTGGTTTTGTTTAGGAAATGGAGAGGCAAAGGTGAAACGCAGGGGTGGTGCTGGAGATAGAAGAGCAGCAGAAGGAACACAGCGGCCAAGGATGACTCGAAGGAAAAGGTGGGGTGTAAAGAATGAGAGATAAGAGAAGATGAAAGAAGATTAAGTCAGAGGAAGTAAGAGGCAGAACAGGTAGAATTACAACAAAAGTGGGAGGCAGAGGTAGAGGCAATTTTCTTTTTTTATGATTCATCACCAAGCCATCCTGCCCCCAGAAAGGCTGAATCAGCAACATCGGTGGAAAAATCAGAGCTTTTTCTCTGAGATGAAATTCCATATCAAAGAGGTTTCAATTAGCAAAACTGGATTTTCTGTCGCCAATCTTCTCCTGCTTTAAAGAAACTTTTCAAATGCATCTTCTTAAGTTGTCATCCACCCTAACCACCCCAGAGCTTGGCTCAGTTACCTCTCTTTCCTGTCACCATCTCCTCTTCCCAGGTCTGAGTCATGGTCTATTTTGGGGCCCTTTGCACAGCTGAGATCTGGGTTGTTCGGGTGCAGGTGAGGTGATCACAAGAGGCATCAATTACTGCACATCTTAGAGGCTAGGGAAATCTAAAAAGAAAAGCAAGTGAATAAAAATAACTTGATGGAAGAAGGCTTCTGTGATCTCGTATCACTGACATGCGTGGCCACAAAAGCACTGCTGGGAAGATAGGAGTGAGATGTCAATATAATATATGAAGATTTTTTTCTGGCTTATCATGATTCAGAACTAAGGGGCAGTCAGGAGAACCTGGAATAGCAAAGGAGAGTGATCCTTTACCATGTTTCAGAAAGGCTGGTGGTTAGAGTGGACGGGGCTGTGGTGGCTGAGGCTGGTCGGAGGTGTGGAGGGTCTATCTTGACAAGACACATCCTTTAAGTGATTTCATCTTTGGTATGTGCAGGAGTTTGAACTGCTACTTGCTACACCATGTGTTGCCTGGTATGTTATTTCAGGACTCCAGGGGAGAAAAAAAAGCCAACCACCCTAAAGATACATTTTACACTATAAAATGCATGCGGAATTGCCTTGTTCTTTATCTTATTTTTTTTTTCCCCAAAGCAATCAAATTGTACTTAATGTAGCTCCCCTCAGTTCCATAGTGCTTAATGTGAGGGCCAAAGCAATTCTCTAAACCCTGCACAGTGAGAGGTGGTAACATAAACCTGTGGAGCTCCCACCATTGCAGCAAAGCCTGGCTTTCCCCTGAGCTTTCTTGCTGTGCTCAGCTGGAAAAGGAGATACCAGACCCTGCAGCGGGACCCTTAAAAAGCAGATGTGGTACCCGAGCGTGTCTGTTCAAACACAGCAAACATGGTTAATTATTCAAGGACCAGAAAATGCTACTTAAGCTTTTGGTGGTTTGAGAGAGGGTAAAAAAAACCTCCAACAAAGAGGGGGGGAAAAAAAAACCCCAAACCCACCCCAAACTTGAATGCCTTGGTGTTGAGTTGAAATATCTGAGCTGATCAGGGGACCCTGGGTCTGCCAGTGGACGGGAGCACAGGGTGCTCTGGCTCTGCACACCGTCTGGAGTGTCCTCCTTGCCCCTGGGCTGGGTGGAAGTTGAGACCTGGCTTGAAGCCAGCATGAAGGTGGGACTTGAGGAGGATGGTGGGAATAGTCTCTGGCTGCACAATGTTGCATTCCTCTGGGGAAGGAGGAATGGGGTCAAGTTTTTTCCTGATCCAGCACTCCACAGAGGCTGCCACTGTGTTCGGGAGGTTTTGAACCAGGCTCCCAGTTCAGTTGTGTGTCAATACAGTGCCCAAGCAGTTGTGCAGGGGGGAAGCAGAGAAAGCTTTCTTTTCTGACCACATAAATCATTCATTTCCAATCTCTCCATAATCCTAGTGATGGATAAAACAAAGACCCTTTCTCTCCAGGCTGCGGAATTGGCATGACAGGCACTAGGAAATCTTTCCCCTTTAGGAAAGAACAATAAGCCCTGACGAAAATTGTGTGTGTGCTGATGCCAGGAAGCTTTGAAACCAAGTCAGGAAACTGTCTGATCATGAGCATTAGAGCCTCTCTCCTGTGTTCAGTTTTCATCAGACTTTGCTGCGCTCGCGCCAGGGAGGCGAGTCAGCGGCTGCTCATCTCTGCAATCTAGGCAGACGCGTTTCTTGTTTTCATCCCACCACTACTAGAGCAACAGAAGCTCAGGGAAGAAAAAGCCTGAGGCAAATAACTGGCGTTGTGCATCAACTGCTGATGAAAAGGTTCCGCCTACGCGTTCGGGTACATTTAGTTTGGACCAGGAAAAGCAAAAAGTCATGCAATCCTCCAACGTCCATTAATCCATCTTCCGTGATTCCTGCTGTGGATACTTTGTTTTCCTCTGGGGACCTTACTTTTCATTTAGCCATATATTCACGGCGGCTGCTGCTATTGCTCACTGTTGCGTGCATTAATTGCCCTTGAGCAGAGGAATGTCTCCCAGAAGGCCTCATCCTTTCTCTGCACCAGATCATAACTTCTTTAATTGCTGCTGTTAACTTGCTATTGGTGTCATCCCCTCCGTTCTCTCCGTGCAGAGCAGAACAGCACGACCCCTCATCGGGCCCCGTATCCCCACTGATGCTAACCTGGGCTGTGCAACAGGACCAGCCAAAGCACCGCCTCCAAGGGTCCCCCATCTCCTTCTGAATCAGAAATTAAAATTATTAGAGTAAAGAAGGGTCGGGCGGGAGCTGCCAGACAGAACCACAAATCTGTTAGCTCTGTGGCCGATTGCAAACAGAGTGCGCGTACGAGGTTAGGGCTTTGACTGCTCAGACCAGGGCATGTGGACTGCAACTTTGACCCAAGTTGCTTATTTCCCTTGCAGTTTGGTTTTAAAAGCTTTTAATGTAGAGGCTCAGAGCCCCATGGGCTAACAGCCACAGGTAGCTGTGCACTGAGCTATTTTACATAAGGAAGTTGTGAGCTTCTAAATACGGGTATCCCATGGCCTTAATATAGAGGATAAGACGTGTTTTCTGCCACCTTGATTGTAAGAATTTGAAAATCAAGTTGTTTCTCATGCTACCCTTTTTCACTTGTTGCCATGGCAAAGCCCCAGAGAGAAAGGGGAGGTGAGGGAAGGTTGTACAAAACCATTGAAACATCAACTTTTCTCTGAGATTGATTAAAAGATGTGTTCGGGTCCTCAGTGTCACCTAGGTCACACGTACAAATAGCTCTGAAGATCACAGTCCAGAAGATTACTTACAGGGCCAGTTATCCAAGCAGGGGATCAATGTGCACCAGGAATGAGACAGAGCAAATGTATTTATGTCTTTATTCACGTAACAGTGTCCTTTATCTATACTTCACCTGTTGCTCTTCGGGATGTTTTCCAGGTTGCATCAAGTGAATTTCGATGCTCCCACTTGTGAAGGCAAGCGCCGAGAAACGCTCTCCTTGATAGGGGACTTCTCCTCTTCGGCGGAGTTCTTCGTCACCATCGCAGTCTTCGCCTTCCTCTACTCACTGGCTGCCACCGTGGTTTATATCTTCTTCCAGAACAAGTACCGTGAAAACAACAGAGGGCCTCTAATTGTAAGTGTGCATTTGCAGCATTTTCAGGGTCTTAGTCTCTTGCTTCAGGTCTTAGTCTCTTGCTTTTTTGGTGGTTGTGGCTGTGGCATGGTGTGGTGTAGGAGATCCAAGCAGCCCAATGCCCAAAGCATCTCTACATTCACCTGTTTCTATATCTTAATGGTGATTTGAACTATTAAAATCAAGAGTAACAGAGACTATATGTGAGTGGAATGTAGTCTTGGTCTTGTATATAGTGGGATTTCCCACTGCCTGCAGTGGTGATGTTCACACAAATAATGGCAGTGTAGCTGGGTTCAACAAATTATTTCACTTTGGAGAATTATGTAGCTGGTTTCCCAGTATTACTCTGAGCTCCCAGCACATTCCTGTCTCCACTGATTTATGAGGCCTCTCACTTTCCAGTTATCATTCTATGCACCTATCAAGCTGTGCCTGTTCATACCTTTATTTTTCTTTTTACTGATTCCTGAAGGCTCGTGATAAAAGGCAAGTGCTGCTGTGCATTCGTTTTCTGATAAATCAAGACTGTAAAGCCAGGGAGAGCTATTTTCTTCTAGGTGTCTGCTACCTGTTAGTGCATCGTGTCCCAGGGTCCATCCCTTGGTCCCGTCAGGCAGCTGTGGGCTGGTCCTCTGCTGGGTCAGGTCTCTGCTTCTGTGGGATGTAGGGCTGTCTCACGCTCCCCCTTCCACAGACAGCCCTTTTCTCTGTGAGTGCAAGGAGAAGGTCACGCTAAGGTAGAGGAAGTATTTCTCTGAAGTCTTGGTGTGAGGAGCGGTTCGAAAGAAAGGTGGTGGGGAGGTTAGTGAGGACCGACGTAAGTTCTGGCTTTAAGAAAAAACTGAAGTTTATGGTTGACAGAAACCAGAGGGTTGGCTGAGACTTGTGCCTTAAATGACTGAAAGCCACCAATGAAGAGCAACAGAAAAATATAATAGAAAGGAAAACAAACCACCGGCACAGAAAGGCTGTACCTGTTAAAGGAAATAATCACAGTAACAGTAAGCAAAAGATTACCCTGTAGGAAGGTAACCTTAGCATCACAGGGTTTTGAGGGGAAAGGTATTCCTGCTGCAAGATGAGAGTTGTTTTATTTAAGATTGCATAATTCAAAACTGATGAATTGTTACAGAAGGAAAAATTCTCGTTTCGTATCAAAGGAAATAAATCGTCTTCATCTGGGGGTTGTTGGGACCTTTCCTTCCTCCCTAGAAAATGGTGGGGAAAGCAGGGGAAATCTTCACAGAGGAGAGGTAAAACAGGCAGGATAAAGGGGTCCCTATAGAAACAGTAAATAAATAAAGTGCCTTCCTTCTGCGTGATTCAGTTGATACCAAGCAATATCTCATTTCAAACTGTCTCACCAAAGGATTAGTTGCAGAGATCTGCCACTTTAATTTTCTTGTGGAAAATAATTCTTTCATCTGACCAACTACATTATCCTGGGTAGCAATAGGAAAAGGGAAAAAAAAAGATACTAATATGTCAGATTGTGATGTGACTGTTTAGTCTTGTCCAGGACTTTCCTGATACAGCAACTCCAGTTGTGTTTGTCACAGGATGCATGGTGCAATCCGCTGCAGCATTAACGTGGCATTGATTTAATTTGTTCTGTGTAATGGATTGTAATTGAATCTACAGGTTAAATTTAACCGGTGCCTGTTACCAAAGTGGCTGTTTGCAGTTTCCCAGTCTTTAAACCAAGCCTAAATGACCTTACTTGTTCAGAATATAAAGATGCTTCTGTGTGTCCTACAGCAAAAGCAGCTCCTGCCAGTGAGCGCTATTTGCTATTGGGAAGTGGCTTAGGGTTATGCCCAGCTTCCTCCTTCCCCAGCATCATCTCTGCTCTGTCAGCTCCATTGTATTTTTAGAAAAAAGACCCTTTTTCACACAGACAACGTACCTGCTAGTCTCTACCCAGTGCAATGATTGCAGCATCACAGCCTGATTGGGAGAGGGTGGGAGTCCCACTGTGCAGTGGAGAGAGATGTAAGGAAAATGCAGATCCCCAGGCAGAGGACAAGCCAGCAGCTGTAGGCAGGAGGAATTCAAGGGTCAAGGGAAACTGAGTGAAAATCCAGCTTCCCACAGCTGGCAGGATGCACCTGAGGGATGTAACGCCTTGTGCAGAGGAGGCAGGCATTGCATCCTCCAGCTCCAGGCAGATGCTACACTGAGCTGATGTACCCAGCAAGATCACACGTACATCAAATCAGATGTGTGAGTATGTCTCATCCCTGAGATTTATTTTTTTTACCTCCAAAGAAAAGTGCTGCAGAAATCTGGGGTGCTTTGTGCAGGCCTGAGTCCAGCCAGCAAGTCACTCAGCACGTGTCGCTGCAGGTGGCAGGGCAGTCCTTGCTCCATCCTCATCACTGTGTGTCAGGCACCATTTCCAGATTACCAGCTTTTTGCCTTTTAGTGAAAAGTTAGAAGACGATAGTTTCATCTGTCCTTGCTTCTGCTGCAGCGCCTGATCACAATTTCATATTTAAAACCATTCCCATTTTAAGCCTTGTACTTCCTCTTGGCTTGATATTTGCTCAGTCTGGGATGACATCTGCCTTTAAGCAGCACCCTCTCAGAGCTGGCTGCCTTTCTTCCTGATAAATCTTCAGGATTTGAAAAAGGAGTATGACAGGAGTAGTGGAGAGAGGGGGGGAAAAAAACCCTTTCACTTGAAATTGTACAATATTTTTTCAAGAAAGATGCCTTTGCACAGGCAGTCAGAGCACCCTCAATGCATTACCAACTTGCAGTGGCCTGACAGGGTGCAGAATATATGATTATAAAGAATGTAATGGCCACTAAGTCGTGAGAAACTCGCAGAGAAAACTTCGGTCACAAGTGTTTCAAGTTTACCTTGTTTATGTGAATATAGGGAAACCCAACTGAATGTGCTGAGATCTCAGCAAAGCATCACTTCAACTGTGGAAAAATATTTTAACGTTCAGTGTGAAGAGAGACATCATGGCAAGGAAATATTTCCAGCAGGAGAAGCCATTAACTCTTTCCGCGGCTGTTGGGATGGCGCCGGCGTGTTTCGTTCCCTGTGCAGTGAGCCATGGTGGTTGCGAACGTTGCCTGTCATGTTTGGGGGATAAAAATTTTCCTTTTGGTCACACAGGGCCCCAGTTGTGTTACTGGTCTGCGATGGAGGTGGGAGTCACCCCTTCCCATGGGCTGTCAGCAGCAAGCCCTTGCTCCGTGGCTCCATGGAGACATCATTCGGGGGGGGGTTGTACTAGACAGATAAACCCAAGAGAGGACCTTGGATTGCCAGTTCCTAAAGGAACAAGGAGTTTACCAGGGATTAAATGCCTAATAGATATGTGAGATGTGTTTCTGAGCTCTGCAAACCACAGCTGTGGTTTTAATTTCCTTGCAAATTTTTGCCTGACGCACTTGTACAGCGAGGGGCTGGGGGCTTCCCTTGGTGGCTGCAACAAGTGCCAGCCAGTTTCTGAAATGACTGGTTAGTGCTCCAGAGCCAAAAACATTTTAAAGAAATTAATTGGAGATTAATGAGTAAATTGTACAAAATATCACCCGTTTTCAGGATATCTGCATCTCTAAGCCTAACCTAAGCTGATTTCCACTTGAGTTACGCTGTGTGCCCTGCGGGGGGGCATTGCTGGTTTGCAGAGAGAAGCTGCACCCCGGGACTGCCACCCGGAGCATCTCTGTCTTGATGCCCTGTTTCAGATTGATGTGTTTGTAGCTGCTTGCAAGCAGAGAGTAACCGACCCAGCAGTTAGTCCTGTGCAGAAGTTTTATCAGAAATAGATGCTTATGTCTATCTCTGGAGTGGGAAAATAAAGGAAGGAATAGTCACGGTCAATATGTATCAGTACCCACCACTCAGACTTCTTTCTTCTTTTTCCACGGTTTCTATACCCTATATGTACTCCATTTAAAACCCACAGTCGGATAAGTCCATGCCTTCAGGTTTGTCTCTGGGAAGTTATTGTCCATGAAAAATCACATGCATTTATGTATAAATGTAAATCACTTTATTAGTATTCCAATCAATTAATATAAAAGCATAAAATGGTTTAGCCAAGAAAAATGACTGACATAGCCCTGAAAAGAGATATTTCATTGTTATAGCGATTACTTGATAATCTCGTTCTTACAGTGCGTAAAGATGCTTACATGTAAGAAGATGAGATCTTTCCTTTACATCTGGAGTCCTGTGAATAACCACATTAAGCAGAAAGGCATTTGGTTCTTTACATATGTTGCAGACCAAGTGAGTTAAGTACACTCCAAGTCTTCTCTTTGGAGATGTCTTTGATTAAACATGTTTTATTTCCTCTCCTCTGTCCAGCTTTCTAGAAATAGATATGGAAAGAATAAAGAGCTATCTGTAAAAACAAAGACTCCATCCTTTGCAGTTAAAAAATCAAATTATCAATAACTTGAATAATTCTTTGCATTTCAAAGAGCTGTCTCAGTCTGCTTTTGTCATCTCCTTTTTGAAGCATAAGCCACGGTGACCTTGCTGCACATGCTGGTGCCTCCCAAAGGGCTCTGCATGTCCCTGCCAGAAGCAAGCTCACAAGGCCATACACCGTTGCAAGAAGCGTGTAATTCTTTCAAATTCTGCAGAAAATCTGGGGTGGGACCTTGTTCAAACCAAAAAAGATCTAAAATGCCAGTGTAGGAAGGCATGTGGTGCCTACAGCAACCTGCTGTTGGCTGCTTTCCCAGGCTGGAGCCAGGGCTATGGCTCTCGCTGGGGTGGTTCTTGAATTTTTAGGTCGGTTGTGACTGTGAAAGCAAATCCTCCAAGTGGTTTGCCCCTCCTGGGGTAAGGAGATTTCCCTCTGCTCCCGCGTGGCTGTGCCTGAAGCCTGTTGGCAGTGCTGTGGGGCTCCACAGGCTCTGGCTGGGAGGGCTGATGGGCTTCAGCGTTCAAAGAGTTGCTCCCTTGTATGCTGTAAAGGTAGGAGGGGGTTTTGTCAAATAAAAAGGTTTTGTAGCACAAGCATTAGCGGATGGAAATGCTTGCAGAGAGGCAATAAAAGCCCTGCGTGGAGGCCAGTTGTGGGGCCAGCAGCTGCAGTTCAGGGAGGGAGGAGAGATCTCAAGCGCAGCAGGGATGCCAGGCACCCTATGGTCAGGTTTTGCCCAGGGCCACCGTGCCAAATGTGGACAATGCTGGCCAGGAGGGAGAGCAGGGCACGGAGAGCTTGTGTCACAGTGCTCCAGGGATTGCTGAAGCCACCAACCAGCTCAGAGCAGCCGAAATGCATCCCCTTTTTGAGCAAACAAGCAACTTCTGCAGATGCTTTTGGTTGGGTGAGACTGTGCTGGACACTGGGGGATCCCAAACTGCCCTCAGGAGCCTTCAGCAGCTGCTCCCTCCAAAGACGGGCATTTTGCAAAAGCCAGTAGCTTGATAGCAAAGAGAAATGTTTCAATTACCATAAAAAGAAAAGGCATTCACAGTTCTATTCTCAAACATGCGATATATAAAATTGTTCCAAGTAGGCATTTTTGGCAAATGCAGTAATAGCAAGTTTCAACTTGAAAAAGGCAGCAAGAATATTTATTTTTTTTTGTTACACATACTTCAAGCTCTTAAAAACTCCCTCCTTGGATATTCAGCATATTTTAAATCCTGTTTTCTGCTTTCTCCTACACGTTCCTATTTTGCCTCCTTCCCAAAGGCACCTGTAGGCAGACCAAAGTATCTCAGCTGAGATCTGAGAAACTCCTAATTGCAAAGTTTCTATGGTGTACCCATACAATACACGCTGAAGAGATCTGTAGACACCATTTCAAGAGAGCAACTATAAAAATTACTTTGTTCCAAAGGCAAAAAAAAAAATCACCCATGCTATGGGGGTATTAAACATTCAAATGCAAGATTTGTTTTAGTATGCAGACACTCTGGCTTTAATTACCAAGGAGAAATTCCCCAGATAGACATTAAGCCACAGAACAGCTTAGCTTGAAATTCACTTTTATTTTCAGCATGTCATTATCTTGTAACTCTGTTCCACCCAGAGCTGTGAAAATGTTCAGCCAGAAATCCAAACCCACTTGAAAACAAGAGAGGTTCAAGTTCCAGCCAAAGCTGAAGGTTAGCAAAGATTCAAAATAAATAGGAGGATGCAAGTTTCCTCTAGTGGTATATTTTGCTCCTTGCACAGTACAGAGGAAAGAAATGGAACAAATCCTCCAACAGCTCGAGTCCAGCCATGTAACCTTGGTGAGAGCACCTGCTGAAAAATTCCTTGTGTTTCATTAGCCCTTCTGTCCTGTCTTCTTGACGAGCTGTTGGTCTTGTAGCATTTTTCTGGGAGCGGTTGTGTCCCCCAGCCATCATTGGGGCTGGATGGTTTCTTCCCAGAGTCCTGCTGTGTGATCTTTCCCTTTTGGCTCGGTGTGTTTCTTGCACCCAGACAGACTTTTCAGAGCAGGGACCTTTTCCCCAAGGCTCCGAGTCACTCTCAGGCAGGGGAATTAGTGGCAGAGGGGGCAGGACCAGGCAGGGTTAGGCTTGTGTTACCCTAGTGCAGGGGAGCGGAGGAAGTCAGCTGGAGGATGGGGTGAGATGGAGAAGACAAGACCTGAGAAATAACATGAAATACTTATTCCCTTTAGGACCAACCCCTCAACTGCACGGTGCTTTTGGATGTTCCTGGCAGTACTTTACAGCCCAAGGCACGAGCTGCTAGGAATTAGTGAGGGACTCGTGCAGACTGCAGTCATTAGTGCCATGAGTTGTGCAAATGCCTCAACAACACGGGATCGAGGCTCTGTGAGCTCGACAGCAGCCTGAACCTCTGCTGCTGTCATCCACCTGAAGAACTTTACTCACTCTTTTTAGCAAGTTTACATTATGTTAGTCTTGGTCAATTTGTCTCTGTTTGCTTCGAATTTCTACCTGCTGTCATGCATTTATTTTATTGTTATTGCCAACGCACTGATTGCAGGGCTTGATTTAGCTTGCAAAGTCTAATAGTGTGGTGGCATTGAGACAGAATTGCTTGACTTTTAAAATATGTATTCCCCAAAACTCTGCTGTGTCTCTGTCTATTGTGTCAATCAGAAGGTACACAATGGTTGGCAACCAGGTAGATAACATGTCAAGCCTCATAGCAAATAAAGGGCATATCCCATCATAATCCGTAGCTCCATGAATATCTTGTGCTTCTACCAGCTGGAACTTTTAGGAAATGTTTGCAATTGAGCTGTTGCCTCTAGGAGTCTGTTTCTCATTCAGTTACCGCAAGGATATATAAGATAATTCCTTTTGCTGGAAATCTCCCTGAGAAGGGGAATTACTCTGGGCTGAATGTCTCTGTCTACCCAGAGTCTCTTCAGCTGTTAAGATAGTTGTCAGCTCCTGGGCTTCGTGCTCTTCAAGAGAGCCCATTTGGCCAGCACGAAGGGAGGTCAGAGGAACTCCAAGCTCAGCAGCAGACACAGGTCTGCAGAAAACAAATTGTGGCACTGTTAAAAGAGAAGGATGCTTTCCTTTGGGAAAGCATCCAAGCAGAGTTAATTTAATCCCATCTGTGTGAGCAGAGAAATCTTTTGTTCATGGCTCACTTGCGCGGCTGGTTTATTGACTGGTGCGTCTTCCATCGTGGAAGAAGCTTGTGTCCTCTGTCCTCCAGTGCCACAGAGAGCTCCTTCCCCAAATGTCAGGTGTGCTTGTAGAAGAGGAGAATGATGTTTCCCAGGGATCACTTATTTCTTTGGATAGCCACCGGAAATGCTGTGTTCTTAATGAACGTTCCTCTTCCTTCCACGTACACCTTTACTTTGTGAGGGGGAAGGGGACGCAGCCCCATGGGAGGTGGGATATCAAGACGCAGCGATGCAGTTAGTGGTATGTTAGACTTTGGCACCTCTACCATCTGTTGTGGGCTGACAGATGGGATGGAATATGACAGCAGAAAGGCTCTTCTGTTTTAGCAAGACACAAGAAAGCTTGGAAAATCACACCTCCTCCCTCCTTTCCCCCCAAACCCACACAACAACAGTGTCACTTGGCCACTTGTTCTGGCTAAGACAAGGAGAAGTTTATGCCTGTGGTTGCTCCCGAGAGTCTTTCAAGGGAAAAGTGAGCAGACTGGTTCAGAGCAGAGCTGCTCGGTGGTGCTGGATCCTGGAGGGACCCCCATTCTTCTCCCCTCTTTTCACGTGGATGGGAATTAGGAGCAAATGCTTTACCAGGACAGAGGGGAGCTGAGGAGTCTCCCTGCTTGGCAAGTCTCACTGTTTATTTGTTCACTCGTGATAATTAGCAGCTGCACGGCTTGTGCAGTGGGGACATTTGGCCTTACCTGTAGCTGGTGAGAAAACCCCTCATCTGGTAGTTGAGGATTAGCCAATTTCAGGTTCCCCCTGAGGTGGTGCTGCAGATGGAAACGCTTCCTATCAGAAACCCACCCCAGCTCTCTGTAGGAGTACCTGGGGCAGGCGCCAGCCCTCAGGAGGGCCCGGCTCCTTTCCAGGCATCTATATTTTTTTAATTGATCCCAATTCCTCATCCAGGTGCTGTGAGCAGCAAAAATTTCCAAGGCAGCTCAGCATCCTGGGTACCAGTCACACACTTGTGGGAATGTGGCCTTGGGGTTGGAGATGCAAATGGCAGCTGATGGGCTCTAGCCTTTTAGGCATGTCAGGCACTTCTGAAAATTAGCTCTGTAGATGATGACAGTAATCACAGCCTTCCATGAAATAACAAGCTCTTGTTTTTTTTCTCTCCTCTGATGCAAGTTTTCAGTTTTCTGGTGATTTTTAACATTTTTTTTCTTCCCAACGGACACACCAGTATAATGCTTCTTCTAACTTAATTTGTCTTTTAGGATTTCATTGTGACAGTGGTCTTCTCGTTCTTGTGGCTAGTGGGCTCATCTGCTTGGGCTAAAGGACTGTCAGATGTAAAGGTTGCGACCGACCCAGACGAAGTGCTATTACTGATGTCTGCCTGCAAACAGCAGTCCAACAAATGCTTGCCTGTTCGCAGCCCTGTTATGTCAAGCCTCAACACTTCGGTTGTGAGTGACTTTGATTACTTCTGCTCACCGCTACCTTGCAAACGTATTTTCATCTCTTTTTACCCCTGTGTTGACCTAAATCGGCTGCTGTAAACCGGTTAACTGAAAAGCTTTAATTGGAAGGAGGGTCTTGCTGCGGGGAAAGGCAGAGCGTGACTCCCGAGAGCTCTCTGCCGTGGAGCTGCAGCGGGAGCAGCGGGCAGGGCTGGGGAGGGGAGAAAGCAAAGTGTCTGTCCCAGTGCATCACTCGGTCTGTCTGCTTTTAACTTGCCCGCTGCAGCACTTCGGAAAAGGGGTCTTTGCTCTCCTTTAGGAAGAAAAGGTGCTGTGACTTACAGTTTCCTTTAAAAATCCTCAAAAATCAACATAAAGTTGGTCTTTGGAATGTTGTGGTTTTTTTAAAAAATAAAAACATACTTTAGGCCAGCAGAACAATTAATTTCTCTCTTTTAAATATTTTCTTTCCACTTCATCTTTACACAGTTTCTTTAAACTAAATCATTTTCCAACAAAAAAAAAAAGTTTTGGCCTTAAAACTCAACTTTTTTTGGAAACAGAAAGGAAACCAGGTACCTTGGGAGCTACAGCTAAGGGAAGTGAATTTGGGAATTTGCTCCAAAGCAGTTTTTGGGAGAAGAATGTACTGGGAGCAGCATTGACTTTTCCCAGGAGCACGCAGGGTCTGTAGCGTTAGGCTGGGCTGTGAGACAATGGCTGCCGGGTGACGAGCTTCTCTTCTCCCCACCTAGGTCTTTGGCTTCTTGAACTTTATCCTCTGGGCAGGCAACATTTGGTTTGTGTTTAAGGAGACGGGCTGGCATTCCTCGGGCCAGCGGCACCCTCCGGACACCATGGAGAAGCAGTCCAGCAGCTACAACCAAGGGGGCTACAACCAAGACAGCTACGGGCCGACTGGGGGCTACAACCAGCCGGGCTCCTACGGCCAGGTGGGTGAATACGGCCAGTCCCAGAGCTACGGCCAGAGTGGGCCAACCTCCTTCTCTAATCAAATTTAGGGTTCACGCAGCTCTTGCGTCCCTCACGTATAGAGGTTTCACAGGTCTTAAGTTTCGGTGGCGCCAGATTTTTAAGGGTTTTACATAAATTAATACTACAACACGCTGTTTAATGTCGATTGAAGATCTAAGCCTACCTCCTGCGGCAGATGGGAGGTGGCCGGTGGGCTGGAGTTGGCCTTTTTTTTCCCTGAGTAGCCAGATGCAGGGGATACGCTCATCGCAGGTGGTGACCTGGAGTCGGTGTTGTAGTATGTACTGTAGAGATAACTTTATGGTAGTTTTGTATGTGTTAAGATGGTAGAAGCATTTTGTAGCCTCAAGTCTGTAGTATTTAATATGCATAATATAATTGAATTTCCTTCTGCATTTTGGTGAAAAACGGAAGTGTTTTACTATTATTTCTACAGATTATTCTGTATATCCATGCATGTAATATTGCACCTAAAATTTCAAAACTGCCTGTCTGTGACTCTTCAGAGCATTTGTTTTGGTTATACCTTTTTGTTTCAGAAGATTTTACTATTATTTCAGTTAACTGAGTCATCCGTAATTTAGTGCATGGATAATCAGTTTCATACTACCACGTCTGCACTGTGTAAATGGAACTTCTCAACTTCTGCCACTACATTTTGTTAAATGTATGTTTAAAAGAAGTATGCATCTTTTATATATTTTGCAGAGTTAAATATATGGCTTACCCAGGTTCTGAATGCTTTGTAACTAAAATGTTTTTCCTTGAAATGGCATTCAGTAGTATATATGGTACCTGACCAATGTTTATTCCATTTAACTCAGCTAAGTATTCATTCTATAAATCACTATTTCTATGGATGTTTTGTGAATCTTTTAACGTGAGCTGTGGAAAATAAGGACCAAGTAACTGTGTTATATGTTTACAAAGGTATTTATTTAACTAAGATAACAGAGGTGCAGATATCAGTATACAAAACCATGTCTGAAAATACCCTGTTGCTTAATACAGCAAAACATGAAAACCGCGTGTATTTTTGTGACCTTCCAAAGCATAAATATTCCTTTGTATCCTCTTATAATAAGAAAACCTTTCCATCACCAACCGTGCTGTTTCAAGATTCTTAGATATCCCTCCGTTCTGTCGCTGCTCTGAGCGCTAGCTTGGTGCTACTGGAGAGAATGTAACTGGATTGACCAAATAACCCAGGCTCAGAGGAACCCATCCTAAAATAGCCAGACCTGTAGCCCCTTTGGATTTCTCCCTGGGGAAACTCAGCCCTTCCTCACTCCAGCATAAGGGGCACGTTGATACAAATGAAAGCCTGAAGCACAATACACTAAGCAAAACTGATCATCTGCATTTCTAACTCAAAGTGTATCAGTATATAATCTTATTGTATGAGCTGTAATGTTGAAAGCATCTTAGCTTAAAACAGCTTAGTCTCTTCTATGATTGTTGTAACCAATTTATGGCTACTCGGTGGATGAATCTATATTGTGATATCTATTTCACCCTAATAAAGTTATTGCATACAATGTGTGTTTTCAGAGTATGTTAATAATAAAATGTCACTGCAAAATAACTAAAAAGAAAACTATTAAAGGCAAATAACTATTCCTTTGCTTGACCTTTTTGGTCATATTCTTACTGTTTTCCAACATGTTTATGAGGATTGTTTTAATGCACAGTGGAGTAC
>JAOTQQ010000003.1:8097987-8108918 GCA_026546715.1 Gallinago undulata
TTGCTTGACCTTTTTGGTCATATTCTTACTGTTTTCCAACATGTTTATGAGGATTGTTTTAATGCACAGTGGAGTACAACACTTCTACAGACACTTGTCATTAAAGGTCAGTATCACAAGTTTAAAAAAAAATTAAAACGGCAATTTAGTAACTGCCTGCCTCTTTACCTCTCCTTCCACTTGCCAGTAGGATGAGGCCAATACTGTGCTAACTATCCCAGTTCTGAGGGTTGCTGGAAAGCCACGTTTGAGCTGTGGAGAGGACAATCTGGAATATCTAAATGTCCTGGTGTTCCAAATGGGAGCAAAATACAATTTTCTGGGTCAATGAAAAATTTTATTTTGGCTCTCAGTTCTTTTGTTCCTTTTTTTTTTTTTTTTTAAGTTTGGAAACAGTTAGATTGAAGCAAGCCAGGAGAAAGTGAAATTCATGTGTGTGGCAAGGGGTGTGGGTGTGATGTATACTCTTCATGCCCCCTTCCACTTTTCTTTTATTTTTTTTCCTTTTCTTGGGAAAAAAAAATCCACTTTGTATTAGTTGATCAGGAATATCTCAAGTTGGGTCATCTAAGTCTCTCTACTAGGAATAAATAGAGGGGTTTTGTGTCAACTAGCTTTTTCTTCATCAGCTTTTCCACCTAGATCAGCGGGGTACCATTTCCAAACTTGTCTGTCCGATGCTAAGAGTTAGAAACTTAAGTTTCATTTAGGTTTAATCCCACATCTCAAACAAGCTGAAATTCTTGTGTAACCATGTGAGCAAAGGAACTGCAGTTTTCAAACCCTCAGGATTGGACACCCCTGGAGAAAGGACAGTTTCTAATACAAGATTGAGGACAGAATCAAGATGATGACTTATTTGGGGTATTATTTGCTTAACTCCAAATCTAAGATTTTCTCATGAAGGGCAGAGCTGGTGGAAGATTTGACAAAATTTGTGGAAGAGGCCCATGTTTTTGTGAAAGTCTTCATGAAAGCCCTTTGCTTTACCCAGTTGGCCAGACGTTCACAGGTATGTTAGCTCCTTGCTGTCGGCAGAACAATTGAGCTGGTTGTTATCCTTTGGGGATTTCACTGTGTCTTCACTGTAGATTAGGATGGATTAAAAAATCTCCTAATCTATAGCTTCTCACATTAATACAGTATGGCAGCAGCAAAAGGGAAAATAAAAATGATGCATGTGCTTGTCTGTGCTATGTAAGAAAATATATCTGTTTCCTCCGAGTTCCTCTGGATTTGAGTCTTATGACATCCTTCGGAAACCGTTGAGAAATTTGAAGTTTATTTGAACTGGGAATAGTGACTGCATAGCAAAGTGTTGAGCAACAAGATGGAAAAGACTGTATTTGATGTTTCCTGGGTTTAAGACAAATAGCTAAGTAAACTCGAGCATCCTCTGTGAAACTGCTGCTGGCAGACCGATTGCTTTCCTACTTCATCATTAGTGAGTATCTCTGCCAGTTAGTTAAATAACTAGGTCAGCCTGGGAAAAAACATGTTCCTTGATCTTCTGTGCTGTCCCTCCTGTTTTCCTATGTGTTTCTCTTTATAGCCCATTTCTCAGCTCCCCGAGACGGGAGTGTTATCAAGTGCAGAGCTGTGGAGGAGAGGCAGGTGCCTCTGCAAGTGTGGCAAGGGAGGTGGGAGTACAGGACTTTCTCTCCAGGTGCCTCAGAGGCAAAGGCAGAGGTATCCTCATTACTGTTTTAGGGTTTCCCCGTGACTCCTGACGGGGGAGGGGATGCATTTTGCAAAGCTGCAGCATCATGCCTCTCCATGGAGAGGGACTGGAGAGGTCAGGGAGCACCGCTGCGGGTACCCAGTGGCTCTGCAGCCTGCTTTGTTCCCTGCCCAACACATTGAGGAGGCAAGGATGAATTTAGATGGAAATCCAGCCCACAGAGCTGTGCCCTTACTTAACAGGGTATTTATTTATTGCGCAACACTCTCCCGATGACAGATGAAATCTTCATCACCATGGCCATCGAGCTGCCCATAACAGAGACCTGGTGATGGCCAGGACTTGGAGAAAGTTTGTGTTCCTGTTGCATGAACTCATATTGCAATTGCCTGACCTCATTAGGTTAATTATTTCCAACCTGCATATGCTCTCAATTTGAATGAGCAATTCAGGCTCTAACCCTGAATTGTTCTTGGCTAAAACTCTGATGTAGTGATGAAAGAGGCAGTTGTGTGCAACACACACTGCACCTGTCTGTAGTCTGCTGCTGACAATATCTCCAGAGCTTCACAGTTAATATTACTACACATAGATAAGGAACTACTGAGTAAAAACTGCCACATACTATTTCATCCTTTTCTGAAAAAGTTCTTCTCCTGCTATGCCATATCGTGTCATAAGCATTTAGTCCTCTGTCTACTAGTTTTAAGCCAGATTTGAGTCAAAATCTTTATATATGTGAATGGATGGGTTACTTAGCTTATGTTCTCCCTGACAATTATTCTTTTTCAGGATTTCTTTTTATTCCCTCATCCTACCCAACTCAAGAGCTTTTCCTCCTCCTTTTTTCCTAACAGTAGCAAAAAACTATATTTTAATATTAATATCTGGTGCTGATCATCCCATCATTTGTCAATACCGTACATTCTCAGTGTGATGATCTTAGCAATTTGATATGAAATCATAGAATCATAGAATGGTTTGGGTTGGAAGGGACCTTAAAGATCACCCAGTTCCAACCCCCCTGCCATGGGCAGGGACACCTCCCACCAGAGCAGGTTGCTCAAAGCCCCATCCAGCCTGGCCTTGAACACTTCCAGGAATGGGGCAGCCACAGCTTCTCTGGGCAACTCTGAGGTTCCAGTGCCTCACCACCCTCACTGTAAAGAATTTCTTTTTGGTATCTACTCTAAATCTCCCCTCTTCCAGTTTAAAACCATTACCCGTTGTCCTGTCACTGCACTTCCTGACAAAGAGTTTCTCTCTGGCTCTCCTGTAGGCTCCCTTCAGATATTGGAAGGCTGCTATAAGGTCTCCCCAGAGCCTTCTCTTCTCCAGGCTGAACAACCCCAGCTCTCTCAGCCTGTCTTCATAGGAGAGGTGCTCCATCCCTCAGATCATCTTCATGGGCCTCCGCTGGACCCGTTCCAACAGGTCCATGTCCTTCCTGTGTTGAGGACTCCAACTCACAATCCCAATAGTTGAGCGGGGAGAAAGGGAATGCATTTAGCTACCTGTTTCTTTCCTTAAGTTTTTATTGTTGTGTCCTTCTTTAATAAGATTTTAGGGGTTTATGAATATAGCCGCCTTTTAAAAATCCAAATGTCCTATAATAAAACATTTCTCAGGGGGAAAATTACTGAGTAATAATATTTGCAGGCTTCCCTCTGAAAATGAACATCATATCAAAGATGTTAGGTTCATCCCTTCTCTGTTAGATTTTCAAAGAAACAGAGGGAGATGGATGTCTGTGCTCAGGGGATCCCCGCAGCCACTCCGCTCCCTGACAGCCCCCATATGAGGATGAGGAGATTTTCACCAAAGTGCTGTACCACGTCTGAAAAAATGCCTGGATGGGAGATGACAATGTATCCCCACAGACAGATGAGTTCTAACAGCTTTTCTTAAATGAGAATTTACCTGCTCTGGCTCAGCACTGGGATTCATAAATATTTTAATCACTCGTGACCCCAAAGCTAAATCCTGGGCTGAGCTGGGTTATCTCCCGTGTGTGCGGTAGGGGAGATGGGCTGACCTGTTAGTGCCTCCCAGTCGGGGTCTCCCCCTCTCCCCGACCCCTGCACAGAGCTGCCGAGTGTGAGCGTGCCCTGTGGGGCACCGGCTTGCGTCACCCAGAGGAGCACTGGTCACAGCGTAACCCTCAAGGACAAGATGAAATGGCTTGAAGTTGTGCCAGGGGAGGTTTAGATTCAGTATCGGGAGAAATTTCTAAACCACAAGAGTTGTCAAGCATTGGAACCCTGGGAAGTGGTGGAATTGCCATCCCTGGAGGTGTTTAAAAGACAGGTAGACATAGTGCTGAGGTTTTTGTCGGTGTTAGGCTGATGGTTGGACTCGTTGATTTGAAAGGTCCCTTCCAACTGAGACAATTCTATGATTCTATGATCAGGCACCAGTCAGCAAACTACACCCAGCACAACTGACACAGATAAACACTGGGGCAGATTTCACCCTTGAGTGAAATCAAATTGACTACGAAGAGATGTTTTTTAAAAAAAATCATGATGGGCCAAGAGGCAAATGTTCCTGCGACACACAGAACATCTCTTACACCATCCCAGCACAGATGGGAGCAGCAGCATGCAGCCCAAAAGGCATGGTGATGGAGAAACTAATGGGTAGGAAGCACTCAGTCTATGATTTTATTTATCCTCCTAGAATAAATGCAGAGGTTCAGGTTTTGGGATGCTTAGCAGTATTTAGCGTGGGTAAACCAGCAGCTGGTGAGGTGTAGTGGCCATTAACTAACTTATATTTGTGTCAAGCAGACTGCTTATAGCTATCAATGCCTTCAGCTGGTTAAACCCTGCGTTAACCTGTGCTGGGTTGTGTCTCCCCTTTGCAGAAGAGGAGGAGAAGGTCCCTCCCCAGCAGGGCTGAGCCCTCTTGCCTGGTCGGGGGGGGTACAGGCAGTGTGGGGTCACCACAGGCTGTGGCTGATGTTGAGAAACCAACTGCCGTGAGCACATTGATCTGCTGCTTCTGCTCACTTTCCCCATGGTAAGTCATTGATTTCAAAGGGATGGAGCAAGAGGAAAAATCATATGAGGCTTTGACAGCCAGTCCTGCTTTGGGCTAAGATGGAGTGGAGGCTTTTCAGTCTTGGCTGTTTGGAAAAAAAAATAGTCACGTCACGTAAGATCAAAATGACCGTGTTCTGGTCACAAAGAAATTGAGCTATTGCCTCCCTGGGTGCAAGTTGGCAGCACTTCTCCTGCAGCTGCTGGAAAATGAAGTCTGGGCGGCTCATGGTGTGAAAGCATCTCCTGTTTGCGGTCTTCCCCCGTGCCTCCAGCCCCTGGCCATGCCTGCTCGCCGCAGACGTGCCCACACCTGCCCCTGCCCGGTGTTGTAGAGTCATCGCTAAGGGAGCCAGGGCTCCATCACACACAAAGGTTTCGCAACCTAAGTCTTCTTCAATTGCACAAAGTACTTTAAAGGAGGATGGGAAAACCCTGGGAAAATACCAGAAGGGAAGCGGAGACTGCAGCTTTCTGCAGCAGCAATTATTCTAAGGGAACTGCCTGCCTGTAAGGATTTTGCAGTTTGAAGTGCCGGGTGGAATATTTTGTGCAGGCAATATTGTTAGCGTGTCAAATGTGCTAAAAGTTGACCGACAAAAGCACCTGGGTATTTCAAACATAAATAGACTGTATCAAAATAGATAGCGAGCAGATGGCCTGGCTCCCCGCACACCTTGCTGACCAGAATACACCAGCAACACACACAGCCAAAATCTTGCTGCCTTCAAAGCTGATCATCTGCAAAGGTGAGGGTTATGCTCGTGCTGCCCTTTATCTGTTAGGCACTAACGCTCCTGCATGTGCTAATTAGTACATCCTAGAGGGATGATGTACCCCAGGCTTGCTTGAACTCGTTACCACCCCAGCAAAGCAAATCACCTGTTCCAGAGCTCAGCCCCTCCAAAGTCGGTTAGATTAGAAAACCTGCGAGCTGAAATCTGATCAGCGGTGGAAAGAGCCCAAAACGCAGAGGGCTGGCTTTGCCAGCTACCTCACAGCACTGCCTGTGGCTGATAAACATGCAAGAGAGTCTGTTTCTCACTCTCGTTTCTACCTTGGACGCTAAGACCAAACATTACCCTTCTGCGGATTAACCGGGATGTAAGGCTTTTCGTGCCTTGTTGTACGGTTCAACAGATGTGAAAGGGAATTATCACTTCAACATGATATCAAGACTTCTTTTTTTTTTTTTTTTTTTAGCTGATGGCAGATTACTAAGCCTGAATTCTTGTTTAATTTTAGTGTGTTAATTGATGGGATAATGAGCATTGATTATATGTGTTTTGGCTGCGTCATTGCAATTACAGGCTCTGTTTTATTCATGAGCCAGTCCTAAAGAATGCACTAGAGATCTAAGACAGCTTAAACCGCTCAGAAAAAGGCTCTGAATTGTTTGAGTAATGACACTCTTAGATGGAAAATTAAAGGTTCTCTTTTCCCATGCTTTTTAAGATAATTAAAATCCAGGAACAGTAAGGTGGTGAACATCCTTATTCATTAGCCTTCAGTAATTTAGCTTCTACTAAATGAGGAAAACATTTTAATTCTCTAGGCCATCTGTTGCAGTCTCCTTTGCATGTCCTGTTACATAAAGTCTCATCCTGGGCAGTTTTAACATCAGCATTGTATCCTTTCACCAGGAAGGATGAGCTGGATGAGGTAGCTGAAGTCACTACCTATTAACGGACCACCCTGGGATTAAAACAGCCGCGTGGTCTTTTAGGTCGAAGTTGTCCCATCTAGACACCTCTGGGCAAAGGATCCGCAGAAAGGAGACCGCGCGCAGAGATAGGCAGCGTGACAAGCTGTGGGTTTTCTAATAGTAATTTCCATGCCAATAAATAACAAAGTTCATCAGAGCCCTTCCAGTCTCTCTAATGTGCGACTGCTCTGCCATATGGCTCCGTGCTGCTTTTGGAAGCCGGCAGCATCCATTCCGGTAGACACCAAAGCAGAGGCTCTGTGATGGATGCTGATTTGCGAGCAGTTCGGAGGAAGAACAGATCTCTTCTTTGCACTGCACCGGGGGAATAAATATCAGAGCAGGAACATCTTCACCTGGGATAAATGCTGGGTTGGGAACTGGGAAATGCCCGGTTTCTGGCTCCGACTGTAGGAACAGCACACTTTATAGCTTGGGGCAAGTTAGATTAGCCCAGAGTAGAAAGGTTTTCCATTAAAATGATAATGTGTGTAGCTAAATAGGTTCAGTGTCATTTATTCCTGATGCAAAAGTACATCCTTACAAAATTCAGGCTCCATTAGTTTGGTTTGTTTCTGTCAAATTCTCCCATAAAACAAAACCCACCCTACTCACCACCCCAGCAGCACTGTCTCCCAGGGGCTGCCTCAGCCCGACGTATTTATCCAGCTCCGTGATCACCAGGTAGCACTTGCATTATTGATAGGGCACGGCTGCGAGCAGGCTGCTTTCCCGGGGCAGAGCCTGAACTCACCTGTTTGCTATTGCTCGAGTTGCTTAGAGATCACAAACACCCCGGCCCCGAGATGTGTGGCTGCAGAGCGAGCGTTCCCAGCACCAAGCAGTACTCGGTCAATCAGCAGCCCCCTGCTCCCACCAAAACCAGCCCTTCGGCCACAGCAGGAATGCCCAAGGGGTAAGTCATCGCTCTCTTCCGTGCTTTCTCTGGTCATCTGCCATTTGTCTTGAAATTCATTATCTGCATGTGCTTGTCTCTATCAGCAAGCAATCTCTTCTCTGTAATTAGTTTCCAGCGCTTTAGCAGAAGTAAGCAGGCTTTAAGTTTTAACAGAAAGCAGGGAGGCACTTCTCGGCTGGAAATAAAAGCTACGTGTCTGCTCCAAACTGGGAGCACTGGTGTCTGGAGGATGACAGACCCCTCTGTACCTCCCTGGGGATGGGCTTAAGAAATCACTTGAAGGTTGTGGTAATGTCCCTCTCTTAAAATTATTTAACAAGCACCTTCAATAACAACTCCAGGCTACTTGCTTTGGTGAGGAATTGGGAGTTGTGGGACGTTGTGGGCTGCTTGTAAAGGCCATTTTCCTTTCCACCGTGAGGGAAAGCCAGTCTCCTTTGGGAAGCCTGGGGGATTAAATGAGACAGAAATGAGCAAGCCCACTCATGGAGAAACTATATGTACACGCACGATTTGCCAGGTGATAACTGTGCCTCTCTTCTCTCTCACTACCAGCGTACCTATAGCCAAGCAGCTGGCATCAATCAAAGGTAAGGGGACCCATTCCTTGCCCTTTGGGGTTCAGAGATTCCAAAGCCACAGCCAGTGTGCAGCGAATCCTGGTGACAGCAGAGCTGGCAAAACCATGCCAGACCCTCGGGCAGTGCAAGATGAGGGGGAGTGGTGGGTCCCTGTGGAACATGCTCTGGCATTAATCTGCATCTCCTCTTCTGCTCGTCTTTCCCTTCAAAATCATAGCCCAAATCATCTGTGGTGTCTGATGGTAAATGAGGGCTATGAGTGTGCGGTCTTTAAAATCACAGAGTGGTTCAGGTTGGAAGAGACCTTAGAGACCATCTAGTCCCAACCCCCTGCCATGGGCAGGGACACCTCCCACTAGAGCAGGTTGCTCAAAGCCCCATCCAGCCTGGCCTTGAACACTTCCAGGGACGGGGCATCCACAACTTCCCTGGGCAACCCGTTCCAGTGCCTCACCACCCTCACTGTAAAGAATTTCTTTCTAATATCTAATCTAAATCTCCCCTCTGCCAATTTAAAACCGTTGCCTCTTGTCCTTTCACTCCACTTTGTGACAAAGAGTCAATCTCCAGCTCTTCTGTAAGCTCACTTCAGATACTGAAAGGCTGTTATAAGGTCTCCCCGGAGTCTTCTCTTCTCCAGGCTGAACAATCCCAGCTCTCTCAGCCTGTCCTCATAGGGAAGAAGGTGGTCCATCCCTCTGATCATCCTTATGGCCCTCCGCTGGACCTGTTCCAACAGATCCATGTCCTTCCTGTGTTGAGGACTCCAAAGCTGGACACCGTACTCCAGGTGGGGTCTCACGAGTGCAGAGTAGAGGGGCAGAATCACCTCCCGTAACCTGCTGGCTGACGCTTCTCTTGATGCAGCCCAGGACACGGTTGGCTCTCTGGGCTGCCAGTGTGCACTGCCGGCTCATGTTAAGCTTCTCATCCACCAGCACCCCCAAGTCCTTCTCCTCAGGGCTGCTTTCTAGCCATTCTCCACCCAGCCTGTATTTGTGCCTGGGATATTTGCTGACATAGCCTGTTTTTTTTGAAAGTAGTTGTTTTTAAGAGCTAAAAATGGCACCTAGAAAAATCACTGAAAGGAGTTTGACTAAGTATATGAACACATATAATACTTCCCTCTTTTTCAGGAAAATCTATGCCAACACTGACCTACAGGCCTCTCAGTGCTGCTTCTGTCATGAACAAAGCCTCCTGAAAGTATTCCATTTACCATTTGTAATTATCTATCAATCTATATTATGAATTCCCTCATGTCCCAGATAATGACAGTTTTCATCATTATATACTTTCTGTTCTCCCCTAAAGCAAAATCTTTGTTTTAAAATTACGTGCTTGCAGATTCAATAACAAATTAAGTCATAGGAAGAGATTTGACGGAAACAGTCAGAAGTGTGCATCAAAGCCATGGTAAAATAGTGTTCAGCATTCTTCTCCTGTTCAGACAAAACTTTTCCCACAACCAACTAGATTTAAGTGTTATAACTAAAAATTACTTTAATTATTAAAAAAAGATAAAGGAAAAAGCACAGTCAGAGGACGTCATCCTTCCAAGGTGCCCTGTCACTTTGAGAATTGAATCACCGAGGAATGACCCTTTCTGCATTTATTCCTACATCCAAAAAAAGGTCCACTAAAGCATAAACTGGCCTGCAGGTGCACATCTAAATGTGTGATCCCTCTCTTACCCACAATGGGGGGATCTGACACAGCTCCCTCTTGCTGTTGGTCCTTGCTTTACTGCCTCCAGGCCACCAGACAGGATCAAGCACATCCCTGTCTCTTCTTCCACCCTGGAGTTGCGGTGCGTCTTGGGCAGGCACTTTAACATGGGAAGTGCTCCCACAACCCTTCTAAACCCACATTTTCTACTTGTATTTTAAGCTCTCACTGTTTCCAGTGATGTGGACTCTGGTGCCATTCCCTGCCTCAAAGGCACGCTCCACTACTGGCAGCCATCTCAGCCTGGCAGCACCCAGCCCCTGGGAAACTGCTGCTTGCTCCAAAGTGAGCTCTCAGGAGTTAGCAATAATGTCGTATAATATTAAAGCACTGGCTTTGGCCATCCACGAACAGATCCCTTTAGCAACAATGCCTTGGCTTGTTTTGGCGGGGTGTTTTTGTTTGGTCTGTGCAGAGCAGAACAACGTGTCTTTTTCTTCCATGTTTCCTTTCCATTTTGGTGAATTTTATGAATTCCAGTATTTCAGTAACTAGTCTTCTCAGGGAGGAAAATTTTAGGACTATTTTTTCTCCACCATTTGATGTAGCCTCTTTTTTATTATTTAGGGGTGGGATGGGAGAATAACATTTGAAGGGAGGGTAACAGAGTTATTTGTTTAAAGGATTAGAAAAAAAAGTATGTTGAAGGTGCCCTTTGAGCCTGCTGGCTTCTGTTGGGTATCTGAGTGTTACTACCCTGGAACCTATGGAATTAAACCAGGAAATGGATAAGTTTCTCCTGGGGTGACTTGCTTATGGAATAATTCTTCTAAGTCAGATCAAAATCAGGTGGCCGGAGTGAAGATTTCTGTGCTATTATGATACCTGTGTTCATGTGAGAGTTTCTGGGATAATTCTTCAAATTGGTTAGATCATCAAGGAACAAGCCAGCAAACAAAAGCACAAAACCCAGAATGCCAAAGGTGACTTCAGCTCCTCTGAGTGGTGGTGGTGTTGTCAGCAGGGTGTTCTGGGTGGCTGAGACAGCCTAAATGCAAGTTGTTATTGACCTGCAGGCATGGAAACTTCTTGTAAGAGTGTTAAAAAAAATTCTTTTGCAACTATTTTCTCAAGATCTTGCAGTGTTTTTTTTCTTTCACTAGTGTGTATAAAGGGCACGCTGAAGAAGTTTGCATACAGATTTATAATTAAAAAATGTTACCTCAAAAATAATATGAGTAAAAGAAAATAATCGTAAATACTAGCTCCAAAAGGAAAAGGAGGAAGGTCATAGTTGTGGGCGACTCTCTGCTGAGGGGGGCAGAAGGACCAATAT
>JAOTQQ010000003.1:8109018-8130628 GCA_026546715.1 Gallinago undulata
GCCATGGGCAGGGACACCTCCCACTAGAGCAGGTTGCTCAAAGCCCCATCCAGCCTGGCCTCGAACACTTCCAGGGACGGGGCATCCACAACTTCTCTGGGCAACCTGTTCCAGTGTCTCACCACCCTCACTGTAAAGAACTTATTTCTAATATGTAATCTAAATCTCCATGCTTTCAGTTTAAACCTGTTACCCCTTATCACATTGCTACACTCCCTTATAAAGGGACTCTCCCCTAAATGCAACTCAGGAGTTGGGGGGCATGAGTCCAGCCAAATATTCCATCCAAAACCCCAAGTATACTTGGGTAATGCTGAAGTGCAGCCCTGATGCTCAGACATGGACACTTCCGTTCAGTCAGGCTTCCCAGGTGGGCCATGTTTTCCCTGATACAGGATCCTGGGAGTCCAAATGCATCCAAAAGATGGCCAGTGTGGCCTGTCCCCATAGTGCGGCAGGTTCTTGTTGGGTGCCCAGGGTGGGGACAGACCAGTCAGGTCTCACCTATTGTCACTCAAGAAACACCCTTGTGTTACTGCTGTTGTGTGCCCCAGCTCTGACTGAAAGCTCCTTTTTTGGGGTGTGTTTCCATGGGACATGAGGCATGTTGCTGGCCCACTCCAAATAAAATCTGGGCCAGGTCCTCTGTGGGTATAAACAGTTTCAGTCTCATTAACTTTAATGAAACAACACAGATTTCCACCCACTCAGGATGGTTCTGACAGTCCTTTCAGTTATATCTGAAATGCCACTTTTTCTCATAGGCTGATAACTTTTTTTTTTTCTTTCCTTTTTTCCCTCCCTAGCTCTGGGAAAAGGCTCAGACCTTGAAAAAGCCTTTGCTACCGCGGCTTTGGTGTATAACAACTCTGCTGACCCCGAGGGCAAGCTCAGCAAGGCTGAAACCAAAAATCTGCTGCAGACCCAGTTTGGGGGTTTCATACGGGTGAGGGGGCTTGGGCGAGCGGGTGGTGCTGGGTGCTTTGTGGGTGCAGGAATGGCACCTCCTCTCTGTCCTGCAGCTGGGCGAGCATCAACCCATGGGGTAACCATGGGTGGCTGCAATGATTTGGTCCAAACATCTTCAGAGGATTGAGCTGCTTTACGTTGAGCCTGTGTCTAGCACAGGGCTAAAGGAGGGGGAGCAGCTGCTGACATGCCTGCTTGCATTTTTGTTAACAAAGCAGGACGACTGCAAAAAATAAAAACCAACCCTCAGAGCCTCAACCCAGCACCAGGAAAGCCAGCCCCCTGCCACAAAGCTGCATGCACTGTGGTCACTAGTGGGGCCACCAGGAGAAAGGGAGAGGAAAGCACTTCTCCATTGTTACCCACCAGGGGTGTCAGTGGCACCCAGGTATGGTGAAAACCAGCTATATTGGCACTTGTGGCTGTAAACTTCTTACAGGTATTTTTTTTTCCCTGTTAAATAAACTTAAAAAAAAAAAAGGTTTTATTAAGTGGTAGAAAAAACTACGTAGGAATAGTAAAAATAGCTCAACTAAGTAACTAAAAGGGATGTTTAGGAGTAAAAACATTCTTGCTAATGCCTTTGCTTCCAAGAACAAAAAAAAAAAATCACATGACTGGTTGAGGAGGGGGAATTAGTACCAAATTAAAAATGAGGTACCTTATGGAAAAGAACTTGAAAGTATGAGTAGCCAATCAAATTTGGAATCATGAGATGTTTTAAAGACTATAAAGCTACAAAAAAATCCTGTAGCTTTTTTTTTTTAATAAGGAAATATGAATAACAGGCATGATATTTAATTTTAATAATCTCCTCTGTTCCAAGAGTAATGCCCAGCAAGACAGAGAATAGCAACTATTGAAGCTACGTCTGTAAAATCAACAGTTTCTGAGACCTTCACAGTATAGATTTGAGGACCTGTCTTGAGGTCAGGAGGGTGGGTTCGTTGTTTCCTCTCCCTGGTTTTGTCAAGAAAATGGGGCTCTATTTTTTTTTCATCAGTTACCAGCCACATCATCATCACTGACAGATTTTCAATCATGACTAGATGTCTTAAAAGATGTATTCTGGATTCAAGTGGAAACTTTGGGGACTGGTTGTTCTCCTGTCTGATTGCAATAATATTTCCGTTTGAATTTCTTGGGATACCTTTAGAAAAACTCATATGAACATGGCTATAAAAAGCTGAATGGGAAGATAGATACCTCTGTAAAAATTAGTGTATTTTTCTATCTTCCTTTTTTTTAATTGCATTATTAAAAAAAAAAAACCTTCATGTTTAATCTTTTTTTTTTTTTTAATTTAAAATTCTCCACAGGGCCAAGAAAACAAACCAAAATACCAGGAAATAATTTCTGCGCTGGATGAGGAGTTGGAGAACAAAATTGACTTTGAAGATTTCATGATCTTGTTAGTCAGTCTCACTCTAATGTCTGACCTGCTGCAGGAGATCAAAAATGTGAAAACTACAAAATGATCAGGGCTTTAAAAGAAGAAATAGGTGGCACTTCAGAAGGAAAGCAGGAGCAAACCACACATGGAGATAACACCGAGTGCCTGGATGCCTTGTGCTGGTCCCTTTTAAATGGAATAAAATCTTGACCAAACTTGATTGAACTCACTGCTCTATAGAAATGGTCTGTGGAGTGAAACGTTGGTGCTCAGGGCTTTGTGTTCACTACATACGTGCTTTGGGAGGGTGTGCTGACTCTCTTGGGGTGGATCCTGAGGCCCCAACACCAGTTAGTCCATGAGTGCAGCCCCTAGCCCAGCATAATGCTGGGGAACAGCAGCCCATGCTCTCACAGACCTCTCCATCATCTCCCGCAAGACTGTGGGGAGAGGATGGGGAGACTGCAAAAGCGTGCAGCCCCATCTCTCCTGGGGTCAGCAGTGTGCATGGCACGGCCAGTCAGCTCCCCAGGGCTCTCCCAGTTACCCCAGTGTGCCACAGCCCTGAGCGGAGCGATACCAGGGATGGGTTTCACAATTGGCAGCAGCTGCAAAATCCCTTGCAGCCCTCGGTAAACATTGACTTAGGCTGTGTGGTTTCCAACCCACCATCAACCCTTCTGAAAGCAGCGTTCATTTATTTTTATTTCCTGCTCCGGCTGACCCGTTCATCGAGTGATGGCTATGGAAGGAATTTCGAGTCCAGCATTTGCAATGCCTCTCTGGCAGGGCTGTGCTCGTGTGAGCAAAGGGCTGACTCAGTGAAACGTGTCACTCAGCTGAGCCTCTTGCTTGGTGGAACTGTGAAGAGGAGAAGTTGGATAAGCCAAGAGGTGGCCCAGGTGGTGGGGAAAAAGGACGGTCAATAAAGCGTTTGTGTTGGAGCTAAATGCTCTCGGCTACCCAGCCATGGGCTTGGTTAGGACCAGAGCCTCAGAATGATTCTAATTATTCTAATCTTCGTTTAGATTCCTACCTATAAGGTCCTGGCTCAGAGACAATGTTTATCCCGTTGTGGCATCCCATGGGGGCACAAAAAACAGTTTCACGCCTCAGGAACAGAATGTCCTCTGTCAGAATTTAACAAGCCACTACCAAGACAGTTAAAATGGTGAGACAGCAAAACATTGCAACCCTTCTCATCTTCTCTTCTTGTCTAGAAAGGAGAAGACAGGGATGATTTAGCTTTTGTGCATAATTTTTTAAACAGGAAGGGATCAAAACCTTTGGTCTTAAAAGAGGGAAATTAATGCCAGCTGAGTAACAAGATTTAGCATAAAATAAAAAGGGTTTCCAGAAGCTAAGAGGATGTTCTGTGGCAGATCTTGGTGCAAAGACAAATTGCAGTAGGAGACCAGCAGCCAGTTGTCTTGAGAGGGAGGGTCTATGTCTTTGTGCTGCAAGGAATGGAGCTGAGAGAAGAAATGCAAATGCTTGCGGTGGGTTTTGAAAAGAAGCTCAGCAGGTAAGGTGCTGCTCCCCGGGGTTTTGAACCTCAGCCAGGCCTTAATCTGGCAGCCTCGTCCATGAGGGTATCACAGTTTCATATTGGTAATGCATCTCTGGTGTCGCTCAGTCTCTTCCCCCACCCTCTTGGTAGGGAAGATCTGTGAAAGCTTAAAAAATCAGCTGATGCTCCTTTCCTGGGGTAGAAAGATGGATTGAATGTGAGAGTCTCTAGAAGGCTTTCCTATTATTAAAGTAATGAAAAACATGGCACAGCTTTGAAAAGCTTGTTTGGGAGCCGCTGGTGACTCTGAAAACATAAATTTCCTAATATCCCTCTGTTACAACACAAAGCTGAAAGGAACAATATTGTGAAGCCAATTAAGAAAGCGTTCTTTGAAATCGCAAAGGCCCTAACACAGTTTCTGTTATTGCTGAAATGTTTCTTAATTTTGCATGACTTGAATTAATGACTTAAGAGCCTTTTATCAGATCAATTCTCTTTGTCATTTCATCGTATGCAGACCCTTTTTATTCTAATGCAGTGTGTTGTGAGCCAGCATCCCCAAGTCCCTGGCTTTGATCAAAAGCTTGTGCTAAGCACAGTAAAAATCCGAAGTAAGAAATAATTGCTGAACAACTCAATAGTGAAGTTATTCAGATGGTAGGAATCAGAGGCACAGGAAAAAACATAGCAGAGCTGAAACTGGATGCCAGTCCCCACTGGGCTCCTTGCACAGAAGACCATGGCTTTCTAAGAGGTACCACACTGGCTTCTGCTGGAGTTTCTGAACAAAGTGAATGGGATGTCTGAGGCTTGAGCTGCATCAGCCGTTGAAAGTCCCACCTGATGCTCAAAAGCAGAAGGACGCACTTGGAAGAACCCCAGCATCTTCTTATAGCCAAGAGTAGGCACAAGTTTGCAGCTTGGCTGTGGAAGATGCTCTTTTATTAGCTCAGACTATTTGTGGCTGCCCTGAGCGCTCTCAGCTAACGGCTTTGAAGCTGATCTGGCGTAGACAGCATGTCTGGCTGCATCCTTGGGGAGCTGGCTAAAAGCTTGCTTAAAAGGCTACTGTTGTGCTTTATTTTGTTTCTAGCTTGCTCCTATTGGAAGCGATGGGAGTTCACCATCGATTTCTCATAGCAGAGCCCACGCGAGCGCTGAGGAGTTGAACAGGCAGCTAAATTGATGAAATCTGCGGGGTCCTCTGCTTCAGTGAGTGTGAACATCATATCAATATCTGATACCCCCTAGAAGTGAAGGCAGCATGAAGAGCAGCTAGTCAAAACCTGACCTTTGTGGGCATGGGTTTGGGTTGGGATTTGGGCAGTTACACTGTCCAGTTGTGAACAGCCACCGTGGAAGGCTCTGTGAACTTTGGATCTACGTTTAAAGTTCTGTTCTGAAAAGTCTGAGTCATCTCTGCAGTTATGTGAGCTTTCAAATGACTGCCAGAGGAGAAATGAGGGTCAGGGAGAGCTTCAGCTTCCACTTCCAAAAATCAGCTCAGGAAGGCAGGTTCGTTCTCATACTTTAATAAGCACATCTACAGCTTCTCCCCATGGCTTCCTACTTCATATCTGGCCTTAACTCTGCTGGACTCAGAAGGTTTTGAAAATCTGTCTTTAGTCTAATCTCTCAGGTGCTCTCCCAGATCAGAGGGGAGCTCTCGCATCCAGCCCGCTGGCCTCCAGGGGATGAGTGACGACAGAGTTTTGCACATTGAGCTTTCTCTCAGGAGCCTGGGGCCACAGGTGCTGTGCATTCAATTTTGCATAAATCTTTCAGGAAAGAAATACATTCTCCAACTCTATCACTGTTACTGCACCTTCAGTATGCCCTCCTGTCCAGGGCACCAGAGCATGGATGCTGAGGAAAGCTTGCAGCCTGGGAGATATTTTGCCTGTCTCCTCCTCCCTCAAAGTGTTGTGTTACTTTCTCATGTGAAATAAAGCTTGCTTTGGTTGCACACAATTTGCAAGTGTGTGTGTGAGGCACGTTCCCCACTTCGGTATTTCCTGGGGAGGGACTCTTTATCAGGGAATGTAGTGATAGGACGATGGGTAATGGTTTTAAACTGAAAGAGGGGAGATTTAGATTAGATGCTAAAAAGAAATTCTTTACTGTGAGGGTGTGAGGCACTGCAACAGGTTACCCAGGGAAGTTGAGGATGCCCCATCCCTGGAGGTGTTCAAGACCAGGTTGGATGGGGCTTTGAGCAACCTGGTCTGGCGAGAAGTGTCCTGGAACTTGATGATCTTTAAGGTCCTTTCTAACGTGAACAGTTCTATGATTCTGTGATTCCATGTGTCATGGCCCATGAAAGCTTCTCAGCGGCTGCTTGCTACATCCATTCAATTGGTCACTGCAGCAAATCACTTTGCAGAGAGAGGTAGAGATTTGCATCATAGCCCACCAAGGTAGCAGTTAAATTGTGGCCACACGGTAGGAAAACCTTCTTCAGGAGTGTTGGAATGACTCACAAAGATGTTGTGTGGTGCATCCCCTTAGGAGCTCACTACAGAGCAGATGAAAAGCTTTGTCCCAGAATTATGTTCTCTCCAACGTGTGATAGTTTGTGAGCCACAAAGGAGCACTCTGAGACGCCTCCTGGAAAAAAGAAAATGTCTTTGTTTCAAGCTCAGTCAGGGAAGCTAGATAAAGAAGAGATGGTGCTTTTATGGCTTTTTGAACTGACAGCTTTTAATTCCTGCATTGGCTTTTATTGTAGTCAGTGGTTTACAAGGCTTCCAGTGAAGCTGTGTCTTCTCTCCTCACTTTGTTCATCTGTTGTTCCCTCATCCTGCAAGTGTTTATAGCCCTAGTTCTGAGTCCTCCTCCAGCAAAGGTAAACAGCAAATGATGTTCACCAGCCAGATATATCAGGCTGTCTCTCTAATCCCCAACCACACAAAACAGCCATCAGATGTAGATCGATTCAGAGCCACGGGACTTATTGTTTATTCATTGTTATTGTAGGAGTGAGTTTTTACTATGCATAACCATAACGAGAGTCAGTCCCACCATCCACCACATAAAGAGGAGGTGAAGTTGTGATACCCCAAACTGAACATAAAGAAATTCATGAGATCGACCCAAGCCCAGCACCAGGTGTCTGTAGCAGAGTCTGGTTGTGCATTTCTGGTGTAGTGTCTGCCTTGGTGACTGTTCCTCCCATTCAAAGGTCCCCAAAAGGCCAACTTGGAAAGGATCTCCTGTGCAGAGAATCACAGATACTTGGTTCCTCTGGGCCAAACACAAATTGGGTTTTACAGCAAATGAGCATGTAATGGCTTGTCAAAGAGCCCTTGAGTCTCAAATAGGACCTGGAGTACCTAAGGACCCACACTGCCCGAGCTGTCCCCCAGGCTGCTCCTCACACGGTGGCAGCACAAGCTGCAGCCCCTTGCAGGGATGGGTGGCACCTTCACATTTCTGACACCAGCGCAACCCCTGGAGCAAAGGCACCAGTTTGGACTTGTGATTTCTTCTTCATTTTATTCCTCTTGCCATGATCCAGCTTTCTTGGTTGCTATCTGCTGGATCTTGATGTCTAGAGGAAAACAAACCACAGCACATGCTCCTGTGAAGCTACTGCTGAAATCAATGAGAGGCCAGGACCTCTTGAGTGGAGGGAAGCAGCTCCTCAAGCAGGCATGTTTCTAACCTTCCAGTAAAACCGACAGCCCAAAAGGATGCAGAAGTTCATCAGTGGGGAGTACCAAGCCCCTGCTCATCCTGAGATGATCAATAAATGGTGTGCAGGATACCAGGAGCTCCTCCACCATTGCAACCTCCTGCCCACAGCAGCTAGTTGACCTCTGGGCACTCTAGCACCACCAGAGCAAAGGAGAACAAGCACCACAGTAAATGATCCTTGGTGAAAGTCTTGCCTTGCTGCATGTCATTACTGTGTAGCTTGTTAAATATTAGCCAATGTTACAAAACAAAATCCGAGGTCTCTGGAAAGGCAGCTAAAGCTGGGACAACTCTTTGACTGGATAAATTGATGTATGCTAGGTCTCTGCTTGTGTCTCAAAAACAAAGCTGGCTAGTACTGGAAAAGGTCCAAGTATTCTTACAGTGGGGACAAGTAGAAAGATCTACAACCCAACCCTGAGACCTTTCCTTCTCCTCCCACGGTGGCCCAGAGAGCCCTCCCACCATTTATTGAGTTCCTTTTCCCAGGGGTATGAGATTGGTTTCCTTTGATGCCTGGGGCTGTTGGAAGAAGCCCGCGTACAAATGTTGACCCATTTCCCTCATCCGCTGGTGGATTTTTCTTGACATAATTGTTCTGCCTCCATCCTCGCATGATGCTCTTCTAGAGTTTGTTTGGAGACAACATACACTAGTGGAGACATGCAGGTTAAGCGTTATATATGGCAGAGTTTGCTTCTCTAAAGCTGGCAGGGACAAAAACTACATCGGGAACAGACCAGCAACAGCTGAACATATTTTTTCCGTGGGCACTGTAACCGAAGTCACACGTTTCCTGGGTTTATACCCCACTGATTAATTAATGAAAACAAATTGCAAAATTACCTTCTTATTAAACTGATCTTACGACAGAAATAAGGCTGATTACTTCCCTGGCAAACTTTAATTAAGCAGCTACAACAAACTGTAATAAGGAGCACAAATTAAAACCAGATCGTACTAGATGTGTCTTTGTCAAATGCTTTGTTAAAACTGGGCAGCATGCACAGTGATTAAACGATATGGAAAAGCTCTTTTTCCCTTCTGGTAAGGATCTATCCTATTCCTAGGGGAAGAAGACTTTCTATAAAAACATCACATTAATAACCAACACATCACTGAGTGTTTATCAGCAGTTTCTTTCTAACAGCAGCTCTTAACTTGCATGTTCTGCAAGACTCAGCCATTACAGGGCTTTTTATCTCTTCTCTAAATTTATGCTTGTAGTACACACGACCCAAGGTTATTGCAAAGCCTCTGAGAAAGAGAAAAGCTTTATTACCTGCCCATATACTCCTCAATTTGTCTTCCCTCTTCTGGCTTTTTAGTCCTTGGATTCAGCTCAGCTGAAAACAGAACACAATTTGAGAGCAATTTGCATAAGAATTGTAAGCAGAGGCCCACACAAATTAGGCATTAATTAATGAGCACCTAAAGCCTTCTGCTGAACGCATCCTGAGGTGAAGCAGCACTGGGAGTGCTCAAATATACCTGAGGGAAAGAGAGAGTAAGCATGTCAAATAAAAGAGTAATGTTTGATTCTTCTCCAATATTTATTCTAGCCCTTGAGACCATAGGGGAACTGCAGACTTTTTACCCCTGTTAGAGGATGACAAGGGCTGCCCCTGTAGCAGAGCTGGGTTAAAAGGAAGCCTTTTCCACACACATCTGAATTCATCCAGCAAATTCCAGGATGTATCCAGAATGGGATGCTGGGCTTTGGCCAAGAAGCAATGATGCTGTGGAGCCCCCCGAGGAGGGAAAGGCTGCCTGGGCAGCACATGGGGTCAAAATGGGGCTGAGGGTGCTGGGGTGGGTGCCTGAGGTCTGGGAGGTGGGTGACATGCTGGTGTCCCAGGACAGGCAGGCAGTGCCTCAGGGATGTGATGGAGGAGGCAGGTCTGTGCTGCCTGATGCAGGGTTCAGGGGGGTTTCCCTCCTGTGTGGGAGTATGAAGATTGCTGATATAACATGAGAGTTTGGACTTCAAAGAAGCCTAAGGTGGGGTCTGGAGACTTTTGAAATCTGAAGTGACTGTTTTTCTTACACTGTTGGATGCATACATCTAATATGGTGGAAAAGGTCTCCCAAGGAGACTGATGTGCCTGCTGCCCCCTAGAGCTGTTATAGCCAGAGCTTTCAAAAGACAACATTTTGGTGCTTTTTCTCTCCTCTTTTCTAGCCCAGAGAAGATGTTTAGCAGCTCTTCCTTAGGCATTTAACTGGCAATGCTCAGCTGCTGTGTGTTTCAAATCAGCTCGGAAATTCTGATAAAGGGAAACGTTCCTCTTCTGCAGAGCCCTTAGGAGACAAGTTGAGGTGCTGGACTTCTCAGGCTGAGCAGAGAGGGAGAGCTGTTTTGTACTGCCTCATAGGTATGTAAAATGTCTCCTTATATCAGAGATTTATTAGCATACATGAAAATAAATGCTGGCATTAATCAGAGTGGGGGGTTTGTTGGTGTCCTTGACCTAACTCAGTTGTGAAGCTCTCTTGAGCGTAAAGTTTGTATCCCAGCAGCTTTAGGAAGGTCCACTCTAACCTTGCTGCTTCTTTTTGTAAGCACTGAGAGCTTAGGAAAGGCAGGATTGTCCTGTTGAACTGGAAGCCATAGGAGCCATCTGTGTGTACTCCTGCAACCCAGGGGCATTTTGCTATTGACAATTATTTCATATCAAGATTCCTGGCTCCATGTATGTACCCTAATGAGTACTGTGAGCTAGCAGGGGCCAATAGGTACTTTAAGATCAATTGAAATGCCCTATAAGTTTGTTAAAATAACAGACTAGAGCTTGAATTAGCAAGTTAATTGAAACTTGGTTTTTAAGCTCCACGGTACTAGTTGCTGCAAGATCTAATGTCTCATAAAAATACATGCTGTATGGCTGGGATGGAAATTGCTTGATACAGCCCAGCTACGTGACAACAGGGGGATTTGGCTTCTGGGATGGTAATGGAGCCCAGGTTCAGGGTTTGACACTCGATTTGCTCTGAAGGAATGCTTTTAGCTTCATGCTAAGGTGCTTCTGCTGTCATCGCCCCACGGAGCCCTGCGTGCTGCTGTGTTGCATTTAGTATTGCTAATTGCTTCCTTCTGCATCTGCCCTGTGAGAGTGGCTGGTACCTAGGGAGAGACTGTAGGAAAGCGGCTGGCCACTACCTTATATATATATGTGGGTGTGTATATATAAAATATGTGTTTAAAATAATATATAAAATAATTTGTTTTATGTATACACAGGCTATAACATGTCTAATACATGGCTATTAATATCTAAGTAATACAGCAAATATCTCTCTGTATATATGTGTATATAAAATCTTCTCCAGTTTTCACTCTCCTGGCTTACTACAAACTCTCCTGTACCTACAAACTGTCTCTTCCTTCTAAATGACTTTCTGCACCATTTATGACCACAGTGAGCAAAGTAGATCCCTGGGTACCTCCCTGCTCTGTGGAAAAAAATGGGCTTATTCCTACCCTTGTGGGTTTGGGGCTTTTTATCCCTCTAGTTATTATTGCATTAAAGGATCCTCCCTCTCCTCCTGTGACATCCTAGCAGCTTTAAGTGCCTTGGAGAGGGGTTTTGTCAAAAGCCCTTTGGCATTAAAACGCTGCTAAATGGAGTAGGCAATCACTGCCGGTCACTGCTCCTCTCTCATGCTGGTGTGATGAGCTGCCCTGGTCCGTCACTGCTCTTGACAAAGCTTTCCCCCAGTTTGCCAGACTCTAAAGCTAACAGGTCTCCACACGCCACCCCTATCCCAGGGCTCTCTTTTAAATCCCAGTATCGCATTTGTTGTGTCTCTGGTATTGATGTTAAAGCGAGAGGGGTTGTCTACCAGAGGCAGTTGTGGCTAGCATCTGTGGCCAGAGAGCTTAAAAACAAATTTTTAAATTTTTTTTTTCTTTTTTCCTGTGTGGAGACTAATTTATTGGCAGTAAAAGCATAAATAGTACAAAGTCAGCTTTTCTTGTAGCTTACTCGCTCTCTTCTTCTCTCTTTCCCTGCCAACCAGCATCCAAAACATGTCAAGTATTTCACGAAGGTTTGGGTTTTTTCCTGGCATGGGCTACTTTTTTTTTTTTTTTTTAATCTGATTGTTCAGAAACTCCTTCATTTTACTATAGCTCATTAGTTTATAGGGAGATGGCAGAGGAAAGGGGGGCCATGAGGATAGCAGGAACTTGCTGGTTTGCTGTTTTGTCTGTAACACTCTGCTGTGTTGTAACTGCATCTCGATGAAGGTAATTACTGCAGAAAAGCCATCATTTTTTCTCGAGAGACCACCTTTCACAGGTGTGTGTGGTGGGAGCCAAATGCCAGCTCCCACATGAGGTGTGCTCAAGTGAGCTCTGAGACGGTGCTCCAAAATCAGGTGTCTCAATTATTCATTAGTTAGTGGTTCCTTGGGGAGGCAAGGAAGGCTGGGGCTTGGGAGCCTGTCTAGAAATACCAGACCAAAACCTCAAGGGGTTTATATTACCTACAGTAACGGGGGTCATGGAGATGTTCTCCGTGTGAATCTGGTTTCAAAGAGGGGCACAACCCTAAAATCTCCCTGATGGTGAATGGACTGGTTGAAGGAATAGCCAATACACCCCCAGCTAGCAGAGCCCCCAGAGCTGTGTATGGGGTGAGGAAAGCTGAGCAGGGATGCCATGGGAAGCGACCTTCCCGGGGCTGTCTTGCTGCTGGTGGAGCTCTAGGAGACAGACTGGTGATGAATGGTGCCTGTACTGGGGTAACTGGAGTTACTCACACCGAGATGTATAGCACAATACCACGTGTGTGTTAGCCCAGCCAAATCCTAGCTGCCCATGCTCTTTGCTCATAGGCTTTTGCTTGTGTTAGTAGTGACAAGCCACAAAACTGCCCTGAAACCTGTCTTTTGGAACAAATATTCTACAGTGGGTGTATCATCATGTCTCCCTTTGCCTCCACACTGAGCCCTCTCTGTCCACATGCTTCAGGACGTGTGAGCCCATCTCCTGGCTGTTTGTGCACATTGTGCCAAGGGAGCCTTCCTGACTCCCCCCCCCAGCCCAGACTTTGGCCCAGGGACCTGCTGTGCCACTGGATGTGGGTCCTGTGGGCCAAAGTATCGAAAACAAAAGCACATAGAATGTTTAATGACCTTTTTTTTTTTTTTTACTAGCAAGTTTTCTCTGCTTCACTGCAGGGCTCTTAATTTGATGAATTAATGTAAGACATGCTAATGTAATAGCAAAGACAGCAGGCAAAGATCTGTCTGCTGATCCCAGGCACGAAGGTTTTCAACTGCGCTGCTGAGTGTGGTGTGTGTGGATGCCACTAAAATTTGCCATAAAGATAACAGCAGTATCTGTTACGGAGAAAGAAGATTCTTGCGGCTTTTCATTTCCCTTCTCCCTCTGTGATAGCACTGAGCGATCGCCTCTGTGAGACAGGGGCAGGCTGGTGGGGATCCATTCCCGAGTGCCCTGGGCTGAGGTGCCTCCCACCAGCAGGTACAGCCTGAGATCTCAGTGTGGCTCCCTGGCTCTCTGCAGGGGTCTTTTGTTCCTGGGGAGATCACAAGGGTGGTTTTGTGTGTCTGTGGCTCAGGGCAATGCAGGCTTCCCAGTGTATTTTATTAAAAGTGTAGCTAAAAAAGACTCAGACCACCTCTGACTCCACCACAGAGTCAACGTTAGGCCAGAGGTGACAAATGCTATTTCACTCCAGCTATACATTATTATTTTTTTTTATCAGTGCATTATCAGCCCTTGAGCAATGACAGGTTTCTTCTAAAGGTGTGGAGGGTGAAGCCCCTCCTGCAGCCTGCTGTGTGTTGTGATACTCCAGCACGGGTTGTCAACAAGTGTATCTTCCCCCCTGCAAGGGCTCTGGTCCTGTGGGACTCACCAGTGCTGGAGCTTGAGGAAAGAAGCTCCCAGCTCCTACATCTGCAATTCAGCCCCAGGGAAAGATCTACTTTTGAAAACAAGTCAGGGACCCCCATGCTCCTGTTAATGAGCTCAGAAGAGGCCAGGTTAAAGCTCCTGGGCAGGGGGGAAGATGCTACCTTGGTGCTGATGTGTTTGCATGGGAAGCTCATTGGCTCAGGTCTGTTGCTGGGATAAAGGAAAAGTCTTACTGTTTCTAGAAGCAGCTCTCCTGTGCTCACTGTGCACGGTGACGTGTTGGGCGCTGCGGAAGCGCCAATAATGACCATGGTTTGCGTGTTGAGAAGCAACTTTACAACTTTGCTGTCGGCTTGAGCTTGCCCTCGGCAGGTTCTCAAATGACGCATGCTGAAATAGAGCCACCTTGAGATGCCTGCGCCTAGAGAGAGAGAGAGAGACCTCCGACCAGAGAGGACAAGATTGCTCTGTTGCTATTTTGAAAGATGAATGACCTGCCTGCGAGTGGCTGTCTGCTCACGCAAGGAGCATTTAGTCACCTGGCATAAAGCAGACTAGCTAAGCCATTAAGGTGTGTGGGCTTTGCAGTGCATAAATAAGTTACAAATTAGGGATTCTGGGTGGCTGCTCGCCCCTCGTGTGCAGTGCTTCAAGTGATTACTGTTCTCCTCTTTGTCTAATCAAAGATCCTCGGCTCAGAGCAGGTTTCTAATTTAAACACTTGAGTACAACATATCTCACTAAATTAAATAACCTTTACCCAGGCAAATCATCACAGAAATCTGTGCCTCATGCGCAACAGATTCTACCCCCACTTTATATATGACTTTTTTTCCTTGTCTCAGAAATCTTTTACCCTTCAGAAAAAGCTGTATTACAAATATAAACATAAATTATCCAGGGTTTGCAGTACTGTATCTTCAAATAACTCATTTTAAGACATCTACTAGAAAAAGGCAGGAAGCACCTCGTAACTTTAGATGTAATACCTTGGTGTACAGGGTCTCGGGCTCCCCAGGCTAAAAGCAGGGTTACTTTGGGGCAGGATTTGCAATAGATCTTTACTTGGGGGGGGGGCTCAAACACCTCGCACCCTGGTGTGTCTTGCAGCTTCTGTCTGTACACAATACTGGAGCAAATATCTGAATAAAACTTGTTTGTAAATGTCATAGTGCTGCTCCATGAAGGAAACCTCCCTGTATAAATACACCTTCATGTAAAAAAAAAATAAAAATGGGTAAGCAAAGTCAGTAGGTGGTCATTGCCACCGAGAGCACCTCTGGAGACTTAATGGCACTTACATTTTTCCTCCGCTGCTGCTGGACCTCAGCTTTTGGCAGTGCTGTCTGCAGAGCTTAACAGATTTTTAGCCTGTCTGATGAAGGAGCAATGCTACAACCGGCTCTGTTCCAATTTGGAAGTGACTTTGGTTCTGTATATAGTAACAGAAAGATATTTAAGGCCCGTGAAAGCCTATAAATACTAGCTCCTGTACCTGACCCAGTGGAAGAGGGAGTGTGTTGTGCTTGATAAATGGTGCCACCTGGCAAAAGGTACACCCTGGGGGTGAGGGATGCAAACAGAGCATCCTCGTAAGTAGAGGGAGACACTAAATATGTCCACGTGTGCTGGGGCAGAAGGTTGCCCTTGCCTACACAGTGGGTCATGGAATTATGAAATTGTTGGAGTTGGAAGGGAGCTTCTAGAGATCATCCAGTTCAACTCCCCTGCTAAAGCAGGATTGCCCAGAGCACATCACTCAGGACTGCATCGAGGAGGGTCTTGAAAATCTCCAGAGAAGGGGACTCCATGACCTCTCCTGGCAGCCTGTTCCAGTGCTCTGGCACCCTTGCTGTAAAGAAGTTTTTCCTCATATTTGAATGGAACTTCCCATGTTCCAGCTTGTGCCTGTTGCCCCTTGTCCTGTCACTGGAAACCACTGAAAAGAGTCTAACTCCATCATCCCTCAGACCTCCTTTTAGATACTTGTAAGCGTTAATAAAGTCTCCCCTCAGCCTTCTCTTCTCCAGGCTAAAGAGTCCCAGCTCTCTCAGCCTTTCCTCATCAGGGAGATGCTCCAAAACCTTAATCATCTTTGTTGCCCTGCGCTGGACTCTTTCCAGTGAAGTGAATTAACTTAGAGCCTGACATAAACGCGTGCTTGGGCTCCTAACTCACAAAAAGGGTGGCTTCACAGGGTTTCTTCCCCCTTCCCCCCCCCCCACCTGCTGGAGGCAGAGACATCTCAATCTGTGATTGAGATGTGACTGAGCCGCTGCAGTGCTCAGGTGGGCACACTAAAGCCCAGCTGATGCAAGTTGGCTGGATGTGCTGAGCTGGGAGCTGTGGCCACTTGACAGAAGCCCAAGGTGTTCTGTGCAGCCAGGGGGATGGGTGTGGGGAACGGACCACAAGCACTGCTTTCCCTCTCAAATAAGCTGTTTCTGCTGGTAAATCAGAGCTCGATGTGTGTGTACAAGCATTCTGAGTCACAAACACAGGTTTTTGGCTCAAGCTTGAAGCTATGCAAACGTACCCCTATGCTGCCTTGGTTCTGTTCATGTCTTGCTGCAGCCAGGAGATAGATTTTTATAGGTAGAGGGTTTCAGTTAACTGGATTACCCTAAAAGGATAGTGGAGCAGATCTTCATGTGCATGAAAATATTCAAATATGTGGCTTTAAAATATCCATGAAATTGTGGTTTTAAAGGGATTCTTGGGCTGGGGTTATGGCAGATAAAATTCTGGGACCCTGTGTGGAAGGGGTCAGCCCTGTGCTTTGCTCATGGAGGTTCTCTCATTGCCTTCTCTGAATCAGGACTGGCTTTTATGGAGCTCAGCTGCTTATCATTTTGGGAAGAGGTACATCTGCTCTGCTGGCTTTTTTTTGGCCGGGTTTCCCTATACAGAGTGGTGCTGTCTCACCAGTTCTGCCAGGCACAGGGATGGTGCTTGGGCAAAACCTCTCCGTGCCAGCCCAGCCTTGCTGTGGGCAAAACCCTGTGAGTAGCTAGGGGCTTGTGTACAGAGGAGCTGGGCTTTCCTTCAGGTATGACGGAAGAGTTTGAGGGGATCTGTGTTAAGAAACACCCATATTTCATGTAGAGTTCATCACAGACCAGGGCCAGTCTGGTTTTATCTGTGGTTTGGTATTTTTCCCATCTGTTATCTTACCCTGGTGTGCACAAATCCTGGGGGAGAGCCTCCAGCATGTGCAAGCCTCGGCCTCTGGCAAGGAGCAGGATCATTACAGCCGCACCATGGTGTCAAGAAGTGCCATCCATCAGTAAGGTGGTAGCAGCAATCGATGTGGAACTGACACAGGCAGGTGATGAGCCACAAATTAGATCTCCTTCTCAATAAGCAGTTCATTTACAAAGCATTTTCAGGTTTGTTTTGTTTCTGTTTTTTTTTTTTTTTTTTTTTTTTTTTGTCGAAGTGATCAACAGCTCATTTCTTCTGGATGTGTATCCTCCAGGCTGGAGTTGTTCCTACCTTCTGGTTTTGATCTAAACCATGCGCTGATGAATGAGAGAAATATTTTTAAGGACAAGAGGATGGTGGGTGCCATATTTCTGGTGTAAACTTTGAATAAGGAGGCATGTGCTAAAACTCATGGAAATTTTGTGAGCATCTCTCAGAAATGCCAATCTTTCCTTGGCACGTGAATAATCCTTAATAATGAATAAAGCTGTTGAAGTCCCAAAACAAATGTGAGGCAATAGTTTGCCAAAGGAGCAGATGCTGTGTTGCATCCCATTGTACGGTTAAAGCTTCCAGAAACAGCTTCTCAGCAAAATTTTGCTTTTCCACTAAGTGATACTTCCCAGAGTTGCTTCATTCTTCAAGCTTCTAGCTCCTTGGTAAAAAGCAGAAAGCACTAGAAATAGGATGATGCTTATGGCTGTGAAATTAAAATATTCTGACATCTTTTTTTTTTTTTACGGGGGAAAGCATTTTTTTCTTCTTTAGCTTCCTTTAATCACTAAATATATTTCATTTGAAACTTAGGTTTCTTTTAATTTTTCCTTCACTCTTTCCATTCCACCCCCTCCACCCAACATTATTGTAGGAAAAAACCATGATTTAGTGCAAAATTGCCCTGGGGGAAAACTCCACTTGGTCATTCCTCTTCTTGCCTGGGATCAGAAGGTGACACCTCTCCAGGTGTGTTGTGTAGTAACAGATCAACCTTTGTAGCCTGCTGGCTGTGCCAAATTGTTTCGTGGGAGCCTGGTCGTGGTTTAACCTTGGAACCTGACATCTTCACTGGGGAATTCCAGCACTGCCACTGCTATTGTAAACTGTTGGAGAGGTGTAACCTGCTTTCTTGTAGTTACAGTGGGAGCAAGGGGCTGTTGCTCCCTTTATAATGGCAATGCTTTATTTTCACTTTGGAATAGCATAAAGAAAAATATAAAAACTCCCGTGCTAGCTGATGACCTGTGCAAAGTAGCATCAAAAGGACAATAACTACACATTTCTGCACTAGCTAATATTGCATTGGTCAGTCTGCATCCCAGTGCTGCCTCTGCTTTACAGGCAAACTCTGCCTGAGATTCCAGAGTGAGACACAGGATAGCATTTAGTGTAATGAGCTGGGTGAGATGCCTGGATTAGCCCAGTCCAGGCACGGTGCTGGCACCTTGGCTACGACACCCTTGAAATGCCAACCAGGCTCTTTGGGGTCTGCATCTGCAGTTCCTCATGGTGTGTCATCGTGTGTCACAAGGAAGATGGGGTTTCATTTCTTCTGAAAGCCTGTTGTGAAACATGTGGGGAGCACCTACATCACCTGTCTGGGCTGCACTGATGGACCCAGCCACTGCTCTTTGCTGTGATCTGATTCACATTTGCTGTTTCTCAGATGTTGAATTGCACCCCTGGGCTTGGCAATAGCTGCGTGTTTTTCAGCCCTGATAATATAAGTGAAATTAGCACCTTTAATAGGCTCATTATCTAGTCCTTTTAATACGTTTTGCTTTCTAAATGGCAAGTAGGACTCTACCGTGTTAGACAGACATGGTCCAAGTTCATCCAAAAGAAATGACCAGTAATTCAACTCTAATTGAAGCGAGCTCAGGAGAGTACAAAGCACGTTACCAGATACTATCTGAAACCGCATTGCAGAGCTGCTCAAGCCCCTATCATAACGGTTTAGCAGAAAACTGTGTAGATTTGTCCCACCAGTACCACTGTCAGATACAATTGCTTTTTACAGAGAGGGTTTGCAAAGTGGCTGCTCATCACCATTCTCTTCAATGTCAGTTGTAACCTGTCAGGCATTGAAATAAAACAAGCTGTTGGCACTGTAACGTATATTTATGCCACCTTTTGTGCATAGCACGTATTCTGTACACCACATGAATCTACATAATCAATTTACTCATTGTGAAAAGCTGTAACTCACAGGCCTGACATGGCTAAAATATTAAAACTCACTAGAGAGGCACTCCATACCATCTACACAGCTAGATACCTGCAGATTTCACTCGTTAGTTGTCAAGATGATGGGTTTCCTTTGATGTTGCAGGTACAGCCTGAGCATTCAAACAGTTTACATCTCTTTTTACAATATGAAATCCAGTGCATTAGATGATTTTCTCAGGAATTAAACCAGGAGGGAAAAAAACAGTATAAACACTTTGGCTAGAGATGCCATAGGGGCACTGGAGCCCCACTATTTGCTACTGATTGACAAAATCAGGAGTCTGCTCTCCATCATTTTAAACACAAAAGTCCCCTATGGAGGCAATCAAAGGTGCCTGCAGGGCTCCATCTGTCAGCAGGGCTTTATGGAGGGGAGGTGAGGCTGTAGGAAGTGGTGGGCAGATGTCCCAGTCAAGACTGGGGTAGGGGGAGGCTGGAGATAGAGCTCCAACCTGGAGCTCTGCTGCCCGTGGTGGAAGAAGTGGAGGAACTGGAGATGGTGGAGGAGGCTGGTTGGTAATGACAATAGCTGGAGGCACCTCCCATCAGAGCTATTGGCTACCACCTCTCTGGAGATGTCCCTGCTAGTTGCCAGAACTTCTGAAATGTAGATGTGGTGCTTCTTTTCTTTTTGTTTTTTTTTTTTTTTGTTTGTTTGTTTTCTTAACGTATTAAATGGACTGCAGATCTTTACTGTCTCGATAAAATGTGACCATATTCCCCCAACCTTGTCAATCCCCGTGTCTCGAGTTCTGGAGCTCTGGGAAGCTCTCCCTTCTGAGACTGCAACAAGAAGGGGTCCCCAGCCCATGCTTTTGCTGGTGCACACACACTGGGCTGAGCAGCTCTTCGAGCTCAGAAAGATGCTGCAGCTGAAACATCAAGGTGACAAAAACTTGACGGTTTTGTGTGTATTTGGGGAAGCTTTTCCATCGTGCTGATCTGTTAGTCCTTTTTTTAAAGAACTGGTGTAGTTCACAGTCTCCTAAAAGATGGAATACTGCTTGTAGTCCATTCAAATACCCAGTCCTTCCAAAGAGGTATCATTTATTCAGGAAAATGGGATAGTAAAATGACAGTGACTGGATGCTTGAGAGGATTAGAGTGTAACTGAGCTGTATCAGAAAAGCTGAACAAGGATCCCGGAGACTGATTGCAAACGAATCATTGGTTTTTCATAGGAACTTCTTTATCTAAGATTAATGACAGGAGGTTAGTGGCATCTTGCTCCAGACCCTTTTTTGTCTCCGGGACCCTTGCCAAAGTTTAGACTCCCATTCTGAGTGTTGACAGGCGAAGAGAGTGCTTCAAAATGTGTTGTGGACATAATTAGTTACTGTTATCACAGTTTTCTTAATTAGACTATCATAAAAAGGGGAAGTGTGATAATTTACATGGGGAAGATCGGAAGAGCAGTGATTCTAAAGGCCAGAGACTGAATGCCAGAGAGCAGCATAAAGGTTATCTGCCTTTTGGATGAGGGATGGTGCTCACCTGGGGCATTCAGAGGGATGCCTAGAGGTGCTCTCGCTGATGAGTGAACTTTTATTTTTCAACTTTCCACTAACTCAGCCAAATTGCACAAGCCTTTGTTCAGTAATTGCCCATCCATCTCCTGCAGGATGGCTCACCCGCTGCCAGGATCCTTGCAATGCTGATCACTTGCAAATGTTAAAAGGAAGCTTATTTTTAAAAAGACAGCAGCTTCTTTCATAAGCTACATTTCCCCTGCTGTTTCTAGACAAGAGAATTAGAGAAATTCAAGTTATTTATTTTCATAATTGTGAGGAGAAACTAGAAACTCATTTTAAAAAGAAAGCCAGGAACTAAAGAAAACCCAGTTATTTTACCAATATGTTATCTGGCAGTTCCTTATCCGGGCTGTGTCTCGCTTCTCAGACCTGCCAACCTTAAAAAGGCTGGATGCCACCTCACCTGGAACATGGCTTAGGAAGCCCTGCTTCAGCCCTGGCTTCTCCATGCCTGGACACCTGGTTGAAGGCTGCTTCTCTAAGCTGTTTTCCAAATCTCTCTGCCAGGTGAGGAGTCCCGACCAAGCTATTTAACAGGCTTGGCTGCCTCTGCCATGTACGGGGTCTGCTTTGCTATTGCAGGGAGGAGTGTTTGATCTGGGCTGTGCCACACTGCCTTTGCATTAGCCCTATGTCTGCAAGGAGTGATTAAATTGGGAAGCTTGGATGCAGCAGTGCTGCAATCCCACCGTGGTGCCTGTGGCTGTGTGTTGCACCTTGGTGGGTCAGACGAGGGGGAGATGGCAGCTCTGATCATCCCCTGAGCCCCGGGGAGCATTGTCTTCCTCAGGTAGGAGCCCCTGGCAACAGCAGGGTCATGCTTCTCACTCAAGGAAGCACCAAGGAGTCATAAATACGCCTTGCACTGAGCCATGGTGCCAGGATTTATTAGGATTAATTAACCCCTTCCCTTTCCCCCTTCCCTCAACAAATAGTTTCTGGGGAGACTGAAGATACCTAAATGAAATTGCATGGCTTCTTTTTTTCTTTTTTTTCTTTTTTTTTTTTTTTTTTTTCCCCTAAAGTAGTGGCTGAATGGGCACTGGACCTGATGGAGTGGGTCCAGAGGAGGGCCACAAAAATGCTCAGGGAGTTGGAGCCCCTCTGCTCCAGGGACAGGCTGAGGGAGCTGGGGTTGTTCAGCCTGGAGAAGAGGAGGCTCCGGGGAGACCTAAGAGCGGCCTTCCAGT
>JAOTQQ010000003.1:8130728-8146394 GCA_026546715.1 Gallinago undulata
GTGGTGGAGCACTGGAAGAGGTTGCCCAGGGAGGTGGCTGAGGCCCCTTCCCTGGAGACATTCAAGGTGAGGCTCGACAAGGCCCTGGGCAACCTGGTCTTGTTGGGGGTGTCCCTGCTGACTGCGGGGGGGGTCAGACTAGATGGCCTTTGGAGGTCCCTTCCAGCCTGGACCATTCTATGATTCATAGTTTTCCTGAAAGGAAAAGCTATGTTTTTTTCCTATCAGCATGCCTTGTGGATATGACTGCAACAACTTGCTCCTCTATCTACCTCTCCTCCACCCCCTCTGGCACCGTGCACTCTCATGCTCACATACACACTTGTTGCTTGGGGAACTGATGGTTTTGGGAGCCCTGAAGTGTCTGTATCCATCAGAGGTAACTGTAACTACTGCTACAAGCACTGTCTGTGTTTAACCCCTGGGAAGTGCCGAGCTGAGAAGCTGGGGGGTGAAGTGCTGGTTTTGGGGAAGTGGAGGTGGCAAAATGCAGACCATGAAAGTGTTGGGTTTGCAGGGGCTTTCTCAAGCAATGGTCTAGAGCAAGGGAGGATGAAGTCCAGGACCTGTCACAAAATAATTGCAGCAGAAATTTAGCCCTAGATTCTTAGAAGGGTCTTTCTGATGCTCCTCTGGCTATGCGGGAGTGTCTCCAGGAGGACATTCCACCAGCCCAAATGACTGATGGACTCAGTGCACCTTTGTGGGATGGGATGCTGCGCCAAGTACACAAGTGACCAGAAATATTTTATTGTGGTGGGTTTTTTCTCCTAATTCTGTGCCCTAATTTGACCCCTTCCAGTGGGAAAGGCACTGTGCTTGCCTGGTGAGGGGAGAGATGCCACAGGAGCAAGCTGGCCCCCATGGCACATCTCGCCCCATCTTACGGGATGGGGAGACGGGCAAATTTCTTGTAAGAACAGTGTGAAAATGGGGTAGGCAAACAATAAGGTGATCCCAGAGATACGGTGGTGATTTTTGAGACTCCCCGGCACAAATCTGTGAAGAATTAGTATTTTTATTCATTGTTTGTCCCGAGGATGTGTCCCCATTTGTCCCCCGTGCTGGGTGTTTGTCAGGCGTGGGCGGCCACAGCCCATTGCCCCGCACAGTGCCCGGATGGCTGCAGCTGGTGGTGTCTTGCAGCTCTCACCCAGGAACCAGACACAAGTACCAGGAATAATACCCAAATTACACAAATAAGTGCAATCGGTGTCGGGGCAGCAGGCGGGCGCCGTGCCCACTGATTGTACCTCGGCTCCGCTGGGAAAGAGTGGGAAAGCAAGTTGGGTTAAAAACGCAACAAACTCTGCACATTTATCTGAAGGGGCTGTAATTTTCACATTTAACACTCCGTTAGATCTAATGGAAAGCTGATATTTTTCTGTAGGTGTGAAATTAACCTTTCAATAAAACTAAAAGCTATCTTGAGCATTTTCAAGCTGAAGTTTAAAATAGAGCAATTATGAAACTTGCTGAAAGACTGCCAAGTTTTCTTGTTGAAAACTGCTGCAAATGAATTATGTTTCCCTTGTGATTTACAGCACAGTGTGAGGGAACTTTAGTTTGTATTTAAATCTGCTTCCGTTAAAGCCTATTTGCAGCTTAAAGAAATCTAATTTTTTTTTTCTTGGACAAAGTTGTCAAACTCCATCAGAGAAAATTCCTTTCGATGTTTAATGCTACAAATTGCGAAACGTGGCATTGTTTTTATGAATGCCATATGTAGCAATCGTATGCCTTTATGAAAGAAAATTGTCTTTCTGAACGAGGGTGGCTGATGCTAATCGAAGTGGTTCCCCTTCTTGTGGAGGGCAGGGGGGTGAGGGGCATTTTTCTTTTCCTCAAATCCCAGAAAAGCTAGTTCCTCTTCCATGCCATGCTCCATTACCCTCATTTAGGTTAAAAAAAAAAAAAGAGAAGCTGAAACACGTATAGGTGTTGCACTTGCACAAATACATGCATTTGTGGTGTCTGTGTAGAAGATAACGTATGCCAACAGGATTGCTACCGGACATGGAAAAACTAATTGAGCCAGCATCCGTTCTGGAAATCCAGCCAACTTTGCATCCCACTCCTAGAAACAAGGGATTAAATACCAGTTCACAGCTCACTGCTCTCTTTTACACAGTGGCATTCACTGCAGACTGTAAGGACGGAATTCCTGGGGAAATGGAGTACACAGAAGAAGATCAGTCATAGTATCACAGCTGTAGTGTCTGGAGAGAGAAGGGGAAGCTACTTTGGCCAGTTTTCTAGGAATTGGGTTGAACTTTCTGAAATATGGTTTACTGGATAGGAAAATAGGGTCTGCAGAAAGGACTTTAAATAAGGAATTGAGATAAAAAAATTCCTGTATGGAAAGGCTTTGTGTCACCTTATAGAGATACCATAATTTCACATTCATTCATACCTGCAACTTCAGTTGGATCCTCATAAACTAGCTCCTTGCTGACCTTGAAAGGTTGACAAAGCAAGCCATAATGCTAATGATAGGTGGTTATTAAAAATACGCATGGTTGGAACCATATATTCCATGTAATGAGAAAGTAATTCTTTGAAGTATTCATATCTGAGGTCAAAAGCAAAAAAGCTTTTATCTCTTTATTTTTCTAATTACATTCTGAAAATAGTATGTAAGAGGCCCTAATCTCCTGTTCAAAGACACCTCCATCCCCAATGGTCCCAGTAGGTCTGAGGGCAGGAGGTCCACCTGCCCTGTGAGCACCATTGCAGAGGCAAGGATGCCCATCGATGCTCTCCCACAGTCAGAGATCCCATCCCATTGGAGCAAGGTGGTGCCTGTGTGTTCCCTGCTGGCGGCTGTGCCTGGCAGCCTGCTCCAGCCCTGCCAAGTGCTGACAGGTATCACCCAGCTTCGCAAAATCAGAGTGTTTTTCTGCTTATTCTGGTTTAAATAATTAAAGGCCTGACTGCTGCATCTCCCAGGCCCACAGCACACTGTGAACAATTGTACATCCCACGTGTGTGAGGTTAATTGGGTCACTAGCCCAGGCCCCCAGATATCTTTCCTCCTTTCCCTGTTGCAGCACATGGACAGCCAAGTCCCATTACACTGGCTGCCATCTACCACATCCACCTTGCTTCCAGCTAGGGGTGGGCTCAAGACAGGCCAGACACCACTGCCACAAACAGGGCAGTTTGTGGCAAACAAAGCACTTTGGCTCAGTTTTAATTCACAGGTGGTGTTCTGAGCCTTGGTCTTGCTTGAAGAGCATCTCCATACTTGATGGACTGGCCTTTGGCACAGAATGAAGTACATCTGGGGACCTGTCCCGGTAAAGACACGTTAGCTCAGCAACAACTGAATTATTTGCAGTCACCTCTGTGCCTGTGTATCTAATTAAAAAGAAACCATTAACCTGTCAAAGTAACTGATATTCTTGCAGTCTCCATAATTATCCCTCATAAACCTCTGTCAGCTGTACAAGGTTCTTATATTGCTATCCACCCCAATAGGAGATGGGCTACTTGCCCAGCTCATGCAGATGGGCTTGGTGCTACTGGCTTCGGCAAGGTGATGATGATTTACATCACTGGAAACCTGCTTTGATAAATGTAACAGCCAGTAGGTAATTGATTTCTTGGTAAAATTCAGCTGAGAGAGTATCATGATTCTTGGAAAACACAGCCAAGTGGCTCTTGAAAGTGATGAATCACATTTCTGATCTCATTTATGTCAGCCTTGCATCAACGTAGTGGTGAAATTTGTTGGGGGTAGGTTCAGCTGAAGTCAGCATTGATTTAAAGGGTGCTGGATCTAACTCTGCTGTCCCAGAGCAGTCTGTGCAGCTCCACAAGGGGCCAGCTCTTGAAAACACAGAGGACCTGGTCCACTGTTGATAGCATTTGAGCTGTCTCTGGAGTGAATCGAGCATCCAGGACAGGTACTGAGGATGGGAAGCAAGTGGATCCTTAAGAGAAGCAGATGGAGGACTTTTGTCATGGCTGTGTTGTGGGTTGGGTCAGTATAAAAAAGACGGAGGTCTCTCAGAGTGCAGAATTAATAATGCTCACCACTGGGGCTCTGCTGCACAGCAGGGAGCATGTGGGGACTCCTGGTTTCACAGCCAGAATATAGTACTGTGCAGGAACACCACTTGAAACTTGGGATTTTTGGTGTATTTTTAGCATACAGAAAATCACTGGAGATTGTAAAGGATAGAAAAATGGAAGGGTTTTTTCATTTTTCTTAAAGGAAAAAAGTGCATTTTCCCCTCATGCACGTACTCTGCAGGAAGCATGGTGGGAATGCCCTCTTCTCCATGGGTGTTCAAAGGGGGAAGGTGCTGCCCCAGTGGGTAACTCTGGGAAATTACTTGCTCTTCTGTCTGAAATTGCTTGACTGCAGTTTCAGACATAATTATAAGTTGTCCAAAAGCTGCCACAGACACTGATATTTTTTTTTGCTAGTTATTCTCGGAAAATGAACTATACCTGGCCTTGTGCTATAAACAGCACCGTGAGCCCATCAAAAACTCCTCATTATAAAGAATATTGGAAACACTGCCACACCAACAGCCAGGAGCTTAGAGCAGCCATGGGTTTAAACTGCTGTTGGTTTATGGTGTGTTGCCAGTATCGGGGGGAGCTTTTGGCTGCCACTTAATATCTGAGAGTCCCCCTGTGATTCTCTCTCCAATTCTTTTCCTGCAGCCCCGTCAGAATGACCAAATTAGCTCAAATTAGTTGCTAGGTTTTTGTGTATCCACTTTGGCTGGATAGTTTGCTATTTCAAGATGCAAGAGGGAAATATTTGTGCTGGATTTCTGAAAGGATTAGATTTCTGTGAAGCTATTAATCTTGGAAGCTGATAAAATAAAAGATGGAAAATCCCATTTCCTGTTTCAGAGTATAACACTGTTCATTATCTAGTTAACAGCACAATAGGCCTCATTCTCATGGAAACCTCCAAAGTCTTATGTTTCCTGTTGCCAAGAAAGCAATATTTTCTTCCATACACCTCCTCTCCCCAAGGTCCTTCAAAATTCCTGTTTACATGAAAAACTTTATTCAATAAAACACAGTTGAGAGATTTCGACCAGCTCTCATTTTCTCACCAGAGGATCCTGTTTATAAGCACATGTATAACACAGATGAAAGTTCTGCTGATTAAATTATGTCTCCACAAAGAGGGTATGCAGCACAAGTTTCCAAATTTCCCATCAAAACAAGGGTACAACCATGGTATCCAAAGAGCTAACTGGTTTGTCCCCACTTCCCAGCAGCAACATGAGGCTGTCTGGGGAATTGCACAAGCTTTTTGGAGGTGGCATAACTCATTATCAATTACTTTGTGGCTACTCCTAGAAAAAAAAAAAAAGCCTGTTAAAAACGGATTAAAAGAGAATAGGTTTCTATATTTAACAAGGCCAGACAATATTAATATGCAAGTGCAGGGAAATGGCTAATGAACAGGATTTGTTCTTACTAAGGCAATCTGTAACCTCTTTGACTGCCACAAGTGGTGGGGAAGTCACTGCTGAAGTGACTAGAATTAATGAGCTGTCTCAGGAATTTTATCAAGTTTTCTGTAAAAGTCTTCAACTTGCTCCTGAGGAGATGGATATATTCAGAGAGAGGCAGAGGAAAAATTTTCTTTGTGTCTGCTTAAAGGTTGAATGATCATGAAGGCTATAAAACCCCTGAGCTTAGGAAGCTCTTCACGCTGAATTTTTATGGGAGCTTTGAACAGCATCAGTCCCATTAGTAAAGAAATACATTTAACCTCTTCAATCTGCTGGTTTACCTCCTACGGCTCCAATCCGTCAGGATTCCTCAGTGTATGAGCATGTTTAAAATGAGAGCGGGAGCATGAATAGACCGGACAAGGCACGGGCTTTGATGTAGGTTTTTAATAAAGACACTACTCTGCAGCTCGCACCAAACTGTTATTACTTAACGTTTTCCCAGGGCCAGATTGATTGAACCATCCTGCACTAAACTGATTATTTATGGAGTGATTATAGGAGTTTTAGAGGAAAACAAAAGCTCGAGGGTCTTAACGTATTTTGTTGGTGACTGGATCTCATCTTCCGAAATGAAGCCCAGCTCTTCCCTCCTGTAGAGGAAAGCTGCTGCTCCCAATCACCATATGAAGTAGTTACCCCTCCCATGCGCTACCTTGCACGGGGAAATGTGTATTTACTAGAGTAGCTGTGCTATGGCTTACTCAAAGACAACTGATTCACATGCCCACGTCACATAATGACGTGTTCTCTTGGATCAGAGCTCGTGAGGAGGGCTCGGGTGTGTGTTCACTCCCTTCTTTGCTGTTGAGCTCTTAGTTCGAGCAAGAGCTAACAGGGGGGCATCACCCTTCTTTAAAAGTATTTCCTTCAAGAAGTTGGAAGGTCTCAAAGGCTCAGGGTGCGTGTTTGAGTGTGTGTATATATGCATGTATTCATAATTTCCTGTGGCAACTGTCATCCTCTTTTTATTAAAAATCTCTCACACATATATCCATGGATATATATAAGTTGCATGTAGGAGTTGCTCTCTCCTGTATCCTAAGAAGAGTGCAGAATAAGTAAGGGAAGATAGAGGACAGAAATGTGCTTCCCTGACATTAACATTTTGTGCCTGTGTGTAAAAGTACTACCTATAATTAGACGGTGCAAGCAAAGAACAACAATCCTCCTGGTTTTTTTTGCTCTTCTTTTACACTGAGGACTGTGGGTCACTTCCCAGCAAGTACAGGAGCCTGCTTAGACAGCAGCGGGTGAGTCAGCTCAGGATCTGCCCTTGGGATAGGAAGATGCTGAGAAGCGATGCTAGAGGAGCTCTGCTCCAAAGCCTGCTGAGATGTAAGCAGAGAGAAGGTGGCCAAGGGCTGGTTTGTAAGGCACCCCTGTGCAAACAGCAGAGATGCAAGCAGAGGGGAAAGCAAGTCCTTTGACAGGGTTTGTCCTTGATTATTTTTATTTTTAAAATATGAAATAGGAGGCTTGAACAAAGACCTGAAAGTGAAAGAACTGTGTAACACCTGAAGAGCTGTATGTGCAGAACAAGTGAGTGAATTCAGGGTTTGCCACCACTGTTCTAAAGATGAAACTTCAGGGTTCAGGAGATTTTTTTCCCGTTAGAAAAAATGGGAAGAAGCTGTTTTCAACAGCTGCCTATTGTTTCAGAAGGGAAATGTCCAGGGAGGAGTCTCTGAAGAGTGGTAACTACTTTGGTGGAGCTATCTTTACAAGGAGAGAATAAAATAAATGCATCCTGGTCTGAAAGATGTCATAGAAATAGTTCTACTATCAGCCAGTAAATGCTTTGCTCCTGCATAAAAGCTCTAGGTAGTTCTGTCACATACCTGGAAAGGAAAGATGCTGCAAAGTCTATGGGCATAACCCCAACATTTCTTAGTGTCCTATACTGTGAAGAAGTTAAGGCCGATCACAGGATGCTTAACAGTAATAATATTCCTCCCTGTATCCTTTGGAGTGAGCGTATTCTCTGTTAGCATTCAATGTCACTGCAGTAAAGCTTAAAGCAAGATCTGCACTGGAAGACTTCATTATAAGGTTTTAGTAATATGAAAAAGAAATTCCATGGCAAATATTGGGGCTGACTGGTGTTCTGAGCTGTCTTTATGCAAAATTTGCCGCCAGTTCAAATTAACATCTCGCATAACTAGCCCTGAAATGAGAAGTGATCGCCTGAGTGATGAATAAGCCCCACTTTATGTCCTTGCTCATGCCCTGCCCTGAGGCTAATCCTCCCTCCTTCAGCACAGCTCCACAAAAGCTTATGGAAAAGGTGTCAAATCATGGTTCATAAGGCTTAAGCAGGAAACAAAACGATTTTATCATAGCTTAAATGTCACTGCTGCCTCCTAGAAGCTTGTGTGTGTGGTGTGTTTGCTGCCTGCATCCTTCTGCGGGATGGAGGTGGATGCTCAACTCTCCTGGTGGGGATCCAGCTCTGAGCCCAGGGGTTAGCTTTGGGGACAGTGCTGTCCTGGTGCAGGGCACAACTCTACGTTACTTGGTTATTTCTGGATTAAACTGGGGTATTAGTGTGGTGATGAGTGCTACGACACATACCCTGCACATTCAGGTACTTTAGCTCCCCAGCACAGAAAATTGTAATTAATAATCTGAGGCTTGGAAAAATATACATGCAAAATGTAAGTAATGGCAACAAATAAGTATATTTGTGGCATCTAAAATTACATGAGGCCAGGCAGTAATATCTGCTTCTGCAAAGGGCATCCACGTCTTCCTGAGGTGTGCTCCTCCCAAACTGCCACAGGTGTAAGGACATTGCCTCCGTCCCGTGACAGCCCATGGGCCAAAATTTTCAAAAGGCACTTTAGTTCCCAAGTGTGGAGGCAGGTTTCTGAGCAGGATCTTCAGTGTGGTCAACTAGGGAGGGAGATCTGAAGTTTTTTGCAAGGCATTTCTAAAAGTCCCAGGAGGTGCTTCTCTGTCTGCCATGGAAGCATCTAAAAGCTTTGAACATCTGCCCTATGAGCCTGCTGAGACTGAGAGGCTGCAGCAAAAGGCATAGTTCTTGTTTCTGTTGTTTTATGAGTGAGCTACTGGAGGGGAAGGGAGCACAGTGCCTGGGGAGGGCAGGGAGGGCAGTGGGGGGTGAAGAAGCCAAAGGGCAGGGGTTGGAGGAGTGGGAAGGAGTCGGACAAGTGAACTTGCTGCCCCGGTGGCTCTTATAGCTGAGGGTAATGCCTTGCCCTCGCCTGTGAAGTCACGGCCACCCAGCCTGATGTTGCAGGTTGTTGGGATGCTTCCAGGGCAGCGGGGGCTCCAGAGCTCGCCTGCTAGAGGCACCCCTGCTCCAGGCAGCATTCCAGGAAGCACCCTGCCCGACAGGCTTCATGTCTTATCTTCCAGTGCAAGTGTTGGTGATGCCGGGGAATACCAGCTCTCTGTAATTAAGACACAGCGTGTCTCGTTCAGCAGGTTTTTATTCCCAAGTGTTGCTTCTGCTGAGCTCTGCGGGGACCTTTCTCTTGAGCCAGACCCGAAGGGCAGAAATATGTTCTGAGAGATGCATGCCAGTGCCAGTGATGTTCCAGGCAGTGACTCCCTCTGTGCAAAGCCTGAGCATCCCTCTGTGTCCCCAGGCAGGGGAGGAGGGAAAACCCTGTAACGTGGGTCCTCCCTGGAGAGCCATGCTGGAAAAGGCAGGGAGGGGAGGGGGGACACTGTCCTGGCTGGGGTTTTGTCACCACAGCAGAGAGGGCACAGCTTAAAAGTCCTGGGTTTCGGGAGATCAGAGGTGGCTGCACACTCCTACCTTGCAGGCAGGTGGCATTGGCTGCCCTGAGTGTTTTCTGCTGCAGCGCATCTGTCCCAGGACCAGCCAGCAAAATCCAAGTCAGCAAAGGCACGTCTGGGTGATCCCTGCTGCGCCAACCAAACGGACACAGTCTGTGTAGACTTCCCTGGATCAGACTTTGTCATCTTTATTATCCTTTTTTTTCAGCCTGGGCTTGGCTTGAGGCAGCTTGACCTAATAGCAGCACTTACCTGGGGGGTATTTCCACTGCAGTCCTGGGATGTGTAGGGTAGGAAAGTTTTCAGTGGAAAACTCACGGAGTAGGTGATGTTGGGGTGTTTGGCACCTGTATGCTCAGGGCCCATCTCTGGTGGCCCCATGGCTGTGTCCTGTGGGCTCTGCTCCCCTTGACCTGCTCCACTGCCAGGTTGAACATGGGCTTGGAGTGTATGAGCGCTTGCAGGGACTCCATGTCTGCAAAGTCTGAACACTTTGTTTGAATTCCTGAATGAAAAAAACCCAACAAAATAAATGAAGTGAACCACAGTTAGGTTCTGCAATGGCTCAGAAGCAGGGAAAGGGACAATTTTAATTTTGTTTTTAATATTTTGGATATTGCAAACCATTGAGTTCTTAGCGGCCTTTTTATGCCTAATGAAGTTTTATTGTCTAAAATGTATTTTTAAATTTTAGGTAATAATGAAATTAATCCCCACTGGTACTTAATGCGCCTTCTAAAAGAGTTCAGCAAAGCTGCTCAGTGGTACTGAGCAATAACTGGTCCAGTGCTTTGAAGGTGGAAAGTGTTAAAACGTCACCCTGTTGGCTTCAGTGTGATGGGATAAAGTCCAGCAAGACACTTGCTGGCCTCAGGATGTCCCCACCCCATGCCTTGATGGAGCAATCATTGAAAGTCAAAGGAAAGTCCACTAACTCATTAACATAAGGACTTTACTGAAATTTCCCCAAAGCTTTTAATAGGCAAAAAACACATCTTAATAAGCAAGAAGTAAAAATAAATAAATAAAAATCCCTAAAACTTTAATTGCTGCTCTATAACTCAGGAACTGGCGATCTCGCATGTAACGGGTCTGCTGTACAGCCGGATTGTCAGCCATTGAAGATATTTTTATAATTAAAATGCTGTCAGTTCCTTAATTATAGCACTGCTACAACATCATTCACCACTGTAATTGTTTGGCTTTCTGATGGGGAACATGAGTAATTATTTTTCTTCAGGATTTTAAAATAAAATACTACTGGGCATCATGTCTGTCTGCCGGAGGAGGAATGTACCATGCCGGTGCCCTGCACAGCGTGAGCGCTCAGCGGGCAGCTCTGTGTGCTAAACTGCTTCCAGAGACAAAAGTTTTGGGGTAAGGTTTTCAGCCACCCAGGATGACAGTGGAGTAGGACCTGAGGTGGTGAATGCTGGGGTTGCTCTCTCCCCTCAGCTGCCGGAAAGCTTGGGTGGCTGTGCTGGTGGCAGGGAGGTGGTAATGCTGTCTGCAAGCTTGGTTCCAGCCTCATGTGGGGTCCTGCCTTTTCATCTCCTATTTTGCTGGGGAAAAAAAAATTTGGAGCGACATCAGTGGAAAAACTTTTCTTAACCTGTTCAGTGCTTTGTCTAAATGGGCACTAGCAGATTTGCACACTAACTTTGGTGGCCAGACCCTGGCACTCAAAGCACCGAGAGCACATCTGGGCTGGGTAGGGGCCAGTTCAACCCCTGAGCACAAGGCAATGGCACAATGGCCAGCAAAGGCAAGTCAGTCAGACAGGAGGGAATAAAAAATTCCCAATGGAAACAGTTAAACATTGGATCTGAGGCCCATAGAGGCTGTGGGACATCCACCTGTGGGGACCCTCAGATACTTGGGTCCAGGTTCTGAGCAACCTCACCTAAACCTGAAGCTGGCCCTGCTCTGGGTAGGAGGTTGGAGTAGAGACCCTCAAAGATCCTTTGCAGCCTGAATCATTGAGTGATCCTGTATGGCTGGTTCAGGTACCTTACCTTTACCTGTGAGCTCAGCAGAGGCAGAGAGGAGCAGGTCACCTGGTGTGAAGGAGGGGACAGGAGGGACATGCAGCATCCATGCAGTGCACCCAGGCACATCAGGTCCCTGCACGCACACATAGAATGTTTAGAGTTGGAAGGGACCTTAAAGATCATCGGGTTAAGGTCGTCACACCAGGAGCTACTCTGCTGTGAAGCCACAGGGACAGACACCTCCGAGCAATTCAGTGTCTTTCTGGCTTGACCATATCATCCAAGGAGATTTACAGGATTTTAGCAAACAGACACAACCTGCTCCTGTTGTGCTTGCAGGGATTTGCTGCTGAAATTAATGAGCGGGAGAAGGACTGGGTGCTGAACCCGTCCCTCCGCAGCTGACGCAGCTAATAGCAGGCACAGCAACAGGCAGGTACCAATTTGGAGATAACACAACTGGGAATCTTTCTTGTCTCGTTTGCACTGACGTATCCATGTAATCAGTTCATTTTGGTCGGTTACTGTTATTTCTCAGTGAAATTGCTGCTCTCTGCTCCCTGTGCCCAGTCTCTTCCCCCACCGCTCCCCCGAGAGATGAGTAATTGTGAAGCAAACAAGCGGAGGAAGTTTGACAATGGGAAATAACAGGACAATGCGAAATGGCAAGGTAGCTGAACTTCCCCAAGTGCTTCCCAAAGTGTCAAGACAAATAATAATGAGTATTTACTCCTCCACTGTGGCTCTGTGTGTTGCTGGTGGAGGTGTGGCAGCGGAAGAAGCAGAGGGGGGTTTGTGCTGGCTCGGTGGAGAAGCCATGGTACCAATGGGTGGTGAGGCTTTAAGCCACAGCCAAAAAAAAAAAAAATGGGAGCCACTGAGATGTGTGTGTTGATTTAATCAGTTTAAGTTTCCAGAAGTGCTTTTGTACAGTGTACCCGGCAGTCTGCAAGGCTTCTAGTAGCAGGGATGTGTGTGTGTGAGTGCACACATGTGTGTGCCCATCCTTATAGAGAAGGTAAAGGTCTGGTCCTGGAGAATGGGAATAAGACAGGGACAATCAGCTCACAGTTAATTTTCTTTGCTTTTCCTTTCTTTTTTTGCTTCTTTTTCTTTCTTATTTCAGCTCTTCTAAGAAAATAAATCCACTGGCTCACATCTCTTATGTGGTCACTCCCTGCAGGCAATGCAGTGGTTTAATGCTACAGCCTGTCTTTGAGCGCTCTGCCCTGAGGATTTGTTATATTTCAGCTGTTTCTCCCTATGGAGCTGTGTCCTACAGTGCCTTTTTGCCCACAGCCAGGCTCGGTCTGCAGCTGGCTGCATGCGGGTTACAAGGTTTTTGAAGTCCTCTGCTTGCTACTTACATTAGCTGGAGAAAGTAAATATTCCCACTGCTCTTTAGCAATTCGCATCCTCAGGCGCTGTTAATGGCATAAGCCATCAATCAGTTGGCGGCAGGCTACAGCGGGAATTGGCACACTTGAAAAACCTATGACATCGGATTAAAAAGCATCCACAGTGCAAGTAAACACTGGTGAAGCCCAAGCTGGTGGGAGCGGGTGGCTCTGGGCAGACCCCCACTGCCACGCTGGGTGAGCGGTGTCCCCGACGTCCCTCGCTGCTTTACAAAGGCTGGGCTTGCACCCCACAGCCTTTCTGCTGGTCCCGCAGTCAGAACTCTGTGGGAATACTTTTGCTTTCCTTAGGATTTTGCCCTGAAACCACACTGTGATGTTTTTGTTCTTTCTCACTTGAATTTCTTTTGTCTGAGTGGTTTTGCAACCTCCCTGTGTTGTTTCAGCACAGCCGGATCATAGGACAGGTGTTGTTCCCTTCTTAAGGCTTGCCACCACTCTGTCCCCAAAGAGAAGAGCTTGCGGGGTGCCAGCTGCAGCCCTCACATGATATCAGCATCATGAGAGAGGCCTGAAAACTGGATGAATTGCTTTATTTCATATTTTGTATACCAAATATTTCGCATTTGGTATAGGAAGGTATAGGCATACTGTGATAGCTGATGGGCTTGTGGGATGGGGATCTGGGTTTAGTCCTACCAAGCTTAGGGAATGTCTCTATCTGCATCTTGAGGGAGGCTGCAGTGGAGCACAAATCCCCCTTTTACATGTCTTTATGTTCAGTAAATATGCTGGCTGTTTACTGTGTTGGAGCAAGGAGATTACATGAGTGTTTTTCCTCAAGTGCCTAGAGATCCTTGGCCATTGCTTGGTGTACTCAGTGGAGCCGCTGGCAGGTTTGATGAGTTAGGCACTGAGGAGGAGCAAGGGAGAGAACTTAATCACAAGTTAAATACAAATATAATCTGCCTATTCAAAGAGGGATTTGCTGTCTCTTGCAGCATCCTCCTGAATGAGTAGTACTGAAAAGTCAAACGCAAACACTCCCCAAATACAGCTCTCTGCTCCCCCAGCTCTTTGGTGCAGCCTTTACACCCAGGGAGGTCCTGGAGAGCTCTGCCCATGTGGCCAGCCCTTCTCCCTGTCCCCCCTCACTGCCACCCCCTGCCCCGTGTACACAAGCAAAGGACCCACAGGCGTTGCCAGACCCCTCTCAGCGTACGGGGAGAAATCTTCCTTTGGCTTCAGTGGATTATACAGGGCTGGGAGAGGTTGGTCCTGGTGATTTTTGTTCTCTCTATCAGCGTGCCAAAAAGCATTAGGAAGAACTTGCTTATATATATGAGAAATGGTGTGAATATGTGCCCCTGACAGGATGAGTCCTGAGATACAGTTGTCTCGTTCTTTCGGTGAATCCCGCTGCCGTTACACACCAGCAAATGGTTTTGATGCTCACATTTTATTTGACCGAGGCACGGATCTCCCAGGGAAGGTTTCTGTTATCAGAACCATCAGTTTGTCTTCAATCACTTCTCAAGTCACCTCAATAAAGTGTCACTCTGGTATGTCAGAAGGGCAGAGATCTCACGCAGCTCTACAAGCTTTGAAAAATAACCAGCACATATTAGCCAGCCTGGGGAAAAGCTCCGGCATAACCTGTCTACCAACACTGGGGTGTTTGTGGATGTGTGGGCAGGCTGTGGATGCTTCTGCCGTGGGAGATGTTCCCACTGTGGTTTTGCACCTTGCTGGGTACTGGGGACACAATTGTTACAAAAGCTTTCTGTGAGTTCATGAAGAATGAGTCAAAAGGTCCTGATGCTAGCAGGCGCTAAGAAAAAGAAAGAAATCAAGACTTTTTTCTTTTTCCCAAGTTTCATTTCAGATAAGTTAAAACATCTCCATCTCTGAATTTCCACCACATTGTAGAAGTTTCCTGAGCTTAACTGGGAGAAGCTGCTCTGGACAGTGGTGGTTGTTTCCATGTGTTGTGTCTAAACTTGTCTCTTGTGCTTGGTGATCAGCCAGAGGCTTTTGGTTTCGGCTTTGAAGCTTAGTTTCATTTGGGAGTTTTTTCAGCAGCAATATAGTGCTTTAGGGAAAACATTTTGTTTGGAATAGGAGGTAACACGTGGGGATTTCGGGGCAGCAAGTTCCATGTAAAGATGAATTTCACTTAGGTTCATATAAGGAGGTTTAAGTGTAGTAATGCTTTATGTAAGAGCCATTGGAAAGGTGGCTGTGGACAACTTGTGCTGCCAACTCATAAATTATATGTTGTTTTTTTTGTTCCAAAAGGGCTACTAGTATGGCCTATTTGTTACATGCAGTACACGCCGTTATTTCCAGCATGTACTTAGATGAAACAGTTTTTTGTTGAGAAGAGCATGATCTTTTCTTCCTCGGTGATAAATCATCATGTTAAATTCTCTCAGTGGTGACTTTTCCATTGCGAGCAAAGTAGCAAAGCATAAAAAAGGTTGTTTAGTTGGTTTGCTTTTTATGTTTCCTTAATGTGAGAGCCATTTAAAAATGTGTGTCTGGGCTGCTGACTATTTCAGGAATTCTCACGCCGTATAATGATTTTAGCAAACTTTTGCCAAGTTTCTCACTGTGATGCTGCAAATTCTGAGCATCCTGTTATTGAATGATCCTGAAATGTCTCTCACCTTGGCCTCTGGCTGCTGGGACCGGGTGTGTGGGAGGCAGGACCGGAGGATGCTTGACCCGCACTGTGAGGACCATCAGGCTCCTCTCTCCCTGTCCTCAGGTGGGAGGAAAGGCAGCTCAGAGGGCTTGGTGTCTGCAAGGGCTGATGGGCACAACCTGGAACACGGAAAATTCCGCCTGAACATAAGGAAAAACTTCTTTGAGGGTGTCAGAACAGCGGGACAGGCTGCCCAGAGAGGCTGCGGAGTCTCCTTCTCTGGAGACATTCCAACACCACTCTGGATGCGTTCCTGGCCAGCCTGCTCTGGGTGACCCAGCTTTGGCGGGGGGGGGGGGCGGGGACGGTTGTAGGCTAGATGATCTCCAGGGGGCCATTCCGCCCCCTGGGAC
>JAOTQQ010000003.1:8146404-8182491 GCA_026546715.1 Gallinago undulata
CCCCCCCCCCCCCCCCGCCCCCCCCCCCCCCCCCCCCCCCCCCCCCCCCCCCCCCCCCCCCAGCTCGGAGGAGAGATGATCTCCAGAGGTCCCTTCCGACCCCTGGGACCGTGATGCTCCAGCCGGGGAGGCGCTGGGAGCGGACACCGGGGCCGGTACCGGCGAGCGGCGGCGGCGGCCTCTGCTGCCCCCTGCCGGCCGGACCGGGAACCGCCCGCCAGGAGCTCGGTGGCCCGTCGAGGGGGCGGTCCGTGTGTGGGATGCCGTGGGGAGGACGGTGTGTTAAACACGGGGTGGGGGTGTGTATGTAATCTCTGCAGGTAGCTTTGTGCCGGTGGAAATGAGGGAATTTGGCATTTAGAGGCGGTGGGGGGTAATGGAAACTGTCCCCATCTCCTGCTGCCTCTGCTGGGCTGGGGCTGGGGCTGGTTTGCAAGCGGTGAATCACTTTGGGAGGGGATTTGGGAGCTGTGGGGGAGCGCACAGAACCCAACCCTCGGGTGGTGGGAGCCAGCACATCACCCCGCCGGAGCCCCAACTTGCCCAGGAGCTGCAGCGGTTTGTGTGATCCCAACGTGTGGCCCCATGCAAAAGCTACACCAAACACAAACATAACAGATGTAGGAAAACAAGTTTGTTTCAGAGTTCCTTCCTCCTGGCTTCCTCAGTTAACACCAGCTCCTGCCGTTCAGCCGGCAACACCAGCAGCCACTGCCCAACGCAACTAGCTCTGCTTCTGGTGAGGACAGACCTAGAGCTCCTCCTGTGAAACAAGTCCTCCATCATTTTGCCCTGCAGAGGCATAAGGCCCCTCATCCTTCCCTCCAAAGACCACGCCGTGCTGCGTCCCTGGCTTTAGGGTTACTCTTGGGCACCCAGGAAGCTCCTCGATGTGAGGACGCTGAGCCCTGTTGGTGGGGACGTGTCAGGTCCCAGCCCCGGTTGTCCCATTCTCCCAGCACCTTCAGCACGTAACGGAGCAGCCTCACACAGCCAGGCCCTGCCACCTCCTGCTGGCTCCATGCCCACTGCCCACGGGCAAGTGGATGCCACCAGGACAGGGTGGACATCAGGGTGTCTGCAGGCAGGCTGGGGCACGTGCCCTGCTCCAGACCCTCTGTTCCCAGCCTGGCTTTGCCTCCCGGCTGTTGTGGTGCTACAGGGAGACAGGAACAACCTTTTTTGTTCTCCCTGTGCTCAGCGCCTAGCAACAGTTGGACACTGGGCTGCGGGCGGTGCTTCTCAGGACTTCTGCAACACAGATAACAGCGTTTATTAAAATAGGCTTGGGAAACGAAGGCTGAGGTAACCCAAGAACACGTTTGACAATCAGGACGAAGCACGAAGAGGTGGAGTGCTGCTCTCTTCCTAACTTGCTTTCCCTGGGGTCTGTCGTGTATCTCCATTTAAGTGGTTTATACGCTAGAATGGCATTTCCCTAACGCACATAGTCCAGAAAATAAAAATCACAGGTTCCCAGAGCAAAACTAACAGTACTTGCCTGTATTTCTGAATGTCTTTCTTTTTTTCCATTTTTTTGTTTTTTAACTCACAAAAAGAAGACTTGAGTAAAGGAGTAGGTGAAATGATGGTAAAAGTCAGCTGTGACAGCTAGAAAACTTACATGACAAGTATCTAAAATGATTATTATTTTCTATCTCATAAGTCTTTGTGCAGGTAAGCAGCATTGTAGCAGAACCACTCTCCAGGCAGGGATGACACGGCGAATATCATCTGTGCCTTGGAAATAGACACTTCCATCCCCTTTATTCTTCTTCTAAAGTTCTATTTCCAAAGTAAACAGAGCAAATATGACTGTGAAACTTGGGACTTAATAACTGAGCAGGTTAAACGTTGCCTGGTATTAGAGTGTCATTTGGATTTGTTTCTCGTTTGGTACAAATCTGATGTTCAAGAGGTTGGACGTATCAATACCAAGGACAAACAGAGCAGAGATTACGGATGTCCCGCTGAGGCTGGATTTGCAATGAATTGATGTCACTTTTTTTGGGGGGGGAGGGGGGCGAGGGGTTGTGTGTGTGTTGCTCTCCAGGCAGTGTGGTGACATTACCCTCTCGCTGCCACCTTGTGCTGGGGTGACTCGGTTGTCTCGGTCAGTAACTGGCTGTTCAAGATGACATCGCTGTGATTCCAACTAGAACATACTCCTCACTTTGCCGTGCATTTGTACTGCTTCTCTTCTGTACAACTTTTGTTTCTGCGTGTGTATTCTTTACCAGAGGGACAAGACTTGTGCACTGCCATGTTTCTGGCCAGGTTCTACACAGTTCTACACAAGTTCTGAGCTAAGATACTTGAGCGATCTGAGTAATTTCCAAAGAAATGAGTAAAACAATGAATGGAAAAATTTGAGGTTTTCGTAACAAAGCTGTTACAGAGACCATTCTTAGCTGGTAAATGTCCACCTCTGCACCAAAATACAATCCAGGTAGCTCATAGGGGGCCTTTCAAGCACAAAAAGTTAATAAGCTTTAAAAGTGTCTTGAGACTGTCATTTATGATCTTCAGAACTGATACATTCGTGACAGTGACTCCTTGATTTGGCAACAATTTAGTATTGTTGCTTTACAAAATATTTTACCATTCACTGTCGTTAGGAGGGGGGAAGAAAACCCACAGAACAGTAAATACTTTTTGACGGTGTACTTGTCATATTAAATCCCATTTGTTTGCTTACTATCTCCCCCCCATCTGCAGAATTTGTAGCACACGAGCAGCAGTGCATGTCTCCACAGGCTCGACCAGGCAAACCTGAGCCTCCTCTGTGTTCCGAGTTGACCAGCTGTGAACTAGAAGCCTTTTGACAGCTTATTAGTCCAGGGCTGCAACAAGCTACTGAAGTTGTAGGACTTCTTGTTCAGCTGGCTTGCCTTCAGCTAACTTGGAATGTGAGCAAAACAAGCTCAGATATGTCTGTTCAGCCCAACGTGCACAGATCCACGGCCACTGAGAGAGGGAATTATAGGGCATTTATACGATAGGTGACCAAGCCAGACGTTCCACAATCCTGAAAATCCCCCTTCGCTGTCACCTAGTTTGAGGAGGAGGCTCTATTCTGTGTAACCACATTGTTTTACTTTAACTCTGTATGCTTATGACTCAGCCTGAGTGAGATCCAAAATGTGTTCCTTTACCTAAACCACTGGAAGGCTTGATTTCACAGGTGTTTTTAGAACATGGCTAACAGGCAGTGACATGACCTACTGCTGCCCCTCGTTCCTTCCTCCCTGCAATACTCACTTTTCTGGTTGGGAAGGTCAAAAGCTGTATTTCCCATCTCCCAACAGACTGTTCAGACCGCAGGACGAACCAGGGGGATAGGCTCCACCCTCCCTCTTAATATTAAAAGTATCTGAGATTCTTTAACATGATGATTTCTGTTGTACTGCTTTGGTCTATTGTCGCAAGGAATGAAGGGTTCCATCATCTATTTCAGGGACTCTGATGTATTTCATAATAGTCATTTGACATATTAAACACAGAAGCAGGTTATAAATGGTATCAGCATTAGACTTCTGGTTCTACAAAAGCAGAGCTTTTAAATTGCAGTTTTAACTGTGTGACTTCTGATGTGGTTGCACAGAACACAGCATACTGAGGCTCAGGTCAGTGCAGTTTTTTGTATCACCTTAAGGGACAAAGTAAAGCTAGAACAGCATGATTTTTGTCGTTTTACACCCCTTGATATGAAACTAGCAAATTCTGGTCTATTCACAGGTTTCTAAAATGGCATCAGCTTTGAAAAACTAAGATCTGACTTCCTTCAGTTTTGTGTCCCATCTGGACTACGTTACAGAAGCTGGAACTTGTGCAAATATACCTTGCCCTCAGTCCAATGTCAAGTAAGTAAAGGAGCCCTTACTAAAAATAAGAAACTCTTTGTAAACACATTTTATTGACAATGTTTTGCAAACACCTTAGTTCACAAGTACTGTGCAGAAGCTTCATCCAAATAACCAAAATTGTCACAAATTACAAAGTTTGTGGGTTAACGCAAAGCGCCTGTCTGCACACATCTGTAACTGCTTTCCCCTGAAGCATAAGCAAAACAAGTTATTTTTGTATAAAAATTCACAGAAACAGTAGAAAACTATTTTTCAGCTCCATCTCTTACTGTTTGTTTCAACGCAAAGTGAAAACACTTGGACCTTCTTCAGTAGCATAGTCAGTATTCATCTACTGTTTGGTCTCTGCTTCCATCTGAGTTTCTTGAGATTCTTCAGCTTCTGAAAGTTTTTCATCATCTAAAATTCAACATTACCATTAGTCAAACATATTTAGTTATATCTACAAACTATACTGCAGAACTGTGTCCCACTAAAATATTTTACATTGATTGCCTTAAATGTGTAGTTCAGTATCAAATTACACAAAATGTTATCTTCAAACAAACAAAAAAAACACCCTTCAAAGTTTTTAAGGCTGTTATCTGTAATGATTATTACAGGAAACATGGGGTAAATCCTACAGTATCAACTTAAGCAAACAGTACTGGATTGCTTCAAATTACATGGCTTCTCTTTGCTTATTAATGGTTTATTTCAAACTGAAGCTGTGCTTTCCACTAAAATGTTACTTCCTTCACAAAATTCTAGAAGCTGGAATGTAATCTATACATTCATGTGAAAATATATTTTAGAGACTAATACTTAAGCAAGTGTTAGTAACACATAATAACAATAACCTTCTGCTAAAGTGCACCCAGGACTAACAGTTCATTCTGCTTAAGAAGATCTAGATGGCCTTAGAGAATGAAAGTCTGCTCTTATGGCCATCTACGTATGTTAATCAGGTCATGCTCAAAGGCTATACCAATTATTCCATCTTGGAAAGACACAGCAAAAATCCAGCAAATAATACTTAGAAAATATTATCCATATTACAGCATGAAAAGTAAGCGCTCATTTGAAAATATTATATATTTGTATAACAAAAGATGAGTATGATTAAATTCCTAAATTTATCTCCTGTGCATGACAGTTGTAGTCCCTGCTCTATTACAGAGTCACTGTTTGAATAGGTAAATCATTTAGCTTTCCTGGATTCCAGTTGCTTTTTAGTAAAGCCTCAAATGATACCAGGATGGCAGTGACATGTTCAAAACTACTGAAACAGGCATTAGACAAATGACTTTGGAAACTATGCACAAAAAAACCAACCTCAAATTGCTATTCTCCATCCCCACATTTTAAAGAAGTCTGTTGCCTACAGATTAATCAGAAGCTATTCAGGAAAAGGCATGGTGGCCAGCTTGTAGGACAAAAAAACAAACAAACAAACAAAAACAAAAAAAACACCTCTGAGCAGTCTCAGGCTCTGGACAACTACTGGGGAAAAAAAATGCTGCAGATGCAAGAGGTCACCAACCTCAATTGCACAAAGCCAGCCCACTGCTGGAAGCTGTGATTCCTTTTGATCCGTTGAAACCAAATCCAGTTATATATATATATATATTATTTTTTTTTTCACAGAATCTTATATATATTATGTATATATTACCTAAGAACACCACTTACTTTCCAGGGTTTGCTGAAGCTCGTGGATAGTGCTCAGCAGAACATGAAACTGCTTTCTTCTCAGCTCCAACTACAATGATAAAATACATATTCTAGCAAACAGAGCATATACAGCCAAACAACCCACAGCAGATTCACCATTAATTATCTTCCTAATAAATAATTATATAATAACCTCTGTGAAAAACCTACCTTATCCTCAACATTTTCTTTAATGTGAGAAAGATGCTGCAGCTCTTTTCCCAAAGCTTCCAGCTGCCTGAAAAGAAATTATCATAGTATTTTTAAAGAGTTCTGTAGAATTCTTGAAAAATAGATTTGAACTGAGTAGAGGAAAAAGAACTATTAAATAAACAGCACAGGTAAACAAAGCATAACAAATGAAATGACAGAGACATAAATGTTAAACTATTATGTCATAAACTTGTGATTTCAGGAGGTTTACAGGCATTTGGATTGTAACAATTCAGTCCTGCCACAAACATGTTATTTAATTAACCTTACAATGAAAGTTAAAGAAGTAGGTTACGTTAAACACCCATGGCATTTTCACAGGCTACACTACCTCATAGATTTCTTTATGTTGACACGAGTAGATTAAATAGAAACATAGCATATTTTTTTAACCTACATACCCAACATACAAACACAACAATTCCCAGACACAACAGTTGACCAAACACAGTCAAGTGCTTTATGCCTGACAGTGGCCTAACCAGACTGGATAACGTGGACTTTACTGTAGGCATATGTAGAATATAGCTTATGCCCCAGCACACAAGATTTAGCACTGTGATCCATATAAGTACTCATTTCTTTCTCAAATGCCAGTTCTTACTTTAACTGATAGCCTCTGGCATTAAGAGATAAAGGAAACATGCAACACCGATAATCTTCATTATTATTCATATCCTTTTGAAATATATAATCTTTCAGCACCTCTTCAGGATCTTTCTGCAAGCATTTGATTGTTTTGTGTTCTCACTTCAACCCACCACGGACAAGCAAAATCCTTTTTGAGGAGGGGCAAAGAGTTAACAGGTACCATCACATACACTATCTTTCCAACGAGGATGCAGCATCAAGGCTTACACTCAAATCTCCGGTTTGGCCCATCTACTTTTCCTCCAATGCCTACCATAATTTATGCTCCATGTAACAAGAATAATCTGTTTCTTTCAAGGTGGATTGAGGCTGACCATCCCTGATTAATTAGCAGGCAGAGCCACACAGAGGTCAGCGAGGGAATAGAAAGTGGTTTTTTTCCTGAAGCACTGACAGCTGCTGCAACTGGCCTGGGCAGGGAACCATAAGAAGGCCTCCAATCCTAAATAACTTATGATGGCTGGGAAAAAGGTCTGTTTTAGTGCTACCTGAGAATGTTGTCTTATTTTTGAGCCTATATGCTTGGTACCTTGAAGGGAATGCCTGAAAGAGGGCTGAGTGTGACATTATCCCTTCCTGTAACACAAATAGACAAACAGCTTATAGGCTCATACAATGATTTCGCTAGAATTTGGGTTCTAGTTCTTGAAAGACTTCTATTTGGCCAAATCTTGCTATTTACACTGTGCTGTCAGGTATAAGCAGGCTGTGAGAAGACGTGGTTTGTTTTTTTCTAATAACATCCAAGCTACATCTGGAATATTATGTCTTCTACTTTCCACTCCAGAGAATCTTTGCCCAGCCTTCTCGTTTTTGTATTTCCTTTTCCAAGACTCAGTGTCATTTCTTGGTCCTCTTAACAGCTCTTCTGACACTGCATTTAATTACACCGTGGGCAATGCCATTTAGTAGTTCAGCTCCTGTCACTTCCTGAATTGGCTCCTGTACATTATTTGTGACTAAGCTGATAACAGCTTCTCTTCTTTTATGCTGTATGACTAGTTGTTCCAAGAAACAGTACCTTAAAAGCATAAAGAAAGTATTTTTCTGAACTTTATCCTATTGTGCCATATGACCTGCAAAAGCTATAAATGTAACTCTCACAATAAACCGTGACATTTCTCTTCACAAGAGGTTTTCTCAAGTGTTTTTAGTTATTAAGATTTCCACGAAAAGCGTGACATTGTGAATGAGGCTTCCTCCATTCTGATCAAAGGTTGGTCCTTCTTGGTTCATAGTACCATTTTCTGTCTACTTTCCTCAAACTGGAGAGAAAAGAAGCCTTGTAATTAAGACATTGGATGAAAACTTCATCTAGTTCCTGTATTTGAAGTCTACTCACTTGGAGAGGTCAGTTAAAACTAAAATACCCATAGACCAAGCTCCTTTTGAAAATGTTCCGTTCTGTTACAGATGGGGAAATAGGACATAGTAAAATGGGGGATTGTACTGTGCTATAGTTCAAGGACAAAGGGCATACACTGTAGCCATTCTTCCCGTGGATGAACACACTGGTATTTCTAACTGTACTATACGCTCCTAAAGAGATGATAAAATTGTTTAAGACAAGACAAAATGCCAAATCTACTAGCTGTAATTTACCACAAGAAACTTATGCTTGGATGTGCTAAGCAAAATTAGAACAACCCCTCCGAACCTGAACAACCTGGCATCCTCTAAGGAAAAAACCTACTATTGTTTAGTTGTTTCCATTCTTAATCAATTGACTTATCTGAAAAACTTCTCTTTTGATAATTGTCTATTATGAAACCTCACTTGATAAATGGCACATGCTGACTAATGAAGTAGACAAGACTCATAAAGTTGTGGTAATGAAATCAAGGCGCAAAAAAACAACATACAAGAAAGAAATGTGTGAAATTCTCAATGGCTTATTGCTATTAAAATGTTATTATTAGGGTAATATAATCAAAAATCCTTTCACTATAAAAGACCATGGAATTGAAAAGACAGCCTCTCTGTCCAATTTCACTGAAAGTAGGCAACAGGACAGGTGCAAGCTGCACTTAAATGAGAACAGTAACCCCATGCTACACTTTTAATCAGGTTAAGAACAAACTCATAGATGCAATGAGTCCTGGAATGACAGAATTGACAGAAGTTAAAAATATTATCTCCCCACAACTGCCCAAAGTGACCCGAAAGCGCAGCTAGTGAGCCCAATTCAACAGTGACACAAGCAATACTGTAAGTTACATGCAAGACGAGTTGGACAACAGGTAGGTCTAACCTGCGTGCCAGGGCAGGTTATCCTGCGGTACACAACGCAGGCATTTATAACCGGGCATGCAGGAACAACTACCGCAAGGAAAACATAAAAAAAAAAAAAAACAGCCTAAGAGCTTTCTCTCCTGCTTTCCCTTATTCCACCTTACTTGCTTGTATGTATAGGGGCTCTTTGTCAGGAAGTACAGAGACAGGACAAGGGGTAACGGTTTTAAATTGGAAGAGGGAAGATTTAGATTAGATACCAGAAAGAAATTCTTTCCTGTGAGGGTGGTGAGGCACTGGAACAGGTTGCCCAGAGAAGTTGTGGATGCCCCATTCCTGGAGGTGTTCAAGGTCAGGCTGGATGGGGCTTTGGGTAACCTGATCTAGTGGAGGTGTCCCTGCCCATGGCGGGGGGGTTGGAACTTGATGATCTTTAGGGTCCCTTCCAACTCTAACTATTCTTTGTTATCTATTTGGTGTGACTACTGAATCTCTTGCTGGCACACTTTAATTTTATCTCTCTTTTCTGGAGAAACTCATCTCTGGTAAGCTGATGTTAGGTTTGCATTTATATCCAAGTTCATTTATTCACCCTAACAATGCAAAAAATTTCAAATACAAAACGATTAGCAATGCTTCTGAGCCGATACAGATGGAGATTAATTAAAGAGAGCTGATAAGGGCAAAATTTTAAAACTAAATCCAAGTTTCTCTTGTGTCAAAAGAAATTATATGAAAGTGAGGAAAGGTCAAACTGAAAGCAAGGAAATGTCATGGTGATCCAGCTTACTGGCTTATTATAATTTAATGTAGTTTCATACTCACTTCAATGTTTCATGTCTGTCTGGATGGTGTTGTATAACTTTGGCCAATGCATCATATTCTGAAAGAAATTTAAATAGTTAGTCTAAATAATTCTGAAAATATAGATTCAAGACCCAAAAATCAGCTACCGTAGAATAGTACAGATTCTTTCTCCTTCTGGAAAAACTGTTTTAACATTTTTCAAATTTGTACATAACACATATATTAAAAAGTACATGCAAATATCCAATATAAAAATGTAGATAATTTGTACCATGTTATAACATTTCAAAGTAGGTGATCACATGAAAAGAGACTTTAAATAAACTTCAAATATGACTGTAGGCCATTATCTACTCAAACTTATTCAGTGCTAGTGATTTGTAAAGGATGAGGCCAGAAAACAGGACCTTCAGAGAGCTCTGCACTGCTGCACACTTGGGTTTTTGAATATGCATTTGTTTTAGATACAATCTAATGTATATGTACAGATAATGGTGTTGATGAGATGTTACACATAAACTTGTATAAGGAACATAGGATTTTTTTTAAACTGTTTTACACATTAAGAACAATATTATGGTTATACAGGCAACTAACATAGCCATTTCCTGAAAGTAAGTTTGTAAATACACCATCATTCACATGGAAAAATCTGTGGTGCAGGCCGGACAGAAGATATCAAAAAGCAAACACTTCTTCTGCCTTTACAAACATAGGTCTGAACTCTACATTCTTACTGGTTAAGGTTCTTTTAATTTCCAGTTGAGTCCAAAATTACCCATGAAATTGATCAAACAGTTCTATTTCAAGCCTTTTATCTGTAATACTTCTAAACATTTTCTTTTGGCATTTCATTTATCAAGGAAAAACAAATTCTTGTTTCTCCTCAATTTCTAATCTTTTGACTAGACAGTATTACAAGGAAATGCTTTAAGCTTCAATTGAAATTATCAGCATATATTTATAATAATAGGGGAAAAAATACACCTCTCATAACAGGTATTCAGTAAGGACAGAGTTGTTGGGTATGTAACTGGCACCCCTGTCCTTGTGTATGCCAAAACATTACCTTCCCTTAAGAGCTGAAGGAATACACTTGCTTAATCTTCAATGCTGGGTTTAAGTCTATTCAACTCTTGTCTTGCTGTTAATAACATTTCTCAGTTCTTCAAGTCACCTGAATTGTGATAGGATGCTTTTAGGGTTTTTCTTTGGCCTGAAAACACGTCTCTGAACTACCGTTTCAGGTTTTCCTATATTGTCTATATTGGTCTATTGAGGTCTATTGAGGTCTATTGGTTGAACTCTGCCTGCCTCATCACCAAAAACTTTCAGTAGTGGTTGTGGAACCCACCAGACTAAATATTCATGATGCCAGTATATTTCCTTTGCACTTTCAAAAATTTGGAATCTATTTTGTGATACATTGTATTTTAAAAGATAACAAAATAATGAAACTGACCAGTGCAAATACTGATATTGCTCCTTACCCTGTCGATTTTTTCGAATCCTTTTTGCTTGCAGAATTTGTTTTTTGCATTCAGAAATCTTCTCATGTGCTGCAGCTATACTATTTTCTTAAAATTAAAAAAAATGAGAGATACAGAGTTATATTGAAATCTTACAATACATGTAAACAAGCCATTCTGAAAAAACTATCAAGAAAATAAAGAGCTATTTGCAGCATGGTGGCCTGCTACCACCATCCACTTCAATAGGTTTAAAAAAAAAAAGCTTATATTTGTATGTTTTATACACTGATGAGATGCTTATAGCCTCTGTATGAGCACTATGTATTAAGAAAAAGAAAAAAATAATAATAACAAACCACTCATCATATGTATGTATTATGTTTACCAGAACTGGCTCAAGCTTGTTCACAAGAGAAATTGTCAAACAGAAAACAGTAATATTTTCTAATCTTTACCTATATCCTTGTAGATTTTTTCATAATTTTCCATTTCTCTCAGGTTCATGTCATACACCAGAAGAGTTTTTCCCATTGAAAATTCACACTGAGATAAAGTACTCAGCATTCGTTGGTACTGGCTGTAACTGAAAACAGACAAGATATTTATTCCTCAGCAGCACAAAAATACCCCCTACCTTTACAAAACAAGAAAACAAAGCCTCATTGTAGACTAAGGAACAGTTAAATAACAATTATTAAAGAAATAAAGTATTTCAGAGATTTAATGTATAATTTTTTGAAAGTGCAGTTATGAACATCGAACCCGTTAATTTTACCCTGTCCTTAAAGGTGCAAAGTGAGTATTAAAGCAATGGGCAAATCAGTCCAGGGCTTATAAACTTCCCAGTTAGGACTGGCTCTGTGATCACCAAGATTAATATTTTAATACCGCAGTTCACACAACTGTTGTATTATGTCCTTTGGGAATTTACACCCAGCACCCCATGGCAGAATACCACATTGTCACTCACCCCTTGCTACTTTAGCCTGTTTTATGAAGAAAAAAAAAAAAAAAACAAAACAAAAAAGCAGTAGCAGAAATACCAGTAGCACCACCCCTCCCTAACAGAACAAACGCAGAACTGCCAGCTAAAATATTTGAGTCATGATCTTGTTATAATAGCGGGACTCGGGGAGGGATCACGCAGCGGCACGACCATGCCCAGAGCAGCAGATCTCAGCCCGCAGCCCTCAGTAATTTCTGACCCCTCTGGAGAGACCTGTCTAGTCCTCATGGCTGACCCCAGCGCTTGGCATTTGGGCTGGAACCGCCACAGAGCCCTGCTGAAAAGCAGGTGTTTACATTTTAACATAGCTTGTTTCAAACTAGATCGAGCCTGGTTTGTCACTGAAACGCGAGCTGATCGGTTCCACGGCTTAAAAATAAATAAATAAATAAACAAAACAACAAACCAAACCAGAAAACAAATACCCTTCCTCCTGAGATCCGGAATTACACCACTTAATGAAACTCTTCACCAACAAATTGATCCGCCTGTCGTCACCAGCACCATCGCCATCGATCAGAAGCCGCTTGCGGATAACTTCATCTGGGGAAAAGCAAAAAAACAACAAACCTCCTGTTTAATGGCAGCCGCATCCCGGGGCCGAGCGCGGGTCCCATCCCAGGCCGTCAGGGAGCCATTCCCGGGGAGGATTCGTTAAAGAGGAGGCGCCCCCGGGCCGCGGGGCTGAGGGACCCTGGGGCCCGGGCGGAGAGGCCTGGGGGCGGGGGGCGCCCAAGGCCCGGGCGTGCCCCGGCATGACGGGCCCGGGAGCGGGGCCGGGATGGAGGCCCTTCTGCCTGGTGAGCGGCCGGGGGTCGGGCTCGGAGGGAGGCCTGAGGCCGAGGCGCTGGGAGCTCTTCCCCGGAGAGCGGGGCGGGAGGCGAGGCGGGCCCAGCGCTGAGGGGAAGCGGGCTAGGCCGGGGGTCGGGGCGCGGAGAGGGAGGGAGGGAGGGAGGAAGGAGGGAGGTCTCACCGTCGGTCACGGCCCCCATGGCGGCGAGTGCCGGAGCCGGCGGGGCGGCGGCAGCAGCGAGTGAGGTCAGCTTCCCACAATGCAGCCGGCGAGAGCGGCGGCCATGGAGGGGGAGGCGGCGGCGGCGGCTGGGGCCTGAGCCGGCTGGCGGCGGACGCGCGGCCCGGCGGCGGCGGCTGCTGCTGCGGCGGGGAGGGCCGGCGGGCGAGGCCTGCGCCCCGCGTGGAACCGGCCCCCTGGCGAGGGGCGGCCCCGCCAGGTGAGGGGCCGACGGGGGAGGGAAGCGGCGGTCCCCGCGCCCGCAAGCCAGGCTCCACCTCCCCGCCCCCGCCACCGCGCCCCCGGCCCCGCCGCCCCCCGCCCGGGCCGCCCCGCCATGCCCCCGGCACATGCTCCCTCGCCCTCGACGCGATGCGGCGGGGAGGCCGCCGGGCCGGGGTCGCCCCTCGGCTGCCCTCCCGCCTCCGAGCGTCCTTCCCGGGGGGCACCGTCACCACCGCCCTCCGTGGCCCCCTTCTCGGCCCTGCGAGCGTGGCGGTGACGGTGCAGGGGGACAGGTGGATGGTCCTGCCGTGGTGCTGTGAGGGTGGTGGGACCCGCCATGGCGGCCGGAGGGAGCGGGAGTGTTGGCCCTGTGGCGCTGGCTCCTCGGCGAGGATGCGGAGGACGGGCCGGTGGCGCAGGCGTGAGGGAGCAGGCATGGCCTCCCCTGGACCACCCTTGGGCTCATCCCCGCTTGGTGCCAGGAGGACACAGCAAGGGCTGGGGTGTGCAAAAAATCCTTATTCTGGTATGTTTCCTTGAGAGCTTGGCTATCGCCAGTGGATAGGAACAAAAGTGGTTTCTTCCTGCCCTAAAAAACTAAGCTGGCACTGGAAAAAAGGGGCTAGAGGTATCTGGAGAAAAGCGATATTAAGGTGTTAACGATAACAACTGTTGAGTTATAGGCTTTTGGACTGCAGACTTTTTGACACTTGGGCAGTGCTAAAGCTGGCAAGGTTATTGTAGTACATGTCATGGTGCAGGGGACGTATGTCCAGAGCCTGACACCCTCATATTCCCTCCTCATTTTGGTTTGGGCACTTAAGTAGCTTGTTCTGCTCAGGGCTTTGCATTGGCGATTTTAGGGTTGTGGAGAAAATCAGGGTAAGAACAAAGTAGGTGTGTGCTGTAATCTGTGCTTTTCTGGTTTTAGAGCTGCGAGTGATTATGTGGTGCTTTTTTGTTCTGGATAGCAGCATTTAACAGCTATTTACGGATTTGTAGATTGTTTCAAGCCAATACTTTATCTTCAATAGGCAACTGGGCAGATTCTTTGAAAGGTGCCATTGGGAAAGCATTACAGAGAGTGGTCATTAAAGCTCCTGAATTTTTGAGAAGAAAGAGTTTCCAACATAGAAAACCTGGATAAGCGATTTCTGTTCTTGAAATTTGTACGTATTATTATGTGATTCGTGAGTGATATAATTTTATGTGAAAATGTAACTATTCAGTTATACAAAGCTTGGGCCAAAGAACAGGCCACGAATTCATGAGCTGTGTCTGTGCTATTAAAAAAACTCATTTTTATGAACTCTGAATTTGCTGCCATTTGGTATAGTTAGTTTGACAAAAACCTTTGTTTTTCCTAAGGCTTTGGTCACTGTGACATAGCCCTAGTGTTTTGGCACAGGGTGAGAAGACGACCTAGCTGAACTTCTTTACATCAATTTTATACAGTGCTTTTTGTTGCCGTCTTTCCCTCTTTACCCACTGATTACCTTTTGGAAGTCTTAAGCATCTTGAAGCATCTAGTCTCATCAAGATTTAATATTTTCCTTGTCCTTGTCTGAGCTCTTTCCATTTTCTGAGCCCTTTCTGTTTTTTCTACAGAGAGAAGTTGATCTGAACTGCAGACTATTGTAGGTGAAAATCCACAATTATTTACTTAGTCATGTTAGAATACTTTTGTGTTATTTTCTGTCATTTGATCCAATATAATCTTTTCTCTCTTTGTGTTCATCATTCCAGTGTTGGTCAGATAGTCTTATTAAACTCTCCACAATGACAAATAGATAGTCCTTGAGTAATTAACTTAGAATACAGCAGTTCATATGATTAGTTCATAATATTTAATGACTTCTGTGCCATTCTTGTCTTCATATGTGTTACTAATTACAAGATTCTTACAAATTTTCTGTTCTGGGGCTTATGCTCATAAGAACAATTTAGGGAACAAAGCCATTATTTTTCTTTTTAAGACAGGGCTTTCAGGCATCATCAATGTTCATTAACTTTTCTCTTTTAGAATGGGAATTAGAACTTGGTAAATAGATCATCAACAATCTCACTGAGGCCCCATATTGATTTAATAGCCTGTTCTCTTTTCTGTTCTCTTCTGCCCATTTTAAACATCCACGAGATGTTTTTGCCCAGGAAGCCAGTTCCATCTTCCTGGGTTTCTATACGCACTTGAGTATTCACTATATCTTTGGGATCTTCTTTCTATTTGCTCCATTTTCAACTAGAGTTACTCATCTTGTAAGTACGAAACAACCCTTGTTTCACAGGTATGGAGCGTGTTTTGCACTGGGCTGTATTCAAGCATGTTTTTTCCATTAATTCATTGTCATGTGTGATGCAGATTACCGGAGCAGGGTTGACCTACTCTTATTTATTTGTCATTCACCAGTACATGTAGTCCGTGCAGATTCTATCAGCTGCAGTCTTCTCTATAGTCTTCTCTTCAATGGGCTGGCAGAAACACTGAGTAGCACTGGACCTTCCTTATGGCATCAGTATTGGAGATTCATGCTATAGGAAAAAAATGCCTTGCACAAGGTATAGCACCTTACTCCGTGCCAGCTCTTTCGGAATAAGTATCTGTTCGTGCAAGCTTTCAACCAAGCTAAATGTGGTATAGTTTTTCCTCTTTCTGTGAATTCCTTTATGTGTGCCATATGGTAAGACCCTGAAGCAGCTTATACATAATAATTTGTTGCACACCTGTCCTTGTCAAAAGTGTTAAATGATCCTCTGTAATGTTTCCAGGTGACTCTGGATACAAGAAGTATAAGCAAGGTAAGCTTAGTGCTGCAAGATGTTACATGTGTGTGGAACTGGCTCAGATTTTTCATCGGTATCCTTTCTTTGCTGAAATGGCTTTTAAGTACATGAGATTTTTATTTTATTTTATTGAGGAAATCTGTTAATGTTAAAGTTTTCGTTCCTGAAAAAAATAATCTATGAAAGGCAAAGTTTAAAGTGACTTTGTACCTCCTTCCCTTTTCTTTAACCATGGTTATATATTTTTTTTCCAATTGCAGGAAAAGTTAAAGGGGAAGAAGCTTTTTATAGTATTCCAGGCTATAATGAGCTATGATTTTTAGAGCTAAGAAAACAGCTTTAACTATTGATGAGGTGGATTTAAAATATTTTTCCTAGGCCTCCCTAATAATTTATGAGGTGGTTTTAGATTCCAGGTTTTCTTCGTGTTGAATAACTTCTAAATCAGACTGTTATATGGCACTAAATCTTACAGAGATCTAAGTATAGTAGGTCAGAAACTACAAGGTATTTTTATCCAGTCCAACCTATATTCTTGTCAGAAAGCCATACCAAATTTATTTAGCAAGACCTATTTTCCGTAAGCCTATGTTTAGCATTACTTTTTACCACCGTCCTTTATTTCTTTGTTGATTGTGTACCACGGTATTGTGCAAGACTGATATTAAGCTAACCTATTGGTGTCACCCTGCTTTCTCGTCTTAAATTATGTTAGAGTGTTATATTTTCTCTGCAGTCTTCTTTAGCCTCAGCGTTTACTGAAAACCAGCATCAGTGTTTCAAGAGCTTGTCATCTCGTTCTGTAAAATTTCTTAGACGCTGACTGTCTAGTTCTGCAGATATTAAAATAATAAAACTGTAATATTTCAATCCAGTGATTGCAGAAAAAAAGTAGTAGGGTTACTTTTTTCCTCTTCTTTTTTCTTTTTTTTTATTTTTTTTAAAGATTCTAAGCAATGTGGTTCTTAGCCTTGTAAAAAGCTTTCCTGACTTGGACCCTTGTGTTTCTGCAGAGCTAGCACATTTTCGCAGAATTACAATGTAACAAGAGAAAGGAGAGTGAAAATACTTGTTGCTAGTGTAGTGACAATAACAATAATTTTAAAATGCAACATTTTATTATCTAAACAGTAATCAATTTTGCTATCTAATGCCTGTATTACCAAGATTGATTAAATGTACTCTTAATACTGTACTTTAAAAACCAAACTCCTGTCAGATAATACTGTAACCACAAGTTGTGGGCTACAGGATTGGTTTTATTTCTTATTTTTTACATTGTAACTAAAAGAAACGTGTAAAATTGTAGATTTTTTGACATAAACAGTTTGAAAAATAGAAGTACTAGAAATACTGCGTTTGTTATAAAGGCATTTCATTACTACTACTTCTCTCATTAAGAGAGACAAAAGCTTATCTTAGTCATTAAAAAAATAATTATAATGTATGGTCCTTTTAAATAACTGTTTCTTAAGTATGGCTCTTTCTGTTGCTTAATCGAGATTGTACAGGTGGCATTCTGACATTCTGATATTGCCCTTTTTCAGATGCCATTACAGGAATTGTGTAACAGCTTTCTACATTTCATATTTGGATCCTACTGAATATATATGATGAACAATTATTGTATATTTTAAGGTGATATGCCCCTAATTTATTAAAGCTTGTCAAACTTAAGTTGAAACTGCGTGATACTGGAAATTCAGCGCAGAAATAATTGTCAGTGTAGAAAACTGAGCTTGCAGGTGCAGGGATGCTCCTGGTAGGTGAAAACATACCTCGCATGCATGTCAGAAAGGGCTTTAATTGAGGCAGTGGAATTATCAGAAGTGGTACACTGACTGCTGGGTCATGATTCCTATTACCAGTGACTTGGTAGGTTCCCACTTGGCAAGAAAGTCAAGGGTTTTTAGCAGGTATCGCATGAAACTCGGTGTCATGAAACTGCTGCAAGACAGATTAGATGGTTAGATTTTTCTTTTCATTTAAAAATCGTTAATGCCTTAGACTTCAGCTTCCTGTGCAATAACTATGCAATGAAATGAGTAGTTCCAGGGTGGCATTTCATGTTTCATGTATTTTGTAAAGAAGCAGCCATTTATTCTTTTGGAACTATTTTTGGTGGGATTAGTCAGTTATCTAGTAGCCTTTTAGTTTATTGGCAGGATGTTCTCATTGTGGCCTTCTTTATTTTCTTTTTCTAATAGAAAAGAGCATATTTTTGTTTTTCCTTCCTCAGTCTTTCAATTCATGGGTTTGACTAAAAAGAATAATTTGTCTCTGTGGGCATTGGGCCAAATGGTAAATGTTTGTATTTAACTGTGGCTTGAAACATTGGATGAACAGTAAGAAAGTTGTGAATATCATATTTACGCATATGATGTTTAAATAAATAACTGTTAGTGCTACTGAGGAAATTTAGCACGGAGATTACAAGGGAAAACAGGCATTTCCTCCTTTGGAAAGCAGCTCTTGCCCAACTTCAGAGCGGTGTTTTCTGAATCACGTGGCCAGATGCTTTGACTCGGCTAAGAAAGCTGAATCAGAGCTATTGCACCGCTTCTGAGTCAGCTTTTCAAAGTTTAATAAAAGTTGGTTGGTTGGGTTTTTTGGTCTTATGATTATTTTTATTTTTTTTTCAAATAAAAAAAGCAGTCCCAATCTGTAAAAGAAGACCTAGAAATTTTACAAGGCTTCTTTAAGCTTGGCTGCATCATGGAGAGATGTTTGAAGAAACGCTTCTATCTCAGAAGATGAAGAAAGAAAGTATCAGGTCTATATCAATAAACATATGCTTCTCCTTTTAAATTTGGTTTATATTTTGCTTTGGATTATTTTATGATTTATTTTCTTTTAACAGAGTACCTCTGTCAGTGGATAGTGTTTAAGCACAGCTACAATTTACCGTTCCCATAAAACATGATACACTGAAGTATGTTCTCACCCCCTGATTTCTGAGTGGAGTACAAGCCTGAGCAGTGTAACAGAAATAGTCAGGGGCACTGTCACCTGCCTTGGTGATGCCTACCCAGTTTTAGGTTTTAGTATGTCCTATCTTGAATGAAAATGCTGAACTTTGTTTCTCATCATCATTATCCTACTAGTTGTGACTGAAAGCACAGTAAAAACCCAAAGAGAAGTTGTGGCCTTCTTAGGAAGAAGGCACGCTCACCTCAGGTTCTTTTTCAGGTGGGCCAAATGTAGTTTCTAAACTGTTGCTTCAGTTGCTGTCAAAGCAGATGATTTAAACAAATATTTCAAGAGATGTATGATGAGAAGATAACTGGTCTTTTCCAGCAGCAAGTCTCAGATCCAGAAGGGGCAGTTCCAGGTTTTGGCATTTCCTTGCCTTTCTCAAGCTGGTTGTTCCAAAGGGCAGGTTGGTCTGGCTGAGACCAGTTGGATTGTGTTTCCGTGAACATGGAGGGAGCCCAAATGCTTCAGTATTTGCTGGTGTTTCATTAAAATTGTACCAGGCAGAGCAGCTTGAAGGAGACGATGAATCTGGACATTTTCTACTTGGTAGCTGGAGTAGGAATGTGTTTAAATCCTGCCTATATCCAGGGCTAAGCACCGTTCTCTAGGGAGCATTTTGGATTCACGCTCTCTTGAAATTAGTATCATAAGCCCTTTCTTTCAAGAAGGGAGCAAAGGTCAATCTTTGCTTTCAAAGCCCAGGAGGTGGCAATGGTTTTGGTTCCCTTTTCGTCATTAGCAGAGCTGTTATCCGCTAGACTGCTCATCACGTGTGGGAGCCTTCAGCCCAGCTATCCTCCTTCCTGGGGGGATTAATGCCCGTAATTCTTTCCATCAGAGTGAATTTTGTAATCACCGGGCGGGCTGTTGGCTGGTATGAGGTGGTGTTGCTCTCAGAAAGCCTGAACATGGCCGTATGGCCCAATGCAGAGATATCAGATGACTGAGGGCTGAGGTGTTTAAGGAAATAATCCATAAAAGCAAACAAATAGTTTCAGAAGTGCAAGAGAAAAACGTGCAAGTGGGGCAAATGTATTGAGCTGAAGATTGGATTTTGTTTGAAGATGTATGAGTGCTTTCCTGGTAATTTCCAAATTTTATGTGCAAGCAGGAATAGAATTTGGACTTGAACAGTATAGGTAAACAGAAGAAAACAAGCTGTGGAATAGAATTGTCAGCTTCATAAACCGTTTTGATGGGTTGCAAAAAGTAAATAGAAAAATTAATGTCATTGGGAAGAAGAGAAAATTGACACAAAATATGTTATATATATAGTGTGTGCATACATATGTATTTATATATACATGTAAATTTTCAGTTGAGATACAAAAATGGTTATATGTATGCCTGAAAGATTAAGCCCCAAATGTTATTTCTCTTAACAATGTTTACAAAACTCCCAAGGTAACTTTTCTTATAATGATGTTTTAGTAGAGACTTGTTATAAACAAGCATTTGGGTTTGCTTGTTGTTTTTTCCTTTGCAACACTTTAGTGCAGGATGTTTGAAAACCACGAGGAGGAGTTCTTTTTGGTTCTCTGCCTTTTGCCTTTATTTTAATAAAAATTTAAATTATGTTTATACATGGAGAGAATTGAACTAATAAAAGAGGCAAGGCAGATAAATTGGATTTTATAACTTAAATGAATAAAGATTGGCTTGTAAGAGATGAGACTAAAACAAAGCCATGCTGATAATAAATAGAAATATACACCTATGATTTAGTGGTTCATTGTAAACATTTTCACTTCAGTTTCATTCCAGTGTCATTTTGGCAGTTACGAGTTGTTGGTCTTTTCATTTTTGAGATCTGTTTATGGTTTTTGGGGAGTGTGTATATATATATATATATATACACATATATGTGAAGTTAGGATGGTGCAAGAACACACCCTGAAATAAAATTGTGCATGTGTATATTAAAATAAAACTCATGGGAATATATTTTTTTTTAAATGTCATGAATTTGAAATTTAATTTTAAAAGTACCTAAATTGCAGTTGAGCTGCAGCCATGTTGCTGGGATTGGAATAGGAGGATATTTACAGTTAGATTTTCTAGTGAAGCTTTTCTTTCCTGTTGTTACGTGAAAGATTTGCACGAAGAGGGGCCACTGACTGTAACTGTAGTTTATGTCATCGAACAAATGGAAGGAAATAGCTCAAGAGCTGCTGTTTTCAAATCTCTGTGTTAAAGAGCTCAGTCCTAGTCTTGCAAGCTCTTGAAGGGATTTTGAACTTGACTAGTCCTCTCAAATGTTGGCGCAGATTTGTAACGTGATGATGATACAGGTAACAAGTTTCCTAATGACAGGATTCTTCTTATCAAATATTCTTTATTTCTCATTGCCTCTTTATAGAGTCTGCTCCCCATCATGTCTTTCTAGGACTGGCCTACTAAATTTGGCACAGAGGATTACAACTCTAAGACAGTTATTTTGATCCTCCCCCTTTAGTTTTGAAATCAAGGCCTAATTAACTGCGCACAGGCAAGACAACAGGGTCTGTATTGAATGAAATTAGGAAAGGGAAAGTATAGAGATGCCAGTGCAATTGCTTCAAGATCTGAAAGACATGGCACATAAGAAAGTGCCAAAGGAGGACGATTCCTTTAGTAAGAGGGGACTGAGAGGGTGAGAAGAGAGAGAGATTGAAGAGCATTGCAAAGCTGAGGGGGGCTTATGGCAGGCAGGGGAAGAAATAGGTCAAATTGCAGCAATGAAAATTCATCATGGACAAACAGAGTTGTCTACTGGAAGTGTTGGAAGGTTGGAATAATCACCCGAAGGGACAATGGTGCTTCTATTGCCTGAGGCCTTTAAGAACAGGTTGGGTTACCTGTGTTCTTCCCACCAGAGAGTTTAGTTATCATGCCTTGGGGCTGAGTGATGGACTGTCTGACCTCTGGAGGTTCCTTCCATCCACCTGTTGATTAACAGACTTCTAACTACACATTGCAGAGATTTTAATAGGATCAGAGTACATATTTGATACATGCTGAAACCTATTTTCCACCTCTGTAACTTGTTTAACAGTTCTATATCAACTGGAATTTTTTATATCTGTAAGAAAGGCTATGCTAGTTGCCAAGTTATGTTTTTCAATGGGTTTGGTTTTTTGGGGGTGTTTCTTGCAAGACCATGCTATAGGGATTGCCTGTCCTCCTCCTGTTTAAATACTATGCTGTAACTTTGCATCCAGGCCAGTTATTGAGTTTCTATTCTACTTGGAAAACTAAGAGGATTCGTGGAGTGCCTTGTAGGGAAGAAGTATGGCCTGAGTGCAGATCAGAATGAGCAATTGTTCCAGCTGGCTGCATGCAGGCACGAGGTAGAAATCGCTGATTTCACTAGACTACAGTTTGACATTTGGTTCATAGGTAGGTAGCCATGTTCAACAGCAAGCTTTGTAATCCCACTTAATTTCATTTTATCTGTGAATATGTATCCCCTCAGGAAAAATTAATTTCTTAGTGGGACTGACAGTAAGCGGAAGCATAATGTGTGACCTGGAGGTTGTGTATCTATTGCAATGATAAATGTGGGAAGAAATCCTGTGTTTTTATAATGCTTCATTACCAGTCTTCTTGACCATGAGCAGAAGAGTGAGGAAACTGGAGAACTGATTTCTTCACAAGACATTATTAACTCTAGCTAATAAATGATTTTAATAGCTAAAGAGTATGCTTGCACTTATTTACACAGCTGTGGCTTCATATCTGTGTATGGTTTGCAGAGAAGGTAACTGCTACTGGGAATATGTTAAAATGGAAATTATTGTATTCTCCAGGTAAATAATAAGAAAAAAAGGCCTTCCTTTTATTCAGTTAAAGAGTATATAGTGGTTGTTTAATTAATGCTTGAGTATTGCGTGCCCTATTAATAGCTACATAAGTAGTAGTAGTAGTTACAAAAAGATATGATTTTTATATAGTATAATAAACAGCCATGAATTAATATAGTATATGAATATGTGTCAAATTTACAGTGTAGGAAGTGTCATTGGCTTGGGTAGCCTTTTGTAGCCATTCAAGCCACTAGTATATTTGGGTCAGTATGAATGTATTTCTTAAAATGAAAATGTTAAGATTTTTAAATTGTTTCATGCCAGTAGAAAGACATTTTAAATCTCATAGGTATTACTGATATCATTAATGTAAAAGCTTTGTCAGCATTTTTGTACAGGTAGCCTTTGAAAAGTGACTGTTGCATCTTTAGCTAATGATGAAATTTTGCATTCATTTTCTTAGCACAGCCTAACATGTTTCTTAGCAAACAATCTGAAACACAGGACTGACTTGGAAAACAGAATAGGGCTATTTTGTATATATTTTCCCTACATGTACAACTTAAATGTTTATAACAAAATGCATTTGCAGTTTTCAGGAGAAAAGTAGGGCAATGTGGGCCAAATGCTCATTAGTCAGAAGGCATGTTAAGAAGAGAAATCCATATAATTGAATTTTTTAAGCTAGTTGTAACTTTCTAGAATGTGAATTCTTGGGTTTTTTTGAATGAGATGAATGTTTCCCTCATTACTGTAACATTTTTCTCCTTGTTCCCCATGCTGTCTTTCACCTGAGGTGGTGTTCTCCGTCTCTAGATGGCAGTCACTGGTAGGCAAAGGGAGGAAGGATCGTTCTGGGCTGCTTGGCCTGGACCCTGCAAGGCTCTGCACCAGTTGGCTTCTCTAGTTGGAATTTTTATGGTGCTGGACAGCAATAAAAGTGTCACCTCAGCTTCTCTCCCTTCCAAACTGCAACGGAGATGCTATGAAGAAAGAAAAAAAACAAGAGGCAAAAAAGGAGAGAAACTGAGAAAATGTTGCAGGGAAACATTCCCAAAAGAACCCCTTAGTAATGCTGATAATAGTGAAGAGATTTTTTTATATCAGCAAGACTTTTTCCTTGATTAATGAAAATAAATTTGTTTATAATGAGAGGAATTCCTTTTTCCCATAAAATTCAGTTTTGAAGTGTGAAATAGGTTAACCAAGGTGCAACCAGGGATAATAGGAATGGATGAATGTGTGATTGTAATCTCATTTAAGACATTGTGTCTTCCACCACCTCCAGTCCCCCATCCTCCCTTTGCAGTGTCCATCCTTTCTGAATTTCCAGACTCTTTCCCATCGCTTTACAGGTTTCCTTTCCTTGATACGTGCTAGCAATCTGTCTTAACTCTCCACTCTGTCTCTTCTCTTTAACATAGGATGGGCTTTAAGTTTTTTTCTCTCCCTTTCTTTTCATAGGGACTGTTTTCTTTCCTAACTCATCACTGCTAACCAGTTTGATGGAACACTGCTGTTGGAAAAGGCAGTAGCGATCAAGCCAAGGAACAAGTTTCTCAGCACTTGCTGTGTAGGGATGATTACTCTCCATGAGATGAATACTGCTTAATAAGAAAGCTATTATTATAATAAATATAGTTCAAGACCAGGAAATAATCTATACATTTTATTGATGTCTGGTTTCCAATGCAGTGACAAATTACAGTCTTGTTTACATATTTGCAAATCCCAAGATTTGCAGAGCTCTGGAGCTGTTCTGGATTTACAGAGGTGTACATAAGATCAAGTTTTGGCCTTCAGTTTCAATAGTAAGAAAATTATTTACTGTTGTATTGCGTATCGTATTAACCAGCGTATGTATTAAGCGTATAACCAGCATTAGTAAAGGCTGCGATCCTGCAAGTGCTTTGAAAATATTCTGAAGGACATTGTTTGCACTAAACATGAGTAACTGAAAATCGGAAGATCTTGTTTTTTGCTTAATGCAATCCTAGCAACAAGCTTTGAATTTCTTAATGTACTACTTTAACTGTGGAAAACTACTGATTTTTGAAAGGAAAGGTGCTTTAGTTGCAGAAGAATGAAAAAGCAACCAAAGCCTTAATTAGGTCTTTATTTTTGTGTCTTTGTAATGAAAAATACCATTGACATTTTATGCTGTTTTAAAATTCATAGTCAAGTGCATTTCCAGAGCCGGTTTGAGAAATGTGGACTATCGTTTGTGAGGGAAAGCTTTCTGGGAGTTAGAAGTAATTTAGTATGGTTTTCTGTGTGAAGTTAATGTGCAAAAAAGACAGGATAGAGATAATTCTGGTATTATGTCAAGATTACATATTAGGATGACAGGTATCACAGTCCCTAATAGATTGCACAGTACAGAGATAATGAAGAGTGATGCTTTCTGTTCCCAACCCTGCCTTGGGCCTGGAAGGTAACTGTGGGCAAATCACTCCTCCTCCCTCAATTTCTCTGTCTGTAAAAATGATGATAATCATGTGGATTATTTTGTGTTTTGTTTTGAGATCTAAAGGGAATACATAGAACTGAAGCAGTAGGAACATGATGGGAAAAATAAGGTGGTAAAATAAGCATCTCTATTACAGACAGCTCTGTACTGGCAACTGATTATAAAATTATTGATTCTACTGTTCTTTCCCGTTGAGGTTATTACTATGTACTTGTTCACAAGATTGTAGAAAAAATAATCTTGCAATTTCTTATGCTAGCCTATCTTCCAGCTTCTTAATCAGAATTTACCATAAGGTTATCCTGCTTTTATTCTTGCCCATTACCATACCCATAAGGGACAGTTAAAGCTGTAGTTAATGGAGGATAAGGACAGCAAAGGTCTGTCTGTCTTTCTTTTCTCTGTCTCCTCCCTTTCTATCTCTCTGTCTCTCTTTGGCCATTGAAAATGTAGGTCATATTGCATCACCATAAAATGGAACAGTCAGAAAGGTGTTTGAAAAATGCTGACATCCTTAGCCTGGGGTGCACACCAGTATCCTTTGTTTACATTGAGAATAGTGTTGTACCTGTCTAAGAACCAGCATCTCTGTTAAGGTTAGTGGTATGGTACCTAAATTATGAGTCAGATTTTAAGATGACTTTCATCTGCCTGCAGCAATTTAAAATTAGACAGATAAAATGCAGCCACTCACAATAATGATATACATGAGGAGCTAATTTGAAATCTTTAATCTGCAATAACCGTGACAGTGTAGTTTGAATAATATTACCTTTAACAGAGAAGCTCAGTAATAAATTTTGCAAATCATGTTAATCATGTACTCTGCATTGTCTTGATTAGCTGTGCCTTTCTGTCATGGAAAGTATGTTTATATTATACATTTGTATATTCTTTTTAACATTTCTGCTTTACTTCATGCACCCTTTTAAATGAGCCAATCAGGATTTTATTTATTTTTAAAAAATGGAAAATCCTGATGTCCAGTGTCTTAGTGCTTATTACCAGCCTTTTATTGTTTGTATTTCTGATGTAATGTCACAAGTTGTAATTGGTATGAAATATTCTTGCAGCATAAAATACTGAATATATCTTTTTCTGCTCTACAGATGTATATAAGTACCATTTTTAAAGAAATGTATAAATATAATTCGAACTGCCCTTATTTACCTTAGTTGCTGCAGAAAGCTAACGTCTTTTATGGATTGAACTTTCAAATGGTGGCATAAATCATAATGCAAGATGCAGGTGTTTTGAAATATAAGACAAGATACTCACTTATAATATATCTAATTATTTCTGAAATCAAGTAATTTTTTAACCTTTCTGTTCTATGCTTTGTGTGGTTGTGCTTAAACAGTGGAAGTGCAATATCCAAAGGCTTCTTATGAATTTGTTAATATTACTGCTAAAGAAGTCTTCCAAGTTGAAAGAGAACTTGATGGAAGGTAAAATTAAAATTAGTGATAACATGATTTTTTGAGCAAAATAATGAATGCCAATATTTTCCTGTTGCCCTGAGACAAAGGAAAACGACAGAAGTTAAAGCTAAGACGCCTCAAGTGCACTTTGCTCTCCATAATTATTTTGCAATTTTTATCAATTTATTAAGAACTATCCAAAAGGTGTTGTTGCTTCTCCATGGACTAAGATATTCATTATTTAATAACTAAGATATTAGTTATTTAAGTTTTACTTTTTTCATTATCTATGAAGATACCTAGGCATGTTTGAAGTTGTTTCAGAATAACTTGTATCATTATTATATTTTGCACTGAATATTCTGTTGCATTTGTGAAAATAATAGTAAAATTTATGCAATTCTGAGAAATATTTTATATTTGTATACATAAGAACTATATGAAATCTTGAGACGCTGCAATTTTGTACTTGGTATTTTGTAGAGAGTTTGGTATCTAATCTCTATTTGAAGCATGTAGTTAGCTGTGAATGAATATGTAAAGTATTGTGTCTCCTGAAGGGAATAGGAGGGCTGAGTATGCAATTGACAGAATTTACAGTTCTTGTACCATCATTGACCCCCTGAGGTTCTGTAGTCGGACGGTCCCGAGTCAGTCTCTGGCACAAATGAGCTTGGCCTGAAAATTGCTCTGATTTACTCTGGAGTTACTCACAGGCCATAACAGCAGCCCCAAGCCTTCTGCTGGCCAGGGTGTGTTCCTCCAACACATGCCACCTCCACCCGTTTTTTCCAAGGAGCAGAATAAGACCTTACTCGGTAATCCCCATAATTCTAAAATGTCTAAATGAAGCCCAGTATTGGGGTGATTATACCTACCACGTCCAAATCTTTGTTTATGTAGAATTCTGTGATTCTATGTAAGTCTAGGAATGGTATTTTATCTTAAATTTGGATATTTAGTAGATAATAAAGGAGCATGTTCCAAAATTTAGGCATGTTCTTTGGTGTGTATTTCTGACAGCTGAAAAGAAAAAGCATTAAAGGAGCTTGGATAACTGAGGAATTAGTTTTGATACTTTCAAAAGTTAGGGATGCTTTATCACCTACATTTACGCTTCCTTTATTTTAATAAGTTGATTTGCAATTACAATTCTAATGTAAATGTGTTTCTCCTTAAATGGATAATACGCATTAGTCATTGTAACTGCGCTTTTATTACATACGTCTGTTTAGATACGGTTGTGACTGGGATATAGCTTTTGCGCTGCCGGGCTGTGGTTTCCTGTCTTGCACATCAGTAACTCTTCAAAGTATTAACTAGCAATCGCAACCATGTTTCTTTGATACTCAGGCATTGAGAGTGACATAATGCTAAGTCTGCTTCCCCAGTTTAAAAATGCAAGCCTTTTTCCATTTTCTTGGATTGCTGCTTTGGCTATTTTTGTCATCTTTCCAGCTCTCAGCTGGCTCTCCCTTTTTCCAGGGTACCAAAACGCTTACCTTCTGGAGAGCGAGCTCCTCCTGGCTTATTCTCAATCGTCCCATCGCTCCCTTGCATTACTCTTTGCTGACAGTTGTAGTTGTAATTGACCTGCCGTAAATTCTCAACAAGAATCATTCCTGTTCTTTGCCACCCATTATCCAGAGAAAGAGTTATCTTTAAAGGGTCGTTAAGCTGTCACTTTACTCTTTTGAAACTTATTCTCTTAACTTCTTTCAAACTCAACTCCAGATGTAATCCCTACAGCAAAATTCACAGGTGGTGACATAGTACGCTCTGATCTCTCGTATATGGGAATAAAATTTTTGCTGATCCTTCCTTCACCCTCATCTGGTCCATTTTTTTTTGTACTTACCACTTACTTATTACCCTATTCCTAGACTTTTAAGTCTTTGGAGAAGTATTCTGTTTTATAGGTAGTTTTTGTTTTCATTTTTGCATGAAGCAATGGAACTTGCTTTTCATGTTACAAATAACATTTACGTCAGGATAAAAGAAAGGGCGTTTTGCATGCAGAGCTCTCATATCCCCTAAAGAAATTGGGGTAGAAATGAAGGAGTTAGTTAATTTCACAGCAGGGAGGTCATATGCTTCAAGGAACTGGGACTTTGAGGCTAAACATTGAATGATCTGTGAAGGGAATGGTCCATATGAATCCAGAGTCTTCTGTCATAAAAGAAAAAATAAAGGAGAAAAAGGATTTTTGACAAATGCTGCATCGCCTTTCCCAGTGAGCAACAGCAAGAGCTGAAGAGAAAGTTTTATACTGTAACATTCAATTATATATATGAGATTTGTACGTGTAATAAGGAAATACAATGTTTTCTGAGACTTCTACTAGTGTAGAAATATGTTAACGATCAGTTTTATTAACCATAAAGCAGAACAATGACTGCAGAGGAGAGAGTTAAAAATAACACTGGACTTGCTCTCAAGTGTTGTCCACTGCAGAGAAGGAAATTTTGGATTTTGTGGAGTAACTAGAGTATAATTAAGCTCGGATATGCTTCTTAGGATCAAGTGTGTCACTGAGCAGGGTAAAGCTTAGAAGTTGTAAATATATCTGTAGGTGATCTCAGTCAAGATAGTGTCAGCTGCTAAGCTGCAGTTTAAAAGAAAAGAAAAAAAGAAGGGTTTTATCCTTGGTGCAGAAGAAGACTTTAAAGACATGAACTCAGCTTGCAGACAGCTTCCCAGAGAAGCAGCAGAAGCTAGGAAAAGCTTTATTCTGCACCTTCCACTGGGGCAGAACCCTGCAGGCTGTGGGACGGCTTGGATGCCCTCTTGGACTGCATTCCTCTTGTCTGGACTTTAATCCTTGGAGGGGAAAAAAATAGTTTTCTCTGAAGTGTCATCCGGTCCCAGAGCTAGATTGGCTTATTTATATCTATCTTCATGACTTTTGAGTAGATGAAAAAAAAATTGCCAGTTAAATTTCAAAGCACTTATAAAAATAAATTACTCGATCTTTAACATAACCTGTGCACAAGGATGGTTCAAATTTTTTTTTAAGTTTTAACAGAGCTTTGGTTTCGCTTTAACCAATTAGGCACTGATTTATGCCAAAGCAAACCGAGCTTAAATTTGGTTTGTATAAACAGTAAGTTTACAAGCATTGAATGAAAGGATTTTAAAAACCTGAGCTTGAGATGATGTAAGTTCATTTTGTGGGAAAGACCTCAGTCTGTGCATCTCTCTAATTTTTGTTAAGTTCATCAGCTATACAGTAATAGGCACTAATGACTGTTACGTGAGGGATCATTTTTAGCTATCCGCATTCTGTGACATGGTGGTAAAAATGTCAATGACTGCGTATGGAGATCCCCTGTTGTTGAGAGTCGTGCTATATTCCAGAAAAATCCTGTGTAGAAAATCCAGCACTGTGGTGTTACCAGCCTGTGATACAGACACTACCGTCTGCTTGGAAATCTGGTCAGTAATAGTCGATGTAAGTGCAGTAACTGGGCCGAAGATTGAGATTTCATCCAATGCATACCTTTCTGGTAATGTCAGGCTGCCATTTAAAGAGCTGCTCTGCACATAAGAGTCCATAACAGCTCCCTGCTTACCTTTCAATTTTAAATCCATTGCAGAAACTGTATTTGCAAAATTGATAAAATGCTTCGTATTAGTTTTTAAATAGATACGTTTATAGTTCTGAAATGGAGATAAGGTTTCATATGTCTTACTGCTGCACTCTTTTTTTTTGTTTGTTTGTTTCTTTGTTTTCTTTCAGAATTAATCAGGTACAAGTTAGAAAAAGCTTCCAAAATCTGAACAGATGAAGATCAATTGATAAATCAACCCAGCGATTCACCATACTTTCAAGGTACTGTGACATGCTTACCCAAATATTTTCCTTAAGCATGATATTCACATACTTTAGATGTGAGAAGCGTGGAGAACAGGATATTAGCAGGGTTGCAAAGCAAGTCTGAAGTGTTACCAGATGCAGTGGGGAGACTTTTTTTTTTTCTTTTAAAAATGCAGGTGTTTAATATATGTTTCAGTTGGAAATAAAGCAACCTTACAATCAATCTATAGGGAGTTCAATGCATGAAACAGTCAAAAAGATTATATATTTCAATAATTTAAATGAAGTGATTTGGACAAGAAAGATGTGACAGGCATAATTTTTGACTTATTTATTATATTTTAGAAGAAGTAAACTTCTTTTTCTGAATGATTATTTTTGTCTGTTTCTATGTTTCCATGATACTTTAAAGCATTTGAAAGCTGTTAGGCTCTTGTGTATACCATAGCCTAATAGCTGCATCGGTTTTGTTACCTTACAAGTTCAGAAAGTAGAATTGTGAACTGAGGCAAAGACTGTACAGTTGCCTAATGCAGTGGGCTTATTCTCCATGACTAACATTCCTGGCCAAATGTTAGGCTAAAGGGAAAATTATTATAATAAATTGAAATTTTAGCAAAAAAGCTGCTAGTGCAGATTATTTTATCAGGTACTGCTAATTCATTGAAACAGTATCTGTTTCTGTTTCCCTTACATTTATCTCTACTCCTTATCATCGTATGCATTTCACTATTTGGTGTATTTTTGCTTGACATCACAAAAGAAAAGGCTTCACTCTAAGTCTGCATTTTTCTTATACCCGGACTTGAAGAATCCAGCCTGTTATAGCCTGACTAGTATTTGCTGTGCAAATCATCTTTTAATATATTTTAAAATAGATTGCTGCGGAAAGGACAGTTATAGTTAACATGGAGCTGGTCTGCAGAATTTATTTAAGTGGCAGAGTTAATCTGGGCTGAAGAAGAGTGAGGAATATTTGTCATGGTGTGGCTCTTGCAATATATAACATTGGGAACTGTAATATCTGAGGTTTCTATAACAAAATGCTTCCTGTGGATTTTCCAGCAGTCTGAGAAGTAGCTTTATTAGTGAACCCAGAGCGCCTGGGGCTGCAAACTAAAACTGCCATTGTTCTTATCTGCTTCCTTGCACCTCATCACTAAATAGGGCCACGGTATCTGTCATATTTTCATACTAATCGTAGGGAAGTCTAGATAGGAAGTGTTCTCTGGACATCATCTGGTCCACCCTTCCATTGAACACAGGTTATCCAAGGCCTGGTCAAGCCAAGCATTGAATATCTCCAGCAAGGGAAAGTCCACCATTTCTCTGGACAACCTATTCCAATATTTAATTGTTCTCATGGTGAATGTTTTTCTCTTGTATCCAGACAGAAGTTCTGAAGCAACTTGTGCCTGTTGCCTCTTGCCGTGTCACTATGTTTCTTGTGAAGAGGGTACCTCCATCTTCTCTAGAATTATCTTTTACTTATTGGAAGACTGTAATTACATCCCACTTGAGCCTTCTCTTCTTTAGGCTGAACAAACCCAATTCTTTCTCATTTCTTCAGTAAGTTGTCCAGCCTTCTAATCCCTTAGTTTGCCCTCTGCTGGACCCTGTCCAGTTTCTTGATGTGTCTCTTGAACTGGCAGTCTTTCAGCCTCTCATGATCTCCAGACAGTGACACTTCCTTCGGGTGTATCTACCTGTATTCCAAGTTTTGTGTTGTCTGCAGCCTTGGTAAGGATGCATTTACTCCCATCATCCAGATCGTTTTAAAAGATACCGAGTAGGATTGAATCGAGCATCAACGCCCAAGGAACCCTGTTTGTGACTGATTGCCAGTTTGATTATGAGCCATTACCACGCTTTGAGCACAGCAGTTTAGCCAGTTTGCCAGCAATCTCACAGTCCACTCTCTTAGCACCATTGCGTGCATCCTGTCAAGTCCCATAATAGACTCGTTCCATGTCCAATTTGTATGATATTTTGTTGTTAACTTGCGTTGGTCAGCACAGGCAGCATCAGCAAGCAGCAGTTGAATGTGAGAAGGATGGTATAATGGTTCTCAGGATCTTGATTTGATGTTAATCGGCATGTCAAACATCTGAGGTTATGAAGTCTCAGGCAGCTTCACATCAGAGGTCTCAAGGAATTCTTGAGTCCTGTGGGCTGTGCTTGGACCCAGAGTCTCCTGCCTCAGTGGATTTCCAAGGAGCCATGTAGACAAGGTGGTAAGAAACGAGGCTGGGTTGTGAAACCTCACATGGTAGTTACCTTGCACTGGAAGATCATTGATATCAAACTGTTCCCATTAAGTGCTTTGATTTCAATAAATGGAAATTCAGCACTAATGTTTTGTTACAATTGACCGGAATGGCTGTGTGTTTTAATCCTTCTAAATTGTAATACCATATTCTCTCTGTATAAATGAGAATTTAAAAGGTCATACCCGTTTCTGATTCCTCTGATTAAAATGATTAATCTGCTAGCTAGGTTGCTGAAATTGTTTTAACATTTCCAAATTCAAAAGGTGATTTCAATACTTTATGTAAAATTAATAAACATTAGTTTGATTTCCAAATCATTAACTGGATTGTATTTTGTGTAGTTTTATCTATTTACTGTTAATGGTTGAAAACTTTGTGTCACTAGTCACTGTTTCCTCTGTAAAATTCTTTTCAAGAATTGACAATACTTAGTGACATCTAAGCAGGGCAAAAATCTGTGTTCCTGTATTCCTTGTGCTCCATATTCTGCTTTACAGCACTATGGCATTTTGCTAGATACTGTATATTTTGTTAATGCATGACAATGGTTTGTAATTTGGGTGCAAAAATGTTACAATATCTTGAACGTAAACATATAGGGGCATCTATTGCATAGTCATCCTATTACAGGATTGTTTGCAGATTTACTTACATTTATTAGCCTTCATTCCCCTATTCCTTCTCCTTAGAAAAGGATACTTTAAATTAGTCTTCTAATCTTAACAATATTATTCTTTTCCCTGGTAGTTTGTAGTAGGTATCCACAATAATTTCATATTCCAGTATTTAAAGTAGCTGTCTTCCAGCACTTCTGAGCATCTTCAGCTCCCTCTTTGAAGTGTTTCTCATAAATAAAATTATAGACATCAACCTGTTCCAGGGATCTGTGGGAAAAGGATAATAGAACTGCCACGATTTGCTGTATAATTTTTTTATTGTGTGCTGCTCATGATTATTATTCTGTGGGATCATGGTCCTGTGTATAGTTATAAAGGGAGAAGTTGCTTGATTTCACTGGAGATGAGGGTGAACTACGGATTATCATCATGCATTTTTCTTAATGTATTAATATTTTTCTGTAGTGGGGCTTAAATGAAATGGTCTGTTTTATTATGGCTGGATAGTTCTCTCATCATCTGGACGTCCTGATTTATATGAACTTTTTATCTCTTGCTTCCCTAATTGCCCAATTATATTCTTGTACTTCTCATACTGGAGACCTGTTTTAAAATGCACAAAATGTACTCCCAGTCCCACCGCTGTCAGCAGGAGCTGACAGGAGGGTCAGGACTTCAGAGTATCAGCTACTAGAGTTGTCATTTCATCCTGAACCTCATCTACCAACAAGTCTTCACTAATAATATTTGCTCTTAGGTTTTAAGCCTGTCTTGATCATTTCATATCTTTTGGCTAGAATTAACTTATTTGATTTCCTTTAATGCCGGAATGCCGCTCAGATCTTGTCCTTGATAGACTTTTTTGTGAATTCACTGTTTTTCTTTCTTCTGAGTACTGATAAAGTGACACCCTTGTAGCTTCTCCCTGTCTCTCCCTTCCCACTTCAATTCTTGCATCCTTTCACTTTCATTGAGGAAAATCACCGGTGAATCGTATCATTGTTCTTAAAAGAGTTCGGCTGAGGATTCATCCTTCCTTTTTTCATTCTGGTTAAGAGTTATCATACCTCAGGTCCCATCTGGAGCCTGTCTTACAGATTCTCACTGAGCAGCTGAGCTGGGTGTTCCCCGTTGGAACGGCTTTCCCAGACCACCTGGCAAAAGAATGAAACCTGCCGGTGCAGGTGAAGAATTGCCTGCAGTCTCATGCCACAAAATAACCATCTTCTGCAGTTTTACGCGGTTGTGTGCTGTTTGTAGGCATACATTTAACCGTAGTATCACCAACCACGATTAAAATGTTATTAAATCTATTTAGTGAGGTTTAAAACTGTGGGGTTTCCTTTTTTTGCATGTTTTGTTTTCTTGACTCCTTTCTTTCTTCCCTTTTGGCAGGCTGTGTTATATTTTTGTTTGTTTGTTTATGCTGTCTTCACCCCATTATTTGGCTGTTTTCTGCAGTTTTCCTGCCTCACAGTTTTCCTTCTCCACTTCCCATCTGAGCTTAACTTACTCTTCCATGTTTTTTCTCCCTGATCTCTGCGTACCTGTTCTTGTTCACTCGTAGGAACAGTCTGTGGCTCTTCACGCACCATCTTGGTCCCGATGCTACTTCTTGGGCTATTTTGCTTCCTCAGTTAAGCCCTTTGAATCGCAGCGTTTCTGGACCACTTCTTCTTCTCTTGAAGGAGCCTTGGCTTCTGGGCAGTGCCTTCCCCACTCCACTGTTCTGCCTGCTCCTGAGCAGACTCATCTCACTTAATTCTGGGTGCCTAATGAAGGGATGTAATTTATATACCTGGTTATCCTTGACTGCTTCTACGGTCGGTGGGAAGGGAGGGGCTACTTCAAAAGATGCTTTGGACCAGGAGGGACCAGACATCCCAAAAAGTATCCCTGATTGCCAAGGGAATTTTGGGTGACCGTAGTCCTGACCTGGATGTCTCAAACTCGTAATGGCCACTTCTGTTCAAAGTCTACAGCTTGTACATGTGGTTTCAATTCTGATCTCCTTCTAACCTGATGGATTTTCAGGGTTTTTCCCTAAAATCATCAACGGATCTATGTATAGCGCTATGGAAACAGTTTAAGAGAATTGAACTTTAAAAAAAAACGAACCCCAAACCTATATTCAACCTGGTGAGTTTGTGGGAAAAGACAGTTCTCTCCTCTCAGGTCCTTGTAAAATTGAGGGTTTTTTTCATCTGCCCCCGTTCCTGGCGTCTTGTGCATCCAACTGCTGAACTGATCTTTCTGCTGCCACTTTTCCTCCCTCTGCTGGAATCCTGATGTATTCCCGACACAGTGGGAAAAAAATATTTTACTAGCGGAAGAAGGTTTACTAAAGGACACCCTGAGGCCCAGCCTGCAGAATTAGATCTTGAGTGGGAATAAAGAGGAAGGGGGTGGAAAGGAAAAGCTGTGGAAAAAAAAAAAAGGGGGGGGGGGAGAGGCAAAAAAATTGCAGCAACCACTTTGAAAGAGCAAAAAATAAAAAGAGCAAGAAAGGGGATAATTAAAAGTTGTACGAAATAAGAGTGGTGTGTGCTTTATACCCCTTAGGCTTTTTTTTTGGGGGGGGGGCACTTAAAATTTGAGGAACTGGCTGAGTTAAGAAACCGAGAAGTTGGTCTGTTGGCTTTTAAAAAAAAACGAACCTTGAGATAATCAACGTAATTTTGCCAAATTAAGCCATTTTACTTGTGCTTTGACATGTGCATCAGTGAAGAGTCGCTCCTGACGGCGTCCCCCCCGTCGCCCCCCCCCCCCGCCCC
>JAOTQQ010000003.1:8182903-8211395 GCA_026546715.1 Gallinago undulata
GGGGGTGGGTGAGAAGGAGGGGGTGGGGAGGGGAAGGAAAAGGAGGGACTAAGCGGCGCTTCCTTAAAAAAAAAAAAAAAAAAATTAAAAAAAAAATTAAAAAGCCGGGAGCCACCTTAAATACCCGGCGCCACCTTAAGAGCCCGATGACTTTTTTTTTCTTTTTTTTTTTTTTTTTCTCTCTCGTTACATTATAGCAGCGGAAAGAATGTCGGCGCGGGCCGCGTGTGACGTCAGGAGGGAGCAGCGCAGCGCGGCGGCGGCCAGGCAGCGGCAGCGGCAGCAGCGGCCCCGCCACGGCGAAGGAGGCGGAGGCGGCGGAGGAGGAGGAGGAGGAGGAGGAGGAGGAGGCGGGAGCGGCGCCGGCCCCGCCGCCACCGCAGCGGCAATGGCGGCCGTCGGGGAGCGCAGGTCCCTGCCCAGCCCCGAGGCGATGCTGGGGCAGCCCTGGAGCCACTGGGTCGATGCTGCTAAACTTCACGGGAACGACGGTGAGCGGCCGCTTAATCTCCCCTTCCCCCCGCCACCATCACAACCAACGCCAACCGCCTCTACCGGCCCGGCCCCCCCCCCCCTCCCCCCGCTCCCCGCCGGACTGGGGGTGCCCCGGGCGCGGCCCCGCCGCCGGAGAGACCGCGGGGCGCCGGTACGACACGGCAGGAAGGCGCCGCGGGTCCCGGGCCCAGGGAGGCGGTTGGCTCCGTGTTTCCCCCCCCCCCACCCTCCGCCGCCGCCTCCAACGCCGCGGCCGAGTTCGTTGTCCGGTACGCGGTTCCCGGGGGCGCGGGAGCGGCGCGGAGCGGGCAACGCTTGCCCCAGTTCCTGTAATCCGGGACACGATGCGGGGAGGTCTGAGCCAGTCCCCGGAGGCCGGCACCTCCTGCCCTCCATTCAAGCCCCGGCTCGGGGAAGGGGGGAACCCCCCGCTTCAGGTGAGGCGTCCCCCGCCGCTGACAGCCGGCCCCCCGGGGACGGGACGGCAGATCGGGGTCTCTCCGAGTAGGTAGCCCTGATGTCCCGGTTGGTTCCCGTGGGGGGAACGGGCTACAGGTCAGTCCCGCTCTGCGGGCTCCTGCGGGGACTGAGATCTTGTGGCTTTTTGGTTTTAGGAACAGCATTAGAAGAAAGTTTCAAAGAATATGGAAGAAACCGAGAAGCGATGCGACTTTGCCGAGAAGGTGAGTGCAATTCATTCCTGGAGAAAAGTTTCCCTGCTCCTAACTAGTTACGAGGGGACGCGCGTGGGAAAGAAAAAGGACTCTACAATCCTGTCGCCTTGGATCTGGGACTTGCGGCCTGTCAGTGAGTGGTGTTATTAGCATTATTATTAAATTAACGTATAATCTCAAAACTACAAGGTAGGGCATAGGTTACTTATTTTCTCTACTGTGTTTCTAGTTAATTTTTTTGTTTGTTTTAGCCTATAAATAGTCCTAAGGAAGCTGTGACCGACACAATATCTTCTCTTGAACTAAAATACTTTGATTCTTAATATGCTAATATTTGAACACTCATCCCTTTCTCTGATACGTCAGCGTGGTATGTTGATTTCTCAGTGTACTGCTAAATGAGCGTGACCTTTCACCTGTGATTAGCAAAAGCCCATTAATGGCCCAATTCATTTGAAGAGTAACAATGTTGCTTGAAGTTGTAAGCAGGTAATGAATGAATGCTATAGATTATTGGTAACTTTGTAACAGGGAGTGGAAAAAACCCAACCATGAGTCTGATTTTTGATGTTCAATTTTTCTTGTTTGTTTGTTTTTCCAGTTTAACCATTGTTTTATAGCAGAAAAACGTTCTAAAACTTTCTGAATATTGTTGGCGCTGGCTTTCTTCCATCAGACTATGTGAGAAGTGTGCCATAGAATAGGCCTCATTGTCATAAATCCTAGATCAGTTAGACCCGAATAATTTATTTGATGCTCTTAGAAATGAAAGACTGAGTTTGTAAACCTGGTTTATGATCGCAGAAGGCTGGACTTGCCAGAGATCTTAGGAGATTATCTGATTCAGCACTTCTCTACTTGTGAGCTACGAACAGCAAATGAAACCTAAAGCAAGGTGATGCAGGCTAGTAAGACCGGGAGGCAGTGAACCAAAATGTCTATGAATTGTAGAATGTTGCTAAAATTTGGGAAAAAAAAATCTGTCGCTAGGACCAGAGCCGATGTTCACTGACCTGTGAGAGAGATGCAATAGATAGCTACGCTGCGGCGTTCAGAATCACGTGTGACATTTTGCCATCTTCTAAGTATATATATAAAGTTGATAGGTATTTGAAAAAATCACTTTATTGCTGACTTCCAACCAAGTAGTTATGTTGGATGTTTATTTTTCTGAAGAGGCAAATCATTCAAGTGCTAAACTAGCATTTATAACGATAAGCATACACATTATCCTAGTAAAGATTTTACTATTAAGGATTTTCAAACATCCTTTCTTATTTCTACCTCTTAAAATGCAAGCATCTAAGGTTTCCAGATCTTAAAGATTAGCTGGCAGGGTGAAGAATATTTTATTTTATTTTTTTCCCCCCCTCTGGATAGAGATTGTGAAACTGCTTTTGCATAGGCTGAGCACTGAGACACAGCTTCTCTGCACTGCCTCCAATCATGTGAATGATTTATAGGGCTATGAGTTGAAAGTTCATAAAACACTTTGAGAATTAAAAGTGAAACCTGGTAGCTCTGTCAGGCTTCCAGAGGTCTATTTATTTTGGTTGCTTTATGACATATGAATGAGACACTGACTTGGCGTATACCTGTAGCTGGTCTGTAGGGAGCTTGGCCTGCTGCAAAATAAAGCAAAGGAAGAAGTAGTATTAATTAGGTTTGTGCTTAAAGAACTAGGGGAGTGGCAAAACATGCCAGAATATGCGTGTGTTTTGTTATCAAATGAGATTTGGAGAATATTGTAACTAACCCCTTTTCCCAGGAAGAATTTTGCATTCAAAATTGAGGAACAAACACTTACTTAATAATTGGACTGCCTAACCCATGGATCGTAACGCAGGAAGGTGAACCAAAGGTATACATTTTGTCAAATCAACTCTAACCTCAAGATTTCTGTCGTGGTACCGCACAGTACTTTAAATACAGCTAACAAGAGAACTCGTTGTGTAAGGAAGTTATTTCTCCACAGATTGGGAATTGACTCAAAGGCCCAACTTCACAAAAGGATTTCAAGGTTATTTAGGCTAATTTAACCTTGCATTGCAACTCTTCCAGTTTGCATAAAAGAATTAAATATTCATGGCCTGGAGAAGGAGCGAAGGGAGGGAACATGACTTTACAGCCCACTTATTAGAACTGGGTTCAAAACCAAGAATGATTTTCTTTATTTAACAATCGTTTGCTTTCAGGTCAGGCCCCCACCTGCCTGTGTACCCACTGGGTTGGGGGCTGTAGTTGTTTCCTTCTCCATGTGCCATTTCTCTGCATCTTCTAGTGGGAATGTCTCCACTGCCAGCCTGCCTGGTGGCGAGAGGTGGATTCCAGGCTTGCAGGCAGTGGAGTCTGGGTCTCTGGAATGAGGAGCCAGTGTTCCCATTGTCGTAACACTGTATTAAAAAGGAGCTTAGCGCTACCAGCTCCTCCTTTTGCTCTGCTTTAAAGGAAAAGAGTGATGCCTGTTATACTTTTTTAAAGGCATAAAGGACATAAATATGTAATTCCAGGACAACATTTGCAAGCTTGCTTGGAGGGAGGCCGGATTTCAGACACACCTTCGTCCACTGGCATTTCCTATTTGCTGATCAGGCAGCTCCTCTGTCAGCGCCCTGGTGGTTGTGAAGCCTGATGAGTCCTTAATACCTGTCAGTGATGCTAGTTCCATGTAGGGATCAGGAAACTAAAATTAGTTCATAGTCTCAAACACTTTTTTCTGTATCTAACCCTCCTTGATGTAACCAAGCTCACATTGAAGTAAGAACCAGAAATTGAATTTAGGCTTCCCAAATTCCCGATGTTTGAGTCTTGCACTTACCTGTTTCTTTTTCACTGTTCTTATATGCTTTCTATTCTGCTAATCTGTAATATGCAATCAGTCCTGCTGGGATCCTGGCAGACCTTCACCAAAGTGGGACACTCATTGGATGCTTTCCTACAAGTTGCATTTTGAGGCAATAACAGTCCACACTGGGCTTTGATGGAAAAATGGGAGTTGTAAAAATAAGGTACAGGCCCAATGGCCTTGGCTCGCTTTGGTACGGAAAATTCCCAAGAGATGGAAATGAGAAAGGGGCATCCTTCATCATGGGGGGAAATTTTACTTTAAAATACCCTTTAAAATTTACTGTGACTTTATACACTGAGGTCTCCTTGTGGGGAGCAATGCTATCGGTGTAAGAGCGTGTTAGGAACAAATGCATTTCAGTTATATTCATATGTAGTTCACATGACAGAATCTTTTAGCTCATGAGGTCACTTAATTACTTACCGCTTGTGAACCAGCTGAAGGTGCGATTCCCCTGCCACACAGATCTTGCTGTGATGAAGCAAGCATAGCATGTTGCATTATAATCCGTAGACGCATTCTGAAAGAGCGAGGCAGACAATCTAGTCTCCTTCCTGCATTTTTTTTTTCTGCGTGCTTTAAAATGAAACTTTGCCAAAGTGCATCTTTTTAACTTGTTTGTGCGATGCTGGGAGCGTGTGCCGTCAGAGACAGCCAACCTGCTCCCATACACGCTGTTCACCTGGGAGATGCAGCGGGTCTCAAAAGGGGCTTGATGTGTCTGGTGTCTGTAGCATCTGATACTTTTTCATTTGAAGAAAATGATTCTTAGTGTCAACTTTGTAATTAGAGCTTGAAACATTTTGGTAATCAAGTTCATTTCTTCAGGGGGTTCTCGCTAACCTGTGAGAGTTCGTTTTTCTTTTAATAAATTTTTTTCCAGCCTGTTGTTGTGAAGATGGTATCTAAGTAGAAGTGTGTTTGTAAGCACAGAGTTCATTCATGGTAACTTTGACAGGCTTCAAAAGGGTGAACTTTTCCTTCTTGCAGAATCAGACAGTGGGTTGGCTCCTTTGGAAGAACACAAAAGCTGAGGAGAAACGCTGAGGCCTAAAGCTGTTCATTGAGACTGGGGGCTTGACCCTCCCTCGCCCCCCGAGAAACTCTGGCTCTCCCCACAGTAAATTCCAGTTGCTACCAGTTATTTTGTGTGTTGTTTCCAATAAAACAAAAACCCCAAACCAACCCCCCCAAGGCAGTATAGTGGAGAAACAGAGAGAAAGAACCTGGCTGCTCTTAGCAAAGATCATCGTTACTTGCAGTGACGCTCGTTAGTGTGTGTAGCCCTTTTGAAGTGGCTGGGGTGAAAATCTGTTAGATTCTTTTATTGACTCATGAAATAATTTTGAAATATGTATAATAATAAAAATGCAAAGCAAACTGTAGCATCTCAGAATGGCGGTTAAAAGCGTGGATAACAGAATAGCGGTTTGATTAGACAATTTAAAATTGTTTGTTTAGTTTTAATAGCATATTCAGTGCATGCTGAAACTGTGGGGTGTCTTTACTAGCATCTCATTCTTTCACTTACAGATGCAGCCTGCCACCCCGTTTTTTATTTTTTAACATCACTTAAGAGGTGAATTCCTTGGTGCTGCCTGTTTCAAGCATTTCACTAGCACTGTCACCACAGTTTATAGCTAAATGGCTACAAAGTAGAGGAGGGCAGAACATCTGTAACTTGGGTCTTGAGCTCCATTTGATCATTTGTCATTGATCAAGATTGTTGAATCTTGGCTAAAAGGAGGTCTTTGCCACCCTTACAACATCCATACAGTCTGACAGTGGTTTGTTCTTTGTTCTTCTGAGAATCCCAAGGAAGTTTCTGGTTGCTCTCCTTAGGTAACTGGGATATTTCATGAGAGATGTCTTCTCAATGGTCATGGAGGGTAGATGTAGAGGAGGCAATTACTGTATCGTAGGATGAGATTAGTTGAACCAATGGTCTCTGAGATGCATCTAGATGCGCTCGGAGGTATTGCAGGTCAGAATTGATGCTGGTTGTATGGTGATGTCGTGTGGTACCAGTCTTAAATTTTGTAGACTATACAGGTCTTAATAAAGCAAGTGTTGAATTTTCTGTGGGAATGCAGATGGTCAGTTTTTGGTAGGCACCTTCAGAAGACACTCTCTGAGACTTTGTGAAGATAGAAATCTACCAGGAGAGCAGATGAGAGCAAATTCTGTTCAGCATTGTGTCACCTGATAAGAGTTGAACTTCTGGTCTTGGACAGCTAATATGTCGGGGGGGAGGATGGGGGGAAGAGAATGGAGGCAAGAAAAGAGAGACTCCGTGAACCTCTAGGGCATTTGACAGAAGCTTTGAGATTTGATTATATTAGGAAGCTACCAAAGCTGTGCAATGAACCCTTGTTCTTCTTTAGCCCATGCTGGGCAGGGATGAGCAGTGAAATCCAGGATTGGGCCAGGAGGGCATGCTGGAAGCATCTTTATCACATAAACCCAAGGTCTAGAATTTTCCCAGCAGCAGGTTCAATAAATAATTAAAGCATTGGTGAAACTTTTGTTCCAATATTAAGTTGTAAATACAAGTAAGAGACAGCATCTTATTTCAAATTTAAATTTGTTTTTATTCAGCCTTGGGAGGTGCTCAGTTGAGTTGATTTTTGTTGTGTTAAATCATGTCAAAGATGCTTAGAGGGCTCTATAGTCCTTGACTGCCTGCAAATACACTGTGAGAATTTTTAATAGATTGAAATAAATATTTTAAGGTAGCAGTACAAAGTGCCATGCTTCTTTTTTGACATCCTGCATAGCTATTCACAGCCTGTAATCAGATAAATCTCTTCTTCATTTCATTGCATTTTAATTGACTATTTACACAAAGCGTTGTAAGAATTTGCGGACTGGTTATCGTAAAACAATTACAAGGAGACTTTTAAAGAGCATTGAACTGTTTAAGAAAATTGCAGAGGTTTTAGGAGATAGCATCCTTTCAAATTGCATGTTTTTCAAGCTACTTTTGAGATTATCTGCAGTGACTGGCCCTCGTTTTCTTCTTGTTATTTTTTCCCTTATCCGAGTTCTGTTTACAATATTTAATTATTTCTGGTGAGATGAGTCACATGTTATAAATAGAATATAGTGATGTTAGACTGCAAGTTAGAACTGTGTCATCTTTTATGCTTTAAAGATACTTTGCAGGTTTTAGATATTGCCACAGAATTAGTGTGATATTGCAAGGCCTTGGGGACTTCACTGGAACTGCAGCCACAAAACTGCCTTAATCTATCCATAATACGTGAGGAAGCAGGATATTTTTTTTTTATATGAATCTTTGAAATTCTTGTCTATACACATACATATCAGTCAGGAGTTCGCTGTTATTTAATGCTTCTTAAGTGGTATGTAAGATTAGTTAGGTTATCTCTATGCAGAACAGGTGATGTCTTGATAATACTTGATTAAATATTGCTTTTTGTATAATTTCTGTTCTATATTTAACAACAGATGCTCAGTAAGAGAAGAACAATGCGATAAATATTATGTAGAAATACGACTTTGACACAAGTTGATAACACTATCATCTAAGTAGAGCAGGGAAGACAAAAAGGCTTAGTGAAGGGTACTTTTAAATAAATTGGGTTAAGAGGATGCAGATTACTCTCTCTAAGGTAACTCTTTTAAAAGCTATTTCTTCCATTGCAAGGGCTCTATAAAAGAAAGTGCACACAGTTCTTACACCTTTTCTAACAATGCCCGCCCTACGACTGTAACTACCAAAGGCCCACTGGGGATACGTGTGAGCTCCTATCACTTACAAGACAGAAAAAATTTAATCTTTCACAAATCATGTTAATATTTTATTTGTAAGTAAGTATTCTAAATAGTCTATAAGGTGCTTAAAAATTGTTTCTCTTCCCTTTTAACGCACACAAATCACGACTGCTGTGGAAGTTGCTTGTATGTATGACAACCAGCACTCTTTCCTAGACATACTTTCAGGTGACAGCACAGAGATGAACACAGCTTTGTACTTAGACTTCACGTTCTTAGCAGCGAGTGTTAAAAATCTGGCAAAGGGAATTCAAAGTATAATGGAGAAGAGTAGCACGACTGTAAAAGCAGTTGTCACGGAAGGCAATGAATTTATTGTAATTGGTGTTCCTGTCGCACAGTCAGAATTTGGCCCTGCCTGTGCAGGCTGTGTGCAGCTGTGAACCAGGACCAGCAGTGTGGTGGCTCTCAGATTGGTTCTTGTGGTAGGTCAGATACTCGCGGTAACCCCAGATACTATGGGATATGACTTCATCAAAGTAAACTCCACATGCAGCTGCTCCCACATCACTTGGAGTCATGATGGTCATCGTGATGGTAAACGTTCTCGGTTATTGGCTCAAGTAGGTTATAAATACTCAAATGCTCAGCTATTTGTCTGTAAACGCTGCTTGTCAGCCCTTGTGGAATAAACTGTTCTGTGGCAACCTGTTTTCCCATGAGAAAATTTATTTACAAGCTCACCCCTGCCTTGATTTTGACTTTCGATAGCTTTAGCGTAGCCCATAGACAAACTTCATTAATAAAAGGGATAATTGATTATGCCTCCTTTCTCTGCTGGTGGGACCATAACAGCCACAGTGTTCTTGATTTGCTTTCTTGTGGCTAAGCAGGACTTGCATCTTTCATTGGCTGCTTGTAGTGTAATAGGAAATGCAGTGTTCTCAACTGGCACTGAAAAAATGTATACAAAGCAGCTGAAGGGCTAAAATCCAATAGGGAGTAGCTCTGAGGTTGTAAGTCCATGATCTGCGCTTTTGTTCTGAAATCTAGAGCTCTCATGGTTTTGTTTGCAAGAAAGTTTGTTGGACAATTTCCCACTGATATATAGTTGCCTGAAAGTCCTAAAGCAGCTTGCATTGAAATGGAAGTGTAAAAGCTTTGAGTTAAATTTGAAAAGCAAATAATACACTGAGTAAGTTGGATGTTTGTTTTCTTTTAACATCAAATTCTGTTGTATTTTGCTCTTCATAAATTCAGTGTTCTGTCTAGTGTGGGTTTTTTTTTTTGTTTTTTTTTTCATTGACTGCATAAACGATGTAGTAGATGATGTCAGTGGGAAAGATGGTGTTCTGCCAGTTTATTAAGTGGCATCTGGGGATTTGAGGTCTTGTCGTGAGCCACTGGAGTCAACGAGGGTTTTGCTTGTGACAGGAGGGAGGACGCAGGACCAGGTCATGGGGCTCGGCAGGCGAGAGGGTTTGCATGTGGGAGGCAGCCACGTTCGCTCCAGCCCTGTGACCAGCCAGCAGAGCAGTACCTCGCTATGCAAACATTTTAATTGTCAGTCCCTAGATATTGTAGCCATTGCTTTGTCAAGGTGTATATAGCCTAAATGACACCCTCTGGCTATTGTTTCAGGCTAAAATACAGAAGAAAATCTGTATCAGTTTACACCTAGGGTGTGGTACTATGATTTTTTTTTTTTTTCCCTACTTCCTCCCAGTAATGCTGGATTAGGCATTACTCCTCCATCTCTGCTGAGAGAAACACCTATGAAATAAAGGCTGCATTCAAACTTTAGTTGTTTTCCAAAACAAGATGATGGTTGCTTAAGGAAGATACTTAATTTGGTCTGGTAATCCTAGAATCCATTAGGCTATACTGGCGTATCTTTTCAGAGTGAACCTGCTCTGATTTTTATATGGCTACCTATGTTATGGTATGGTATAGTAGGTCTTGTATCTTGGTTATCTTTAAGAGTGCTAGAGATGTTGTATCAGTGAATAACTGCAGTGTAAATCAGTTATAACATGTAAGTGTATTTTGAAAAGTAAGCGTCAAGTAATAATTAATTTATATTATTTCTCATATTGGTTAGTTTTCTTAATTTATTTTCAGTAGTTAGCTATGTTAGAAAACTAGGTAAAAGAAATGAAAAGTTTCTTTGACTGAAATTCCCAAGGTGGTTCCCAGTAACTTTGTGAACGGGAAAGAATACCATTTGAATCTGGGTTACTCCGCTGAGGAAGAGTTACGGCACCATTTATTTTTATCTCTTATTGGAGGGCTGTTGCAAATGATGCTGAAAGGAGAAAGAAGCATCATCTGTACAATATACGTAAATGTGATTCATACCAAATACTCTTATCCCTCCAGAACAAACCTGTAGCATTGTGGAATATCCAAAGGCCTCAAACTCTGCAAAGATTTGGATTAACTGGCTGGCTATATTTTTTGATTGCTATGTCAAAGGAAGGAAAGATGTTGCCAATAGTCAGACAGTGCGTGTGCTGGATTATTGAGAAAGCAGTTTTCAAATAAAATTTCTCCAGGAAATGTTAAAATTGTTCATTTCATTCCTATTCAATTAAAATGACTCTTGAAATGTTTTAGAGGTGTTTAACCTCTGACATCTAGAAGGCTTTGCTGGAGTTTGGTTTGTAAGGAATATAATTTTGGATGTTTTCTTTACATAGTTTGTTTTTAAAAAATGTAAAATCTGTGTTTGAATGTGTCTGCTCTGCTGAGAGATGTGGCAGTCATCCTGCTCTTGCTGGTAGTAAATGGAAATTATTTGAGAGGAAAGGCTTAAATGAATTTCCTGATAGGCAGCATTAAATTTATAAAAGTACTTAAAGATGAATTTTGGAAAGCAAGTTTGGTTTTCGTTTCTGTGTAAGTTGTGTTACCCAAAGTAACAGTCTAGAAGTCGTGTCTGTTAAGGAGCTTCTGTTCCATGTTGTAGTTCGTAATTTACAGAGGAGAAGTTTTGAGCCAAATTCAATGTATCTGTGTTGCCTACCAATGCTAGTGTAATAGGTGCTTATAAATACGGTGCAAATTTTTGTCCTAAATACTCTTTTTTTTTTTTTTTTTTTTTTTTGTGGCTAAGTGATTAAAGGAAAAATTCTACTACCAGTTGTGTTACGGGGCTGGGGGAAATACCGATGTCTGAACTAGACCAGGTATGGTTTGATTATGTTTTGTACCCAGGCTGGGCAGAACCCTCTCTTTATCTAGTGTAACTTCTGTAGGACCTGCTTGAATAACCAGCTGCCTTGGTTTCCTTTGCCTGGTTATTTCAACACCGCTATTTCCACGGAGTGTTTGGAGAAGTCCAAAACACATCGGCCCTTGTTTGGGAAATTTCTTTTTGGTTCTGCCTATCGGCTTGTGCCCTGAAATGTAGGGGCATAGACCACCATGTCATTTGATGGGATAAAACTTACAAGTCTCTTCTGTTGTTTTTGTGGCCTGAATTTAATGATCTGAAGTGTTAGCTTGATAGCCTTGGAGATAAGAATGCTGTTTTTATCTGCAGAGTAGGTAGAGCACAGGAGTAAAATCTTCAGTGGGCTGTCAGTGTGTCTCGTCTGAGGCTTGTTTACAACTGCTTGGGAAGAGAAAGGGGTTCTCCGTGCAATCCGTGGTCCTCCTGCTGACACCGTGCAGAGTCATTGCAGATAAACATGGTGATGTGAAGGAAGTCCCCTATCTGGGAAAGGACCAAAGACCACAGTCTGGATGGATGGTGCTCTTCATTGTAAAATGGGAAGACGTGACGGTAAGGTGCAGCATCAGCAGTTTTATTTATAATTTAATCACGCTAAGAGTTTCCCTGTGCTCCTGTGAGTCGTGTAGAGATAGAGGCTTCTCAGGAAGCACCGGGCTGTTCGTCATCGCGGTGATTCAGGGTGATGTCACCAAGTGACGGGAGCATTTGGGGTGTCTGTAGTGTCATGGTGGCCCTGCGATACCCTTTCGTGGACTCCTTTGGCATCTTTCCCCAAGTGCTCCGCGCGCTGTTGCTGGAAGCAAAAGCTTTTGAGCGATTTCCAAACACAAAGCGGTGCATTGTGGGCCAGCGCTGGGAAGACTGGCTCAACAAGTTTGGCAGCAGTGGCTTTGGCTTCCTGCCTACCCTGGATAGGCACCAGTAGAGATTGGGGCGGGTTCGAGCCCAAGACCTCAGCCTAGGTCCTGAAACCTCGTGTGCGTGCAACTGCTGCGTCTGGCAAAGGATCCGCTCCTCTTGTAAACCTCGGTTTTGTTATCCTAGATGTGTTTGCAGTGGTTATCTTTTTTTGTCTGCTTTGGGAAGGTGGATGTGTTATTTCTTTTCAAGTCTTCTGGAGGGTGGTAAACTCTACAAATTTGTTATAATATCAAAGGATCCTGTTTACCTTCCAGATTTCTGTTATCTATTTAATCTTACTTACCGTTGTTGTCTTGAGTCATCTAGGGGCAGTCAAGTAGTGCTCTGAAATGTTCTTTTTCTGTGCCTTTTTTAAAATACCAACTCCGTATGTTCTCTGCTGTGCCTCTTGCTTAATACTGCCTCCATATGTCTTCTGTGACATCTTCTCTACAGGCCCTTTGCACAGAGGCCTATTCTTGTAACACGATGTGCCAGGACCATGGCTCGAGCTCCGTNNNGGGGGGGAGTGCAGGACACCCCTGCCTGTGGCTCATTGCAGAGTCAGACACCAAATGCATCTAATCATCTTGTATCTGCATAAGGATGACTTTCTCTGTCTTGCTACTAGTATAATCAGTTTTATTTTTAAGTCTTTCTGACATGAGATGTCTAAACAGTAAAATGTGTGGTCAATTTGGTGCTTTTTTACACAAGATTTTGTTTTCCAGCCAGCCTACAAAAGGCACAAAAGTTCCTTTTTCCCTGTTCCCCTGTGTATTTGGGTCTATTCATATGTATCCATATCCCATCCTCCCAAGTGTGGTGAGTGCTGTGAGCTGCAGAGGGACCAGAGAAGGGCAGTAGTCTTGGAAGAATCTGTCAAAAACGTGAGTTAGACCAAAGCAACCAAATCCGTACATCAGTCTGAGCAAATTCTTTTCTCCTTCCCTTTTCTTTTGTCACAGGTGTTACCTGCCACGTACATCACAAGTGGGCTGGTGTTCTGCTTATGTTAGGGAGACCCAGACCACAAAAGAGCTGAAAAATTACTTTAAAGCGTGTCAGCCCTTTCAGATCTGCTGCATGTATGATATAATCTAAGTGATTTCATTTTTGAATACATCTAAATTGAAAAATATTAAAAGTTGCAGTCCTTCCCAACCTGTTTGTATTTAAGTGTGTGTTTAGGTGATTTCAGTAGCAGAGAACCAGTGCCAGATACAGAAGAATAGTACTAGTACAGATTTGTTCACCCTGTGTTTTCAAAATCTTTTTTATTCTGTAACAGGTATCGTGTATTTTATGTGTAGTGTTTGCAGATGGAATTCTGGAAAATTTTGTGAAGGCAGGCTCCTAAAATAAGATGAATCACTCTTTAACAGTGAAGGAATACATCTTGAAATAAGGACAGTGAAGGGCTTATTCTAAAAGGGAGATGACATAGAAAGGCAAAACCTAAATTTCTTCTTTAGAAAAATCTGAAATTCTGTAAAAATAAAATGTTCACTTCCATAAAGAGTTTTTAGGCTGAGCTGGGTTTGTGTTGTATAATGAAGAGCTAGCAGTCCAATTTTTGGAATTTATGCTGTGAACAGGTAGCCTGATTTTCTTCAGTGCTTACCTATATGGTTAATATAACTGTGTGTCAGAGGACAATTAGCAGCTTCTGAACAGACAGATCCCTTCTTGGAAGGGAAACGCTGACAGCTGTACTCTGTGTGTGCTGGAATATATCATTTGTGAGAAAGAAAGTCTTAAGTTTTACGGGTTCCTCAACTGGATAACTGAAATATTCTTATTTATTTGTCTAAAGGTATGCAATGGCCAAGTTTAAAATACTTTGTGGCACTACGTGTTCAAATACATAAGAAGTGGGTTAGCTCTTTTACTTCACTACAACAACAAAAACCTTGTTTTATTTTCCACTTTATCTTTTAATCTTATTAAATATCACTGTTGGGATTTTTCGCTATAGGACATTTATATGCCTGTTGCTGTGCAACTTGCATACTTTTTTTTTAATTGTATCAAATCAACTGCTAGTAAATCTGTAAAGCAGAGGAAGTAAATTTTAATGGAAAAACTAATAGTGCTTGCCAAATTGAGTGGGGTGCGGAAATGAATGTAAGTTGGTATGTGAAAATGGACAGGCATCAGTTTCCTTATAGCTACATTAGACATGATTGAAACAGTCTTATTTTTGAAGTGGATGTTCCAGTGCATGGAGAATGGGAGTGGCAGGGGTGGGGTGGTTTTAGGTAGTTGGGTTGCCTAATAAAAGAAAATACCAAAATAGAATTCAGTTGACAGGTTGTCTGTATTATTTTCCTTTTTTTTTTTTTTTTGCATGTACTGATTTGCTCCCTCAAGTGTCAGGTGTGTGATGTGAAATGTATGCAGAGTATTCAGAGTATTCCTTGTGCAAAAATGTCTTTGCACAATTAAAGAATTGTTAGACAGGAGTTGGGGCCATGATGAGCAGGGAGAGGAGGGTAGGAGAGGTTCAGAGATGAGTGTTACACGTGTCCCATGTAGCAGGGAAAATAATGTGTTAACTGATGATGCTTTTAACATGAGAACTGCAGCAATGCCACTGTGCAAGAGATGTGCAACTGTCTCTAGTTCTTATTTTTATTTGAAAAAGTTTGCACTTCTAAAGACGATATTGACTGTGGTTTTTCTCATGTCGATTTTGTTTATTTTTTTTTAAATGTTGTTTCTATGTCTTGTCCTTATTCTCCTATCACAAAATATATACAGTCATGGGTACATTGCATTCCTTTAGTTAGGAAGAAAATATGTAAATCTAAAAGTGAATGGCTGTTACCACTCTGCTCCGTCAGTTACTGGGTGCCAAGGTACAGCCAGCACCCGCTTGCCTTGCTGCGATACGGACGGTTACGTAGGGAAGGATGGCAAAATGCACACGTGCCAAATTTTTTTCCTCAAAAGCCTAGATAAGAGATGGGAAAGGATGAAGAGCTTGGAACACGTTCCCCACTTGCAGTCACGATGTATCAAAATACTTCTGCTGCAATGAGCAGTTTTATGTAAACTGTGAGTTTAGATTTAAATAAAACAAACTTCCTTTTTTCCTACTACAAAAGTACAGCTGCTGCGAAGTACACGGAATGCTGTGTGTGAAAGAGGAGAAAAATACCCAGCTTGTTGATGTTAAAACATTTCATAACAGTAGCGTGCTTTGGGGTGTAGGACTGTACAACTCAAGATTCTCTGCGTGATACAGTTAATTTTAATTGAGGCTAGAATTGTGACTAGTTACTTGCCCAGAACAGTTTTTTCCCCTCGTAATAAAGCCTGGTTTTCTGCATAATAACTGAAATGTTTCTTTGTACCCTTTCATATTAAATTACCCCAGATTTTAATATTGCTGTGTAAACCCCAACTTTATTTCCTTAAGTCTGTTTAATTTTTGTGTCATAATTGCAAAATTAAACTCAACATTGAGGGTTCCTTAAGGTATTTTAGGATTAGGTGTGTAATAAATACAGGGTTTTGGCACAAAAATACAAATAATAATTTGTTGGCTAAAATATAGCAGTGGTGTGATGAGATCATATCACCTAAAAATACTGCACAACTTTGAAGATTTCTTATATGACAAATTGTATGTTCGGCCTTTACGTAATACTATACAAATCGGGTGGAGAAATTTCAAATATCTTCAACTCTCAAAACTAATTAATGAGTAAATGGGAATAGCTTTTGCAGATGACTGACTTCATTCCAATTGCTGATGAAAACTTGATGTAACAGAATACAATGTGAGTGGAACGGCTTTTTTTGTCTGTGGAAAAGCTTTCAATATACTACTTGTGTTTCATTGGGAAATATATCACTCAGTCTTTCTACGGACAATCTTCTGTAAACTTGCTCACTGAAACTTTGTATTACTCTGTGTAATAAACTCAGAAAAACTGTTTGATCGTTTTCAGTGAACAAGTTGACGTATGTTTTGTGTTAGATTTCCAAAAAGATTAATTATGTGTAGCTGAATCTGTATACAAAGAATTTAACTAAATGCTTAGATGTCTGCTTTAATATCTGTTTTATATATAATTACAGGAACATTCAAATAGTGGGAGCCTAAAATTAGAACTCCCAGCTGCAGGCTGGGCTGCAGGTGCACGTGTGCGTGACACACTTCTCTTTGGTATCTGCTGCTCAGTTTTTATCGGTGGGCACGATGCAGAAATTTCCCGAGGCTGCTCAATTTTAGAGACGTAGCCACTGTCAGTGGTGCATCCTGCACCCTTGGAGAGAGAGATGGAGAAAAAGGCTACAGGAGAACCGGAGCAACCACCTGCTCTTAGCCCTGCCAAAGGGCCGGTGGTTGGATTTGCCGTCTGGGTACGCGGGGAGGAGCGTTGCTCCCGGCAGCACGTGGCAAACCTTTTTGCCGGAGGGGGTGGCACAGGGGATGGGATTTTGGAAACGCGGTCTGGCTGAACCCTTGGAAAACCTGAGCGAGGAGAGGTAGGTTCTCCTTCACCTTTTCAGGTTTCACCGGGCAAGATTCCGCCTTGAATTTGGGAAAGCGAAATAAAAACTACAGAACCGTAGCTTTGGAAAAATAGAACGTCTTGAGTTTCAACAGGAGACCGGGCAGAGAGGACTCTGTGCTTGGAGATAGAGTGCTCTAAGGCTAGTGAAGATTTATGACCGATCAAATCTCATAATGCAGCTCCTCTGCCCAGTACAGCTAGATTGTGGGGTTTTTTTTTGGTCTTGAAGTGAAAGTCATTTCTCTGAGCCAAAACTTTGAGGTTTTGGGTATTCTTAGGACTTTAATAAAATGCTGTGTAATTATTGTATTTGCCAAAGTGGAAAATGCAGTGAAAACATTTAATCAAATCTTCAGCTGTTCCTTCCTTCATCCGATCAATCAGCAACTGCACGGTGAAACAAAGTTCATGCACTTGTGCCGAGAACCCAAGGAGAGCTCTGCCTTTCAAACGTCTCCTCAAATAGCTGGGCTTTCAGAGCCCAATGTGCAAAAAATATAAGTTCCTTAATGGACAGAACAGAGTTGGCAAGGAATTTAAAAAAATTGATAACCTTGCAGAAAGTACTTCAGCAGTGTTTCCCTCTGAGCGCAAATGAAACAGCTTGGGCATGGGAATGTCCATTTGTTTTGCTTTATTTTTTATTAAAAGGTTCTTTTGTATCTGAGGAAACTTGAGCACAAACGTTATGGGAGAGATTTTTTAAAAAAAGTGTTTCTGTATGTAAATTTGATCGTTTTATGTTTGGTTTGTTTGATTATGCATATGTTCTTTGCAAGCACAAATTTGTTATGCCAGCACATATGGTTCATAAAATACTTGTGTTCTATTAATACCTAAGTGTTCATTACTTGAAATTTTGCAGAAAGCCCTCAAGTATGTATATTTTACTAGAATCTTTTATTTTGGTTTAAAAGTTGTGTAAATGAGAGCACTCTGAATATGATGTGGTTTTAGTTAGTTTGTTCACAGTATCTGTTTATGAATATGCTTTGATTATCATCTCGTATAGTGCATGGTAAAAAAAGTTGCCAGTAGTTTAATTTCAACATCGATAAGTCTACAAAAACACATGTGTGTCTGTGAATGATAAGCATTTGAGTGTTTCTGGAAAATAGTTTGGAAAAGTATTGTGTAGAAAACAATATTTTAGTTGCAGGAATTGAAGTATTTGTATATGAGAGGTAAGTTTTGAGATGCTACCTATTTTCTTAAACATTCACATGAATTAAAATAAGGGACTATGTGACTTAAAATTGATAGGAGCTTTACTGGGGATAAGTTAGTTAAGATACCTTGTAGTGCTGTTTGTGCAGAAAGCCTGCTGCCTCAAGCTTGTCTAAGACCCTCCTTGCACCTGAAAATTGTTGAAATTTGACTTGTAAAAAACCAAAGCAAGCAAACAAACAAACAACAAACCCAAACTGATATCAGCAATAGATCCAGCAGGGCTCTCAGTGTGCAGATTTCTTATTGGAACTTTAGCTTTTGGGGCTGACTGTAAGCCATTATTCTGGTTGTAACCAAACTCAGCTTTTTGCCTGAAATCTGCCCAGGTTTGGTTGAGGCTGTTTCACGTGGTCCTCAACTGATTTAGTCGCTTCCCATCTCCCTCCTTGTGCCTCTCCCCCATCTCACAAGCTCTTAAAAAACAGTAATTTGGGAGGTTCTGTCTCCTTTCAGATATTAACATGACATTCGTATTCTCCACAACCATGAAGGGTAAAACAATAGGAATATTTTTATTACTTTAACAGGATCTGACAGTAGCTGGGACAAGTGTTATAAGCAAATTGTGGGATGGGGCACCAAAATTCCTTTCCTTCAAGAGGCCAACTAGTTTTAAGTTACTGCAGCTGTGGTTTTTCTCCCCTTTTAGATTTTTTTTTTTCAGATGCTAGTGAAGAGTTGTATTCTCTTAAAGAAAAGCTCTAATAAAAACTTTAGCGAAAAAGACCTACCACTTAAGTTAAAACAAGCTTTCCTCACATATTTTTTACCTTAGTATGATCAAGACTAATTCTTTTCTAACCAGAAGAGAAAACACAGCTAGTATGGAGCAAATGTATTCAAGATAGCTTTTGTGGACATTCTTTGAACATACTTGGTCCATGAAGTAAATACTTCAAACAATCCAGATTTGGCAACATTTCAAAATTGTGGGATATATTTACAATTTCCTTATGTAGTACCTCCAAAACAGTTCCCTCCTGTCTTAATGGAAAGCCTCGTGAATCGATAAAAGTTGGTACTTACTTAGGGTGGATTTGGAACGGGCCCCAGTAAAAAAGAAAACAAATTCTGTGTTTGGGGAGTTGTAAAGATAATAGGGAATTATATCCGTTGTAGGTGTAAAGTTAATAGTATAGGGCATCGTGTTTTTAATGCAGCTAATATTAACTGTAGCAATTAAAAGCGTTCTGGAATTTTAAGCAGGTTGGTGTTGTGCAGAAGGTGTGTGATGCTCTGCCGCGGGGATCTTTGTAGTCAACACATTTTACTGTTCACATCGGGCATCAGCACGAAATGTCCACTAAATGGCAAGGAGTACCTACATCTTTGTGATAAATCAAACTCAGACTTTTAAAAGTAGTCTTAACAATCAGCTGTTTACTCTGGGAATGGATAGGGAAGAAGCGAGCATTAGCAGAGTTCTGGTTTAAGAAATATTTCTGCAGAACTTCTACTTGTCATTTTTTTGAGCAAGCTTTCTATTCTTTGGCCTGAAGTCTGATAGTTTGTTCTTTGCCCTTTCGCTTCAGCCCTTGATCGTTTTGCTTTCTCTTCCTCTGTTTCAGTTTTTACTCCCCTCCATGTTTTTTCAGTGGCAGTGAGCAGACTTCTGCAAAGTAAGAAACTTGTGTTCAGGTCTCTGCAAACAGCCAGAATTTGGGCTCCTTTAGAGGAAGAGGGTTAAGAGTTTAGTGTCCCAGAGAAGATCTTGACCTCACTTTTTTTGCAGTTTCATTTAATTTCTAGAAGTGATGTTGTCTTACTAGATGGTAGGATAGATGAACTGTACAATGGTCCCAGTCTGAAAAGGGATAACAAGATTTGTAGGAAATTTGATAAATTTGGGGAGTTAAAAAACCCAATCCAATAAAAATGTGCAGTGGAGCTGTGGGTGTTACTGAATCTAGTGGCTCCGTAAATGCCAAACTGCCATAAATGCCGACCTGTTCTCTGGCTGTGTGATTTTTAGCCTGTTTTATTTGTTCTGTTGTCTGTGATGTTAAGTGATAGAATTGAGTATACAGACACAGTTAACTTTTAATAACCATAAGCATGAATTTCTGCAGTGTAACTGTCCTGAAAGTGAATTCTGGAAATGCTGAGAACTTACTAGATGACTTCTGTGCTTCTTCATTCCTCTAGACTAGAGAAGAGATGGCAGCTCAGTTTAAGAAAGCTCTTAGGAGTAGACAAGCTGAGCTTCATGCTACTTGGATGTATGATACAGCAGATAGTCTATTATTGTTATTTGTTTTTTTAATTAGAAAAGATGCTATATTGGCCTTTTCCAATTAAGAAGCATTTTCCTTATTACATGTTCAACAAATAACACAGCCAAGATATCTCAGAATTGCCTATGGCATGGGCTTGTTCTAGTCTTGGTGAAAAGTACAGCAATATGTCATTTAAAGTCACCTTTTTAAAAACAGTGTAAGTTACATTTGAAAGAGGAAGTGAATTCCGGAGGTCACCACATTCAAAGGTTTCATATTATTTATGTAAATTAAGTTGTTTTTCTTTATGGTGTTATTAGAATTAATGTAACTAGCAGCTCCTATAACAGCATTTTTATGTTGATACCATATAAATACTGCATTTATGGAAAAATAAATGGAAGGGCTGAGGTCTTGGTTTAAATTTTTAGTTTGACCTTGAAAAACATTCCCAGATGGAGAGAGTTAAATGAGCCCAGCTCTGAAAGAGGAACATGTGAATCACGGTTGCTAGGCTCTTCCTTGAGAGGCACCGGCTTTACATTTACAGTGAAGTATTTCAAAAAGTAATCTTTAAACTCAGAGGAACAGTGCATTTGAAATGACACTGGTGAAATACTATAAATTTCATTAGACTTTTAAATAGAGAATTTGCATGCGATTAAGTGAAATAGGTATGAAGTATTATAAAAATATCAACTGCAAGACTTGTGAACTTTCGTGTTTGAGGGCGGAACAGAAAAACTAGGCATCTGTCTCCAACGCTTTTGGTACATACTTCTTATGTAAGTTTTTATAAACTATTCTGTGTATTCTCTAATATTTGCATGGTCTAATTTGTGTCACTTTCATAACAGTAGTGCAGAGGTGTGTGCTTCACTGGAACACAGAGACAGAAATAAGATTTCCCTGAAACCTGCTCGTGCTCTGCACGTTGAAGGCGTGGGAGTGTGCCTGCCTAAGGCTGGGGCTGCTGGATTGGGGAGCATGGATTTGGGTCTCTTCCAGTCCTCTTAACTGATCCTGGTTGGGTCACACTCTTTACAGTTCCAAACCTATTGCTAAAATAATGTTCAGGTCTCCATGAAGCAGTGATACTACTTTTTGCCCACTGCTATCCAGCCTGTGCTCTCATGGGATGGTCTCGTATTCGTGGAGCGCTCCCGCGGGCTTCTCTAACAGAAGGATTTGGTTGTATCTATTTTAAATAAATGCTTTGATAATAAAAAGCTATAGTTTATTTTACGTCAAATGAGAATACAAAAGGAATTGCATTTAGGACTCTAACCTTCACGTCATTTAGATACTGCTCTGTTATCGGGGCTGTAGGGGAGTGCTGGGAGGTAGATCTTCTACGCTGATCTGGCTGGAGTCTCATGCGTGACTTCCTTTGAAATCACAGTGTGGTTTTGGGTGTCCAGCAAATCCTTTTCTCTGTGTCAGCTGGTCTGATTCTTTGAATGATTCTTTATGAATTTGTGTGTTTCCTAGTATTTTGGCATTGCTTTCCGTCACTTGGCGCTTTGATTTTATAACTCTGAAGACGGTCTTCGCAGTGTAAAGGACGCTCGTAAATCATTCTGATTTCTTGGGCTCCCCAAACAGAAATAGGAAAACATTTTTATTTACATTAATTTCTGCTGGTTGGTTTCACTTGTCGTTTAAAACTACAGCTCTGTATTGCCAGCAAATATTCATAAAAAAAAATTGAGCGAGCGGGATGTCTCAGGCTGGTGTCGAGGAGCGCTTTATCTCACCAGAGACCCAGCAGCGGGCAGTCCTCTCCCCCTGGTGATGATTTCCCGTGTGCCACCCAGGCTGGTGCAGAGCCTGCGGACACCCTGCTGTCTGAAGAGGTTTGGTTACGAGCCCAGGTTACAGTCGGTTAGCTATTAGACAGAAGTAGCCTGTCTGTGCGCTCTTAACAGTGTAAATAGCAGGCAGCGCGCGCGCTGTTCTTGTCCCATTCATCAGGCTGTAGAAGTACTCAAATGGAAGTGACCCTGCAGTATTTGCTTGCCTGGTGGAAACTTTCTTACGCAGGCATACCCAAAGAGCTCCGGCATGGAAATTTAGCGATGACATTTAAGTTTATACTAGGTTGTTGTGTTTGTTTTTCTTTTTTTCCTTAGCTAGCTTAATATTACATTACATAAAGTAGATATTGAAAAACAGAAGTCTATTATTCCTATCTGATTCCCCCCCAGCATATATTTACTCAGTTTTGCTTAACTTGCAGTGATATGTGTGCCTGAGGTCCTAATAATTTTTTAATAATTATTATTTAAAAAAAAAATAAGCAGGAGTCACTACTTAATGAAGTGCAAAGCACTTTTATAACTTTTTATTTTTTTAGTGTAACCTCAGTTGCAAAAAGGTGCCTGGGATTTAGATAAGCATAGCTCTGATCTGTCATAGCCATGTCATATGTCCACGGTCATCATATTTGTTGTGTCCAACTGCAAAATCCAGTTGCTGCTGTTATTGTAGGTATCACGCTTAATTTTAATGTAGCACTAATAAGGTTTTCGGAAAACCTGGGATACACCTTGTTTCTAAAAGAAGAGTAATTAAATTTTTATGATGAAGATACTTATTGCAAAGGGTGCCCTTAATTCTGGAAGCCATTCGCTGTGGATACGTTCTTTCCTCTGCCAGGAACAAAGTGGATCCGTGGGGCTCCACAGGGCTGAGAGCGTCACTCTGCCAGTGGTTACCTTGGGTTATGGCACATTCACTCTCAAAATGCAGCCCAGTCAGTTCATTTCATAATCGGTGTTTCATTCATGAACAAAAATATGGGTGGTGTTAAAAATACATATGGGCAAATGAGTACCTTTAAAACAAAACTGTGTGGTCAGTTCTAACACAGAGGTAAATAAATTTAACTTAATTTCTAAGTTACTATCAATATAAATTGATTACTTGAGTATTTTTTTTTTAAAGAAAATAAGTTTTCTTATATCCGTTTTAAACCTTTAAATACTGTCATAGATCCTTTAGCCACGTGTTTTAGCAATAATGAATTGCTAAATTATGTTTGCAGTTTCCTATTTTTCATCTCCTAATGAGCGAATAACACTTCTAGTTATATATGCCTTTGTGTGGTAAATGTTGTATTTAATGCTCCAGTAGTCTCTGAATGCAGTTCTAGATGTTAAGCTATATTCTTAAGAAACCGTATTCTTGAACACAAAATTTCAGGAACTAATTTTATTAGTAAAAGTCTGCAAGTATGTGTGTTATCTCTGAAATCCACACATGCTCTGACATACTGTTATCTCTAGTTCTCTCTCTTATATAGCTGTTACACAGATCTCTGGCAGCAGATGGCTGGACTATAATGCACTGTTAAACAAATAAAACCATTAGGCACATAATACTGCCTGGTAAACGACTGTGTCTTTAAAATGGTTTAAAAAAATTAAATAGAAAATAAAGTTCATTTTTGAATTCATTTAATGAAATTGGAACAAAATCCAACCCTCAAAATCAGAATACGTAAAACATCCCCTCTTATGTTGTGTTTGTCATCTGAAGTCAATCTTTTCTTTTTTTATTACATTCTTGCATCTGGTATAAGATAATCAGTCCTAAATCAGTTTTCTAATAGATGTTTTGTACAAGTAATCGCTCATTTTAAGTTTATCTTTGTAGGAAGATTTTTGCTTTTGTAATACTCCAGCACAAAATTATCTATTGCATTATATGCTCTTTCTTCCTTCTTTTCAAATTTGATATAAATGTATTAAAATTATGATTCAACACTAGTGTCATGCCTCTGTAATTAAACTGTTTTTCAATAATTGTCAGCAGCTGAGAGATGCCATTTTGTCTTTTTGTTTTTAGATATGCCAATATTTGGTCTTTGCCCGGCTCATGATGATTTCTATTTGGTGATGTGTAACCACTGTAATCAGGTCGTAAAACCACAGGCATTTCAATCACATTATGGTAAGTGCTTAACTATTTTTAATAACTAAGGGTGAGGTTAAATCAGGATTAAGCCTGGCAATTTTTTTTTTTAAATTGATGGTACATAGATCATTACATTATGAATAATGTCAAAGAACATAACCTGTGTTTAATCATTTTACATATATTATAATGCAGTTATGTGAAGATCTTGTTCCTTTTAATTTTTTAGTGCCTTCTTGAAATGCTGCATACATACAGATCGATTTGGAAATGACATATATATGGTGTATTTCACAGGCAGTATGTGTAGTGCATTTGTGCCTGTGTGTGTCATTTCTTCTTGTGTATTTATACAGATTATTTTTACACGGGTTCTGTTAGTGTGAACTGTGAACTTGAGCTTAAAGCTGAACGTCCAAATTTTGTTATAAAACATACTATGCTTCCGATGGCCAGTAACTTTGCTTATTTATTTTCAGAAGTATCAATTTGTATTTGTTTTACTGGTCTGATGGCATTGCATATAAACTATGCAAGGAAGCTCTTGTTGTGTTGGTTGGTGTTAGACACTGTTTATAGAGGACTGCAAAAATGTGAAGTGCTGTGCAAGCCCAGGTGCTCCGTTACTTCCTACAAACCAAACTGGGGGAGGTTGGCAGTTCTTTTCCATAGTCCTCTCAAGACTAGAAATTAATCTCACAACAATTTCTCACCAATATTTGGATGAGAGGTTTTGGGTATTCAGCTTTTGGTTTCCTGAGAAATTCAGGAGGTTTTTTCTAACCAAGTGCTAATAAAAGAGATGGGCAAAGCATCTTCTGAACTACTCTTTTCTCCCTCTGTGTGTGTGTATTTCTATGTGTTACCTTTTTCCCTAGCCCGGTGCACTTATCGATGGCCTCAGTATTTAGAAGGATAGAAGATGCTGGGTATGGGTGGGAAGGCTCTTCCAGTGTTGAGAGCGAGGGCTAACTTTTCTTGCATCTTAAATACCCTTTGGCAAGAAAAGGCATACTCGCTTCTGCTGTTTCCTAGAGTCTGGGAATGGTCTTCCTACGCTGTGGGGAGGGTGAAGTTCTTACCCTTTCCACCTCTCACTTGGGGTTTTTGTGTTATAATGCCTTATGGGTTATACTCTGCCCCTTGCTGCTGGATTTCTGCAGTCGTGTCACACAGTGTGTCTGGGAGAAGAACCTGATGGGTCTTATGACGTAATTCTTACTAGCTTGGTTGTTATTCTGTGGATGGCAGTAGTAATAAAATTTGGGGGAAAAAAAAAAAAAACTACTACACTTTTTGGACATAAGTCTCCAGAGCTGCAGGGAGCTGGAAGAACAGAAGGGTGATCAGTTTTTCTTACTTGGGTTGCTCTAAGCCTTTGTATCAGCTGAGAGCAAGTCCATCCCTTGCCAGCACAATTCCTCACCTGTCACTGAGTATCAGTTTGGGACGTCCAATAAGTCCTTCTAAAATATCATATTAAATTGACAGTTAAAAATAAATTTGTGGGGGAGGACTGGATGGTACCCAGTTCTGAGTGTTGGCATATTGAGTCTTCCGTCTTGAGGTCGGTAACATGGAACTGGCTGAGGTTGGTAGTGATGGAGAACAGACACTTTGGGTTGTCTCTCTGAAGTGAGCAGTTGATCTCCAAATACTGCCTAACAAACAGGTAGATGTACTGTAGGAACCAGTATCGTAGTTGTTGCCTAATGGACAGATTGAAGAAGCAGTTCAGGAACTGAATAGGAATGGTATTGCTGCTTGGCCATGGACATGAAAACATGGGGTGTTGTACTTGTAATGCTGCTTCTACCAGTGTTAAACTTGTTACGTGAAGTTAATTCAAACTCTTCTGTAAGCACTACTTGCCATTTAAAAGGGACAGATTGAAAAGGGAACTACAAAATGAAGGTATGGAAAATATATTTAAAATACTAATGTGATGTTCCCATTCTGTATCACATTATAGGAGCGTGATCTCTAACCATGAAACTTTCCCTAATGCAAACCTTACATCAGTGGCAGATTGATACTTTGAGAGCAATGTGGAAGGAGGGGATGGAAATGCTGAGGTTATTCTTAGTATTTCTCAAGCCTGTTCTGAACAATGAGGGCGCCCGGCGCGGGCTGCGGCGTGCAGAGGAAACAGGCGGGGTCATTCTGATGAGAAAAACAGGCTTGGGTGGGGTGAATGTCATTAAAGGACCTCAGTGTGCCAAACTAATAGCTTCACGGAGGTAAGAAGGTTGACTTGGGGATTTTGTGTAGCGCCAGCTCTCCTTGCTTTTTATCAGCCCTCACGTTCTTGAAATCCTTACGCAGTTGTCCCTCGATTTAGCAAATTGAATGTGAAAGCTGATAAATACGGCAGGTGATTGATCACCAGGCAATGCTGTGTTATTTTTTTTTTTTTAACACAGTGTATTTCAGGAGAAGGAAATTGCTGAAGTCCTCAAAACACACACTTCTTTTAAAACAAAGTACATTATAATGATAACAAGAAAATAAAACACTCTCACAGTTTTCCCTGTATTAAGTCTTTTATTTGTGGCATTAGTTCAGGGATGGATAAAGGAGAGATTATTTCAATAAGTTCTGAAAAATTACAGTGTATCAATGAAACTGTACCTTTGTGATGTTCTTAGGGTCTTTTAAAGTTATTTTTAATTGTTACCAGAGAATAGTAATCTCTTAAAATATTCTGCAACTCCTGGTGGTATGTGTCACTTGTACTTGGTGTTCTTGGAAACTTGTCATGTGGGATTTTGTTTTCTGAAGTAGAATATGCTCTTTTAAAATGTCAGTTTTGTCAAAGGAAGGCTAAACAAACTATTAGCTAAACCTAATGAGCTAATTAATTTCTTCCAAAGCATATTTGTGATGAACTACTTAACTAGTAGGCTGAAAGTGCATTGCAGGACAGACGCTGGCTTTTTTCCCTGGACCACAAGTAGTCAGAAATAAATGTAACCTTGTTCATTGGAATATTTGACCTTTTTAGTAAAATACCTTATTGATACAAACTACAGATTTTTGTATGTAGCTGGTACTTTTTACTCTTCTAGTCAAACCCCTATTTCATGGGTATGAATTGTAATTTTAATAGTTTAATTTATACTGCTGGTATATATACTGTCATTGATTTGTAAAACTTGGTGACATATTTGGTGTGCATAACACCAGGTGTAGGTTAGTTTTTAAAAGCAATCTAACATACTGAAGTATCTGAAGGCAGCTTGGGGTATTTCTTCCAGCCTGTGAACAGGAGCTGATGGTCAGGACACTCAAAAATGGTTTTCCCCTCTTGTCCTCGGCAGTGATGCTGGGGATGTGGCTGGGCAGAAGCAGGCCAGGCACACGAGGAGACTTGTTTCAAGACAAATCCCCTGTTTGTCAGATCGTGGCTGCTTCATTTGCGGGGCTGGACAAATGACTTAAGTCCTTTATTGCCAGTATTCTTGCTTATGCTTTTTGAGTGGTTACACTTTGATGGTGTCAGTATCTTCCTTGGATGGCTCAAGATCAATTCAGAGGTGAAAAATGGAAAAAAAAAAGATTGAATGTTCAGGCTTTCAATCTCATGGGTGAAGCACTTGAGATTGCCTGTCATGATGACCTCTTTTGAGAAAACACGGTATTTTTCTCCAGCTGGAGTATTTATCTACACTCTGATCCTGTGCCAGCCTCTCCAACTTCCATGCTACATAGACCCTTCCTCTCTATTCAAATCAGGTATATTTCTGAGGAGTCTGCACAATTTCCTCTCTTAACATATAAGTTCTCACGGTAAAGATGACTTTGCTGTCTGTCACACATTGCTAACCATTGTGCTTCTCAAGAATGTCCTCTCAGCAGACAGCAGGATGTGCCTGTGCCCCTTTTATTTCCCCTTTCTCCTTCCCACCAAAACGTGCTCGATACGGCTCTCGCACTGCACCGAAAAGTTGCTCTTTGAGGAAGCCATCGTGACAGTTATTTCAGGTTGGTTGTGGAAACCCTGAAGCGATGTGGGTTTTGGGGCCGAACGACCTTTCGTTGGTATTTCAGCCGTTCGCTGGGTTTATCGCATCTCCCTGTGGTTATCAGCCTCCCGTCTGAGGAGAGCTGCTGCTCTGCACCATCTGGGCTGCTTTGTGGCTCAGAGAGGAGACAACAGCTCATCAGTGTGAAAGTAGCATCAGTGTAGAGACTTATTCCTTTTAATTTCTCCTTGCGTTTTTGTTTTTTGTTTTGTTTTGTTTTTTTTCAGAGTTGTTTGGTTCCTCTGTGCCTTGGTTTCGATCGATACAACGTGGGGTTAAGCTCTCAGCAGTAATAGTTAAACTGAGGGTGCCTGTGAGTCATGCAGTGATTGTGAAAACCATTAATACTGTAGGTATTGGAAAGAGGTGGTGATAGTATGTTGGGCTGTTGAGTCAGTAAAAAGCTATGCCCAGCGTTTCGGTTAACTTCCATGGGTTTGGTGTGCAGTGGCAAAGGTGAGCAGTGCTGGGAGCTTTGGTGGCTGCTGCTCTGAGCTGGTGGGCAATCACTTAAACATTTCATTTTGATCAGTGTCTGTTTAGACCTGAAGTGTAGGGTTCAGAAGTGGGGAAGAGGAGAGTGAGGGGAGACCTTCTTGCTCTCTACAACTCCCTGAAAGGAGGGTGTAGAGAGGCGGGGGTCGGTCTCTTCTCCCAGGTCACAGATGATAGGACAAGGGG
>JAOTQQ010000003.1:8221219-8233739 GCA_026546715.1 Gallinago undulata
GTTCTTTACCTTACCTTAAGTAGTAGGAAGCAAACTTTCTTCCGTTGCAATGGTTTCAGCACAGTTCAGGCTGTCCTCCAATGGTCCTGCAATAGCAGAGACCTGGGAATTAGGATCTCTGGGTGGTGCGTACTGAGTGGGTCTGTCCCTCTGAGCTGACGTCCCAGCTGGAGTCCTGTCATTTCGGCCTCGGTCCCTGGGAGCCAGCAGCGAGTGCAGGTGTATGTCCTTTTGTGCATCTAGATGCAGAAAGTATTATCACAGGTTGCAAGGCTAATTTTAGGCCTCTGAACTTGGATATTAAATGATGATATAAGTGTTTATATTCAATCTAATGCTGTTGGTGTTTTGGGGATTTTTTAAAATGACTTAGTGTTGATAGAAAATAAAACCTCTTGCCATATTTAGTACCAGGAAAAAAAACTTCATCATTTGATTGCCTTTTTTGCTACCTTCAGTAACATTACTTTTGCATTTGTCAGGGTACAATTGCAGCATGTGACTTAACTGTGGTGCATGCATCAGCCCACATCAAGGTGAAACCCCACGAATATTTACTGTATGAAGTTACTTAGAAGCCTTTAGTCATTGGGAAATAGTAAATAAAAACAAACACACAGATTGAGACAGTTGGCATATCTGCTGCTGCTGTAACATAAGGAAGCCTAAAATCCCATTGCATTCTCTCTCGGCCATTGTGTGCCTTCCCGTGGGTCACTGTCATTTTCTCCCCATGTGAATGTTCCGTCATGCCTCTCCCTTCCATTCCAGCTCCTGCCTTGATGCCCAGCTGCTGGGCTTTCTTAGCGATTGGGCTCTTTGTCTTCACTCTCATTCAGAAGGAAGCCAGCTTTCTGTATTGTTCCACATGGGAATTAAATTGCCTGATCTTGGTCAGTTTATTTGTGGAAAACACACACACAAAAATAATATAGAAGTTACTTGCCTTCTTGGTCCTAAAATGAGACTAGAGAAAATCAAAGGCTAAGAAAGGATAAATTCTAGTTGGTAAGAAAACAAATGCATCAGTGCTGGTTCCCCACGAGGTAGTTTTAAACTCAAGAATTTTGTGAACCGCTAAAATCTGTTGGAGTCTTACCCAGTTTTAATTATGGGTGTCAAGTAGAAGAGTATACAATAAAAACAAATCCTCCGAAACCACACATGTCTCTGGTACTAATTTTAGCAGTGGAAGGAGATGTCTTTTGGAAACAACGTAATCCAAGGAAATGTCTTTGTGTTCCTAAGTTGTCCTGTACAATTAATGGGTAGGTGACATGAGCTGTCAACTTCTCTGGAAATTCAGAGAGAAAGAGGAACTGGTTGCTGCCTTGTGTTCTGAGCGCATAGACACGGGAAATATACTGTTTAGTATTTGCAGTTTAAGATTTGGTATTCATTTCTGACCTTGTTAATGGCAGCAGTAGTCTCCAGGTCTCCGTGTGTTCCTTTAAAAAAACCAAAAAAAACCAAACAACCCAAATAAAATCTGATCTGTTGGTGTTCCCTGCTTCTGTTTAACCCTTGTTAATGAAAAGAAAGCAATAAGCTAACACGTTGATAGTGATACACACAAGCCAACTGCCTTTCCTCTTGGCAAACTTCTTATATGATTGAAAAAGTGACTTGCTTGGTTTCAAAAAATGAATTTGGGTATAATTCAATAAGTGAGGAAAACCCAGACATTTCAGCTTTGATTATGGTAATTTAAACCAAGAGCAAAAGCCACAAGCTGTTTCTTCCTATTCTTTTTTGTCAGCAGATACACTGTAATTTTTACGAATGATTACTTAAAAGTGGTCTAGAAATTAGTAATTAGGTAAAAATTGGATTTTAGTAGCCATGCCCTGACTTCGGGTGGAAATCAGACCTCAGGGCCTAGAAATTTAGGATCTGGAAGATCGGGATAGTAAATACCGGAGTGAATGTGTGCTGCTGGAAAAGCACACCAGCAGTGTCCTCTAGTGTGGCAGGGTGTCCTCCATGGCCACCAACGTCCCTGGGAGCTGCACCTCCAGGGATGCTGGATGTCCCTAGGCTGGGTGACAGAGCTCTAAGGAACTGTCCCAATGTGGGATAGCATGTACATTTGCTGGAGGAACCATCCCTGTGCCACCAATATGAGCCTAGCAGCTCAACAGGAGAATCATGGATGGGATTAGCCTCCATCCACACAGCCTGCCACCACGGCCCCAGTGCTGGTGGCGGGCTGCATGCTTGATGCCACCTTGGTGGCTCCAGTGCCAGTGGTGGGCAGCAGGCTTGATGGCCACCTTGGTGGCTCCAGTGCTGGTGGTGGGCAGCAGGCTTGCAGGGAAAGCTGAGGCTGGCCAGAGGCTCTGGAGCAACTGTTTGCTACAGGGTGCCTGTGGCTGACCAGAGCCCAGCACTAGTGGCCAGCATGGCTGGTGGTGTTGCCCACGGGTGTCACAGGACCTCGGCGGAGTCCAGCAAGCGCTGTGGGTCATCTCGCAGCGAGGGATTAGGTGCTACGAGCGGGCAGGGTGAGCCTGACTGAAATGTCACCCGGGTGGCCTGGCCCCGCTCCAGGCTCAGTCAGTCGGCAGAGACTTGAAATCCCCAAAAAAGCTCTCCAAAGCCACAAGCTGCAGGCGGGTAAAGTGGAAAGGGAGAAAATAGCAATAAAAACGTAGACAGCCCGTTGCAATCCTGTCAGGCCTTGGATGGATCGGCGACTGTTAATCAAAGTGCTAATTAAAGAAAGAAACTATTAAGAGCGTGTTCATTTTAGCTTGTTTTCCTGAGTGCTCTCATCCGTGTAATTTATAAATCAGAGGGCAAATGCGTTCCGTGGTGCGGCTGGGCGGCTGTGAGCAGGGCGGCCCGTGCCGTGACGGCTCCGTTTGGGAGGAAATGGGAAACGCAGACACAGCCTGGACGTGTCAGGTGCAGTTGTCTTTCTTATTTAAAAGGTTAAACTCGCACAAACATTTTAGTTAGCACATCCTAATTACGGCATCGCTTGGGTCTTTCAAAGTGAAACGTGAAAAGGCTGGTTTATTTAATTTGAAAGACGTTATTGTGCAGCACAGTAGGTTGGTGCCCTCGTTTGACTGTATTAGTGATTTCTGTGAGACTTTGCTGTGCTAATGCTGCTGTAAAATTTTAATTAGTGTATAGTTAACGTGGTCAGTGTTTTTAAACACGAAAACAGTGGTTTCGTGCCAGTTGAGATTGACCAGTGTTAATGAAATAAGCTGTCGCGATCCTTTTTTATAATTGAAAGTGACTAATGCCTAAAAACATTAAATCAGTGTAAAACAACATAAGGATCTGAGTTAAAACTCAAAATACTTATTCTCTGTTATCTGTTGATGTTGCAGATTATTTATGTTCCAAAATATATCAAATTTGGGGAAATCATTCAGCTCTTGAAACATCTTTAAAAAGTACTGCAATTTGACCTACCACAGATTTGCTTCCTGTCTTCATTTTCCATCCTGAAAAAGTTCAACGTTTCTTGTGTTGAAAGACTTGGACAGAAATGGGGTGTCAGCCATGCAGGCAGGAGCCCAGCCTGGATCCCTCACACCATTCTCATTTCCCCCTGAGGTTTTCCTGCAAGAGGGCCCAAATGCTTTTGTCCCCTGCAGGGAGGTGAATGGGTTGTGACATCCACAGGGTGTATGTGGTCAGTGGCATATGTATGGAGACAGAGGTGAGAGACGGGTAACACTAGAGATGGTGACAGAAGGAGCATCCTTCTCAGCTCCATCACTCAGGGGTTCCTCGTCCCACCATGAGCAGTAACACCCTGGGGACAGGAGGGACTGTTGTAGGTGGCATGTAGCTACATCTAAGTAGCTGTGTACATGCTTATCTCTCTTTTTTTCTTTTTTTTTTTTTTTTTTCAATCTTACGAAGCTTTCATATCACATGGCAGTGGATGTCACTTATTAGTCGTGCACTATGTAAGAAAAATATACACACTCATTGTCTTTTCATCCTGTCGCTTCTTAATGACAAAATCGAAGAATGTGATTTATTTAGCTGACACTACTATTTTTGTATATCCTGTGATATTTCCTATTACTCTTTTGCTCAAAACAACAAAGTCAATTCTCTCTTCTCGATATCTTTCATATGGAGAGCTTTCCATGTCAAGTCTTGTAATTTTTTTATTATTTTTTTTTACACCCATCTCCAGAAATTTATCAGTTAGCCCGTAACCCCCTCTGTGTTTTGGTTCACTAACAGCTCTTAAGGAAGCTTTCAACATCAGCGTAATTTTTTTGTAACGGAGCAGAGTCTGAAAGTCAACATACAATGATTGAAGTTTGCTACATGTAAAGAAATAGCTACAGGGGAAAACATTAAAATTCCTGATTGTGGCATGAATAGAAGCGTTAGCAAGATGAAAGCTAGACAGGCGTTTGGATACGTGACCTCATCTGAATACATTACACAATATTATAATACTGTGTGATAAGGTCTTGTAAGGAGTATTGTTGATGCTGAAGGGGAAGTACATGCTGTTAAAGGTGTAAACCTGATTTCTGGGTAGAAAATGGGCCGGGGGGGGTGGGGGTGGGGAAATGTGGTGCTTATTCCCTTAATTCTTTATTCCTGAGCTTTCAACACACAGTTCTTTATTAAATTTGTGTTTATTCAACTTGTAATAAAAAGTTTGGAATATTTTTTGTTAATTTTTAATTTTCTGTATGCTTGTTTCAAAAAAACTTGAAGCTTTTCTTTAACGTCATTAATGTCATTCAGGGTAAGCATATATGAGACAACAGTTTTCTAGCTGTATTTTTGAGGAAGCTGACCCATACTCCATGTTGATACAATTCTGATCTGTGCTGGCTACCTTCATTTGTTATTTTTGTTTATTTCCCAAATCAAAATTTTTTTTCAATAGCAAAAAAAAAAAAAAGATTTATTCAATACCTGGTTTTTAATCAGACAGTGCAGGTATTGTCATGTCGTCAACAGGCTATACAGAGATTAGTGCTCATGATGTGGACATTATAATCTCTTCGTGGCCCAATTACCATCTAAGACACTCTGCTGTCCTTCCGTAATAACTTTGCATTTTATATTCCAGTGCTTGCCAGATTTACAAGATGGCTTTGGGTCAGTACCCGAAGGCCCAGGGCCAGTTCCCTGGTGAGAAATCTGTCCTTTTCTCTACCTCTTGGAAGTTGCTCGGGAAAACATACCAGAAGTTTGATCCTGGATATTACACCGGAGTGTTTTTGAGATGTTAGAGCCCTCACATTTGGCTTTACCTGAGCAAAGAGGATGGAAAAGGATGGGGAGAAGATCACCTTCTGGGTGACCAAGGGGACCTCCCAACAGTTGGTCTCCTCAGGTCCATTTTGCTTCTGGTTCTGCTCCGTGAATAATTTCATGTCCTGCCTCTATTGGTTTTCCCACCTTGCTCTTAAGGGTTTTACTGGTGTCCAGGAGGTTCTGAATAGCTGAAACAAACCTGCCGGGAGTGTCCCTAATTCTGGTTTAACTGTAACAACTTCACGAGGGAGCAAAACCCCGGTCTGTCCGCGGGCTTGGGGTGACAGTATGTACCGGTTGGTGCTTCAAAGGCTGTTTTACATCTCTCGGGGACAAGCCCTGTGTGTTTTAAAGAGGGAGCTTAAATCCTGTGGAAATTGATTACAGGACCATTCGTGTGCTGAATACAAGGGGTTTTGAAAGGATTAGTAACAAATATGGAAAAATTGAAAAACTAGCTTTAGTGGTGTTACAGAGGTGTTGTGGAGAGGCAGCAGTGGAGAAAGGGATGTACGTGGAGGTTATTTGTTTACATACATTTTCTTTTGCTGCGTTTTTAATAACTGTGTTTGCAATCTGCTCCTCAGCATCCTTTCTGCAGTGGTGCCCTCGGGGGACAGGGGAGATGTGCAGGGTCTGGGGTGCTCTGCAGCTGGGAACCGTAGTGGCCATGGCCATTCCTGCCCAGTTACTCTTGTGCTGTTAGAGAATTACAGCACCGTCCTGGCTACATCGAAGCTGGACTCTTTTAGAAGCATATTTAAATACTCTAAATCATAGTTACAGGATCATCTCCTTTTGGAAATATGATTTTAAAGTATTGAATTGGGCATTCAGAATCTTACTAGTGAGAATGGTCTATTTTCCACTCCTCCCTCTGTTTTCTTCAATGGCAGCAACAAAACTGTGACCCTGCTTATACAGAATGTCATGCTCCTTTATCTAATGCATTTTGCACCGTTATCACTTGTGAGTGTATTTTGCTTCCCTAAAGTAAATCTCTAGGGAAATTATAAATGTACAAACTTTGAAATCAGAAGTAGAGTAACTTGTTTTACAGTTTTAAAAGTAGCCGGTGCTTCTCTGTAACTACCGTCATTAAATGAACTGCGTAATAATAGCTCATGTTTGCGTTCTGTTTCTATTTGAAGGGATGTGGTTGGCTAACGGTCATAACACCTCTTGGGAGTTGGGTAAATAAGTTGCAAATATTCAAATTTAAATGCTGGGGCAACCTCAGAGAGTTTGAAGTGGCGGGTGAGGCTGGGGGAGACGAGAGCCCAAATACTTCTCAGAGGATGTTTTCCAGTTCCCAACTTTGCTCACATTTCCTGTTAAGTGCTCTGGTAAACCTGCTTTTAAAAATAAACTGCAGTGAAAGTTGAGCTAAAAATCTGCCGGTCTAGGACTTCTGGACTCTCAGAAAGTAGGTTACATGAAACTTCTAATTTAAGTACAAATACATGGTTCAAAGCCATCAGTGGCTTTTGGTTGCACTGAAGTTTGGATTTCAGGAGGAAGATTAGTTAAGGGTGCTGGACCATCATAAACATCCAGATGTGTTTTATTTACATGTCTTAAATTGATGTGAGGTACTGTGAAGCGATTTTGGGACTGGACTGATACACTGAAACCCAAATATTTGTATATATGAGAGCTTTGGGTTCCGAATTGAGCATTTGTAACCAAAGCATATCTTGTTCTCTGTAACTATGCATTTTTATAATAAATCAGTGCACCCTAGTTAAAGCACAGCCAGATTTTATATGCTTTTTAGGGAAACTTGTAGTGTGTGTTTTGAAGGCAATTGACAAGGGAACGGTGCAGGAATTCGTGCTTGGAATGGTGGGACCTTCGCCCTGTGGGGAGTGCTGGGAGCACACGCACCAACGCTGCTGTTAAAGATGCAGAAAACAGATGACATGTAAAGCTTAGAGGTGATACAGCCCTCATTTGGAAAGTAAAAAAGTTCTAGGAGATAACAAATAGTCAGTGATTAGAAAGGTTTTGATGTATTTGCTTTATTTGTCTGCTGGATTCATCCAAGGGTTTTCAGACAGGAAGAAAGGTTACTTTATCTTCTTGGGTATTGACTGTCTCAATGTGAATGTAAGACTGTCTTTGAACAATGCTGTTGCATGTATGTGGTGAAGATGAAATGTAAAAGCATATAAACCAGCATGTTCTAAATCTCTGCCAAGCAAAGCAAATCTGTTAACATATCAAGTTCTAGAGGTGACGGCTGGGTTTTAAAATAAACTCTTCAAAATTGAAGAGTATAGATTTTTGTATAGATCTTTGAGAAGAAACGCATTTTAAGTAAGGTTGTATCATTGTAGTGTCTTTATCTGATGGTATCTACCCCAATAGAAACATTTTGTACTGCAATTGAGCTGAATTATTTCTAAAGTGAGGAAGTGCAGGGCATAAAGTTGCATCAGTTTTTGCCAACATGGCCGTAGCCTGTATAACACATATTATAGAAATCTATTTCTTAGATAATTAGTTTAGAACTATTACTATTTATTTATAATATTGAAGAACTCTGGTCAGGGTAAGGAAGACCATTGTGATAAGTGATAGAAATACATAAAGCAACGTAATGCTTACGGATGTGCCACCCTGACTTGCATTTGGGATGCTGTAATATAAATGATTTTATTTTTTTCTTTCTCTTCATCTAAAGTGTTACTTTTTTGTGAATGGAGTGCCATAAGCATACATGACTACCGGATTCTCTTTGTGGTTTTGCTAACACTGAGTGATAAACAACAATATCAGCTGTCAGTTGCAAAGCAATGTTTTTTTATGAAATAGAAGAATTCTCTCTCTAGAGACGCGAGAGATTGTACGGATGCCAATCAAGCCTTGGCAGTCTGTCATACTCATAGCTTGGTCTCCATAAATATTCTTTTCTGTTAACTTTCTCGCTGGGGTGAAAAATGTAACTTTGTTTAGATGCTGTGCGCTCAGCTAAAAGTGTGAGTTTAACCTCCACACAACGGACGATGGAGTGACCCCATCCTGACTTACAGTACAAACAGAACTGATGGGATGATTAAAAGGACATCAGTGGAAGATTAAGGCAGAATCCTTGGTATCTAGGCCCGGTGATTAGAGCGGGGATAATGAAGCAGCAATAAGTGAGTGAGCAGCAGGTCAAGATCCCGTGCAGGCGATTGCTCCCAAGCAGCTGCAGGCTGCCAGGGTGGCAGCGAAGGAAGAGGAATTTGCCTGCTATGCCTATAATTTTTTTAGCTCCCGAGTTACCCCTGCAAAATCCTCGTTTTTTCTTTTTTCTTTGCCATGGTGAGGTCGGAGGGATGGTGGATCAGAGCCCAACACAGGGATTTACGTTAGAGCCGCGAAAGGGATTTTAGTTGCTTGCTGCAGTCATATCTATAGTCAGGGTGAGGTGCCCTTCCAGGGCAGTGTCCCAGGCTGTGCTCCCTGGTCATGGCATGGATCTCAGCCTTCTGGAGAAATTAGAAGATCAAATAAATTAGCTCTCCACAATTACTCTAGAAATGCGACAGTCACACTGAGAGAAAATAAATTTTATCCTCAGGTAAAAGACCTTTGTTTTAATGTGGCTCTACTAAATAATTTCTCAAATAACAAGTCAAGTGGTAGCTTGGATAGAAAAAAAAAAGATAACTTTGTTTTAAGTTGCACATTTGCTATGCATATACTTTAGAGACAGGTATATGAAATAACAATTACTTAAACATAGAGTTATCTTCATGCTTTGTTTTGATATACACATATAATTCTGTAGTCTGAATGATGCTCTTACCCCTAGGCTAAACTGTGTTAAAACTCTTTTCCTGGGTGTTAACAGAAGTTGCAGCGTATTTCACTGAGCTAAACTTGTGTGTGTTCAACTGGGTGTGCTTCACTTTGAATGACTCCTCTGCTCGCACTGACACAGGTCACTTTGACTTTTTGCCCAGCACTTACGTAAGAAGTCAGTACAAAAAAAAACAGAGTTTATGAAATTTGATCTGTACATCTTGTATGTGCTGCCCAAAGCTATTAATTGATGCCCAGAGAGAATGAACAGCACAAAGCACATCCTTGATTTTGGGAGCTGAGTGTAGACCCGGGAGGAACATTTTGAAAAAAATTATTAGGGTTGTTTATCTTTCTTTTTTTTTTGTTAAGCATACAACAAGGAAAGTAGCATTGTATGAAAAACAGGGTATTTTTTCTATGAAAGAATATATATTTTAACATAGAAAAAAGGTTATAAATCACAGTCACTCCAAGTGATTACTCATTGATGGAAGAATAGTAATGTGATGAATAATATGAAATAATGTGAAGAATAGTAATAGTAATGGAAGGTAGTAGCCAAGCATGGTGAAAAGCTTTCTTTTTTTGCTTCCCTTTTTTTTTCTTCTCCTTCCAGGTTACATTTTTTGTATTTTGTCAGAAATCAGTGCATGTTTAGAGGGAAATATACAACGGAAAATAAGATTTTAAACCCAAGAAAATTGGCAGCCAGACTAAGGGCCAAGTGAATCTGTTCAATTTTTGCAATATTTTTTTTTTAAAGCTCTTGAAGAGATTTATGTTATCAATATCCCTTTTATCAGGAAGTGCTGTGTGCTTTGGCAATATGCATTTATAATTCTTGCTCAAGCGTTAAGTCCAGTAGCACACAAACTATTGCTGTATTTTTCCAAATTGATAGTTAACAGGTATCTCGATCACTGAGCAGAGACAGCCTTTGCTGGAATTGCCATCTCTTTTCACAGCTTTCTAATACCCTGCACAGCCCTTCTCCTTAGGGTCACAGAGATGTTATATAAATGCAAAGATATTTGGAGATAAGTTTATGTATTAAGGTTTAGTGTTGAATGCAGCTTTCATTTTAGGTCAGATCCTACTCAGTGCTGTGGGATCAAGGAAGACTTTCTGTTTTTTTTTCCAAAGCCAAAATTTACATCTTTCTGATAGTTAAAAAGCAAAACAAAACAACAACAAGAAAAAAACCTTAAAAAATATATTCCTCCAAATTTTAGAGTTAGGAACTGTGTTCCACACAGTATTTGAAACACCATTTTGATCTGTTGTAAAATCATGACATTAAGAAAAAATGTTTTTTCTTTCAAGAGTTACTTGAAGGACAGGGACGTGACTGCAAACTTTTAAAATTTGAAAACTGAACACCTGGAGATAATTATATTTTTAAATGTTTCCAGGCTGAGTCAGAGTTAATGGCAAATGGGAACTATATTAGATTGGCAGATGATTAGTAGAATTTATCATTATAATATGCCTAGCGTAATAAGCATGGTGGTCTTGATTATTCAGTGACAGTTTGTGTAGTAATTTTTCCATTAAAAGCCTATGTCAGTCTGTCAATAAACGCACAGAGCAAATACGCCATGCGTAACACATCTGGTTTCAGAAATAATATTAGCTTTCCCCAGTAAAAGGAGCCATTACTAGTCTTCAGGTGGTTTTCAAAACAGACCCTAAGCAGATTTCACTTAAAAACATGAGTTTTCTAAAAAGATTGAAACATTACATATAAGCAAATCCTAGTAGCAGCCCTACCTCTACTTGTACAAAAGTCAACATGAAGCAGGTCCAGGCAGGTTGGGAAAAATCAGCTGCAAAGTCTTCCTATTTTGTTGATAAACTACACAAGTCATGGTTACATGCAGGTGAGTGAGGGTTTCACAAATTTAAATTGTTAAAACATCTCTTTCAGAAATTGTCCCAAAATTCTAGAAAAAAACTAATTTGGCTTTGTGTGTTCCGAATTGTATGTATGTCTGCAGAATGGAAATTGACAGGTCATCTTGGTGTGTTCTCTTAGGTCAATTTGTTTGGTTATCAGCAGTTTAAAACATTTCCTTTGTTTATTAACTCGACTTGTGTTAAGGCTGGTGCCACGAAACATTCATGCAAATAGTAGTCAGTAACATTGCAGTTTAGCACTAGGACAGTATCAGTGAAAATTGCCAAAAAAGAACTGTTTGTACCGTTTGGATTAATAGCTCAGTTTAATATTTTGTCAAGTTTATTCCTAATGATGCAAGGAGGTACTCAGTCGTACTCTAGTCCCTTTCTCTTCTTATCTGCCAGGTTTTTTCCAGGGAAGTAACACCCTCTCTTCCTTCAAAAAAAAAAAAAATCAAAACAAACTCCCAAAGATTGCATTAGTCACCTGCTGGATTATTAGAGATCATTTGTAACTGCGATAAGAATTTGGACTTTGAATTTTCTAAATATACAGAAGGTGGAAGGGTATTGAGCAATTTTTCTCATTATCTCGCAGAGTAATCTCACAGGGTGTAGCATTGCTGAACTAATGGCCCTCAAATAGTAAGTTATCAGAGCAGCCTGGGGATTCTTGCCATTGCTATAAAAAGCCATTTGGCAATAAGTGGTACCTCCTATTAGAAGCACAGTCATTTACTAGAACATAAATATGCAAACATACTTCACTTGCAAACTCTTCAGTGGCGTCTGGTTCTAGAAAACTGAGTAGGTGGTTTTGAACATCACAGTCGTTCTAAATACTGTAATTTTAAAGCAGCTGTTTCTTGGGACAGGTGCTAGACTGCGGCATTTGTTACGTATTTCTGTTGAGCAACTCACCTGACCTCTCAGAGCTTTTTGGTAAATACTAATTAGGAAGTGATGACTCTTTTGCAGGAGGTTCGTTAGTTAGTTTGCATCCATTTTGCAGTTAAACAGAAACACACATCGCTTGGTTCAGTCTTGGAGATCGTTTCTTGACCGGAGGTTCCTCATCTAAGCTCTGTGCTTTTTCATTACTTTTTTTTTTTTCCTGAGCTAATGAACATATTTAAAATGCTGCTTCCCACCTCTGTAAGAAATCAGCTTGCCAGGCATTGAACTCCTCTGTTCTCCTCTTGCCCTACTGGAGCAACTTGATTTTTTTTTTTTTCCAGCTATTGGTGTCCCACCTGCAGGAGCTGAGCAGCAGGTGATGTCACTGACGACACTGGTTGAGGGGTTGGTGCTATCTTGTTTGATGGCTTCCAGCAACCATGGAATCACAGAATCTTCATGGTTGGAAGGGACGTTTGAGATCGAGTCCAACCATACACACACAAAACACCCCCCAACAATCTTGGGCACTAGAGCGTGCCCTCAAGTCTACGCGTTTCTTAAATACCCCCAGGGATGGTGACTCCACCACCTCCCTGGGCAGGCTGTTCCAGTGCCTGACCACCTTCTCAGTAAAGTAATTCTTCCTAATATCTAATCTAAACCTCCCCTG
>JAOTQQ010000003.1:8233839-8260464 GCA_026546715.1 Gallinago undulata
CTGGGCAGGCTGTTCCAGTGCCTGACCACCTTCTCAGTAAAGTAATTCTTCCTAATATCTAATCTAAACCTCCCCTGTCACAGCTTCATACCATTTCCTCTGCTCCTGACCAATGGAGTCCTGGTTGGTCATCGTCTGAGTGGCTACGATTGCTGTAGTTGGGATTTTGGGGAAAATGGGTCATATAAGCAGAACGTGGATGTTTTAATTTATATTTTCCAGAGTGTTACAGGTTGCAATGAACACGCTTTAACATTGTTGTTCATGAGTAGCCTGCTACTTCACCGTTTAAGTAAATTTAAGTCAAAATCTGTAAACTGATCCTGGGATTGATGGGTGATGGATTTGGGCATCTTTTAACAATATTTGGCTGAGAAAGAGGTGTTACCGCTGTGGAGGAGAAAGGTGCCTTTCCACTCCCCTGACAGACCTGCTAATTCTTGGTTCACTCTTAGATCTGTGGTTTGCGTAGAGCTGATTGCTAGACTCGTCTCTTAAGCAGGTGTTGATTACACAGATCATCGAGGAATCACAGGTGTCCAAATATCAATCAAGCGAGCGGTCAATTAACATGTCCGTGTGTAGGCAGAGCTGGGTACTCCCTGAAGCTGTCAGGTGTTTTGTGACTGGGAAATCATTTTTCCAAAGAACCACCTTTATAATATATACTGTTTAAACTGAAACAGTGCCAACAATATATTAATGTTAATGGTTTAATGTTAATTAAATAGGGTTTTTTCCAACACATTCATTGATGAAACCTGATTACTCTTAATTTAAATGTTCAAAATTTTTTTTTTGGTAGAATATGTGTTGCTCCTTTTGATCCTGTTGCTCCTAAATAGAAATTCTGTAGAATTAATAATAAGAACACAAAACAAAACCCACAACACCCCAAAAACCAATGTAGGTCAATACTTGAGCTGCTGTTCTTAGGCCTTTCTGCATTGAAGGTCTAGTAGACCATACTAAAATGTTGTGAAAGCTAAATTGTTGGCTCCAATATAATTTTGTCCATGAAGAGACATACAGAGAATTGTTAGCCTTTGAGAAAATACGATGTTTAACCTTGCTCGGCCTGAGGATAAAGGTGTCTTTGATCCGTGTGTCTGAGGCTTAGGTCTGATTCTCGCTTTCTTGTTCTTTAAGATGGGGAGAGAGTGGAGGGTGTTACTAAAAACCAAGCTTTAGTGAGTGTGGAATGGGGCTCCCAAAGTTAAAAGAGACTCCTGAAACCAGCTGGGGACTGGCAATGAGTGGAGCCTCATGGATTACAGTCAGGCTTGAATCCTCTGTGCTCTGTGTATGGTGGGGGACCTCCCAAGCCAATAAAGGAAAAAATGTTAATGGAGTAAATAGCAACATGAAGTATTTAAGAACTGTTTCTGTATGTGAGCTGAAACACCCCTTTTTTTTTTCTCCCTTTTCAGAAAGAAGACACAGCTCCTCCAGCAAGCCGCCTTTGACTCCTCCCTCCTCTTCAGTATTTTCCCTCATTTCATCTTTCCCTTCAAAAAACAAAGGTAGCAGTGGAAGTGGGAGCAATCGTTCATCCAGTGGAGGTACTAGTGCATCATCATCAAATTCCAAGTTGTTGAAATCACCCAAAGACAAGCTGCAGATCAGCGGAAACAACAGGTTAATGCATTCGGTACAGCATAGCAAAGTTCCCCATGATAAAATGTGAGTATGCATTTTTACAAAGAATTAAATGTTATTACTTTCAAAGGCACTGCTCTATCCGTAGAACTTCCTTTTGTTTCAGATAGGTGTTTTTTGTTGTTGTTGTTGTTTTTTTTAAGAGATAATCACTGTAAACCCCTCCAGATCTTTTCCAGCAGCTTCATCTAAGATTATAGATAATACTCATGACTATATTGAATTAGGCCTCTTGCAAAGCTGCATCTTAAATCACTATAAACAAAGGTCATTTTACAAGGGACTCATAATTCTTTGATCATAAGGGAATTCAGATGATTTTTGAACAGCACGTGTGGGATCGCAGAACTGATAATATAATTTACTGTCCCAGAATGGGACATTTCTCAGTGGACATAACAGGCCCATTCCAGGTGCTTTGGTTATGTGCTGTATCCGTGAATCCAAATAACAGTTTCTGGAGTCCGTGGTGACTCTCTCTAAAATACTTAACAAGGAAAAGCAGACAGAAGAGACATGATAAAAATGTGAAAATAAAAATGATAAGAATAAGAAAACTGGGAATAAAGGAGAAAGGTCTACATTTATTTGCATTGAGAATAGATCAGAGTATTGTTGAGTAATAACATACTTTAAATGCTTTTTTTTTTATTTACTACTATAATTTTCAATTTTCTCCCCCTTTTGTTTTTCATAAATAATAGTATGACTCCATCTGTCAAAGTGGAAAAGATTCATCCAAAGATAGATGGTGCCCAACTGAAAGCTGCTGTTGGTCCAACTTGTTCTACTACTGTGAGTTCCTCAATAAAGACTGGCCTTAATTGTCCCTCAATACCAAAGCCACCCTTGCCTTCCCCTGGACAGATACTGAATGGTAAAGGTCTTCTCTCTGTGCCTCCATTTTTGGAAAAGAAACCTGAAGAAAATACAAATAATAGGAAATTTTTACATAAAAGATTGTCAGGTAATTGGTTTTAATTATTATTTTCTATATTCCTCTTAGTAGTGTATCAATAGAAATACATATATAGAACATATAGGGAAAAGTTTCAGAAGTAAATTAACACTTTTGTAACACTGTAACTTGTAATTAGGTATATTTTATGTATTAGAATTTAGATCTATAACCTGACATACTCTTAAAGGATGCAAACAACTTGAAATGGGGCAGTTGCTTTCAGAAACCATGCAGACCTCAAAGGCCTGTCAGTTCTTACAGTTTTAAAATGACACTCTTCTACTATCTTTAAAGATGATTTTTTTTCCTTCTTTTCTTACGGAAGGTCCAAATGTATTTAGAAAATGGAACAACTATCACCTCATAAATTCCAAAATGTAAATCCAGTCTGTTCTTTACGCTTTTAAAACACAATAACTTTGAGTGTTGGTAGAATGGTAGAAAAGGTCTTAACACCAAAACTTCCAATAAAGAAACCACCATTTTTTGTCACAGTTCACATTGATGGTGACCTCTGATCCTGACATGTAGGATCTGCCCCTCCTTTGGAGTCTCTTACACCTGTAAATGTCTCTGTTCAGTTCAAGAAATACAGACTTGAGATCTGTATTTCAGAATACCATAAACTTGCTGAGAGTGTAGCAAATTTTATTTGTGCATTTTTATTGTCCATTTTCATTTGTACATTTGCCTGTGTTACATCTGAAAATGGTTTCAAATCTGGTTAATTTTTATAATGAAAATAAATGTTAATATTTCAGAATGTCTTTTGATAACTTTTAAATACTGTGTACCTTTGACAGAGAGAGAATTTGATCCTGATATATACTGTGGTGTCATTGATGTGGAAACCAGGAAACCTTGTACTAGGTCTTTGACATGCAAGGTAGGATATCTTACTCAGAATAAGACTGTGTAAAGTTCTAATTAATTTTCCTGAGCAATATGATAGAAAACAGAAAACTACAAATATTTGCTGGCAGTAATTACCACTTTAAATGGTATCTCTCAAAACATGTTGCCCAGAACCAAGAAGGGATTGTTTTCAAAGTTGTTAATTATTATTTTTTTTTCAAAAACATATTTCTTAAAGTAACCTGGAGATTTGTATTTTTGAATAAACCCTTTAAACATGGATGATGATGTGGGACAGATTATGTTACTCCTCATGCAGGTAGTAGGGGGCCAGCGTGTTCTTCTTTTTGGGGATAATCTTTGGGTTGTAAATCATTAATTTTAAAATTCCTCTTAAACAAAGAATACCTTTAATGCTTATGAAAGATTTAAGTGTATCAAGGCCCTCCCCTCTCACATCCCCTCTTTTCCTCCCCCCAGCAGAGTCTGCAGCAGACACTTAGGAGGTATTTGTGTAAATGCGTGATGCCTTCTGAAAAAGGCACGAGTATGCCTGGAGGTCAAACTCTAAATTAAACAATACCTAAAAACTTTCTGTCAGATGAAATGTTTCCTCTGCCTCAAAGTCTTGGGGGACAGAGGGGTATCACTTGGTCCTGAGGAACCAAAAAATCCCAGTCCCCTGCAATTGTGTAATATTTAGCTACTTTCCTGCAAAACAGTTGAACTGTCAGTAGGGGAAGCATCTGGTAAATAAACCACCTACAGAACAAAGGTAAATGAAGCTGGTACTAATGACCCAGAGGAACTGAACTTGGACACATTGCCCTTTTGGAATTACAGGGGGGAGTCAATCGCTTTGCTAATAGAGGAGGGAAAAGCTTCAAGATTTTACAGGAGAAGTAGGTAAATCAAAAGTGTAAAAGAGAAAGAAAGTAAAAGTGTTCCTTAGCAATTCTTTATATTGTACCTACTCATAAAATATTTTTTAATTGCTATTTGTGTCTGAAGTACATAATAATAGAGTTTTATCTGCTAAAATGAACCCAGTCAAACCTTTTACGCCATATCACAAAAAGGTATTGTATGTGACTTTAACAATTCAGAAAAAGTAACTTCTATATGTTTCACTTTACCTAGAATTTGTGCGTTATATACACATACACATCTTGTGATGTGTAGCATTCAGGACACTCAAAGGACTTCTGAGTTCTGTCTGACTGTGGATTCCACTGTATTTTTTTGCATTCTTTAATATCTGTTTGATTACATTAGTTTTCAAGGAATATACTAGTATGGAGAAGGAACCAAAGTATTTTTATAAATATTTTTCATGTCTCCCGTTAAAAGTATGACTTTAAACATTGTTGTCTTAAGTATTTTCATAAGTGAAAGTACATGTTTAGTATTTTTGGTTGTGCAGTAGTTGGCAATTAAAATAGCAACGTAAAAAAGATTTCCGATTCCGATCTTAACCTTGTAAGAGCTTTGGCAGTTTCTTTTTTGAAGAGAAATTTGAAAGAAGCCTTTTACTCAATTGCTAGTTTTTGTTATTTTGTATCAGACAGATATAATCAACCACCAACCGATTTTAAAGTTTGTTTTCTAAGCTGTTCTTCCATTTGTTTATTAAACCACGAACGGGATGATTTTTCTGTTTTAGACATGTGTTTTGAGTATTTTGATTTCCACAGATCTAATAGGCTGGGATTAATGATTTATTCATGGTTTTGCAGACACATTCCTTAACCCAGCGGAGGGCTGTACAGGGTCGAAGAAAACGATTCGATGTGTTATTAGCCGAGCACAAAAGCAAAACCAGGGAAAAGGAACTTCTTCGACATTCGGATCATCATCAGCAGATGCCCCCTCTCAGGGAACCACATCCCTCACCTACTAAAACTTCCCAGGAGCTGCACCAAAATTCTCATGGAGTTACTCTTACAGAATCAAAGCCTTTATTACCTAATAAACCCAAACCTCACCCCCCCAGTCTTCCAAGGTAAGGAAAATCTGCAGATCAAATGGCATGAAGTTAATACTGGTAGATTCATCAGGTGGATTTTGAAAGAGCGATATGGATCTGTTGAATGGGGCAGTATTTTTGCTCTAGGCCTGGTGACTCTGCAATTAGCAATTAACAAGCTGAGGTGTAACTTCTAATGAGGAGGGTTTGGTGTTTGAAATAGTAAAAGCTGACTTGCCTCAGTGAAAATGGTGCAATGCTGCTTTTCCAGGGGTACCATCCTGTCCTTCCTCTTGGTGAATGTGTTGTGAGACTGTGGAAAATACCAGAAATCTGTTAACATAGATTTCCTTCTGTCAGTAAGCGCTTGAGCTTGGAATTTTTAACTAGATGTAGCTCAATAACACCTTTACTGCTTGCCTTGCCCAGGCCTCCAGGCTGTCCAGCCCAGCACAGTGGAAATGTCCCTAACGAGTCTCCTTCTGTCCACGAGTCCCCGCACCCTCCCTTGCCTGCAGCTGAGCCAGCATCTCGGTTATCCAGTGATGAGGGAGAATGTGATGAAAAAGAAGAGCCTGTTGAAAAACTGGATTGTCATTATTCAGGTCATCATCCTCAACCAGCCGCTGTACGTTTTAAGTAAAAGTTAACCTTGGTCTTTTGCTGGCTCTGAACTTGTAGACAAATTACTTGGGAGTTTTAAGGGTGGTTTTCTATTGGGTATGGGAAATTTCTTTTCCTGGATTTTAAGAAAATGATTTTGTTGCCTGGTAGGCAGTGAGGGTTTAACTGTAGTTGCGAAGTAAACACGCTAGAAAAATATTTATGGAGCTCACTTCCCCAATCCAAAAGAAATCATAGTGCCAAAATATCAAAGGTAAAATTGGTAATGGCTCTGGAAGGCTGTGGTTGTGGAATAAAGACATGTAAACAGTGCCTTTTTGGTGAGATTTTGTTATTGGACTTCCCACACATACACACAATTTTTCACTCAAGGCACCAATCATGACAGTATTTAAATCTTGACCAAAGCTTGTTAGTCCAACTAAAAGCACAAGCTTTGTTACCCAGCCTGTATGTCAAATTATTTCCTTTTTTATAAAAGAAAAATCCAAACTATGAGCAGGTAGCGGATAGCTCCTGAGAAGTAGAATGTTACATATATATATATACACGTAATGTTTTTATACACACACATAAACACACAATACTGTCCTTCCCTGTTTCATCAAAGGGATTCAAATTTGCCTGCTGCTTTTGGCTGTAAGTATGGGAGTATCACATGGGATGAAAATAATCCTGATTAGCCAAGGTCAAAAATTTAAAGTAGTTGTTACACCATAGAAATAAAAACTCTAATTTATTTCTTTACTCCTGTTTTAAACATCTAAAAGCATATTTAGCAATATTTATTTATAAATGAGTAGATTGTTATTCAGAGAGTTGTTACTGAAAGTAGAAAACACCAATAAAAAAAAAATCTGTCATTTCAGTTTTGCACATTTGGTAGTCGGCAAATTGGAAGAGGTTATTACGTGTTTGACAAGCGGTGGAACCATATTCGATGTGCACTTGACTTCATGTTGGAGAAGCATCTCAATTCACAGATGTGGAAGTGAGTAGAAGTTGAAAGAGTTCTTATTCATCTTGCTCTTTGTAGAAATATGTGAAGCCCGCAGTTCTAGTTAAAGAAGAGGAATCTTGTGTTCAGATTGATGGGATCAAGGGTTGATAGTCTATGCTTTACATCTTTTGCAGCAATTAACTGTTAATTTAATGAAATATTTTAGTTGTATTAATCAGCCTCGAGACACAATGACTTTCATGTAGCATTATTAGACTAGGTATTATTCGGAAGGATTGTAGCTATGTAGGGTTTTATTTGTTTTTCTGTTCACCTGCAGGAAAATTCCTCCAGCATCCAGTAACACAGCAGCAGTTCGTGCACCGCATCGGACAAACTCGATGCCGACTTCACAGTACGGCGTCAGCCCCACAGGTTTCCTCTTACCCACCACGGTTATGTCATCGCCAGCGTTGGTATCTCCTTCCTGCGTGTCCCTGAATAGTAAATCGGTACCGTCACACGGAACGACACTAAATGCCAATCCTGCCACTCTGGGTGCGGTGGATCCTGTCTGCAGTATGCAATCAAGACAAGTGTCTTCATCCCCTTCAACACCTACAGTGCTTTCCTCTGTACCTTCACCTATGCCCAGCAAACCTCAGAAAATGAAATCCAGCAAATCTTTTAAACCTAAGGAATCTTCTGCTGGCAGTGGCACCTGTAACAGCACCGGCAGCGTCAGTAGCAGCGGCGGCTCAGGAAAGAAGCGTAAAAACAGTTCCGCACTGCTAGCACCTTCTCATTCCACGGAGTCCTTCAGAAAAAACTGTGTGGTTAACTCTGCAAACTCTGGGACCTCCTATCATCCGTCGGTGACGGCTTCGTCCCACAGCGTTGGCCTCAACTGTATGACTAGCAAAGCTAACTCCGTTAGCCTCAAACATGACCAATCAGGGAGGGGTCCTCCGACTGGAAGCCCTGCAGAATCCATAAAGAGAATGAGTGTGATGATGAACAGCAGCGACTCCACACTCTCCTTAGGACCCTTTGTTCATCAGTCCAGCGAGCTGACTGTAAACTCACACAGCAGTTTTTCACATTCGCATACTTCCCTTGACAAATTAATAGGAAAGAAAAGAAAGTGCTCACCTGGTTCAAGCAGCATAAACAGCAGCAGCAGCAGCAGCAAATCAAACAAAGTTGCCAAATTGACATCGGTGAACAATGTTCATGCAAAACACACTGGTGCGATCCCAGGGACTCAAGGACTGATGAACAATTCTCTTTTTCATCAGGTATGAAATTTTGTCTCGAGCTAGGCCCATATAAACATGCTTCTTCTCATGCTTATCTTATATGTGTTCTCTTCATTGTTAGCTACTGAATTCCGGATCTATTCAAGTAAAAGACAGTTCTCTTATTTTTCCACTACTCATTTTGGATGTTACAAGATTTTTATAAATACTCTCATAAAGTGTAGCCTCTTGTTTTAAAGTCACCTTAAATATGACATTCCAAGTACCTTGGATGTTGCCTGTGAATTGCTCTCAGATGAAATTCAGTCCTCACATTTAAAAAAAAAAAAAATAAATTAAAATGTAAATCTAACCAGCCAGCCATTGGAACTGAGCTGTGTGTCTCAGCCTGAATTCTTGTTTCTGTGGCAGTAATAAACATCCTACAAAGTGGAACATGATGCTGATAACAGAACTGTGATACTGTGATAAAATAAGCCTATTATCCCAAGGTGTCATTGACTAACTTCTTAGTAATAACAAGATTAAATGTTATAAATAAGATAGAAACCTTTTTAGTCAGTAAAGCAAATAGATTTGCTATAAAGGAAGCAGATCTTATAAATATGTAAGATCCCATTTTAAAAATTAGTTTGGGGGTTTGGTTTTTTTTAAAGACATTACACTGGAAAAGTTCTGTAATGGGAGAGAAAGTTCTTGATAAGTTGGGATGAGAGGTAATTTAGAAATCAGAAGCTCAGACTACTATTCAAATTGACTTGGAGGATGACTTGGAGGGGTAAAAATAATTTGATACAACTCAAGAAGAATATAAAAGGTGGAACTTCAGAACTAGATTTTTTCAAGATTGAAAACCCAAGAAACCTTTTGTTTCATCTGGTGCTAATAACCTGAAATCTGTGTACCTGGAGGGCTAGGAGGTCAGTAAGAGCTTTTCCAGAATGGTTTCTTAATTTTCAGTTTCAGCCATAGAGGAAGATTTTCACTATTATGTTGTGTTTACTGTAACAACAAAAAAAGCATTCAGGTGGCTGGATTTGGTTTTGGACTTATAGTTACTATTTCAACTATGCAATATAAGTAAAGGAGAAATACAATTTGAGTGAATTAAGGAAATCATGCCCATAACCATTATAACGTTAAAGAGCTTTAGCTTGAGAATTGTCAATCTCGGAGAAACCAACCACACGTTGGTGGTGTCGCATTGTACCTGCTGATTCTCCCCAAAATGCGCTCTGCTTATCCAGAAAATGACTTTTAAGGGCATCTGCTCGGTCAGCCTGGCTCACTCACCCTTCTCTTTCTTTTGCTTGCTCAAAAGCCAAAGGCACGTCCCTGATGGCTCAACGCACCACGGTGAGAATCCAACTGGACAATTTTCACTACAAGCAAAACCTCCATCTGGATTTCTGGACTCCAAGATGCCTTGAGTTTTCCCAACTTCCCATGGTCCTCAGGTGTGGAAATCTACTGGACTGTCACTTAAACAAGGAATTTCCCTGAAGCCATGTCTGTAGCAGCGAATATACTAGAAATGGACACTGGATGAAGTTCAGCCACGTAATTGCTCTTATCAGTGTTAAGGGTGGTCTGGACTGTTTGCTACAAACCTGTGAGATTTTCCTTACAGGAGTACATCATCTTGCCACTATTTGACAATAGATTGGTTGGGCAAACGAATGTTTTCTGGGGGGAAATAAACGTTACTGTGGACTTATTTTTATACTGATGGTGTCTTTTGTAGGTGATAGCTAACCAGAGAAGACACCCTCGATGGAGAAGACCCCGCTACAAGGGGGGAAAAAAAATATGTGTGAGGCACAATGGAAAGAAGCCCTCAAGAAGGGAAATATGGCTTTAGTGTTTTTATAGCAATGTTCCTTTAATGGAATACAAAAATAGCACAATTCAAAAAATAGTCTGTGTTTTGCCCAGCCTTTTGCAAGTAATTTGGGATAAGAAGCTATCAGGAGTTTAAAAAAAAAAAAACACCACAAAACAAACCCAACAAAATTCAGAAAAACTTGTTTTCTGAGCGATGGCCTCAAACAAGTATAAAAATGTCATACTTGGATGATACAAAACCTATTTTCTATTCTTTTGAATAAGATTTGATTGCAGAAGAAAATAAAAGTAAATTTTGTTTTTTAGAAATATCCAAAAACATCAGACAAAGGCAAATAACCTCTAAAACTATATGCCCAAAGAACGTATTTATTGACCTATATTGTATACCGTAGGCCTTTGTTATTTAAAAAAAATAAAAACAACTGTATTGGTTAAATTAGGCTGGATTTGTCTTCCAGCCTGTAAAAATAGCCCTTTTAAAACTAAATATTTAAAGTATTTAAATATTTTTTAAAAAACCTAAAAGTCAGTTTTACTTTATGCTTTGTTTGTATAACTAGATTCTTAAAATGTTATGCTTTCAACCACTCAGTAAGATTTTTTTTTTCCCAAAACTCTGAAATAAAGGCCAATTTGACAGCTGAGTTCACCATAAAGCGCAGATTTATGCATCACAGTCACCCCACACCTCCCCAGCCTTTGTGAATAAAAGGGGCTTTACTCAGTTTTATATAGTCCAGTCAATTTTTTATGAAATATTTTGTCTTGCTTCAAAACACCTCAAAAGTGAATTCTGCTAAAGGGCTTATTGTAATTTGATTTGATCTGTCTGGATGTTTTTAAGCTTTTAAACATCAGGTAAAGTCTCAAAACCAACTAAACTTTTATGAAGGGGCAAAGCAAAGGCAAACAAATTCCTAACCAAGAAGATATTTATTTTTTATTTTTTTTTCCTGCCTTAAAAGGGGCACCAGCTATTGCTGAGAAGAGACAATCTGAGCCTGCCCAGTTGTTCGCGTAGCCCAGCCTTCTCCCCAGTTCTGGTGGCAAGTTGTACATCAGGGAATCCAAAGCCACTCTGAGTAGCAGTTGCTTAATTGTTTACCTAACGATGCTTTCAGTTTAACCTGAACTTGCTACGAAATCATTCTTACACAGCAACACAACAAGAAGCCTCTATGCAGACACTTTAGCTTTGAATTGATACAAAAGATCTCATTGAGAAAGCAACGTACTACGGATACCTATTATGCAAACTTTAAAATAAAAAAGAAAAAAAAAACAAATAAATAGACAACTTTTCAGGAACAAAAGGATTCGTGTTCGATAAGGTGCCCTGTAGAAAGGATTGATAGAACTGCGATTGGTTTAACGTTAAAGGAACCAAAGCGATATGCCACAGAGAGAAATCAAAGAGTATTAAATCCGGTGTGTTTGGAGTGAAATCTGTGCTCTGACGAAGTCCCTGGGGCAGAGCTTCCACTGCAGGACAGCGCCACTCACAAGTGCAATTCGACTCTCCATAGACACAAAGGGAAAGGACACACAAATTTGGCGAGATGGAACGCTAGCGAGTTTGTGATCAAACTCTCCTCTTGTATTTTTAATTTTTTTATATTATATTTTTTTTAAGGTTCTGTTGATCTGAAAGCATAAAATGGCAAATTTGTGCTCCTTTGATAGCGTGCAGGCGTGTTGAAAAGTGTAATTCCTGAGTGCTGATCCCGCCTGCCTCCCGGGGGTTTTAGCCATTGGGAGCCCAGAGTTAGAACAGGGTGAATTCCTCCTGCCCTCGAGCATAGACACGCTTCGAAATCCTGTTCTAGAGCTTGGATACAAGCAGAACATTGTTCCTGAAGCTTTTATTGTCACATAGTTCTTACTGTAAATAACTAAGGAAGCTTAAAATTAATTTCTTTTTTTTTTTTTCCTTGCAAAATTGAATTTGCAGTGGCTGGGTTGTTTCTAGACAGATTTTGGTATTAATTTAAGAGATACAGTTTTTATAGTCTTTCCAACTTCTCGTTATGACTCCTGCAGTTTTCTTAACCTAAAAAATTGCTGCAATGATGAACAAAGAATTATACAAGAAAAAAAAAAAGCATACTTTTGTATCTTTATTTTGGAATTTCTTGTTCTATTATAAATATTGAAGTATCCCTATTTCAGAAGACATATTTTGTTAATTGATTGTACATATTTAAATATGTATTTTTGCACAGGTCTTTTTTTCTTATATCCAGTTTTGGTACAATTGAGATCATCTAGTATTTATTTATTAATTAATTAAAAAAAAAAAAAGCAAAAAAAAAAAAGCAAAATACCTTTTTATAATTTGAAGTGGTTCACTGCCAAGCCAATAGCTAACATGCCTACTTTGCGACTTTAAGGGATGCCTCCGTTTTTGTGAAAGCTTGTGTCCCTTTTTTTTTTTTCTCATGTCTTGGGAGTGGAGAGGCAGGAAAGCCCTTCCCGGGGGCTCCGGCCGGGTCCTGCCACGGGAACCCCGAGCGCGGGACCGGAGCCCAACTGGTCGATCCGGCATTGCTTATCAGTTGCCTGATTCCCAGAAAGACTTTTACATTTAGTTAAGTGACACACTGCTTCTCTTTTAATTTTTTTTTTTTTTTTTTAAGTGTTCGTGTGTGTGCGTGCGCGTTTGTGTGGGTCTCATGTGGTTAAAAAACTAACGGAAAAACTGAAAGTGCCTGATATAACTAGTTTTAAGCTTGGACTGTTTAGACAGCTTCTCCTTAAAAGACTTGAATGTTCAGTTGAAATTTTGGAGCTTGCTTTTTCCACCTATATATAATATATGTGTGTGCGTATATATATGTATGTGTGCGTGTATATGTATATGCACATACATATATATATAGTGTCTGAAATTAATGAGATGGGTTGACAAAAGAAAGCAAATGATGCTGGTAACTTTTGCAAAATCTTTTAATTAGAGTACCCCGTGTTGGAACAATCCCACTGATAACTCGTATTTAATGTAACGCCAAGGGTTTGAAATATGGTTTTAACCAGCAGTTTATTTAAATGTCTAATTTTGGGAAGGCGGGGGTATTAATTCATAAATTAAATAATTTAGGAAATGTTCAAAATAGTTGGTATTCCAGGAAAAAAAAACCACCAAAAACCAAACAAAAAAATCCTGAGTAAGTACCTCTTAAAACCATTAGAAAATAAAGATGTGATTTCCACATGACATTTCTAAGGCAGTTGTCTTCCTGTAAGAGTTCTCTTGCCAAGGAATCTCTCTCGTCTTTCACTCATTCTGTCCTGGAGGAGGGAATTGGGCTTGGAAAGATTCTTAAATGTTTCACTGTTCAGCAGAAAATAATCATTTTTACCTTTTGTGCGAGATATTTTACGTTTTAAAGAGAATTTTAACATGAGCACTACATAATGTCAATGTGAATGTAGGCCTTGAAAAAGCATCTTGCTCGGTGTTGAGCCTGGTTCTAAAAGCAATCTCCTGTGTAAAATGTGTGAATAGTTTGATAATTTGTATACATAATCAAGAGCATCTGATCAGCTGAACTCTGTGTTGGCTGCTGTATAGTACATGAACAAATGTCATGGGATAGAAAAATTACTTTGGATATTTAAAAGAAAAAAATAAATATATAGTCTATTTGTTTTGTAACAAGTTTCTGTAAATAAAATAATTTATACTATTTATAAGAAAAAGTTGTGCTTTGCTTCATGAAAAAGATTAGTTTGTTGAACAAACATGTTACTAAAACAAGGCAATAAAATTAGGACTTTTCAATAAATGAGGTTGGTTGCATGGAATACATTATATGTTTCTGCTTCATTATAAACTCATTCACCATTAAAGGAAACCATTACCTGTACCGGTGCCTATGTGAACTAATTTCAGAGAATTGGACGTGGTCAAATTCTGTCCCTGTCCCTCGGCATCGCGGGGGTGGCCGCAGAGCCAGCCCGGCCGGGGCTGCATCCCTCCCCGCTGGTGCCCGAGGGGTCAACCCGCAGGGATGTTCCCACGAGAAGGACATTTTGTCACTTAAGGTTCACTCTTTATTGTTTTCCAAATAGACTAATGAGAAGCAGCTCTTACAACCCCAAATGCAGTATGTTGCATGATCATTTTTCCTCTTTTTTTTTTTTTTTTTTAAGTCAAAAAATAGCATCTTCCATGTTTTCACAGCTTAACGATCCAGTGTGTGAGTTCAGCAGGTTTAAATACTCCTGCGGGCTTTTCTCTGCGCGTGACTCGGGGCTGGCGTGCGGTGGATGCCTTCTGAGGAGCCCTTTGTAAAACTGGTAAAATTCCTCTTTGTGGGATAGGAATTTGTAGTTGCACCCGTGGCTGTGCTTCCTTTACTGTCTGTCTCTCTTCTTTTCTTACAAAGGCAAGAAAAAAGTTTTTCTTTAATATTTGAAATGAATGCTACAAGATATAAACGGGGGGTCAGGCGGGAGGCAGGTTCTGCTTGGCCTTTTTATAAATACATTTATAAGCACCTTTCTACAGTTAACTTATCTTTTGTGTTGACTGAAGATTTTTATTTAATTATATTTTTTTTTAATCTCGCCTTCCTGCAAATGCTTTTCTTTCCTAGTGGTGGTTTCTGATGTCTGCTCCACCCTGTAAGCTGGGGACACCGGAGATGGTGAAGCTGGGCTGTATGGGAGCGGGCAGGCAAGTCTCTGCTTCGATAGGGAAGGTTTAACTGCATTTAAAATAGGGTTCTGTATCCTCTAAGAGCAGGAAGGTGAAGAAAGAGGGGGGGAAAGGTGCGTTTGTCCTGTAGAAACCCAAGCTCTTTGAGGTATCTTGGCGCCCTGGAGGTTTGGGATGTCCCCCCTTCTCCCCACCCTTCGCTGGGTCTGGCACTGGTACCAGCAGCACGGAGCCTGTCCTCGGGGCAGGGAGCAGAGCTGCTCTGTGGGTTAGTGCTTCTCCCAACAGCTCCATCAGTTCAATAAAAAAGGGATTTGTCATGAAAAAAAAAGCCTTCTGCCCAAGTAATGGAGTAGAGCTCCATGGACATAGACATCAGCACTGGTGAGGCCTCACCTCGAGTGCTCTGTTCAGTTTTGGGCCCCTTACCACAAAAAAGACATTGAGGGGCTGGAGCGGGTCCAGAGAAGGGCAACGGAGCTGGTGAGGGGTCTGGAGAATAAGTCTCATGAGGAGAGGCTGAGGGAGCTGGGGTGGTTCAGTCTGGGGAAGAGGAGGCTGAGAGGAGACCTTATCACTCTCTCCAATTCCCTGAAAGGAGGCTGCAGAGAGGTGGGAGTTGATCTCTTTTCCCAAGTCACAGGGGATGGGACAAGAGGAAATGACCTCAAGTGGTGCCAGGGGAGGTTTAGATCAGATATTAGGAAATATTTTTTTTCACTGAAAAGGTTATTAAGCCTTGGAATGGGCCGCCCAGGGAAGTGGTTGAGGCACCATCCCTGGAGGTGTTCAAAAGACAGGTTGACATAGTGCTTAGAGACATGGTTAGTGATGTGGTTTTTTGTTGGTTTGTTTTTTTTTTTAATCAGAGTTAGGTTGATGGTTGGACAAGATGATCTTAAAGGTCCCTTCCAACCTGGACGATTCTATGATTCTATTCTGTGATTCCCTGAAGTGGGTAGGAAGCAGTTTCTCTCCTGTCACCGATTATCTCGTAGGAAAATACTCTGGTTGATATCCAGGAAGAGTTGCTGTAGATGAAGGAGCCTGAGCCTGATAGCACCAGCAATGCAAACCCACCTGTCTGAGGTTCTCTGCCTGTGTGCTCTTCTGCACGTGCGTGAATTGTCCATGCCCTTTGCATTAGACAGGACAAGAGACAGTGGCCTCAAGTTGCAGCGGGGGAGGTTTAGATTGGATATTAGGAAAAATTTCTACATCAAAAGCGTTACCAAGCACGGGAACAGGCTGCCCAGGGAGGTGGTGGAATTGCCATCCCTGGAGGTATTCAAAAGCTGGGCAGAGGTGGTGCTGAGGGACATGGTTTAGTGATGGGTTTTGTCAGTGGCGGGTTGATGGTTGGACTCGATGACCTGAAAAGTCCCTTCCAACCCAGACAATTCTCTGATTTCAAGCAGAAGCCGGTGACGTGTCCTCTGAGCCTGAAGGCCTTCTCCCGGTGGAGACCTGTTGGCCTCAACGGCTCCAACCTGCCTTTGGTAGGAAAACTCCTAAGATGCCAGCCCCGCACGTGCAGCGCTGGAGGCGGGGAGGGAAGCTGGCCCCGTGCCCTCCCGGCCAACAGCCCCGGCGCTGGGTGCCTTTGTCCCACTCCTCCTGCTGCCAGCTACCCAAACAGCCGATACAAGGGCTTCCAATTGGCTTTATTTAGATGCAAATTCCTGTTGGTTCATTATTATCGCATTCGCCCGCAACAAATAATCAAACACACGTGGCTCGTGGGACTCTTAATTTGAGTGAATGCTTTTGGCGGCGCTTTGGCTCAGGCCTGCGTTAGCTGCTGGATTTGTTCCTAACGAGCAGCGTGGGATCTTTGTCGCGGAAAAGCGGCGTACGCTCGCCTCGGTTTGGTTTTTCTGGCCCACCGAACTTCAGAAAAGGCTTTTGAGACTCCCCCGAAGTTGTTCAAACTGACCCGGAGTCAAACTTCACTGCAAAGAATGAAAACTGGCCCGAGAGACGCGGTTGGGCAAAAAGCCTTGTCCCAGCCCATGGGGAATGGCTGTAGGTGACATCTGTAGCCACATGGGTACAAAAGCTTCCTTCAGCATCAGCAGGGACAGCGTGTCACCACGGGGTTTAGCTGCTCCCCAACACAGTGATGGACATTTTCCTTCCACAGAGTTGGAAGCTCCAGTTTTGCAGCTGAGCTCCCTTCACCCTTGTCCCTTCCCATCCACAGCATGTGACTTTTGCCTTTCCAAAAGCAGGTGCTTTGTCCCTTCTCTGCAAGGTGAGACCTTAAGCTCTGGAGCCCAGTGTTCAGCAGAAGAAACAGAGCCTCTGGCAGGTGAGCCAAAAAAAATGGTTTGTGCACACAAACTAGATCTCAACCATTTTGGAGCAGAACTTAAGTGCCAAACCACGAAGGGCCACGAAGATGATCAGAGGGATGGAGCATGTCTCCTATGAGGACAGGTAGAGAGAGCTGGGTTTATTCAGCCTGGAGAAGAGAAGGCTCCAGGGAGACCTTATAGCAGCCTATCAATATCTGAAGGGGGCCTATAGGAGAGCTGCGGAGGGACTCTTTGTCAGGAAGTGTAGTGACAGGACAAGGGGTGATGGTTTTAAATTGGAAGAGGGGAGATTTAGATTAGATACCAGAAAGAAATTCTTTACAGTGAGGATGGTGAGGCACTGGAACAGGTTGCCCAGGGAAGTCGTGGATGTCCCATCCCTGGAGGGGTTCAAGGCCAGGTCAGATGGGGCTTTGAGCAACCTGGTCTGGTGGGAGGTGTCCCTGCCCAGGGCAGTGGGGTTGGAACTTGATGATCTTTAAGGTCCCTTCCAACTCTAACCATTCTATGACTCTATGAAACCCTACCAGGCTCCATCTCCTGTCCTTCCCTCCTGTGCTCCCACCGCTCCGGGGCAGCACACGTGCTGCAGAGCAGGGTGGAAATTGTCCCTCTGGGGTGGCTGCGTCTTGAAATCTCTGCCCGGTTCTGGCCACCTCGGTGCCAGCACGGAGGAGTCAGGCTTCCAAAGCGAAATTGGAGAATGGCATCAGCGCAAGGAACTGCACCAGCTTAAATTACGAGAGAGAATGTACAACTTTGGCATGTGGACGATAAATCCGTGGAGAGGTGTCAAGGCTGAGGCACGGTGGGGTGTGTCGGCGCTGCCACTCGTCACCGGCGTTAAATAAACGGAAACCACAAGCTGAAACAAACCAAAGGTAAAGCTAACCCCCACGCTGGGACGGCGAGAGGTGACTCAAAGTCACTTCAGCATTTAAAAAGGAAGCAGAATTCCTATCACTTCCGATTTGATGTGGAAATCGAAGCAGGCAGTTAAAAATGAGGCCTGACCCCTGACCCCTGCACCCCCAGCATTCCTGCCTTTGGAAAAGACAATGTACCTGGTCGATTCTTCTTTTTTTTTTCCAGGAGAGCAGCAACCAGCCGCCGAGGCTGCGCGTTGTGTGCCCAGCCGCGGACTGCGGGAGGTGCTGCCTTTCCCTCCAACTCTCCAGAGACCTGTCCCACCACTGCCAGAAGCCTTAAGATTGCTCAGGTAAAACTGTCGCAACTTCCTCCCCAGACCTCAACCCCAAAAGCTTTGCCAAAAAGCTCCGTAGGATCCTCCTTCGTAGGACAAAGGCTGAGATCAGGAAATGAGCAAGGCAAGTCGGGATCTTTAAAGAAGGGCTTTAAAAATTGCCTCTCGTGCAATTAACATTTTTTTTTCTAGAGAATGCTGACATCTTCACAAAGATTTGTACTAGAATTAATTTATTTGGGGCACAGTGAAAATGAATTCTCCCTTTGCCTTGGTAGGATACATGCCCTTCCATTTGGAATATTGTTTTTTTCACCTACCTGAGTGCAGAGAACACCAAATTCTGAGCTCTGGGATCCCACAGGAGAATAAAATAAAAAGTGAAAGCCCTACAAGTATCTTACAGCACATTAAGAAACTTTAGTAATACTTTTATTTTCCTCACAAAGTAGACATTTCTGTGTTGGGTTTTTTTTTAATTTCCTTTCCTGTTGCTCTTACCTATGCTAAGAGCAAGATTCCTCTTGAGTGAATGAATCCTCCGTTAGCCTGCTTTTCTTAAGTTGCTAGTCCCTTCAATTTACAGGTATTACCCTATATATTTTTAACGAAGTTGAACAAAAATTTATTTCATGAAGCTTTGATACAGTTAATTAAGGCCATTTCAGGTACAAATATGTCATTGGAAAGGAAAACTCATGCCTGCACCAGGTATGAAATCCCTCCATTCAGTGAAGGCTACAGCTCACACCGTCACAGTAGGGGCTTCTGAGATGCTCAGCATTCACATGTGGAAGGTGGAAAAGCCCCCACCAAAAGGCAGCCAGAACGAAAGCCTCCCCAGCCAGCTGTGCATCATCTGATACGGAACAGATCTGGAGCACCTGAGCGATTATTGCAGCTCTGGAAAGCCTGAATATTGGCCTAAATTAATTAAAAACTTTCTAAGAAGTGGTATGTGTGTGAACACACAAAATATAAAATCATTAGCTGACCACACGGTAAAAAAAGGAAGGTGTTATTACTCTCACTGTTCTAAAGAAAGTGAAGACCAGAATTTTCTTCTAGTTTGTACTGTCTGAAGTATAAATCTTTAAGCTCTACCTAAATAGCTACTTCTTGGATGGCGGAAAGCACCCCAAAACAAACCCAGCTTCTAGTAAGTAGTCAAAGGTTGTATTTTGGGTTTTAGAGCAGTTCAACAGAGAAGAAAATGAATGGATCCTCAATGTTGTGGCTGAGGAGTCCAAACTTAGGCAGGTGGCAGCCATTCAAAGGGGGGGACCTTCTGTGACGCACCAGTAAGAGGAGCAGGCAGGGGAAATTCCAGGCTCAGGACCCTTCAGCGGGTGAATCCACCTGGGGGTGTTCCTTTGTTGCGATTTTAATGCTGGAACACAGACAGTCAATGGGTTCTGCTGCCAAACACAGTGACATCAAACAGAACAGAACTAAGTCACCGACTTTCTTTGGGAGGAAAAAGAAGCCTCAAGCCGAGGCAGCAGGATGAACAGCTGCTGCCGGAGGCTGCGCTGCAGCCAGGACCCACGTGTCATCAGTGTGGCAGCAGCCCCCTTGAAACATTCATTCCTCAGCAGCTGTGGAGGAAGAAACGTAACCCCCTGCAGTATTGATCAGTTCTGCCCAACTGCAACAGTGTCTTCCACTGTTCCCACCCTCATTTTGACATCTGCAAATCTAACAGAGGAAAGGATTTCAAAGGCAAGGCTTTGCTAATGCACTGACTTTCTTTTTAACAGCGAGCAAAAATGCCATTTTAAGGGAGAGGCTGCTTCAGTTAAAAGGTGTTCCCAAAGTTACAGTCCTGACAGTTTTTTTGGTTGCATTATTGCTTCGCCACAGTCATTTGTATCCTTATTCTTCCTCCCTTAAGCTGTAATCCTCCCAAAACAGGAGTTTGTTCTGAACAGAGTGCACAAACTAAAATTTTTCGCTACTTGACCAGTGTGCAACTGATTCTTTACACCTTTGATTCAAATACAGAAGTCTTAAAAAAACAGGCACAGAATCGCCGTTAGTCCTCTCTGTTCACAGATCTTAACCCTGCTTTGCTATGACATTTAAACTCATTCAAGTAAAGGAACAAAGTATACTACAGGAGATCACCAACTGTATCATACATTTAATAAATGGACTGGGATCCGTACACCAAAAGAGACCATTGTTTACATAATGAAGTGGAAAGCAAAAACACTACCCCTCTTGCTAGTAATTTTTTTACCTACAGTATACCAAGTTATACAATATATTTATAGGTTACTTCCAAAATGTTTTAAACATCTAAATTTTGCATTCCCTTGCATTAAAAAAAAAAAAAATTACATATTAATTACTCTGGAAAGTTTCTGAACTCTGTTTAGCAGCAAATCGCCTTTCTTGATGGTTTCTTGGTACTGCCAATTCTTGCTATCAGGCCTAGGAATTGTGGGGGAAAAAAAAAAAAAAAGATTTAGAAACAAGAGTATGTTTTAGACCAAGCCGCCTACATTCTGTAATAAGTGTCATCAAAATGTATAGAATTCAATCGGGCTGTCAGAAGCGATATCTATGAAGTTAGCTTACCTGTTAGTTTCTACGATCTCATTTACTTTGTCTATTTTGCAGTGCAATCGCCCAGCTGCGATAAATCTTGAAAGCTCCCTAAGTCAGGGAAAAAAATAGAGTTGGTTAAATCATGCTTCACCAAGGACTTGCAAACTTAGCGGTTCTGAACCTGCTACTGCAAAACAACATCGTCACCACACGGTATTTCTAAAACAACAGCCTATATGTTTTCATAAGGTATCTTTCTTATACATCCCGTTTTATTAAAGCTTGGATGTTACACACAAGAAGAATAGTTTCAGTGATCTGAATACAAAATGTCTTAGTGTTTTCTTCTCGGGCCAAATTGTCGCTTGAGTCAGTGAAATTTATCACCCACTCGTAACCCCTCGTCACATTCAAAGGCAGCAGTCACACAGTGTGCCCATTCGGAATTTATCCTGATGTAAAGATCTTCGTGCCAGTCAATTCATTAGAGAAGTCCCTTAATAGTTCCCTACTCTCTAGTAGCTAGAAATATGCTGCCTTCTTAATTATTATTTTGCTTAATCAACTGGTGGGTGTTCTACAGCACGTTGCTGATGGTAGAAGAACATATTCCTGCGATCAACAGTAACAGAATTTATAACCAGTAATAAATTACTGGGAAGCATAAGAACTAGTAGGACTTTAAAACATTTACCTTCCAACAGTATTTGGTTTCTCTTGAAACATTTATTAATTCATTTCTGAATATTCCAAGCAGTATTCAGATTTCTGTTACACCTTTCCATTTTAGAAAATTTGAAACTGGTCTGTGAAAGTGGAACGACTCTTGTTGGAGGCATTTGAAACAAAGTGTTTCACGTACATAGAGCAAAAGTCAATTTCTTCACCCTAGTTCTCATCTTGATCTAAATCTGTTGATTTTACACTAGAAAAAAATTACAAATTGAGACTGCAGTATACATTTGATTTAAGTGAAAAACATCAGATCCTGTCCACATACCAGAGAGCAAGCAAAACTAAATAAGGATACCTGTAGGATACGTAAAATGCATGGACCCCCAAAGCTGTAACAGTTAATTTTTTGCATAGTTGTTAACGAAGTCATCCTCTAAAATCTTAAGTTTCATAGCTTATGAAGGTCCACAGAAATAGTAACATGAAGAACAAAGTTGTTATTAAAAGACTAGTTTCTCATACAGTATTTAGTGTGAAAAGAACACTGGAAAAGTTGTCATCAGAGACTGCAGTCAAATTATTTTCTTTACTGAAACATAAGGTTCACTTAAATTTAGCCAAGCTCTTCCATAGAAACATAATTTGGTGTGTTCAGAATCAAAGTAGAACAAAGATTTTTATTCATGATGGGATCATTTTAAGTAATTAAAACGTGTAAAGTGAGATCTTTACGAATTTAAAAAGCTGAATAACTTACTGATCTATGAATTCTACACTGACTCCAAAAGCTTCTGCCATGTATCCTAATGTCAACGACCGGTAAGACTCTAGGAGCTGGCTGTAGGCATGAATTCTCATTTCCCGTACGTAGTATCGATAGTGGGGTGCAAACAGCCAATCTTTTTTCATCTCCTGCTCTACAATAGCTGAAAAGGAAAAAAAAAAAAAAAGAAAACGGAGTCGGTAATCTCTAAGAAACGTAAAATATCAGTTATGTAAATAAAACACATAACACCAGTTAATAAGTAATCAGTGTGAACGTGACTATATTGTATTCTTGCATACTTCAGGATATGAAAGGTATTCTACACTTAAGTAAATTCCTATAGTCTGTATCAGTTCTAGAACCAGAAGCAGCACTAACATGCTAAACAATACTGTGCCCACGCTAATAAGACCCCGTTTGTCAGCAGGGAATCCTTCCTACAGTGCGTGAGTGAGTCCCCCTCTGTGGCAGGGGAGGAACCCACCAAAGGCGAGTGCCGGAGTCTGCTGTGACACAGGAGCAGTGTGGGGCTGGGAAACCAGTAGTATTTGGTGTGTAACTACTTGAAGAAATGTTGTTACCCAAAGCTGTAAAGAAATAAGATTTACTTTCTGGTACTAGCTCTTCTGTTAGTTACAAGGATTTCCAGGCACTGAAGTGACTTTTCCACCTGATGGTTTTAGTTCTCAGCTAGCCATAAGGCCAGCAAGAGAAAAATATTGCTCTTTGCTTTTATCAGGCCTGTAAAGTGAAGGTGTTTGGGTTTTTTTTCTTTTTCCAAGTATCTTATTTTCTTGTATTCTAAATCTCACAGAAGGAAAACAAGCAGTCTGAGAATGGGACTTTTCTGTAAAGCTTTTCTTCCGTGTTTCACCCTTTTACACAGAAATCAAAGCAGAAAGCCAACGGTGACAACGAAAACTTTCTACGTAATTTCTTTTACAGGTTGAGATTTCAGGACCTTTAGATTACAAGTCCTATAACTTCTTTGAAAGATAAAACTTTTCAAAGCTTTCCCATCTGGCCTGGCTCTCCAAGTAAGAGTGTTCCATAGCCATTTTCAAAATGCTTTTCCACCTAATCAGGTAGGACGTTTCATAAAACTCACTGTATGCAAAGGTAGGTCCATCTGTTTTAAAAATCAAACAGCAACAGATTTTAGGTCACTTAAAAAATAATCACACCTCTTATTTTCTGCATAAAGGAGCTCTAGTTCTAGACTGGAGCTACTCCACAGAAGTTGTGTATGATCTGAAACAAGTAACTGAAGCACCTGAAACAGCGTTGTAGGAAAGAACACGGCTTTACCTAGTGACTGGAAAAAGGCTGCGTAACGGCACTCGTACAGAGAAAAGAGATACTGTCGCACAGCTGGCAAACTGTGTAACACCTCCAGAATCTCTGCTCCTTTAATAACCTGAAACCAAAGAATGATGTTTTAATACTCCTCTTTCAGCATGAAGATGAACAAGTTAAAGAATGGCTGTGTCTGTCTGAATTGGTGTTTTCACCTGCTTTCCTTACCTTTTCCCTAAGGTCGGGCCTGTCTAATGCAATCATGCTGACATAGACCGTGTACGTCACAAAAGTTTTGTAATCCATAAGTTCATAAGATGTAAACGTTGAAACTGTATCAAGGAAGAGCTCCGCTGCTTGTTTGAAATCTCGAATAGCTACACAGTAAAGGCCCTGGTACACCTTGAGACGGTTTCTCCTGTCCCAGTCTCCTCCTTCTTCTATTAGACTTAAAATAGAACAAGAAGAAATATTTACTTATGTAAATGTATTATGTCATAAGTTACACGAAACAAGTGCAGTAAATCAACTGATACCGTGTGATTAGAGAAGAATCTTGTTTTATGTTACAGATTGTTGAAACAGTCCAGGCTTTGTAAACCTGTGGCTTCCTTGGAGGAGGAGAGGCCAGGTGATTTTGCACAGGGCAAGTTTCAACTGAAAGGAAAAGTTTACAGTCTCTTAAATTTTAACCACAGTCGTTTGAGAAGTGCAGGCAAATATCACTGTCAACCTCAACTGTGGCAAGTTATTTCAACTGCCTATGCTGCTAAATTCAAAGCCATCCAACTAGCAGCACACAAAAAAAAAAAAACCACAGTTGCCACTTCTCAAGAATAATATTTACCAGAAATTGATGTGGCTGTAAGCAGGGGCTGAGACAAAATTTGCTGAGACAGCAACACAAAAATACATTGCCCAAGGAACATGATGACTGGGAAGACCTTCTGCCTTGGTCTCTCACAGCACCAGCAAAGAGACAGGAAACAGTAGTTTGCTACAGGAACCACAAAAGTTCAAAATGTAGAGCACAGAGACACTGAAACCAGCAGTGGAAAGGAGGGAAGGAGAGTGGTACCGAAGCACACCGTGCTGACACCAGGCTCCTGCTTCTAGAGGAAACACAGATGCTTCACAGAGCGAGCTGGGTGGCACTGGCAGCAGCTAGATTCAGCTGGCAGTCCTGCACCTAATCACACCCAAAGTTATTCATCTTCTAATAGCTACAGAGCAGAAAAGTGGGAGTGGAGGGTGGGCTACAAATTAAATCAGCTGCTAGAAAATAGCCAACACAAAATATTAATCTTTCTTTTCTCTTCCCCTCATAAAAAAAAAAAAAAAATTTCCAGGAATAGGAAGCTCTCTAGTACACCGATCACTCTGTGATTCCATCTCACAACCAGTAAGACAGTGTCATTTCTTGACATCAAGATATTTAGCTTCCATATCTTTTGTCACAGTTTGTCTCAAAAGTGCTTCAGTGCACTCAAAAAACCCAAGCAGTACCTTTTTGCCTTTTCAATGTTCCGTGTGATGAGGTCATTATCCATATAAAACAAGCCAATCCTTAGAAGATAGAACACGATATCCAGACGATGTCCCAGTGCCACAGTTTTGTCGTAAGTCTTGCGGAATGCAGTCAGAGCTCCCTCCTAACAACAAAGTATTTTTTACTGTAAGAGTGTTAAAAGCACCCAGAATATTTACAAAACGTCTGTCGTAAGGACACGTGTTGTCTTCTTCTGGTAGTTGTGGCTTTAGTAGTTTTCCACAGAACTTTAACATTATGCATTCTGAATAATCTTAAAGAATGAAAGATTAAATCAAGTTAAAAGAGCCAATCTTATCTATCTTTTAAATCTAAGGACTATAAAAATCTAGTCTCTAACTTGAAATTAAGCTGCACTATGCAAATAGCTTAAAAAAGTCTAAAACCACGGGGAAAGTGAAAAGTAACATCTGCCAAATGGAAAATAACTTCCCTTTTTCAAGAAAATTGTTTTCTTTCAAGGGCTACTTGCTTTTTCCTAGATAATTTAAATTTTAGTGACACTGTCCCCTACCTCCCATCTACGTCGCAGTGGTGCCACAGAGAAAATGCACTGTAAGTCACCCAGCTTCCTCCCTATGAACAGTGCTCACTGGCACCTGCCCAGCTCAGAGGATTACAATGCAGTGTTTCTAATAGGAGTCCCTAAAGCCTCTGCCATGAACCAACCTTGTCCCCAATCCTGCACAGGTACTCAGCTTTGGCCATCATTGCATCTCGGATTTCGCTCTCCCCCAAGATCTTTTCTGCATCTTCTAATTCATTGTCAAGACGTTTCAATTCTTCCTCATTAGCTTTCTTCATTTTGTTCAACAGGTCCGTGTCTATCTGCCATTCCAGAGACTTGCAGAGGGCTTCATAATACGGAGCCATATCTGAAAGAAAAGCAGGAAAGCTTCTGCTATTATTACTGCTGCAGTAAGTGCGTGCACTGAAGGACAACAAGGCTGATCATCACTGCCAGCTCCATCCTTTTTACGATCAGGTACCTGTTAAATCCGGACATGACTGAGCTAGTGTTTCAGCAGGCCTTGCCTGCCACACATCTTTGTGCTGACTTTTTTTCCACCGCTGCTCCCTTTACCCCTCTCACTCTTGCACTTCCCTTACTATTTATCGCACCCTGAGCACAGCGGACCCCCGGTGCTCAACTCCTGCCTTTTCAAACACCAGCACGATGTCAGAGTGGGCAAAGCTGGGCACAGGGCACCACACCGGTATGTCCAACCCCCTCCCTACCCTACCTGACCCCTTGCTCCCCTGTTGCTCTCGCACTGTCCGTGCCCCAGGGGTAGTTTGACGACACCCCAGGGACAAATGAGCACAGACAGTCAGACCGGCTCCCTGCCTACCCACGGACGCCTCTGGACAGACAGACAGAGGCTCCCCCGCCTCCACGGGGGGAGGGAGAAGCTCCCCTGCACCCCGCAGAGGGACGCCCCGTCCCCGTCCCCTCAGACCAGGCCGCACTCACTGTGGAGCCGCACGGCCG
>JAOTQQ010000003.1:8260564-8279374 GCA_026546715.1 Gallinago undulata
CCCCTGCACCCCGCAGAGGGACGCCCCGTCCCCGTCCCCTCAGACCAGGCCGCACTCACTGTGGAGCCGCACGGCCGCCATCAGTTCGTCGCGCGCGGCGGGGTCGGGCGCGCGGGGCCGGAGGCTGAGGAGGAAGCGGAGCTGGGCGATGCGGAGGTCGGGGTTCTTGGGGAGCCCCTCCTCCTCCAAATTCTCCAGCGGCATGGCTGTAGCGGCGGGTCGGGACGGGACAGGGCAGCTCGGCTCCGGGAGACGGCGGCGGCGCGGCCCAGTGACTCAGCCGCGACGGGCGGAAACGGCGGGGCGCTTCCGCCTCACAGCGCCCCCTGCCGGCCCGGCGGCCTGCGCAGGGGGTGGGAGGGAGTGCGCATGCGCGGGTCCGTGACGGCCAGTCGCGGGGGGGTGCGCGCAGTATGAGGACGCGCATGCGCAGTGCGGCCCGTAGGGGGCGAGCGCACACAGGCTATAGGGGTGCGGTGTGTATAGGCGCTGCGGGACCTGTGCGGATTGCTGGAACTATAGGGGTGCGGTGCCTATAGGTGCCGCAGTCTCTGTGTGGGCGGCCGGGGCTGTGTCATGTAGTGCAAGGCACTATGGGCTGCTGGGGCTGTCCCGTAGTGCAAGCTATAGGGGCTGGGCAGAAGCAGGCTATAGGGGTGCAGTGTCTGTAGGCGCTGTGGGCCCCCTGTGGGTCGCAGGAGTTGTCGCTGTCACTTATGTGAGCTATAGGGGCTGCAAGCACACTGGCTGTAAGGGGGGTGAAACAGCCGTGCGGGCTATAGGAGCTGGGCATATATAGAGCAAGCTATAAGGGCTGCCTATGCAGGGTATGGGCTATAGGGGCCAGGCAGGCACAGTCTATAGGGCATGCACAGCAGGTTATCCCTGCTCTCCCTGTCACCGCCACTCTGGTGCATTTTGCTCTGGTTTCTCTAAAAACAGCTTCTTGGGTGCTCGGTGCCTTGGGCACGGGGCAGGGAGAGGGGCTCACACAGAATCTTTGCCTTTGCTGCAAAAAAAATCAATAGTAGGTTTGTAGCCTTTATGGTTACAGAAAAGAAGCCGGAATGTGTTACCCCAAAGCATGTCTGTGGCTAAAAAAAACAAATAAATGGGGCTTGAGCCCCCTGGTTTTTTTTGGTTGCATCTCATTGGGTTTGGGAGGGGGGTGTCACTCCTGACTTGTGGTAACGTTGCCCTTTACTTGGTATTTAGCTTTTCTTAATGTTTCTCCCTCTGGGTTAAACATTTTTATATCTTTTCTGGCCTCTGCTGGCACCAAGGTCCAGAGCAGGTTCCTGGGGAGCGCCCTCTGCCCTGGCGATGGGGAGCCACGCTGTGCCCATGGGCTGGTGGCACCAGGGATAGGTGGCCACCATGGGTCACCCACCACCGTCAGCCCCGGTCCTGCCCCTGGAAAGGGTCTGTGCCAGCGGAGCGGCCCCAGCAGGGCTCCTCCGGGTGCGTTTTGGGTTTAAATGATGTCTTTTGCTGGGATTGGGTGTGAAACACAAGGCTTTTTTTTGCCAATACCTCTATTTTGGGGTTGGGTTTTTCATCCAGGTCATGCGAGAGACTGTTCCCTCATCTGTTTTGGCACGGTGCATTCCTAGGGTGGGATAGGATTCCATAAGATTCTTTATGTTGGGTGGGAATTATTTAGAAGTTTTCTGGAAAGGTCCATTGTCTGCTGCATTTTTGATAAGTGCTAAGATTTGTTATGTTGATTCTGATCCCCCCCCCCCTTCGTTTAACTCATTGCCTTGTGGTTCTAGTGTTTTAGAATGAAATGAAGGAGAATCTGTGTGTTAAACTGGGCAGCTCCTTTGTTTCTTTAGGAGCAGGGCGCTTTTTTGTCTTCTGTTTTGTTTTGGTTTTTTTTTTTTTTTGAGTTTCAATCTCTTTTGTATTGATTGTGCAATAAGGAATGGCTTTGTTGCTTTGCAGAGAACTGCACGTAGATCTTTTGCACCAGCCTTTACGTTATTTGCCTGTTGGCCTTTGTGTTTGCTCGGAGATCTATTAATTAGAATTTTTTTTAATTATTTTTTTTTTTATGACAGACCCTTTCAGGCCTCTTGCATATTTTTCGTTTGAATCTTGTCCCCGGGTATATTTCTTGGGCAGTGTGCTCCGGCGCTGCGGTATGCTGTTTATTCTTAGCGTGCCTTGTTTAGGAAGAAAAGGACGGTTGGGTTATGCTTTTTTTTTTTTTTCCCCTGCTAAGTAAGGCTGGTGTTTCATACACTCAGGCGCTGCACACACGGGCGAGCTGGGATTAGCTCACAAAAATTGAAGTAGGAAAAAAAAAAAAGAAATAATAAAAACTGAATCAGGTCCAACGTCCAATTATTGCAGCCGGTCTCTCCAGCGCTGGGTGGAAGGTGGAAAGTATGTGCAGCTCCCTTGTAAGCAGATAACCTGGCTGTCACCTTAGTTCTTTTCCTAATCCCTAATAAAGATTGGTTTGCAGCCACAGCTGGAGGTCTGTGTCTCTTCCAAAATTCACATCATTCCTGTTACAGCTCTGGCCATTCTTACTGTCCACTGAGATCCCCACTCCCTGTCATCATCGCTGCAGGTTTTTTTTTTGCATCCCCAGTTCATTGTGGCAGTGAAAGCCACAGTTTTGTTACGTGCTGTGGGAGAAACAAAGTTTTTCAGTCTCCTTTTTCTGGATTTGCCACATTTTAATCACCCTTTCCCCCCTCCCAAAAAAAAGTTGCTAGGTGGGAGAAAAATACGGGAGGGGAATTTTAATTTTCCTGGGTTTAGTTGTTACTAAAATATTGTGTTTTGTTTTGTAACCACAAGAAACACTAGTTAATTAAAACCCCCCAGTATTTATTGTCTGTAAATATTTGCCCACATTTTCATATTTATGTATATTTAAGCAATAACTGGGAGCAAGGGAGCTGGCTACATGCACGTGACGTTCCCTGCTAAACATGAAAGGAAATTAAGAGACAATATTTATATGTCAAATATTTATATGAAGAAATAAGGCCTTGTGGTGACTGTAATTCTCACGTGGCCTTACAACACTCAAAAGGATCCAAATGAATAAATACTTTTTTTCTTCCTATTTATTTTTTTCTTTTCCAAAATGGACCTCAAATGATTGCTTCCTTCCCTGCAAGATGCATCAGGGCTCCTGTGGTGGCTCCTAGGAACTCTAAAGCTGCTCTTTTATTGAGGAGTGTGAGTACAGATGTGCTGCAGGTTCTCTTAATGGCATAATATACCCTGGTTATCTGGCTGAAAGTAGGCACCAGCCCCTGTTATCAGCTGGGAGGAGCTCCTCAGCATCTCCCCACGGCTCTGCACCCACAAAGCACTGATCCTGCCTGCCCTCCTGCTCATACCAACCCCAGAAGTGGCTCTAGTGGCACGCAGGGCATCCAAGGAGGTCTCCTCTGCCTGATGGCAGTTTTGGAGTGGGACAGGTTTGTCAGCCCTTTTAGCCATGCAGTCAAGCTTAAAAATAGCAAAATACAGTGGTATTTGCTGCTGCTTTGCTCTCCAGCGTTGCCTTTCACGTAGCTGATGGTGGTGCTCCTCTCACAGGGAGAGATCTCCCACCTGCTTGTCAAACCAAGGGGTGTCACGGCTCTCTGGTGTCCTAGGGATGGACAGGTTGACTTTTCTTCCCTGTGGCAGCGGGCTCCCTCTCCCAGGATGGTGCAGACCCCATGCTCCCCCCAGGGATGCTCATGCCCACAGGGAGGTTTGGTTGCCCCTTGCAGTTCCCGAGTGGCCACATCTTTCACGGTCAGTACTCCTGCCAGTCTCAAGCGATCACCCCAACCATTGCCACCCTCCCTGTTATCATTTTTGCAGCCGTGGGAAGCCACAGACAGAGCTGGAAATGCAAACACAGATTTCCAGACCTCCTCCCCCCGCCCCAGTAATACCTGTTACTAGATGCTACCCTGGAGCAAGCAGCTCTCAGCGCCCTGGTGTGGGGTGGTTCCTTGTCATGTCCTGGCCAGCCCTTCACCCTCAGAGCTGTGCCTGGGCCACCCTGATGTCCAGCGAGACACACGGGCTGCAGCGTGTCAGACAGCAGCTGAGCAGCCACAAGATGACAGTATTTCAGAGCAATAACTGCGCCGTGTCTCTAACCTCTGGGTGCTGGGTTTCCTGGGCTGCTTTTTTTTCCACCAGTGTGTGAAGCCCCACTCTCACTAAATGCTATCTGAAAGCTTTGGGGACCACCGACCTTCTGCAGAGGCACAGCTGGGACAAGCCACCCGAAACCCACAGTGTCCCCCTTTTGCAGCCACCGCCTGATGTCCGGGACACCGTCCCCGGCCAGATGGTGACTTGCTGCTTGCAGGGAGCCACCCGTTATGGCAGTGTCAGGATCCAGGCATTTTGCTTGCAAATTCCAGCGATGGAGCTGGGACCTCAGCTGTCCCCACTCCCTCTGTTCATCCAGATCCGCTGGGCACAGGGTCTCTCTCCCTGCCCACCAAGGGAAAAGCTCATGTCATCTCAGGGTATCTGGCACCTGCCAGAGTGGTTTCCAATTACGTTTATCAATATGGTGATAGGCTCTTTATAGATACAAATATAAATAAATATATATTTATATATATTACATTTATATATATTTTGTGACCTGCCAGCAGCAGGTCACAGAAATCCTCTGCTTCCCTCTTCCAGGAGGTCCTGTGACACTACCTGGCTCTCCTGGGCTTCAAGATGCAGGGACCACCCTGGCACTGTGAGCATCCTCTGCCAGCAGACAGGACTCTGGATAGGACCCAAGTGCTGCTGAAAGGCTTTGATTTCCCGGCAGGAAAAGCATGAAGGGTCCTGGGAGCTGGTTGGTGTGTCCCTGCTGTCACCAAGAGCAGCTTGTGCACAGCCATCACACCAGGAGCTGCAGGCTCACCTCGGTAATCCCCATTACCCTTTCTTAACCTTGATGTGATCCTCAGACATCTTCAAGGCCGATGCATTTTTTTCATTTCCGGGGCTGTTTTAACTTAATTTTGGAAAAGATGGCACCTGAATCACGTCTGGCTTCACTCTTCATCCTTCAGCAGTGGAAGTGTTGACAGCAACGCTCACAGCTGCACTATCTAAACCTACAGGTGTGAGGCATTGATTTTCTCCCAGTCAGCTCCTAGAAGTTACCTGTTTTCCTAAGTAATCATTGTTGGTGTAGATGTGGCTCTCATCTCTGGAAGCCTGGCTCTCAGAAACAAGGCTCTGTGTTAGCAAGGAGTGAAAGGCACAGGTCAAGCCCCGCTGGCCCTCTGCCGCAGACAAGCCCTGCCACTCGTGTAAGGACAGTTAGGAAACACCCTTGGAGCGGGATTTCTACATCCCTTCACCTCCCTGCTGGTGTTTTGTCACCCTCTCTGTGTTGCTAATTGTGTCTGATCAGCCAGGTGTCTTCTTCACTGCAATTAGTAGTGTCTTTTATTTATTTATCTGGGCACTTTCAAATCAGTACATCCTTCCCCACCAGCACATCGGGATGCTTTGAAGGACAACGTTTCACATAGTCCCCACTTAAGATTTTACAGTATTAGAGATCTGTTAATCAGGGTGTTCCAACAAGCAGCCATGTTGGGGGAGTTTATTACCCTGGGAAGACAGGATGAGACCCCGTCATTAATAGAGACCTGAAAAGCTGTTAATAGCTAAGGATGATGAGAAATCTAGCTGGCAGGTAGGGGGGGGGGGACGATGGGGGAGCCTCCTCCTTCCCCCTGTACCGGCAGCAGCCCTGGGTGATGGCACGCTGCCACCTGAGCCTGGGTTTATTCAGGACATCTTGGGGGGAAAAGCTCTTTTTGAACAGGTGAGAGCCCACTTTCTGTGGTGCCATGAAAACATATGGGAAGAGGCAACTCCTGGGTGAAATGGTTTGTAATGGGAAGTGGGAGAGATTGCTGCTGGGGAAGGGAAATTTTTCTGTGTCTGTCCCATCATCAAAGCGAGAGATGCTGAGACCATGTTTGTAGAGGTGCAAAAACGTGCCCACACGCAAATGATTTATGTTTGAACTTTTTATTTTAGGTCCTGTATTCCAGCCCCCCTGTTTTTCATACAGACTGGTGGGTGCAGATGTGGAATGATCTGTAGGAAATAGCAGCCCACGAGCCTGAATTTCAACATCAGGTCTATTTACTGCATCTTTTCTCCTAAGTACAGGTTTACTTTCAGAAAATTGCTCCTCTAGACCAACCCGCTGGTGTATTTGTTTCATACACAGTAGCAGCACCCAGGACATAACCGGTGTTTCCTGGAACAACCAGTGTGAATATTGTCAGATTGGATCTGACCCTTGCTTCCCCACATGGGGCATTGATCCCTGCTCCAGACTCACGTGACAATTTTGGGGATTTACCATCCACAGGGTAAGGTCTGCTGCTTTTTAAGGTACCCTGTTGCACGTAGGAATCCACAAATCTTTATTAAGATTTGTCAGCTCCAGCTGTGTGTCTGTGTCTGCCTTTGTTTTTTAGATAATTTGTGCTGTACACTTTCACCACATGACTGCTTTTATTGTATGCGGTTCCTTCTGTTGGGCACTTCTCTGTTGACTGTGATTACTACCGCATCAACTGAAAACGCTCCTGTACTGTATAATTAACTTTATCTGCTTTGCTGCAATGCTCCTCACTGGTAATTACGCACACTTCAGCTCTTTCACTACGTTTCTAAGACTTTAAGAAGTGCTGATTACTCTTGCCCAGTCTCTGTCCAAACTGGAGGGTTTTTACAGGTCTACAATTATATCTTTTTCCTCGCATCAACTCTGCTGTAGTCTGGATATTGATTATAGTACATATAATGTGATCTTTAAATAAACCATCCGTTTGGAATTCATTGGGGTTTACATGTGCTGTTAGCAAAAAGCTCATTTAAACCCTCAGGTTGTTGGCCGGTTGATGCCATAGTTACCAGTTTACTGAGATAATTTGAAATGGAGAGCAAGGATTTTGAAGTATTTCAGTCCTGTGGGGAGTTACTCCATTTTCCCCCTCCTTAGCTCAGCCTTGTCAGCCTTCCCTGCGGTGCCTTAGCGACTTTTGTCCTTTGATGATATTTTTTAAGCCTCTTTTTCTAAGGTAATAGTCTCATGCAATTATGCTGTCTGCCCATCCGTCTGTCCCTCTGTGCTCTAATGCGTTTGAACCCCTTGGTAAACACGAACCAGATTTGGTAGATCTCCTGAGCTCTCCACAATGTCCAGTTCCTCAAAGTTACGTGCAGATCGGGTAGGGCAGATCCCAGCTGGAGAGGATCAGCCGTTCTGGCCGACCCACACCATCCTGCCCCGCAGCCCCCCCCCGTGCTCACGTTGCCTTTTCTTTAGCTGGCACTTAGGGAACGTGACAAGCAGTGGGGACTGCCGCGTGGCCATCGCCATCACAGGCTACACGCAGAGATGGGAAATACACAGGCGTGAGGCACATGGGGAGGAAGAGCTGGGAGTATTGCCGTGGTGGGCATGGGGGCAAAGTGGGGAGTCTGGGGTAATGGGTTCTGTGGGAAGGCTGCCTTCATCCATGACTGCTCGCAGAGCAGCAGCTGCCGCTGTAATTACAAATATTGATGTGTTTTCCACAGCTTCTTTTCAAACACCCAGCCTCGTTTATTATTTTTTTTTCCCCAATCTTTATAACGACAAGTCATTTCCACATCATGGCAAGAAAGGCGCTTGCCTGAGAAGGGTTGTATAACTTCTATTGAGATCACGTAGCAAACCATGGGTTTATTAACCAAAGGAAGTGATGTTTGATGCAAACACCAGTTTGATGATTTAACCTTGTGATTTAACCTTGAGCTGTCTTTTAAAATAAACCCAATGATGGAGCAGATGCAGTCTGAACATCCTGCTAAGTTTGCAGGGCCAGGTACTTCTCTAAAACACGGGAATGTTGCCCTGGCCGTTGCTGCAGAGTGTTGGTGTGCTTGGAGAGCATCTACGAAATGCCCATTGACTTGAACATCAATTTAACTGAAGAAGCTGCTCTTGTTTCCATCTCCTGAGTGCACTGCGAGTCCCAGAGTGTGTGGATTTGAGGGTAGGCACAGTGTTGTGCTGTGCTGCCCCGGCACCGATCACCCTAAGTGTACTCTGACTAATGGGCAAGTTGCTATCCTGAGACACTTCAGGGTGAAAATAGCTGGATTATTACCTTAGGGGGGGCTTATGTCAGTTTTAATAAGTGTGCAGAAAATTCAAACCATCTGGAACAGAGAGTCCACCTCTGTGTGCAATGACAGAGGGTGCTCCTCAGCTGATGGAAACTGCTTTGCCATTGCACAGAGGTGTCTGAGTGACTTTGGGAAGGGAAGAGCTTGGATGCCCACGTAACTCCAGTATCTTTCTTTCTTTCTTTTATTTGGAAGACTAACACTGCTTTACCGGAATAGGAATATCCTTCATCCGGTAGAGGTGAAGAAAGCTCTCTGGATGATTTACATGGTGTCTCGAGATCAAACCTTCAAAGGTCAGAAAGAAGGGCCTTAAGCAAGGAAAGAATGATTTAGCCCTCTATAAATGCTAGTGTTATTAATGGTATTACAGCAATATAGGTAACTTTTGGTTGCATATTTAATCTTCTTCAGCTGCGATTTGACATTATTGAGCAAAAAAACCCCTGTGTAATTACTTCCTTTTGATGTCCTTCTATGCTGGAACTGCTCAGAAGTAAAGAAACCTGTGCCCCGATGGTATTTCATAAATACCTGGTTAGTGCCCTGTAGAGCCCTGGCTGGCTGCAGCATCCAGCCTTTGCTGCCATAGTTTTTATCCATCTATTTCCATGGCACACTGCTCTGCAGCTGGGGCTGCATTTAACTCTCCTTTTGTAGCTGATTAGAATTGCCTGTTAGGTGGGGTTATTTTTCTCTTGATTTCCATTTTCCTTTCACCTCTCCCCTGACTTTCCCCTCCTCGTCTCTTGTTCTTTGCGCCTTCCTTTTTTCCTGGCTAAAAAGCCTCAAGATAAAAACCCCCAAGGTTTTTTTGAGGCACTTGGTGGTAGCAATCATCTCCTCCGGGAAATGAGATGGTTCTCCTGCTGTTGTCTCCTTTCGGGGTGTAGTTTGAGTTTCTGATTGTTATATTTTACGTGGTGTGGGTATGACCAGCTTCTTAAAATCCCACCTCACAACTCACATGGATCCGGTGTGATGCTGGAGCACTTCTCAGCCCTTGAACCAACCTCTTTTCTTTTTGTCTTCCCTTCCCAAGTGAGACGAACCACGTGGCAGTTACTCGTGCATGGACACCGTTCACTGTTGCAGGATTATTCTCACTTACTCACTGCTTCTTCCATTGTGGCATAAAAAATGGGGTGGGATTATGCTGGCCCCAGCCAGCAGTGCCTGCTGGTGACTGATAGAATATATATTGTGCTACTTTTTGCATCTTCCAGCTAACATTTTTCCCTGTTAGAACTCCATTCTTTCCTCTCTAAGTGCATAAATTGCCCGTTAATGTTTTCCTAGTGTGACCTGTGTGACCGTACCTCCACATCTCATCTGTTTTCCTCTGTGTTCGCACTGAATCCTGCCCAGCCCTTCCCAGCGGGGTCCCATGGAGGTTGTACCTGCTGCTCTGCTTTCCCGGCTGGCACCCCGTACTCCTTCCCCTGCCCCTGCTGATGCTCACGTGCATCAACCCACCGGCAATTTTGGCTGGAAGAATAACCCCGGACGTGCCACCCTCCGTCTGGCACGGGGAGGTGTTCCTCACAGCAAAGAAAAAGCACTTTGTGAAACGTGGTTTGCTGCTCTCTTGAGCAGAGACAAAGGTCCTGGTTTGTGGCCATCAAAGGCTTGCTGTTAATTGCAGAATACCTCCCGGTTGGCTGGAGGCTGTAGCCTCACTTTCTGCCCATTGGGGTTCTCTACCGACACACTGAACACCCTGTTTCATGCATTTTCTGATTATTTCCATTCTTTGGAACCCATCCATTCTGCTCTTGGGTGCCTGAATCTCACCCTCAGTGTGTATTTTCTGGTCATAACCATCCTTGGTCGGATGCCATTTAGACACTGGTCCAACTCATCAAACAACTTGCTTTCCGGCTCAAGGCCTTGGACTTCAGTCAAATGAACCTCTGAGAAACCCTCTCATCTTCAGTTTGATGCAGGAAGTATTTGGTTTGTGCTGGCTTCTTTTTCCCTTTTTTCAGTATTATTTTCTCAATAGTGTGTATATATATAATCTATATATAGATATGTATGCACACTGTATGCTGTATGGTTATATATATACAGCTATATATGCACACTATACTGTATATATGTAATCACACACACATGCATGAGTTTATCTATCTATATGTAAGAAGGTATGTATATAACAAAGCTTGCAGGAGTCTTACTTGTGTTCATTTTCCTCTCAGCTTTTTTCTCCTGGAGTTTTTGCTGAGCCATATTTTCTGTTTTGGCCCAGTGTGCCCTTTAAATCCATTTTCTAAAAACATCTAAAATTACTAAACTGTTCAATTGACTTTTAATGTCTAGAACCTTTGCAAAGAAACATTCCTGGAGCAGCTATTTTCAGCAACCTTCTTCGTACCTGCTTGTGTTTTGTGCTACTTAACTGGTAGTTTCCATGACAATTATCCCCAGAGTTAGAGGCAGCCTTGCCCTCGGTGTCTGTTTTGCAAAGCTGCCCTTGCTCTTGCCCATCTGGGAATCTGACTGCAGAAGTTCATGCTCAATTCCGTTTGTTATTTTCCTATCTCCTTTGTGTCCCCCTAGCAGTATACGGGTCCTGCAGGCTACCATAATGTAGAACAATTCTTGGATTCTATACTGCATTCAGCATATTGCCATGGAAATGTTCTGGAAGGCAGAGCCATCTCATCCTTGAAAGGAGCAGCATCTTCTGGCTAGAGGAAGAGGACACATCACCCACAGAAGGACAACAGCCCAGTGTAGCCAGGTTTGGTACTCGCTAAAATAAGAGTGGAGGGTGGCAAGAGGAAGTTTGGGCTATGTGTGTGTGCCAGATTGCTCAGAGCCCGAGCCCCAGCTGGCTCCTGTCCCCACCTCACCCCAGCATCAGTTGTCCCCCTCTGAGCACAGCCCCTGCCCAACCACATCCTCCCTGCTGGACACATTGCTGGATTGCCACTCTCCTACTGCAGAGTTGTCCAAACATGAAAAAAAGTATTTTTAGTATTTTGAACTGTATATTGAATATTTGAACATATTTAAACATTTTTAGCACCTTCTTAGTGTTTTCTTCTGGCTAATTCCCCTTTTCTTGTTTTCTAGATCCCACCTCTAGTGATTCTAGTGACTACAGGAAAGCTGGGGAGGGACCCTTTATCAGGGAGTGTAGTGATTGGATGAGGGGTAGTGGTTTTAAACTGAAAGAGGGGAGATTTAGACTAGATATTAGGAAGAAATTTTTCACTGTGAGAGTGGTGAGGCAGTGGAACAGGTTGCCCAGGGAAGTTGTGGCTGCCCCATCCCTGGAGGTGTTCAAGACCAGGCTGGATGGGGCTTTGAGCAACCTGGTCTGGTGGGAGGTGTCCCTGCCCATGGCAGGGGGTTGGAACTCGATGATCTTTAAGGTCCCTTCCAACCCAACCCATTCTATGACTCACAGCCACTCCTGAAGTGCTGAGCAGCAATCTTTTGATACGTTATCATTACATATTGGCTCGTTATCCCTATCTAGTCAGTCTGGTACAAATAACTCTGAGTTTTCTGTATAGTCTGCTCTCAACCTTGCCAGTAACTCCTCACCCTTTTTTATTTTAGTTGACCATTTCCTCTAATTTTTCCAAGCACTGCCTCGTTTTATTCTTACCTACTCGCATCCTTTCCTCCCGCCACCCCCGGCTTCCTCTCCTGAATCCACTTAAATGTAATCTAAAACACACTGCATGGAAGTGGAAGCCCAGAGAAATATTTGCTCTGGCTCTCGCTAGCACCTCACAATGCCAGTGAGCTCCGAGACAGTGGATTCTCAGCCCTGCAGTAAAATGAGCCTTTCCCGTAAGTTTAAAATTTGAGTCTCTCTCACAAACTACAGTCAAAATGATTGTCAGCTCAAAAAGGCCCTTTTAACTAAATTCAAAGGAATGCATTCAGAGCAGATTTTTGAATCACCACCATGATAAAACTAATTACAATTACCAGCCTGTTACTGAAACAGAAAACATCCAGAATGCCACAATATTTGAAGTTATATTTTAAGGAACAAACACAGTAGATCAGAGAAAAAAGCTTCAAAGTCCAAAGTGATCGTCTTCTTAAACAGCCTTAATTGCTTGTAAGATAAATGGGAATGAAGAACTAGGGGAAAGAGAGACCCTTGCAGATAATCCACATGGAGAATGGGATCTGCTGTTGCAAATGAGCTGTGTGTGATCCAGTCCTGATTCATCCTAAATTCCCAACTCACCTGCCCAGGTGCCACCTACCAACCAACCAACCAACCAACTCCGAGCGTGCAAGGGAGACTGAGAAGTCCCATTTCAGGTAGTTATGGGATAATGAATGCTACTCTGGCTACCGAGAGCAGCTCTTCAAAGCTCCTGAAGCTCATCCTTGTGGTTGCTCTTAGTCATCTCTCCTCCTTAGTCAGACGAAAGGCAGAGTTTTGCTGCTGTGCTGGGTGAATCGCTCTGCCTCATGAGAACAAATTATCCCAGATCTGGAAAAACCTTTGGGTGCTTGCCAGCGGTGAGTGGCCCTCCTTGGGTGGGGAGGGAGATCTTGGTGATATGTGAGATTGAACTTCTCTGTGCAGTTTTTTCCAGCTAGCTCAAAAAATCCACTGCTCCCTCTAGAAGGCTTTTTTTCTTTCTTTTTTTTTTTTTTTTTTTCTGGAAATGTGTTATTTTTAAATGGCTGACCGATTAGAGCCTTGACTTGTTCCGCTGTCTGGTGGAGGTAACTCCACAAGTGCACTTTTGCCAGTCTGATCCTTGCAATGTATGTTGTCCGCTGTCAGGTCCAGCCCAGCCACGGTGGTCTCTGGGTGGTATTCCTTGTCTGATGTGTCTCACCAGGACCTGGAGACTCCTTGTCGTGGGTAGCTCCAGCAAGGGGAGGTTAACCTCACTTTCCTGTGGTTTGCTAACATTTGATGCTCTCCTATCCTCATGCTCCACTGTGTATCCAACCCCAGAACGTTGGGACAAATGTGAGTAAAAGCTGTGTTTCTGAAATGCCACATGCTTAGGGCTGTACCCAGCAGCTGGTTGTGCCAAGGTGCCCAGTTGGGCTCTTCCAAGTGCAGTGGCCAGTTGCCTGATTTGCACAGTGCCTGTCTGCACCTCTTCCTAGCTGGTGGGATGGGTTATGGAGAATCCAAGGGATGGCAAAAAATAAATTAAAGGAAAGGAAGCAGTGGAAGACCAACCCCTACACTCACCACCCAACCGCACACTGCAGCCTTGCCTCAAAGCATTCCCCAGGAGCAGTGGTGGGGGTGGGACCCCTAAAAATGGGGTTGAGGTGAGTGATGGGGAGCATGAAAGTGAAGGGAAGAGGGGCAGGACTGGTGGGATGGGCCTGGGAATCGTGGCCAGAGCAGGGGCTCCCAAACTGCATCTTCCCATGTGTGGTTGGACTTGCCCCGGTGCCGTGGGGATGTGGCTTTCGGGAGCGGTCACAGCTCACTTCCTCTCGAGCTGTGGTGTTTATGGCCAGCTAAGATTTTGGCACACGGTTCCTGTTTCAGCTTCTCCCCAGACACGTGGTTTGGGTATGATCCTTCCCTGCAGCACAGGGGTCTGCTCCCAAGGTCCCAGGGCTGGGAGGGCATTGTCGCTGGTGGGCTTCCCCAGCATCCCTTTCCGATGACGATGGAGCCAAGGTGTGGCTGCTCTGCGGTCCCCTCCTGTCATTACAAGGCAGCTGATGTTTTATTCCAAGTTAGACTAACCATGAAAATGTGCTGGACACTGGAAAGAGATGTCTTGAGCACACAAAGCAGCTTACAAGCCTGAGAAGAGAGGAGGGAATTTTTCATTTGGCAGAGCGACACGCATAGCGAGCGCTCTTGTTTTTAATAAGCTCACAAAGCTTTCTTGAAAGCCAGGGATTTTTTTTTTCCATCCTGAACACATGAGGTATTTTCATTTCATAATGAATGCATGTTATGTCCAACTTCCAGAAAGCCTTTCACATGTAAAAAAAAAAAAAGAAAAAAGCAGACTTTTTCAGATGCTGAAGCGAACAGGGTGGAAGCAATCATAGAACAAAATGCTGGAATACTTGCTCTGTGCTCGGAGATTGTGTGGCATCTTGTATTGTCTGAAACAGCACCAGATAATAATCATACGTGCAAATCTCTCAGACTGGGGCAATAAGGAGAGGAGCCAATCTCTGTGTCTCCATAGAGCTGGAAGAAATCTCAGATATTTCTGTTTGTCTGCAGAACAGCTGGGGACTTCTCAGACATGAATCTAATTAAGCATATTCCTTGCCACAAACACTTCAAGTCCTATTTCTGAGATCCGAATGTCTTTCCAAAATGAAGCTTTAGGAATATTGCTTTCATGCAGTGTGCTTTTTTTTTTTTTTTTTTTTCCCCCAGCCTGGGCAAAATTAAATTACAGTTATAGGCTCAGAGCAAAATTTACTGAAGTCAATAATATTGATTGATATCTGGGTATCAGCAGAATGTCATGCATTAATAATAGCTGAATTTAATCCACAGGCCCAAGGGGGCTCCCAGCGGTGATGTGGGTATTGGAGTTGGCCAGGCTGGGGTGACATTCCACATGCCTGGTCCTCTCTGCCCAGCGATGAGTGTCCTCCCCATCGTGAGTGCTGGAGCCCCATCCCTCCCTCCTGCCTTGCCCTGGGTTTGCAGGTGCTCAGGTTAGGACCAAAATTGAAATACTGAGCATTTTTTTTTCTCTGCTCACCATATCCCCAGCTATAAAATACTTATTTTTTGGGGGGAGAGGGAAGCGCTTGATGCAGCAAAGGGCTTAACTGGAGCCCTTTGCTTCTGCCCAGGATGCAGAGTGGCATGAGCCTGGGTGCAGTGTGGGCAGTGGGGCTCCAGCCCATCACTGGGCACACTGGACTCTTTCAGATGTTCTCCTGGCACACGTCCTCTCTGTGGGGCAGCTGCCGAGGGGGCAACCAAACCCAGCTCAACCCCGCCACCCCCTCGCTGAGACCCCGCAGGAGCCCCAGCCCCACCACACTTCTGTAAGCCACTGGTTTCCAGTCCAGCAGCCACTTAAATCCTGGGTTTTGAATCAACCCAAACCAGAAAGAACATTGTTGCTTGCTTTGTTCTGCCTGTTTGGTTTTGTGGCATGAGATTGCCACCTCTTTGCTGCCTGCAGATTTGAAGGACTTTTTTTTCCTGCTGCTATTCCAGGGAATAAATTCAGCTGAGGAAAGTCCCAGTATCGATGCACTGCAGTTTTCATCCACCTGCCTTTTTTTCCTGCCTCTCTTTAATTCCACTCTCAATCCAGTTGATGCCAAGCACAAGGCTTGCAGGAGGCTGGTCCTGGGCTGCAGGTCCTGCTCTCTGATGCAGTTAAAATACATGGGATAAGGTTTGTCGGTAAAACCACGTACCTTAAGACTGTCTAATACAACTGGAAAACACAGATAAGCTTTCGGTCATATAAACTCTTCCTTGGGTCTCTTATATGCAAAGTTATTTGTCTGTGCTCCTCAGATAGTTTGATTTATGTTCATTTGCATACACCAAGTATAGCAAAACCCAGTGAATTCTCCTGATACGTTTTCACTCCTGTAAGAAACGTGATGGGAAGCAGAAGATATGATCATCTCTCTCCCTAGTGGCATCAGTAAATATCACACATATCAGATTAAACCCTTGACATTTTTCCAACAGTGTGAAATTTGCTTGAAGATGTTGGAAAATGAGTTATAGATGTGAAAGCAAGGCTTGGAATATGAATGCAAACACGTTAACCCTATAACTGGTGTAATTTGCTTTCCCTTATATCCTGGCGCACGGAGCTGGAGGGGCTGTGGGAGAGAGCTCCCACCATGGCGGCAGGAACTGGGGGTGAGTGGGATGTGAGCCATGAGGCAGAAGTGCCTTCAGGCTCCTGAATAGCAGCGAGCAGCTAAATCCTGCCCAGGGGACCTCAGGGGTGCACCCCAGCAGTGAAGTGGGACATCACCCACTCTAGCAGGTGCCAGGGTGGTTTCAGGTGTATTCCTGCCCCAAGGTTGGGGTGCAAACCTCTGGGGGAGAGCTGCCCAGCAGCTTATGCATGAGAAATACACTTCTCACTTAGCTGGAAAGACAAAATCCTGTAGTCACTCACCTACAAAAGACTTCGGGAAAGGTGAAGGTTAGGGATTTGAGGTGGCCTTGTGGGCAAGACAGAGTCTTTGACCTAGAAGTTAAGGTCAGGACTCTCATATGTCATATGAAGAAGCTGGTTTTATTTTTTTACTGCAAAAACTGTCCAGCAGGTTTTCAGATGCTTATGCCTCTGGTATGCCACAGTTGAAAGGTGCACTGGCTTAATGATGGATTTTCCCATGTTTGCATTTGGAATCTTTCACATCCTGCTGGTGAAACCCAGTGCTAGCTCAGTAAGCCCATCTGAGCATGGCACATCCATCTCTGTGCCCTTCAGCCTCCTCCATGGACACATGCAGGGCATCAGTGAGCAGCAGCAGCAGAGCAAAACTGAGAAACAGGAAAGATATTGTGCATTTTAAGGAACAGACTCATTTTAATCCAGAGGAACTGTTGTGGCAATTACACTATTGAAAGTGGTATCGATGCCCCTTATTATTTTCTTCTGCATTATCCTCTTGACCCCTTAGAGATGACCAAGACAGAACTTGATTGCAAGTGCTGCTCATGAGTGCGGCGGTTCCTTAGGAGCCATTGGGAGTGCAGCATCTGCTGGAGTTGCCATGGAGATGCCAAGGCTGATTGTAAGCCAGGTGAGCTGCTCCTGCCGCCGGCAGAGCGCTGCTCATCCCTCCCTGGGGGACACGGGCCGCTTGGAGAGACGGTGGTTGAAATCAGAGCGTGGACCAGGTGCTGGGTGGGTTGAGAGGAGCCCCCGCACCAGAGTGCTGGAGCTGTTGGGAGCAATAGAGAACTGCCCGAGACCTACATCTGCAAATGGAGATGGTCTGACAGGAGGAGATCACTGTCTCTGTGAAACAAATATCCCAAATCTCTGTCCCAAATATCCTGGGGGCAGTCTTCTGCGGATGCTCTCAGGTTGGCCTTGCTGACCTGGCCAAGAGTCGCTCTGAGGGAGCTTCAGCCTATACCCCCGTCAGAAGAGGAGGTAGCTCTTTCTGTGGTGGTGCTGTAGCATTGAGAAATCTGGTCTTTCTTCCAAGATTTGGCAAGCGTGGTGTAACTTGAAGTGCAGCATTAGCATAAATTAGCTGAGAAGACATTTATCTGTGGCAGAGGGAAGGTTGCCGCTTGGCAGCAGGTGGCTTGCTTTTATGCAACAGATATTCTGTCTTCACTTAATAAACATCTATCAGATAAGAAGGTGATGCAGTTGACACACGGCTCATCTATTCTTAGATTTGGCATTTGGGAACACGGTTTCACCACTCAGATCTGGCTGGGAGCATGTACCATTTCACAGGCAGGAAGGTTCTTCACTGTCAATAAATTTTGACTCTTGTTTAAATGGAAGATGAGCATACGTCTCTGCCCTGGCTGAAGGCTGCAGTGTGTGCTCAGCCACCGCCTGCATTTTGTGTGATTAGGTTTGCCCAAAAAATCAGACTTTTTGTACCCAATGCTGCTCTGGAGTGTGGAGAGCCCTCTCCTCTTGAGGTCCAATTTCAGAAAGCCCATCAGACCACCAGGGCACCAGTATCTGCTCTATGGATACTGCTACTTTAAAAATATCCTACTTTATATACATATAAAATACATATATATATATACGTCTCCTACTTTATAGATATCCTACTCTGAGACCACAATTGTCTCCCTCAAAATTCAAAGTTAAAAAGCAGATTTACAGAACTCCGTCATCTGTGTGAAGGTCAAGAATCCTTTTTATTCCCCTTCTTTTGAGAACGGTAGTGGAAAAAATATTACCAGATATGGAAACAGGGTCAGAAAGCTGCAGATAAATGGGGCAGAGCATCAAATGAAGTGACAGGAGACCTAATTATGGGATTGAAGCTGTGGGATGAAATAGGTAAAAAATCTCACAGGAACTAGTATCTCCTTGTATTTTTTGCAAGAACTTGAAACGCTCTTTCCTCTTCTTGCCTGAGCCTTTTTGAAATCAGTACATTTTTAGCTGAAAGTTGGAGGCAAGGACAATATGGCCTTGGCATTAAACAGCATGATTCAGCTGTCCAGGAACAGCTGGAGAGGTGTTCACGTTTCCCTCCTCGTATTCAGGGTTGGGTGGCTGACCTTGGAAACGTGGGTGAAGTCAAGGGAAACAGTTGGGCTTTTTCTCTACTTTTTCAAAGCGGAGTTTATACCCGCCACCACCACATGTCTAACAGTACTTTCTGCCATCTACCCACTTTGTGTGCTTAATTTAGAAGGACAAAATGATGTGGTACTGAGATAGATACTACGCCATGATTGCAGTGGTCACTTCACCCCAGCTGCTTGCCCTGCCTGGGTGGGATGGGCCATGTTCGCGGAGTCCCGTTTGCACCCCTGGGAGTGAGTGTGCACCTTTCTCCTCAGGTGTTTGCCCATCCCAAAGTTCAAATTTGTTGGAATGGGTCCAGCGGAGGGCCACGAAGATGATTAGAGGGATGCAGCACCTCTCCTATGAAGACAGGCTGAGAGAGCTGGGGTTGTTCAGCCTGGAGAAGAGAAGGCTCCGGGGAGACCTT
>JAOTQQ010000003.1:8286870-8396562 GCA_026546715.1 Gallinago undulata
CCCCTTTCCCCCCCCCCCCCCCCCCCCCTCCAGCCTGCTGCAGAAGAGTGGACATGAAGGATGCTGCGGTCCCACTGCCGTGCTTGTGATCAAGTGTGTGATGCAGATGTTGGCTCTGCAACGGGGGTAACGGCTGCTGAAGGGTTGTGTGCCCAGGTACTTGGGACCAGATCCCGGGGGGGGGCAGCCTAATCCCCTGCGCCTTGCAAAGCCACGGTCAGCATCGCAGGGCTACGGTGGGATGGCCAGGGTACCACTCAAACCAGCCCATCCCCTGCGCTCACACTGGGTGGGCCTTGCCAAGGACTTTTTTAGGGAAAAAAAGGGGAAAAAAAAGAGAGTGTTTTTTTTTCTTTTTTTTTTTTTTTTTTCAGAAAATTGTGGCAGCAATAGACCTGATCAGATTTTTATGATGACGATCTTTTTTAAAGCAACACTGACAGCGTGCCAGGCTGACTCTGGCAACACAGCTGTCTGGGGCGCCAGCAAAAAGCGTTCCAGCCCCTCAGCCAAACAGTGACCCCAGCACGATGCCCGCTCACCCCCCGGGAACCCAGACGGACCTGCTGACACTCATCCTGAGCTTCAGGTGGTGTCACCTTTACTTGGTTCTTGGAGATGTGAAAGAAAAGGGCCATACGTACCCTCCCCACACACACTTTCTCCCACGGGGTGCTGGCACACCGCGCACAGTGAGCACGGAGAGGTGAAGCAGCGGGGCCAGATGGAGACGGAGCAAAATTTTACAGACTTGTAGCTCCATCCCTCAAGCTCAGTGGGTTTGTCAGAAATGGTTAATCATACCTCAAATGGGCTAGGGAAAAGAAAGAAAAAAAAAAAAAGACATTTTTAATTTTTTTTAACCACTTGCCTTGAAGTATATGGGACTTCTGGAGTCCATATGAAAAATAAAAAAGGTTTGGAAGCTGCATTTGCACTTTTATTGCTGAAATTTGTATTGGCTCATTATTTTGCCAGCACCGTCTTTCTTAAAAAATGTGGCTTGTGACCTGTTTTTAGTGCTGGGGAAGGGCCCGGCAGAGGGGAGCGTTGCCAGAGATACTCTTCTCCCCCTGATTTTTTTGCCTGCATAAGAGCTGGGTGGCACCTCAGCGCCCTGCAAGGATGCAGAGATGCTGAGCCGCTTCCAGCGGAGAGACCACCCCATGGCGGGGAGGGGGGGGGGGGCACCGGGCTCTGGATTTGGGTACAAAAATTGCAGGGGAAAAGGTGCTGCAATTTTGCTGCAAGAAGTCTTTAAAGCTTGTTAAGTTGCCCCTGGGGAGAGGCAAGGAGCAGTTAAAGGGGAAAGGCTGGGGATTAGGTTTTTTTTTTACCGTTTGCCGAGCGATTCAGGCTCCTGCTGTACAAAGAGCTGACAGACAACATTCATTGTGCTTTTAATCACTGACAACGAATTAAATTGTACATATTAAACGCCAATTATATAATAACCTGTAGTTATAATGTCATACTTGTCGCTGAAAGCAATACCCCTACCCGACCTACCAGGTCTGTTTTGGAAAACATGGAAAGATCTGTGATCTTTTTAAGGAAAAGGCTGTTATTTATAAATTAGGGGTTGAAGTCTCCCCCAGCGTAAGCCAGAGACTTGCCAGGGATTTTTGTCTGAGCTGCACTGACTTACACCAGGTGAAGACTTGTCTTTTTTAACACCAAAAAATGGGTTCAGGTGACCAGCCATAGGGAAGGCATATGCCATGCAAGAGATGCTCCTCCATTGGTTTACCATGGTGGGCTGAGGCTGAGCTGGTTCTTATCCTTTTATTGCAAGACCAGCCAAATGAAAAATCAAGTTTTCTACTCACAGTTAACCAACCCTCCTTAAGAGCAAAAAACATACACGAGAGACTCTTCCCTTTGGATGAATACTTCCATTTATTCCAACTGGAAAAAACATATTTTTTTTAAATATACTTAAGTGTCATTTTTTGTTTTGTTTTTTTTTTTTCTTTTTAAAGGAATAATAATTATCACATTGTCCTTTACAAACAACAAAAAAAATTCCTAGCAATAGTCTGTGGTATGGAGACATCCATCTTCAAGATATATTTTATTTTTTCTGCATGTGCTGCTTTCGGAAGGCAAGGGGGCGTCCCCACGGACCCTCCTCCTGCAGGAGCACCCCGAGATGCCGGCAGCGCGTGGGGCGAGGGCGATGCAGCTGGTTAAACCTCTCAGCCCTCCTGCAGCCCAAAGCCCAGCTTTTACCTCAACACCCTCAGGCACCAGCCTGCATCTTGGGGTGCCAAAGAGCCCCTTTTGCAAACCTGCTCCTTCCCGGGAAGCGGGTTTGCAAGCCTCCGCCGGGATGTGCTGCGACGGCAGAACCGCAATGGTTTAATGCATACAGAGAACAAACTCACATCCACCATAACACAACACAGCTGAGCCCTAATTATAGACCCCTCTGCCACTGGGAGGCTGTGGGAGGACTGTCCTAGCTCCACGGGCAGGAGCTGAGCCCACCTGGGCCACCACCCCCCCCGGTCACCGGTGGCCTCGGGCCCCTGGCCAGGGCAGGATGAGGCCACCGGGAGCAGTTTGCAGTTGTTCTGGTATGTGTTAGGCAGTAGGCAATATTGAGACTTCCACTTGGTAATGAACAGCAGTTAACATAACCCAGGAGACTAGAGCACCATAAGACAAGTCTATATTCAAAACAACGTCATGCTGACATCACACAATTGCACCATTTACACTTTTATTTACTCCAAATAATAGTTCAACGTTTAGTAACTTCAGCGTTCTCTACAGAGGTGTAAAATTCCTTCTCTGGCTTTGGTCATTTACAATGTTGCAGACATATGGTAGTTCTGTTCTTTCCTATTTAATAATAATTAAAAAAAAAAAAAAAAAAGGTCTCTTTTGCAGCTGTCAGGATTCCTGTATCTGACTGATGGAGCATACCTGAAAATCACAGGCATGAGCAGACTTCAAAATGCTACTGAGGCCTCATCAAGATTTAATGAATCGGAAAATGTTCTCTTTATTTACCAGGAATGAAACAAACAAACAGAAAAAAAGGGTTAAAAAAAACCCCACACCCTCAAAATAAATGACAACTCAAACTCTCACTGGTAAACCTAAGAAATTTGATGATGAAATGGAAAGGGGGGGGGTCCAAAGTTCTGTTTGATTAGCTCTGGCTGAAAACAACTCTGAATGTGCATGCATTTTCCCAGTGACTCCTAAGATATATAGAAATTCCTCTGATATTACAAAATACAAAAATATTTTCTCCAAACTCTCATTTACATTGCATTTACAACAATCATGGAAATAACTTAGGCTCCCACACTGTCCGAGAGAGACAAACAACCTACCAACGTGGCTAATGGAAAACAAAAACATGGTGGAAAGCAAAAGCTACCGGCACAACTGATGCTGAGAGTCAACAGCGGTAACCAAAACGGACGGACAAGCACAACCCTGCAGGTTGGCAGTATCTGGGAGAAAGAGGAAAAACTACTGGGTAAATATTACAGGCTAAAGTGAACTTTTTTTGTTTTCTTTTCTCCAAAGTAAGATGTGCAAAATATATTCACCGTGCCCAGGATTATGACTATTTATAGAAGCCAGTCTACAACAGTTTTACAAATCCCTACTCTTCGGGTCTTTTTGTTTGTTTGTTTTTGTTACAATAAAAGCGCTTACATGATTTAGAACAGTGCAAGTTTGTGAGTTAATTTACATTCTCCCAAGGTGCCCGGCAAGGATGCCGTTAGGATATGATACAGTTTTTGCTCTTCTGTCTTTTCCGGCTGTGCAACTGTCCCCTGCCACTCAGCGTGGAGGACTTGGGCATGCTGTAGGAGCCGTACTTGTGCAGGAGCTCCTCGCTGGTCACGTACCGGAGGCGGGTGGGCTGGGGAATGGGCTCCCCGAGGAAATAGCCCTCGTTGTCGGACTCGGAAGAGGAGGAGCAGGTCGAGCACCAGTCGTATTCGGCAAAGTAGGGCCCCCACCTCTCGCCCAAGTGGTTCTGCAAGGCGAGATCTGACACCGTCCGGGGACAGTGGCCGTAGACGTCCCTTCGGGGACCTTGCTCCAGCATCTCTCTGCAGCTCCTCTGGTGCATGAACTGGTCGTAGTCTTCCCTGGCTCGCAGCGAGGGTCTCTCCTTCAGCCGGTAGCACTGCTCGCTGGCCAGATGCAGGGCATTATCCGAGCGGGAACGCCGAGACCGCCGGGGCCGGTGCGGGCGGTAATGCCGGTCATCATCCCGGAGGTTAGCTCGCCGGCGCGTACGCTCGCTCAGGGGGGCATGTCTCGGGCCCTCCTGCACCCCCAGCTTCCCCCCGGCCACCCCGCTACCGTAGTCGAAACTCTGGTGCATCCTCCCGTGCGACGGCCGCTCTCGGTAGCCGAGGGGGCTGGCCAGGTCGTGCAGGTTGGGCTCCATGTCCTGGTACTGCTGCGCCGACAGCAGGCTGCGGACCGACTCGGCGCTTCGGAATTGCACGGAGGAGTTCAGGGTCCCCATGTTGCTCATCTTCTCCGAGACGTTCATGCCCGAGTCTTTGCTCAGGTCAGGCATGGAGAACCTGGAGAGATGCTCCTGGCGCTTGGCTCCACCGTCTGCCGAGAGGCCTTTACAGGGAAAGGGCAAAGGAAGGAAAAAACAGAGTTAAGAAGGAGCATTTTCTATCAGCAGAGATGATGGGAGAAGGCTGGTTTTGGCCTGAGACTCACTTTAAAAAATAACTCAGTGGTTTCGATGCTGTCCTGAAGAGCCCTTTCAAGAAGATAATTTTTTAATTTATTTTTTTTTTCCAAAGAGCAGGCAGTTCCTCCTTTAGGGAAATCACACCAATTTAAGGTGTTTTGAGTTGGATTCCAAGTTGCTTTTCACGACTTCCTTCCCCATATGTCTATGCTGTCTGCGGCTTGATAGGAAGAACTAGCGATGCCAGTGAGAAGTTGTGCGTCAGAGGTAACCTGAGGCCTCCCGCACGCTGAGATAACTGGGGTGCCATGATCCCCCACCTACACCTTGTGCAACAGCAACATGATTTGAAGGACTGAACAATGTCAGGGGCGGCTGAAAACGGGGTCACTAATTCAGGCTTGTCACCACACTGCACTGCACAGGGCCCCAGAATTACACCTTGGGGCACCCTTGGCCATGTGCATGCAGTTGGGTTTCCCAGGAGGTGAGGAAACACCCGAGTTCCCCATAAAAAGTGGGACCACAGGAGGGTCAGGCTATCCCTGCAGATATCCAGGGAGGTGCACATAGGCAGAAGCCAGGAACATCAGCTCCAGCTTGATGGGCTGCCCTGCTTGGGAAGGTGGCCCGCTGGGTCTCTTCCATCTGCCAGCCAGCCCGGAGTTCCTACAAAGTGCCCTCCTCCAGCCCAGAGCTCTGGTAAGGTGCCCTCTACCCCTGAGCTCCTTCAAGGTGGTCTCCTCCAGCCCAGAGCTCCTGCAAGGTGCTCTCCTCCAACTCAGAGAGCCTTCACCTGGCAGCAGAGAAGTGGAGTATCCTCTCACCACCCTCCCATCAATGAGAAACTCAATGCACTCTGCATCACCCTAGTCTTTGGCCCATTTTCTGGGCGTTTTTCTATTTTCTGACTTGCCTCCTCGTTGGCCTGACAACTGGCAGCAGCCGGCACTTGCACTGCAAGCTGGGGACAACGTGTTTCGCAAGCTATTTCAAAGGAAATCCATCCCATCCCAAATCAAACGCAGAGTGTTTTCTTTGGCCCTCTTCTCCCCGTCCCTCTCCGACCACCTCCCCGTGCGCAGACCCAACGGGGAGCGCTGTGCACCATCAGCAGGATCTTCCACATGATGCACCCGCCCTTATGCAATCACGGAGAATTTATGACTTTGTAAATTAATTAAAAAAAAAACAAACAACCAACAACCCAACCCACAATTCAAGAATAAACTCCTTTTCCTCTCAACAAAAGCTGCTTACATCTCGTCGGGAGCTCAGCTCCTTCGGCATCAGCTGCCTCCTGCAGAACCTGAACCAGGGCAGCTCTCACTAACCCCGCTCACGAGCCACTTCAGGGTTTCTTTGGACTTAGCCTTAATGTCAACAGATCCTGCAAATATGGGCAAGGTTTCCCAAACCCTGCCCTCGGTGGCACCAGGGAGAGCTTGAGGTGCTTGAGCACAAGCCGCCGCTGGGTCTCGCACGATTTGGCTTTGCCCCCCGAGCCCCAGCTGCCGCAGCCATTTCTCTGCTCGTTTGCTTTTCTGCTGTTAACAGGGATGTTTCTGGAGTTCGTGATTACAGAGGAAGGCAAAGCCAAGGCGATCCCTGAACGTCATAGGAAAAGGGAGAGGCTGGTTTAAAATAAAAGGAAAAGCTATCTTTTGTTTCGCAAAGGACACACTTTCCAAGCCAGTTTCATGCCTTTTTTCTTTTTCCTAAACCATGCTGATCTTGAGCGAGCTAACCCAACCCTGCTGACCACCTTTTGGAGACAGTCCTGCACAGGCTCCTGGCTCCCATCATAAGAGCGAACAATTCCCAGCACAAACCACCTTCTCCTGGAGCCACGATCTGCCTTTGATCCCAGTGATGGCATCTGGAGAGGGACTCGTTGTCACGGAGTGCAGTGACAGGACAAGGGGTAATGGTTTTAAATTGGAAGAGGGGAGATTTAGATTAGATACCAGATAGAAATTCTTTCCTGTGAGGGTGGTGAGACACTGGAACAGGTTGCCCAGAGAAGCTGTGGGTGCCCCATCCCTGGAGGTGTTCAAGGCCAGGCTGGATGGGGCTTTGAGCAACCTGCTCTAGTGGGAGGTGTCCCTGCCCATGGCAGGGGAGGTTGGAACTTGATGATCTCTAAGGTCCCTTCCAAACCATTTTATGATTCTATGATTTGTCACCTCAGGCACTGCTCCCGATGTCCCTCCTGTGCCACCGTGGAGCATCCCAGCAGCCCCCCAGGAGGGAAAAGAAACTCAGTAATATGCTCAAAGACCTCTTGAATAGTCAGAGTAACAACGGGGTTGTCGGCGGAGCTGATCCGAACGTGAATCATGGCTGCTGACAGCCCAAGTGGCCTTAATCAGATCTGTCAGACAATAGCTGACACCGAAGAAAATGAGCCCTTGGTGACATTTTTGCAACCCTTTGTTAGGAGAACCGGCGGGGCTCTGCAATAAGAGCGAGCATCGGCAGAGCAATGCAGCTCTAAACGCCGTGGGATGCTTCTGTGGCATCCGCAGATGGATTTTGGCAGCATCGTTTGAAAGGGGCTGACCTTCCTCCTCCTCATGGGGGGGACGTGGGGTGAGCCACTGCTTTGCCCCCGGTGCACAGCCAGCCCCATCGGACCCCTCCCACCCAGCCACCTCTCCCCTCTGGTCCTGGATCCAGCAAGGATAAAAACGAGCACTGGGGGGAGAGGCTCCTGGAAAGGCAGAGCCAGCGCTTGTGAGGTTTGGTTTCTGTGGGACGGAGGTCTCCAGCCCTTGCCCACACCACGAGTGCTTTGTCTTCTCCTCTTCAAAGCGCTGGTCAGCACAGGGGGAGGCAATTTCAGACCAGGAGCCTGCGATACACGTTCACTTCATGCACGGAGAGCAAGGTTTAATCAGTGATTTATTAAGTCCAGGGGATGTTTGTGGTTGTTCATCCAGACGGCCTGATTATAATTAAGCACACACAACTTCTTAAGATCCTGACTTGCTGGGAAAATGGCGATGGGAAGAGGAATCCAGCGCGGAGCACGTACACCACCACCAGCAGCACATCGAGCTCAGGGCACGAAAGAGCCCACGCTCAGGAGACCGCACCAAAGGCACCCCGAGACCCAAGGGCTTCATTTCTCCATATGACAGGGTGGGAAAGGCTCCTTGCAGAGGGCCAAACACATCTTCCCAGGCAGATTCGGTGGGCTGCAAAAAAACTACCCTATTTTTTTTTGCAAGCCACACTAGCAAGTCACCCAGCCAGCAGCATGGCCAGGGGCCAGGGAAGCAGTTTTTAATCCGCTCACGGTGGCAGTGAAGGATTTCTTCTGCTCACTCAGGAATAAACCTGTGCTTTTATAGCATCCCTGCTGATACCGAGAGCTCGGCACAGCTCTTACGGCGCCCAGAGGAGGTACCAGGGTCAAGGATGCGACTTCTCACCAACACAAAACACAAAGCAACCTCCAGGCTTAACTTCACATTTACATCAATAGAAGGTGCAAAGCATCGTGAGGGGGGGTTAGACCCAGATTAATTTTTCTAACCTTGCAAAAATGACGTGAGTTCAGAGGACAGCAATAACCACTTGTCTAAAAAATTTCATCTAGAAAACACGACCCAGGAATACATCTTGAAAGAGCAGGGGTTGTTTAGTCTAGAGAAGAAAAGGCTGAAGGGGATATAATAACAGCCTTCAAACGTGGAAAAGAAAATGCTTGTGAAGAGAAAGGAATACATTATTCTGCAGGTCTGCTGAACTCCTGCAAGGAAAATTTCAGCTTGGAGAAGAAGATGACTCTTCCTGTGCAATCACAGCAGAAATGGCCAGGAGAAGGCTCTGTCACCGGAGGGTTTCCTGGGCACCCAAAGGCAGCAGATGCGTGGGCACAGGCAGGGTGGCTCCGGGTCTCTGGTCCCACACTGCCCTGAATGGGGTGAAGGTGGCACTGACCCTCCTCTCCTGCAGTCATTTGCCATTTCAGAGCTACATCCATGCATTGAGGCCCAATCTTCTTGAGTTACCAGTATTTATTTACAGCCACTGCAGCTCCCTTTTAATGAAGTGTTTCATCTGGGAACACAGCTAATAACCTGACCGAGCCTTAACCTGGAAGAAAGAGCATGTGAGGGGAGACCCTACCACACAGCAGTGATTTCTTTCTAACAAGGAAACGTGAGAATCTGTTTCCCAAGGCCGCCTAGGAGAGCAGGAGCCCTGCTCTGGCCCATGGTGTGAGATGGCTGTTGCCGCATCACTGAGCCCTTTCCAAGTGGTGCAAAACCCAGGGATGATACCCACAAGACTTTATCAGGGAATGCAGTGAAAGGACAAGGAGCTCATTGTTTTAAATTGGAAGAGGGAAGATTTAGATTAGATATTGGAAAGAAATTCTTTACAGTGAGGGTGGTGGGACACTGGAACAGGTTGCCCAGAGAAGTTGTGGATGCCCCATCCCTGGAGGTGTTCAATGCCAGGCTGGATGGAGCTTTGAGCAACCTGCTCTGGTGGGAGGTGTCCCTGCCCAGGGCAGGGGGTTGGAACTCGATGATCTTTAAGGTCCCTTCCAACTCTAACCATTCTATGATTGATTCTATGACTTCCCTTCTACAAAATGATGCCCTGAGACACCGAGCGCATCCGTCAGCGGCTGCTCCAGAAGCTCCTGCACTGGAAGAGGAGAGATGGCACCTGCTGCCGCCAGCGTGGTGCGTTGGTTGGTGGCTGTCCCATGGCCAGATTGGAAGCAGCACTGTGGCGCACGTGGACACAGCAGGTTATGTTGCTGCTGTTCTCCGCTGCGTGGGGCTGCCAGGCTCAATATTTCACCCCGGAGCCATGGAAACGCGCGCCTTTCAGATGAGCACAAGTGAAAGCTGTGGCTCGTCTGCGGGCGTTTGATATAAAGCTTGAGCTGGCTCCAGTGCTGGGAACACAAAGCAGGTTTCTAGTTAACATTAAGATTTGCAAAGAACATGCTGTACCATCCCCTCTGAAGTCCTTCCCCACCCCTATGAAGAACCATGTTTATCCCATAAAACATCGCCAAGGGAAATAACAACTGAATAAGCAGAACGACGGCACAAAGATATTCCTCATGAGCATCACCTCTACAACCTTGCCACAACAAAGCACCCACAGGCGCTCAAACCTCTCCGTGCGCTTTGCTCAACCGCGGCTGCGAGTTGCATTAATTATGAATTATTAGACCACTCGGGCAAATGACAGCAGAGGGGCCGCAGAGAGCACGTACGCTGGCTGTGAGGCTGGGAACGAAGCCCCCCGGTGAGGGGAAGCAGCTCCCAGCCCCTATTAAATTAAACTCCCCACGAAGCTGGGCTGAGACGGGGTGAAGCCGGCATCCCACCGCAGAGATGGCAGCGGCTGCTTCACCCCCCGGTGGGGGAAGGCACAACTGGCTTAGGATGCTGCGCACAAGCAGGGCTGTGCTGGCACTTGCTTCTTGCCTTTGCATTTATCACAGGGTACACACGTACCTGTGCACGGCAGTTCCTCACCACCCGAGGCCCACGGAGGTGCCTGCCTGCACCAAAACCCTGCACCCAGCCCAGCACACCAGCGTTTTAAGCGCAGCTCTAGAGGCACAGGATGGGGATAATGTGGCATCTCTTATGTCCTGCCCTCTGTGTTAGAGCCTTCTCTCCCCCCACAGGAGCAGGCAGGCACATCCTCACCACCCCTGAAACAGGGTTTATTTCAAGTTCAACCCCCCGAGAACTGAAAAACGAACTTCAGGAGAAACAGCCTGCCCAAAGCATTTGTTTATAGCTCAGCCTCATCTCCCTTCTGAGCGACCTCGGGGTGTGCAGAAATAAAGCAGAACCCTTATGTAAGTGGAAATCATGGAAAGTAAACAATTCGGGGGAAAGCAGAGCACTTGCCAAGCGGGTCACAGTCCCAACAGCCTCCCACGGTGTGCCCCTCCGTGCCATCCCAAGGGTGTCAGGGCATATTTCCCACACCATCAGTCCCCTTCTATCTGGCTCTCAATAAGAAGTCCCTACATGGGTGCTGCCTGGGAAAGGGGTTGGATTTTACCCTAAAAGCACCCTTGTAACCCCCATCATCAGCACCACCACCTCCTGCACCCTCCCCAGAAAGGGCAGGATGGCCAACGGACTGGGATGGGGATGATGTGCTATTGCTTCCAACAACACCATCTCCTTCCACAAGTCCATTTTGGCTCTCCCTCTGGTTTGGTCATCATACATGTGCTTTGGCACGTCCATGTGTGACACCAAAGGGGTGAGGACATGGACGTGGTCGGTCCCTGCGGTCAGCCCACCAAACCTCCCATTGCTGAGCAGCAAAAGGCGAGCGAGGGGGAGAAGAAACATTCCTGGCAGTTTTATAATGTTTTGGCATTGGCCCTTTGGGATGGAAAACCTCTATCTTCACTTGTTGGGTTTTGAAACAACCCAGCTTGGATTGGAGAACGTTATGCCTGGGTCTCCAAATTGCAAGAAATCCCCCCAGGGATCCCAATTTCCGACTTGGAAGCAGTTTTACACTGCCCACGTCTACAAAAAAGAGGGTGGTAAGAGTGTGCTGGAGAGCGGGGAGCCTCCTTTTTCCTAGAAAATGTCAGGAACACTCAATGTGTCATTTTTCTGGCTTGTGTAACTCAGCTGAAGTATCCGAGGCAGCTGGCCTCTCCAGCCTAAGGCAGGGAAGAGACGCACCCGTGGGCACGGGATACAGTTCTACTGAGGACACAGGGATGGGGACCAGCCCCCAAGCCCCTCACTGCCGTCCCTAAGGGCATTCAGGAGCTGCTCCCAAGCCCTTGGTGTAGGAGAGGCTGGGTCACTGAAGGCTTCTCGGAAAATATACCTTGGCTCTGAGAAACAGGGCTTTTTCCTCCCCTCCTGCAGCTTTCAGCCCCTCCTCAGGCAGAGGAAGAGGAGGGGACTGGAGAGAGAGGATGCTACCAGGTCACTCTGCAACTCAGAGTGCAGGGATCAGCACTGATCCATGTGCATATTCATACATTTTTTCTCTCCACTTCCTGGGAGTATCACAGTTGTTTAGTCCTGGAAAAAAACAACCTATATGGGGCTTTTGAGCATCTCACAACTCAGATGACAGGGGAAACGTGTGCCACCCATGTGAAATCACATTCCACCCTGTAACGGCACCAGCTTAACATCTTTTTTTCTTGGATTTATGCCCGTGACAGATGAGGCTGTTACCCTCACCCAAACTCCCCCTCTCAAGGAATACTTGAAATTTATTTCTCCTTTTGCATACAAGTGTCACCGTTCAACACGACTTCTACCTGCAAAGCAGTCCTGCTCTCTGCAAGCTGCACACAAAGAGCCTGCTCCTGGGGAATAACATTTAGCCCGCAGGTACTTTCTTAAGTGGGCTATTTGACCAGCTGGCATTTTGTAGAAATGACTGCTTGGAATCAGCACAGATCAGCTCTTGATTTCCAATTCAGCTGCTCAGCACATACAGTGCCTGCAATATCTTTTTATAGGGCAATGCAAGCACAAGCAGAGCAAGGCAGAGCACAAGCACTTGGAGCAGGGCTGTGATGGACTCGGTATCTTCTGGGAAGTGGTTAACCTCTGCTAGGATCAGATTCCTCCTCATGAGAAAAGCTTCCTGGACAAACTCCATCTTAGCATTGGTCTTATTGCTTAATGAAGGGAGTTTTAGGGTAAACATTGCTACAGCATCCACTGTTTTGCACTGTTGCTAGTGCCGTTGAAAAAAATAAAGCAAAAGCAGCCAAAGGAAATCAAATATAAAAGCTAATACAAAGCCAGCAAAAATGAGCCCTCTCTTGAAAAATGTGCTAGGAAATATTTTTTGTTCTTTGCTTCTCTCTGTCTAATGGCCATGTCAGACAGGAGGAGGACTCGGCCTTCAAGAAGAAGATATAGGGGATGTAGTCTGTCACAGCCTTTGCCTGATGGCAGTGAAGGGACTTTCAAACAGAAACATGGAAGGGGAGATGCCCTCCACCAGTAGGGAACTCTGCCCTTTCCCCATGGATGTGGTTAAATCACATCAGCATTTGTAGCAATTACACAGGCACAAAGCAGAGGATGGCAGAGATGCTCCCATCTAAGTCAAACCCCGAAAAAAAGCACAGGAAGGGTCACAGTTACCTCTGCCACTCTGGCATCTCCCAGTGCACTGCTGCCAGGGTGAGACAGCAGAGCACAGCTCAGCCCTTTAAGGGCAAGTGCCCAGCGTTAAACACAGTGTCACCAACCCACAAGGAATTGGCTTTGAAGCAATTAAGTCAAGCCTGGTTGGTAAGGTGAAAACCTGGGGTCCCACAGGAGGCTTGGGGTCACGCAGGTCTTGACCCACCCAGTGGGTGATCCCCCATCCAGCACTGAATGCATTGCAAATACAAATATCATCTGCTCACAGGAGGCAGCCTTCTGGCCAGAGGACAGGGACGACCGCTGCACACCTCATGTATTATCTGCTTTTACTGACGTCTCTGGCTAATTAGTAGTTAGGTCATAATAGAAACATCACAGCAAAATCTGCTCTCAGGGAGGGACCAGCTTTTAATGTGTGCTCTGCAGGTCAGGGACTGTTTGCCCTCCAGCTCTCTCTATAAAAAAGAACGTTTTCAGTGATGCCATAAAATGTTAGAGGGATGTGGCATGAATTATTGTACTTCATAAAGAGGAGCAACTGTGCAGTGTCAGTAGCTCAAAGAGACCTCATCTCTGGATGCCTGGGAGTTTCTTGCAAAGCAGAACTGGGGTGTGCAGGGCATGGGGTGAGCTGGACCCCCAGTTTGTGTTGGGGGAGCTTCACGGGGGTGTTTGGTGGGCAACCCACTCTCCTGCAGACCTTGGCCAGGTCACCGAATCTTCCTGTCCTCAAAACGCTGCCAATTAAATGGGGTGATAATTGTGTCCTCCATAATTGCACATAAGAACCCTGAGGGAGCTGCCTGCTACTGCCACAAGTGCTCTCCCAGCTTGAGCTGAGCCAGGTCCCAGAGCAAGGAAAATTATTAGATCTTACACATTAATAAAAATGTTATCACCTCACTCTGCAGAGGAACTGTTTATATTCATTGCAAGCCCCATCACGCTGAGCATCTGCTCCAGAAAGCAGGAACGAAGCGAGTCGTTAAGGCAAGTGCTGCTCCTAAGGAAATTCATTCTTTGCCTACGTACAGAGGACGGATGCCTTTGGAACATCCCTCCCAGCATTTAAAAAAGGGGGTTCTAAAATGGAAGGCAGAATGATTTTCACTCTATCATGAAGGCCTTGCCACGTTTCTTGTCTATTGACCTGTATCCCCGATAACGCGTTACCCTCCAGCTCCAAAGCATGCAGAGATTGCTCATCCAAACCCGCTGTTGCTCAAGACTCTTTGTACTGATGAGATTTTACACAATACACGTCTTCAGGAACACAAGTGGCTTTGGAGAACCTTGTTTTGAAGAGCAACTCCCAACTCCCTCGCCATTTCACTTCTATTTTTCCTCCGCATATATCCGGGGCTGTTTGAGAAAAACCGTCTCCAGCTCATTAGCTTCTCCTCTCCCCCTCTGCTTTGCCACTCTCTGGCCAGGGAAATCTTAGCTGAACAGAAGAGATCCTTCCACAGCTTGGCACAGGGCTGGTAACTTCCCTAAATAACGTGGGAGGCAAGGGCGTAGCAGAGCAAACCTGTCCATCCAGGCAGGGCAGAGCACAGGGCTTGGCTTCACCGGTGCTCAGCTCTCCTGGGACCCGGAAATGCTCGCCAGCACATCCCCATCACCCAGAGTCAGCATCCCTAAGGACCACACACCCCACGTTGGTGACAGCGAGACAGGAGGCAGGCACAGGACCTGCCCAAAATCCAAAGAATTCTTGGCTGGAACAGAGAAGAGCCAGGGGAACGGCAAAGAGAAAGCAAGGCAGCATCTCTGGCGAGCAAACCAAGCTCAGTATTTTCTTTTCCCAGCCCAGCCACCCAATAACACAGACTGCAGCAGGAGGATGGTGTGTGCAGGGGGCTGAGCCTCCCCAGCGCCCAGCTGTGGACCAGAGCCCTGCTGCAGACACGTCCCTGCACACACAGCCATCCCAGCGGCCGCCAAGCACATTTGGGGTGAGGGGACCGAGAAATATTACCCTGGGATGCGCTCAGGAGAAATGGGTTCAGCCTGACGGGATGAGCATCTGACCTGGCTTTACCCTGCAGTTTCCACCAGAGGACTGGGGAAGAGGAGAAAAAGGGCCCTGCATAGAGGGGGAGGAATTTCTTTTAACTAGTCATGTGCTTCAGGATGGCACAACATGCAAAAAGCGTCAACTGGGCCTATTTCAAAGCATTTAAAAATATTTTCAGCCCCCAAGAGCAGCTGATAGCAGTCCTTCAAGAGCTAAATGGTGGAATTTGCCTCTGCCTTAGCAGCTGGCCTTGATTCCACCCCCCTCCTCTCCCCCGCCCCCCCCTCCCCCTTCACAAAAGGAGGATTAACAAGCTTGAAAACATTTGTTTTGAGCTACCGGGGAAAGGCCAGCCATCTCTAAAGCCCTGCATTTGGCAAACGAGCAAGCAAAGCGAGTTGGGGCTGCCAGGCACACCAGGACTGGGCAGGCAAGCCCACGGTCTCCAGTGGTGGTCCCCATGCTGCTGGTCAACCCTGTAATGGGGAAGACATCCACCATGGCACTGACCTGGAGAATAAGGGACTCCATGGAATGGAGGAGGTCCCGGGGTGGCCACAGGGTGACAGGAGCAGGGGGTGACGTACCTGTCGCGTTGGAGAGCGCAAGGGACTCCATGGAGCCGCGGGGAGTCTGCTCGGTGGGTGTCAGGTCCTCTGTGAACTTGAGGGCATTAATGGGGTGGCGGGTGCGGCACTGCGGCGTTGGCATCCCACCGTCCTCCTCCTCTTCGTACTTGGGGACTTTGATACTTCCCCTGGTCTCGGGGAAGCTCTGGTTGGACATGTCACTGTAGCTCTCCTGCGAGCGAAGCCTCCCTGAGTAGTAGTCCTCTCTGCAGTCCTGGATGAAGCTGCCGCCGTGGCTCTTCATGGCCAGTGAGGAGCTCCTCTTTGGGTTGCTGAAATGTTTCGCCCATAAATCTGGTTGCGAGCCCGGGACCTGGCTGGGGTTATAGGAGGTCCTTATGTTGCACTGGCTGAGAAGCTGCAAAGGGCTTTGGGACTGACTTTGCTCCATTTTGCCCCCATAGTGATAGAGCTCATCCCGGCTCCTCCACAAGTGCTCCCTGTTGAGGCTGGGCGTCTGGCTGGCCAGGCTCAGCAAATCCATTTGCAGAGATAAGGGGTCCACGTCGGTGGAGAGGCGGTTGGAGGTAACCTGCAGCTGGTTGCATGGGCTGCGCGCCCCCTCCTCGCTTTTCCCCTTGTTCTTGCCAATCTTGGCGCTGCGGCGGGACTCCTTGGCCCGCGCGCTCTGGAAGGCCGAGTCGGAGGAGTCGGAGCCGTTGGGGTCGTCCCCAACGCTGCAGGCCCTGGAGCAGAAGATCTGCCCTTGCTTGGGCAGGAAGGGCCGTCCCAGCAGGGACTTCTTGCACTGCGCGCAGCAGAAGCAGGTCTCAGTGGCGTGCCAGTGCTGGCCATCGTAGGTCATCTGGCCCTGGTCGATACCTTGAGGGGGGAAGACATACAGCGACAGAGTCAGCCCACGTGACATCACTTAACCTGTGCAGCCCCTAAGAGTGACACACACCCGGGCTCGCTCTCAAAAGCCCTTCAGCAGGGTTCCTCAGACATGTGAAGTTAAGCCCGTTTCTAATCGTGATGTTGAGAGAGTTGGGGTTGTTCAGCCTGGAGAAGAGAAGGCTTCGGGGAGACCTTCTATCCCCTCCCAACACCTGAAGGCCTACAGGAAAGATGGGGAGGGACTTTTTACAAGGGCATATAGAGATAGGATGAGGAATAATGCCTTCAGACTGGAAGAGGGTAGATTTAGATATCAGGAAGAAATTTTTCACTATGAGGATGGTGAGACACTGGAACAGGTTGCCCAGAGAAGCTGTGACTGCCCCATCCCTGGAGGGGTTCAAGGCCAGGATGGATGGGGCTTTGAGCAACCTGCTCTAGTGGGAGGTGTCCCTGCCCATGGCAGGGGGCTTGGAACTCTATGATCTTTCAGGTCCCTTCCAATCCAAACCATTTTGTGATTCTAGAATTCCTTGCAGGCTGCAGGCCTTTGCTCAGGAGTTACTCAACGCTGGGAAATGCAGCAGAACCAAGCCTCAAGCTATTTCATATTAAATAGGGATATTTCCGATCATAAAGCAAAGGAATGCAAGAAGTTCTCCATAAAGTCCTTGAAGTCAAAGCAGTAATATGCTGCCTATTTAAAAGAAAAAAAAAAAAAAAACCAAACCAGAAAAAGCCCCTAACTGCACCATAATGAGGAATTTGTGCTGCCTTGGTTAAGTATGTAACAAAGCAGATGACATCCCCGTCCCTTGTTGCTAAGTCAGCCTCATCCTAACTTTAATTTGGCTACTGGGGCCCCTTCTCCAAAAGGGAGTAGAAAGAGCTGGCCCCAGGGATCTGAGTGCACACCCAGCCAAATCTCCCAGGTTGCCCCCACCAGCCCCCACCTTGGGGTTACGGAAAGGAATTGATGCAGAGAGCCTGTCCCCCGGCCAGGAGCACAGGCATCCACACTGCTCTCGGGCAGAGCCGCCAGCAAACCTCCCGGGGTTTCAATTATGACCTTTATTCGCTTGTTTAAGCTGCTGCTCATGGCAAAAGCCCCCGTTACCTGAGAAACTGCGGCGTGGGCTGGCCGGCACGGCGGGGTGCCGTGCCACACACGTGTGCACAGCTCGTGCTTGCACACCCACCGCGGCCATGTCATTAACACAGGACATTAACAGCCCGTTTTTTCCCCAAGCTGAATTTTCTTTAGCGTGATTGTGTGGTTGGTTGTTTTTTTTTTTTTTTCTCCCACTATAATGAGCAAAATGCTTTCCTGTCCACGCTTGTGGACAAAAGAGAGACAAGACGGTGGGTGGGATTTTATCAGCTCCTCTCCCAGTGCTCCGAAGCCATCTCGTAGAGGAAGAATCTCCTCACTCCGAGCCTCAGCTACCCAACCCAAGCCTTGCAAGTCTTAAGCGCTCACCTCCAATTTACGTGGCTCTTGGGCACAACGCTCAGTGACTACAACCAGCAGCTCGCAGCAAAATGGCCGCAGTCCCTCTTTTTCTGGAAAAGGGCAGATATGCACCAAAACGGGGGGCATTTTGTCCTCCCCCCCCCCAAAACCTGACAGTCGGCAGGCTCCGGACGGATGGACAGAGGGGAGGATGGCAGATGGGGGGAAGCATGAGAGAAGGGAGCGTGCAAGAAGCGTTAACAGCTGCTTCTTCACCGCTCCGCAGCTGAGCTTTCGGGAAGGATGCGCTGCAGGTCACAGCAAACACGTCCTCCAAGTGCTTTGCTGAAGCCCTGAGTTTCCCCCCACCTCCCCCCATGCCATCTGCTGCAAAATGGTTTGGGTTGTGGTTTTCTATTTAGTTGGGTTTGTTGTTTTTTTTTTTTTTTTTTCTTTCCCTGCAGCCTATGAAATATTTGAAAGTGCGAGCTCACCTCCACGGACAAAGACAGGGCTGCCCACGAGTGCGTGCAAATGCTCAGCCAAGTGGCAAACAGGATGGGAGAGAGCAGCTTCCCAGCCCACCCGCCTTCCCACCCCCTGCCTAAGCTGACGGGGCAGCTAGCCCCCAGAATGAAACACATTTTAAATCGCTGCTCTAGAAATGTAGATTGACTCTGATGCGCTACTTCTTGCTTTCCAAGAACATCTATCTGTGGGTTGATTAAAAAAAGGCAAACAAACCCGATAATGATGCCTAATGAACTAGCATCTTTCCTGTCAGTAGCTCATTAACTCACGAGGATCCTTTGGCAAGCTTGGTTGGGAAGACTCTGAGTTACTCAAAGAGCCAGGCTGTTTATAGGAAAATGAGTTTTAAAGGAAGAAAACCTCTGTGTTACATCAGGCTGGAGAAAGCTTTCACCAGTTGCAACAGCTCCAGGGGCTGCTCTCTGATAGTCCTCCCCTCTCTGGCCACAAAAAGGGATTAAGCGATGGTTTAACCAAAAAACTGACTGCACCAGCTCCTTGGCGGGAGGTGAGAGGGGCACGAACCCCTTTGGATGCCACAGGGCTGGTGCAGACCCCAGCCAGTCCTGCCCACAGCCCCAAGCCCTTGTCAAAGACTTAACGCCATAGCTCCTGCTGCCAGAAACAACCCTCCAAGCAGAGCTTTTCCCCGCTCCCCCCCCTTCTCCCGGGGCACGTACCGATGTGCTGGGCGCAGGTGTCGCAGTACTCGGCGTAGAGGGACTCGAAGCAGCTGCAGCAGTAGGGCCTGCCATCCTTCATGATGTACCTCTGCCCACCCAGCACCGTCTCACATTCAAAGCAGCAGAAGTGCTTCATGTGCCAGTGTCGCCCTTCGGCCTCGGTGCATTCGTCAGCAAAAATGATCTAGTGGGGGGTGGGGGGGTAGGAAAGGTGAATGTGGAGCAGAGTCGGTCAGAGAGGGGACCTGGGACGTGGGCACCAACCTTGTGTCTCCTGCCCATTCACAGCAGCTGTGCCCCTTTGGTTCCCCTTTCAAATTTTACAGCTCAACCCCCTCCCCATCCTGCATGTGACCCAAAAAAAAAAGTGGTTTGGCTTGCAGCAGGAGTACCCATCACTCCTTAAGGAAATCCATTAAAATGCAAATACCTCTGGATGGTGTCAGTGAACCGACTACAAAGTGTTAAGGCAGAGCTCACAGCAACATGCTGGTAAGCACATCCATCAGCAGGAGGGGTCGATCAGGGTAATAAACACGCTTATATACAACCTATCGATCTGGTGGACTTTTGAAGAACAGAGCAGCCACTTACTAAAACACATTTACCCGTCTCTCAAACAGGGACCTGAATACAAAGGATGAGGGAAAACACAAGCAGAAGTGGCAGCTCTCTGGAGAGGAGAGAAGACGGAGCTTCCCGGCTCCTCCTCATCACTTCTCCCCCAGTCCATGTGCTGATCACAGTCATTATACATACACATAGTGGGGAAACTGAGGCACGGAGCGCTGTTAAGGGTGGGCTGGTGAAGCAGCAACCTAAAACATTTTCAGCAAAAGCTTTCTTGCTGTCTCTGCTTCCCATCCCCAGCCCACCTCTGCTCCCAAAGCCAAGCCAGTGATCCAGCTCTGCTCCCCAGCTCTCTGCCCGGGCACAGCTCACCCCAAAAGCTTCTCCCCTGCAGCTCCTCTTACCCCTGAGTTACTCTTTCTCGCCATTAGTGCCGGATGTTGCAGGGGAAGAAGTGTGTGTTAAAGAAGGAGCCGAATGAAAGACTTGTACGAGAATTTGCAAGGATAAAAAGTACATGAAAAAAAATTACCCAGCCTAAGCCACAAGGAAAAAAGGCCAGTTGAATGGTTAGGAGTTGTTTTTTTACTGGTAACGTTACAAATTTAATTGGATACATACGTCAATGTTCTCTATGTTTGAAGTGCATATAGCCTTGGATATTTACTATTACACGCTTGCATAGATGGAACATAGTATTTTATAGTACATATGGTTTTCCACATAACTTTAAAAGCCAGAACAATTTCCTTCACCAGTCTTTTAAACAGAGATTGACACTCGAGAAACGCTCAGAGCAGGCTCTGAACAGTTTTCTATATTTGTTTTGTATTCCATTTGTTCAGCTTCCTATAGCCAGTTAATCTCCTCTCTTAAAGCCTATTTCAGCTCGGCGTGTACTCAAACACTACCGTCTTGTAGGAAACAGAGCACTCATCCCACCAGAGGCTTCTTCTGGGGAGAGAGAGGGGAAGGGAGGACCACCACATGCAGCTGGGCTAAAAATCATACAGCTCGGGGGGCTGTGCTGTTACTGGAAATGCTCAGGGAAAGCCCCCCCAGCTTGTATGTAAGACAAAGACTTGTCCCAGGCAGACTGCAACTAAAAATCCCCAAGATCTTCACCTGAAACCCCAGGAAAAGCTTGTGCGGACCCTTGGCAAAGCCAAACCGTCGTATTTCTTGCGTGTGCCTCCCATGGAGGGGCCAGGGCAGGCGGAGGGGAGATACCATGCAGTTGGCAAGGGACACCCCCCTCGTGCCACCCCTGGGGAGCCGGCTCTTACCTCGTCGCACGCCGCGCAGCGGGGCTTGAGGCACTCGGCGTGGTGCCTACCGCAGTAGATCTTCCCATCCTGGTAGAAGTAGATCAGGTCGACCAGCAGCTCGTTGCAGACGCTGCAGATGAAGCAGGGAGGGTGCCAGCAAACGCCGTGCCCAGCTCGTGAGGCGAAGACAGCCATGTCCCCTCCGTTGATCTGGCCCCCGCACTGTCAGAAAAGGGGGTGTTTAATGGGGAGCCCGCCGCCGCCCCTCGCCAGCCAGCTGCTTCACAGCCACCACGAATGGAGGTGCTGAGTCACAGCTCCTTTCTGCTGCCTCTTCTTCTCTTTTCATCCCCATTTTATGGCTGGGATATCAACACCTTCCCCCCTGCAGCAGGCCTGGAGCTGAAGGAACTGCTCCACATCAGATACTGTGGGGTGCTCCGGCCATGCACCTGGATAGACCCCTGTGCCCGTAGCTGGCAGGGAGCATGGGGTAGGTCCTGCTCCCATGAGCTTCACTTCACTTTGGTGATTAAAAAGCCACCCTGCTCACAGCAGTTCATCAGCCAATACCCACCTGCTCGCAGATGGCTCCTGTCATGGTTACGGGGAACGGCCGGACGTTGCCTCTCCCTAAATTTTCCCTCTTCCTCTGGTTGCTGAAGAGTTTGAGCTCCCTCTTCTCCTCCTCATCCAACGAATTGCAATAGCGGACCTAAAAAACACAAGCGATGCTTGGTGCTAAGGGTGTCCCCGGCTCCCCAGCCCGTGAGCCACAGTCCCACGGGCTCTCTGAACCTCAGCATCGGGGTTATCCAAATGGACCCCATCCTTGGCTTGGGAGGCTGGAGAAACACAGGTGTCTGGGCTTCCCTCAGCCCAGGGTTTGGCCAGAATTTCAAGAGGTGGAGATGAGAAGAAAGGGGTTGCTCTTCAGGCACAAGGTTTGTAGGAAGGTCTTAAAAGTTGGGTCCTCTGAGTCTCACTCAGATCCAGCAATCAGACTGATGGTCTTCCTGCTGTCTCCTTATGGCAGAGGTCTTACAGCAGCTTCCACATGTTTTACTGGCATTTATACAGCACAGCCAGTTTTCCCTGTGTAAATAAGGGAATTCCAGCTATTTGGGAACTCCAGCTGTTCTTCCAGGTTCAAGCTTGCATATTTGCAAAACCTCTGCCTTGGAAGGTAATAAGGAAATAAATGAAAATAAAAGGATATAAACAATGAACGACGCAATTTCCACGAAGCTTATGAAACTGTGAGGTTTTCCTGGCTGTTGTCATCCTGCAGGCTTAGCTCTTGGCTGATGGCATCTCAACAGAGAAGACATCTGAAGAGCCGAGGTGGCCACGTGGAGCACCAGCGCCCAATCCAGCCTCCGTTACTTTGGAGAGGAGGCTCATGGAGCCCAGCAGCATTATTCACGTGAGCAACCAATGCATCCGGAATTTTCAAAGCAGCAACACCGAGCACGCGGGGGAAGCGGATGCAAAATCCCCCAATTTGCAAAAAATACATACAGGCTTGTGCCTCCAGCGGCTGCCAGGGAAGGCAGGCAGGAGGGCAGGTCGGGGCCCGAGGGTGCAGGGGAAGAAGCCCCTGCCCGGTGCCTGGAGCCCCCCCGGCACTGGCAGCACCACGCTGCGCCCGTGGCACCCAGCCACACACAGGCAAACTCATTAAAATCTGACCTAGATCAAACAAGTTACCTGCACGTATTTTCCAAAGCGTCTTCTTCAGAAAGCGGCATGAAACTTTTTTTTCCTTTTCTTTTTTTTTGTTGTTTTTTTTTTTGTTTACACAGGGAAATTTTGCGGGTTACGAGAAGCCAGTGTTCTCACTGGCAAGAACAGGACGTCAAAGACCGGACCCTTTTTGCTGCCTCACATCTTTCTAGCAAGACATAAGAAGGTTTATTTGCTCTGACTGGTCTTGACTCAGCCTCTAGCTTGCCAGGCTCTCCCAGCCCGAAGAGAAACCCCTCCTCGGCGCACACACTCCCACTCCCAAGGTGGGTCGGAAGCAGCGCTTGGGAAAAGGCTTTTGCAACTTTGGATCTGGCTCTAGCTGGTCTCAACGGATTTCAAGACACTTCTAACGTGGCTTTGGCCTCTTAAGGACTGAGAAAGGGCTTTTATTTCAAGAGAAACTGAAGAAAGACGATTTTTAAAATGTTAACTTCAGAAACAAACATCTCCCTCCCCACCTCCAACACAATCCAAGCAGGAAACAAAATATGGCACTTTAAAAAGGAACAGGACCAAACTCCAAGTAACTCCCCCCCCCACTCCTCGAAAGTCAGAAAGTGCTGAGAAGGGACCAGCCATGCTTCCAACAAGAGCAACCCCAGGGAGTGTGTCCCGTCCCGTCCCCTCCCCACCCGCTGCCCTGAGGATGTCCGAGGACACTTTTGGGTCACTAACCTCATTGTCGTGCGGTGGCAGCTGGTGCAAAAGCTGCTTTATGCGAGATTTTTCTCCCGGGCTGTTGACGTAGGGGACCTTGTCCTCGGGCAGGCAGCTGTAGTACTGGTGCACCTACGGAGCAAGAGAGGGGACTGCAGTGGGGGTCCCCGGCTGAGCCGGTGGCCCCGTGCCTGGCCACCCCCCCCCCCCCCCCCCCCCCCACACCCCCCCCCTTTCCCCGAGCCATCGGGCGCTGGGTCTTCCCCACAATCTCGAGTGAGGAAACGCAGCCAGGCACCACTTTGGGTTTATTTGCCTTTTCGCCCGTGGAGAAAGAGGGGTGGTGAAGCTCGTTACCGTTTCCTCGGTCAGCCTCCATAGCGTGAGCATGTTTCGCTGGCTGCGGGGATGTGTCGGCACCTGCCTCGGCAGGGGAGGTTAAAAAGGCTGCGCCCCAGCAGCCTCCGTGTTGCCGGCTATCTCAGCCTCCACCTCCATCAAAACCCTCCGGGCTTTTTTCTCCAGCAATTTGTGGAAATAAACAGCAGATAAAAATCTGTTGGAAGGCTTGGTTTTTCGTTAGTTTTTTTTTTTTCTTTTTCTCTTTCGTCTCGGAGCGTCTAATTAAAAATCAGCTATTAAGAAGGCAGCGCGGTGGGGCACGGCGTGGAGGAGCCCCGGTGGCAGCCTGGAGAGGAAGCACACCCCGAACCCCAGCGTCTCTCGTCTGACTGCCACACCTGGGACGCGCACTCAAGGGCCGGGCCAGGCACCAGGATGGGGTTCCCTGGCCGAGGATCAGCTCCGAAATAGCCACGGTGACGTCGAACAGCTCGGGAAGAAGCAGGAGAAGGTAAAGGTAAGGAAAAGCTCGGCTGGGATCAGGAGTCTCTGTAGCCTGGGATGCCTCCGGATGCTCGGGCAGGAGCAGCGGGCTGGATGGCTTCCTTAAATCCGTGCTTGGCTGGAGGGATGCAAACTGTTTTCCCGGTGCAAACAGCTTTCTGCCTTTGCAGTGGTTGGGATGAACCCCCTGAGATGCCCCCTTGGCTCTCAGACCTTGCAGCAGTTCATTGGAGACCGGCTGCACTGCCCGCAGCTCTCACAGGGCTTTTCCCAAATGACACTTGCTTCCCAGTGGATTCTGATCAAGCTTCCCCCCCCCCCCCTCTACGTTTTGGGCTTTGGCCTTGAAAGCACCACCTGGGCTGGCTTTCCCCGGAGGAGCCCTCTCTGCCCACACAGCCCCACAGCATCTGCAGGATGACAAGCTACTGTGGGTCACCAGGAGGGATGGGGACACAGAGGTGGGTCACCCCGGGCTGGCTGGCAGGGGAACGTGACCATGGGCTCACAGGCTGCTGGGGATGGCTCATACAGGGAGTTCCCTTCAGCAGGAAGAAATCACTTTTTATTCTAGAACAAATATCCAAACCTGGCATTACTCAGGAACAATTACGCTGTGTTCAGCTCGCTCCCTGGTCTCATTCAGAGCTACCTGGGAGCGGGGCTGTCCCAGTGCTTGCAGTCGCTTTTCTTCTCAATTTATGGCTCCTCCCCAAACTGAACCTAACGTCCACCTTTCCCCATGATCAGGTTTTGCAGAAAGGGAGATTTCTAGCAGATTTCCACCCGTAACTCTGCAGTGCTGACGACAAGGGAACTGCTTGGGTCATGAAGCTGAGGAACACGCTGAGCATATGCCACTGCGAAACCCTAAATTTGTTTTGCTGAGGCACGGCAGAAACAAACCCACCAGCTATGGAAACTGAAAGAAAGGCTGCTAAGGATTTTGTTATGTTAAAAAGAAAACAAACTACGTACATTAGAATACTTACTTTGCATTTATAGAGCATCCTTCACCCAGGGACATCAAAGCACATTAAAAACACCTAAATTCTTACGACATGCTACATGAGGTAGCAAACATATGCACTGCAAAATATATTTGCAGCATGATGATGTTAAATGAGCTCCCTGAGTTCATGCAGCTAGTCCGAGGCAGAGGTCACAGCTGAAGGTCTCTGGGTGATGTCCTGGCTGCCATACCTTTTACCGGGCTGCGCCTTCCTGGCTGGTACCGATGTCTGCTGACTTCTCTCAGCCTAAATTCCCCACGTGTGGACAGGCTGCTCGCTCTGCCCCGCGCTCAGCTTGTTGGTTTGTGTTTTTATTTCTTGCAATGAAGTTTTTTTTTTTTTTTTTTTTTTTTTTTTTCACCACTGAGTCCTTGAAGCTGGCAGAGATCAGAAAAAATGACTTTTTTTTTTTTTTGAAGAGCCGCCAAATTCCATCAAGCTGCTCTGGTCCCTAAAGCAATGAGCTGTGAGGTGCTCACCCTGGGTGAAAAGCAGAGATGTGAGTTCCTCCTCCAGCAGCCCGTGAGCTGCCTTCCCGGAGCCCGATGTGGCAGAGCTTACATGCCCAGCTCCATTCCTGCTTCCGCTGGGAAGTTTTCCATTTAGTCTCAGCAGGTCCGCGGGAACTGGCTCCCAACACACCAGCAACATAGCTCAGCAGGGATGGGCAATTTGGTTTGAAAAGCAAAACAAAATAAATATAACAGGCTCCAACCTGTGTTCTGTTGCCTGAAATAACCTGAAAAGGTTTGCTTTGGATCCGCATCAGCCAAGGGGACCTTCTTCATGGATGCTCATGGAAGAGATGGAGCAGAGGAAGCTGCCAGTCCTTGCCCAGCACCCATGGGACATCTTGCGGGGAGAAAACCTCTTCCTTACACCCATCGGTGGCTTCTGCTGTTGCCTTTACACCCACCATCCCTCCTGGGGACAAACCTGAACCAGGGGGATGCACAGATCCTTTTACCTGGGGCATCATGCCAAGAGGTCCAGCCAGAGTGAAGATGCTGAGCAGAAGGATGCCCCTTACCCGGGCTGATGTTAATTCAGACTTGTGAAAATATGTTTTCTCGTCCATCACCCATTCCCCATGGGATGCACTGGGAGAACTGAGGCTGGGAGGGATGGGGAGCAGACTGCCAGCATCCCCTGCCTCAGCCGGCAGCATTTCCAACCTCTGCAAGCGAGCGGTTGGCATTTGGGCTGGCACAGCCCCACCGGGATGTTCAAGAAGAAGGAAAACAAAAGAAGGAAAGGGAGGGATTCTCTGATCAATCTGGCTTTTCAAGGAAAAGGCCTGCAGAAAACGTTAACTCACTGGAAAAGTAAAACTGCTCAGTCTGCATTTTGCTTTTGTACAAAAGGTCACCGTTTTCCATGAAAATAACTCCTGCTCCAATCCAGCTCAGGTTCAAAGCACGCACAAGCCTTTGTAGCTGGTGAGCCTTGCAGGGCCACTGTGGCCAAGGGGCTTGATCCAGACCCCCCAAGCACCAGCAGACGGCTCCTCACTGACCCGAGGGGCTCTGAACATGAGCTGCAGCCAGATAAGGAACACAGTGTGGGGCAACGACCCAGGACGGATAATGTATTGCTTTTAAATCATGTGCTATCTTTAACTGGTTTATTATTAAATACTTCTGCCGTATAGCACAGCAGCTCCACATCCTGCTATTTCTCCTCGCAACAGATCTGCTCTGGCCACGATTATCCTAACAAGCATCGTGACACACGGGAGCCACGTGTGGGGTCGGGCTCGGTTTCATCCTCAGTTTCCCCCCTTGCCCCTCTTCACTGTGACCTCTGCTCACGTCTGGATGGGAGAAACCTTGGAGGAATCTGGAAAACATCAGGCTGAGTTAAAGTAAGGCTCCAGACAATGTCACGAGGCCCTGATGTCACGGGGATGGGCTGGCCGGGACGCTGGGTGCCGTGGCACACTGGCCAACCCGGCAAGCCCTGTCCTGCCCCAGGGAGGTCTCCCAGGCTCTTGGATGGGCTCTGTGCCGCGAGAACCCAACACAGCAGATAGCCATCTTCCCAGGGTGTTATTCTCACCTTCAAAAGGGAAATGTCCAAATGCCAAGTTCTGCTAAAGAAAAATGATACGTCTTTTGGAAATGATCACCAGCTGCTTGGAGCTATAAGGGGAGGGCACGGAGGGGGAAGATAGAAATTAAAAAAAGAAAGAAACCAGGAGAAAGAAAAGAACATAATGTAAAACAAGGGTAGGAAAAAGCCTTTAAAGTGGAGCCAACTTTATTCAAAGGCACTGAGGAAAGTAATTACATTAGTTTACAAATGCCTTTGTGTTCTGCAGTCTTCCTACATTTGGGGTGTGTTTCCAGTTTAACTTTGACAGCTTACAAACCAATCCCATCCCCGCTAAATAAAGGCAGGACTCCAGCTTCTCCTGGCAGTCCCAGGGGTGACCAAAGACAAAACCCACGCCAGCACCTTTGTGGGCAAAGTCTTACACCTTCTCCCAGAAGGAGAAGTTTGCAAGTAACCCGTGAATTTAAGCCACTGATGAAGAATCAATTTGAGCAGGGAATTAAAGGAGGCAGAGGGGAAATACCATGCTTTTTATGACACGTATCGCTGTTGGGAAGCAGCATTCGGTTGTACTCGCCCCGAGTACACCAACCCTACCGAAAGCACCCACCAAACTGGGCTGTTTGGGATGACTGTAGGGCTGGGATGGACTAAAAAAGAGCACGCGGTGCCCCGGTGCGGCTCAGCCGATGGGTGCCGACTTGCTCAGCCCTAACAGCTCCGGCACATCCAGCTGGGCCATCCCGCCCGGGCTTTCAGGAAACCAAACAAACGGCAAACCGGCTGAAAGGCTTTTGCGAAGAGCTCTGCGAGGGCTGTACGTACGTGCTGGCTTGGGTGCAGCCCAGTGCCTGAAAACGGATGTCCCCGAAAAAGGGGACCCCGGTGGGTCAGCCCCAGCACAGCAAATCAGCACATGCAATGGAGTCTGCTCAAAACCCAGGCACGCCGATATCCTCCAACATCCCCCCCTCCAGTACCCAGGAGAGCATCGCTTTCCCTGGGACCATTCCAGGGGTCCCACAGCCCCAACAGTCCACCTTGTGCCACCTGGGGATGTACCACGCTGGCACCGGGAGCTGCAGTGATGTGCGGAGCAGCGGCTGCCGGTGCCTGCACTCACTCCTGGCCCCGTCCCCGAGCTTCCAGGAGCTCTGGCTGCTCTGGGAGAAAGGCGGCCAGCAGCTCCAACAAGCCTGTGCTGGCCTGGGCAAGCAGGGCTGCTCTGGTGGCTTGCCCGCTCCTCCCTAGCGCCGGCTTTTTAACCGCACGCCGGGCATTAAATGATCTTTTACACCGAGCACTGAAGATCGACAGAGAAACAAATCTGCTGTCTTCGGTATTGCTCTCGTTCCTGCTGGCCTCCCTTGGAAAAGCAAAGTGTGTGGGGGGGAAATACTCAGACAAGCCACACGCAAGAAACCCTCTCCCCACGCGTCTGCAAAAGGGTGCAAGCGCTTGTACACGTAGGCTCACACACAAGCTCCGCAGACGACAGCACGTGTCAAACTGGAAAACGGGTTCAGTGTGCTTTAGCCCAAGCCTGGCACGTCCTCCTTGACTGCAGACCTTATAGGATACAAAGCACTTAGTTATTTCACGAAACAAAACAATACTCGCAGCAAGGCCAGATGCTCTGAAATGGAGAGGAGGGAGGGATCTGCTGGCTGGGTCTGTGGAGCGCAGGGATGCAGCCAGGAATGCACCCCGGGAGGGAGCCGGGGCCCCCCTGAGACCCCGCAATCCCAGTTGGGAGAAAACCCTTATCACCCCCAGACCCCTGAAGGTGCCTGTGTGCTGGCACACGGCGGTGAGAAGGGAATGCAATTCCCGGCGCCGGGCGGTCCAGTGCCCCACAACGCTCTGGGAAAACCCACTCCAGAAGGCAGGGACAAAGGCAGGGAACAAAGGAAAAATAAGTTTTTCCTAAGTCCTATTTGTTCTGGCAGGCTTTGCGGCTCTCCCTGTGCTTCTCTCCCACGGCTAACGGCAGCCGAGCCGTTTGAACGTTGCTGCTCACCAGTCGAGAAGGACATCCATTCCTGCCAAGCCTGTGGAGCAGTTCTTGGGCTGTGAGACATCCCGCGGAAACGTGGCTTCCTGCTGGCGTCAGAGAGGAACGTTTGAACCACGGCCGTGCATCCACAAGTTTCAGACTTGTGAGAGCGCACGCCACGATTCTTCTCCTTTAAGCAGAAATCAAATCTGGATGAAAAGGAGCCGGAAACGGCGCTTTCAAAAGCATCCGTGAGTGGTCTTTGTGCTGCGAGGCACTGACCGGCAGAGCCACTCTCCCACCGCTCAGTCCCCTGGAGCACCAGCAATTATAACGATCGTCTGCCGCGTTGATCATCGCTGATAACTCCCCTGGGTACGCCACTTAAAACGCTCTTGTGTTTATAAGTCAGAGGGCAGCACAACAGAATAACGCTGCAACAAGGAAAAGCTGTGATTGTACGCGGGAATAAAGCTCCGGGACAAGTTTATCTTGCGTGGTCCAGCATTTTTCGGCTTTCTTTTCCACTCCCTCGCTCTTCTCCTGCCTCTCACCTCTGCTGACCACCGCACGGCTACTTCTAATTGAAGAACCAAGCAAACCCCATCAGGTGAGTGGGATTGTTTCTGTGGCCCACCAGAAGCAGCTGATTGCCTCCCAGACAATGAGATTCACAGAATCACGGAATTGTTGGAGTTGGAAGAGCTTCTAGAGATCATCTAGTCCAGATTGTTCAAGGATTAAACCATTTTACCAGCTTCCATCAGCTCACCACCATCAGGCAAACACCCCAGGACACAGAAACGGAGCAGAAGCCCAGACGCATGGTTTTGCCACCTTTTTTTTTTTTTTCCTATTTTCTTTTTTTTTTTTTTTTGGTCTTTGCAGCCAGGGATGTGCTCACACCTCCTCCATCCGCTCTGCTTCAGTGTCGGGGGGGGAAGATAACTCCAGGACCTCCTAGCCCACCCCAGCTGCCCCTGAGCCATGCAGCACTGGCACCACACATGGAAAAAGCATTTCACGCGCAGGATTGCTGCTCCGTCTGGCTGGAGAGCATTCGGCACGGTCCGATGCCTGGAGGCTGGATTTAGACAGCTTGAAATAAGAGCTGCTAACTGCCAGGCTCTTCAGATACCAAAAGAGTTCACCGGGGAGGTGATGGACTTAACCGCTACCTCAAAGTGAAACTGGAGAGCTTTTAAAAATGTGCTGAAATGCAGCTTTTTGGGTAAAAATACTACAGCGCGCACGTGTCCAAAGGAGTAGAACTAGAGGTGGCTGCAGCTTCTGGCATTAGCGAACACGAGTTACAGCTCCAGATGGGGAGGAAAGTTTCCCCATGTTCTCCTCCTTGATTAACAACCCTCTCCCCATGGTTATATTGGAGTCATATTTGAACAGCCAACACCCTCCCTGTGGCTTACGTGGAGATGGGAGCCCTCCCATTTTGCTCTATGCTCTCATGAAGACTCTTTATCAGGGAGTGGAGTGACAGGATGAGGGGTAATGATTTTAAATTGAGAGGAGATACAGATTAGATATTAGGAAGAAATTCTTTCCTGTGAGGGTGGTGAGGCACTGGAACAGGTTGCCCAGGGAAGTTGTAGAAACCCCATCCCTGGAGGTGTTCAAGGCTGGATGGGGCTTTGAGCAACCTGGTCTAGACGGAGGTGTCCCTGCCCAGGGCAGGGGGGTTGGAACAAGATGATCTTTAAGGTCCCTTCCAACCCGAATCATCCTATGATTCTATGATTCCTCTTCAGCACCTTCAGCTCTGCTCTCAGGGCCAGGACCTACCAAGGAAAGCAAAGCTCCTCGTGGGGCTTTTGTCCTTCCTCCACCTGGCCAAAAATGAGTTTACCTGTTCCCTGTTGCTATGCAAGTGTGGGGCACTGGGTTGCTTTGGTCTGTCTTGTTCCTTCCTTGCTGTGTGCAAGGCTTCAGCCTCTTGAGGAGTGGAACAGTTTGTTGAACTTACAGGGCTCAAGAAAGGACAAGAAGGCAAAAGGCAACTCATGACACATAGGCAGAAGTGAGGCACACATCCCCCAGAGACGACTGGCCCAGATAACATACCTTCTACCATGCCGAGGTGGTGAAAATGGGTATCTTCAGGTAAGGTGTAAATGCATGTTTAGTGTAGGTTCCTCTCCACTCTCCTCTCCTCAGTTCGTGACCTGAACTGCAAACGGTGAAGCTTGGAGGTTTTACAACTCAAGCCCTTCCTAAAGATCTTGCAAAAGTTCCAGAACAGGAATCAACACATACCTTGGCCCCTGAATAAACTCCCCGCGACAGCTACGAGTTTCACACCACACTGCAAAGCTCTGGAGGTCCAAGCTCTAATGGCCGCCTTAGAGGAAAATGGTCCCCTGAACCCATCACGCTGCTAATTTTAGCTCAGATGAGATTTTCATAACTTTTTAAGGGACTTGATCAGAGCAACTGTGCTGACAGCAAGAAGGAATTAAGTTCTTATGGCACACACAAGGGTCTTGAATGTTGGCGTGCCAGAGCTGTGCAGAAAGCCACACCGCAGCTGAAGTACAGCCCCATCTTTCATTTAATTGGAAATCTGTGCCCATAACCAGCTGCTCCTATTGTTGAGACACAATAAAGACAGAAATCCTCAAAAATCCCTTGTATTCAGAAATTCGAGCTGGCATGTTATAACTCCTTTGGATTTCTCCAAACCACAGGCCTGAGGAACTCAAGGCTGCGCATTCACATGTATTTACACATGCCTTGCCCAAAAATGTGAAGAACACATCATAAAAGTACTTATTTTTAAGCATCTGCCCTCAAACTTATGTCAGTGCAAGGAGGATCGGCTGTCGGACTGCCAGCTCCAGCAGACAAACTGGCTCCTGAAATTGCCTTCTCCCATCTTCGCAGCCAGGCCTGGTCTGGGACTCTGCTTTGCTGAGGACACGTTTCTATCGCTGTCTGTCCAGCTCAAGACTTTCACAATTATTTCTTTATCCGACCATCGAATGGCAGGCAGGAAAATGGAGTATTTCTGAAAGCCCATGTCCCAAGCTTCTACCTCATCTCCTGTTCCACCTCTCCCATTCCCACCTGCAACCCTATCTTCCAAGAGAGAAGACCCTCTTGTGCCATAATTTTTCATTGAGGTACAATCCAAGGGGGATTAGAGCCCACAGGAGGCTCTTGGCCATCCCGTGTAGCCGACTGCTATTACAAGAAACCACATTTCCTAATCACGTTGTAATTTATGGAGCTCAGTCGCAGGTTTTTGCCCGTCGCTCTCCCTGTTGGCAGGTTGCCGCTGAGCCTTACACCTCCGATGGCTTGAAACCTCTTCCAATTTCCTGCCTGAATGCATTCGGAGCCAGGTTATATCTATGTTCTTGTGCCAAAGTTGGAGCTTGAATAACTGCTCTTCCTCCTCTAATGCACAGGGAGCGATCGTAACCCTTCGACTTGCTACGCTGAACAAACCAAGCTCTTCTGGGCTCCTCAAGAAAATAACATTTCCTTCTCCTTCCAGTTTATACCCCTCTTTACTGAGCAGAGATGCCATAAATTTTAGCCAGTGTTCCAGATTAATTTTTACCGTATTTCATGCAGTGGTATTATAACATTTTTGATACCACCGTCTTCATCCATCTAGGCATATTTAGAAATATGTAACATTTATGGCTGTTGTGTAAAGCACTTTGTAGTCATGCACACCAATGATCCATAATACAAGGAATAACTTTCAGCTTTGTTCATCAGCACGATGTCTGGATCATTATCTGTGAACACTAGACCAAGGCTTTTTTTCTCTTCAATAGTGGGCATTAAGCAACCAACGTGATTTTCACAGAGTTGACGTGTTCCACAGACCAGCTGATGCCTGAATTAGTGTCCAGGAATCCAGTGAGACCTTGTAGGTTTGGATCGATTCCCCTTTAGATTATACTTAAATAATTTAAGATATGGATTGAAGGGACTCTCCAGGTTCTGAAATGATCTGTAGAAACTGCCAAAAACCGATGTCATGTTTGTTGGCCAACTTACCCCCCTTAAATCCCATAAATTGCTGTGTTAAGTGAGACGTGAACGCCGTCTCCCAAGAATAGCGAGGTAGGAAGGCTGTCGTCCAAGTATAATAAGAAAACTGCATTAGTCTTTCAGGGGACCACTTGCCTCCCCAGCTCATATGCTGCAGAGAGATTTTAATAACGGAGAATATTGCAGAAAAAAGTTGTTTCATTTCATCTGCTTCATGTCAAAGAAATACGACAGCGAGGCAGCGGAAGGCAGAGAAAAACTCGCCGCCTGCAAACCGGTATTTTCACCCCAGCCCGACGGCAGTGTCCTCGGGCGGAGCGGAGCCCACCAGCTGCTCCGCGGCAGACACCAGCCTTCCAGAGGCTCCACATCACGTACGCACAACCTGACTCATCGACCAGAAAGCCACATGTCTGTCTGCAGCCTTCCACGGCTCCAGCAAGTTGCTGCAGAGGTACCTCCTACCCCCGCGGGAGGCAAACAGCATCCTCCTGCACCCCGGGGCGCCTCCCAGCCCTGCAACACTCCCATAACTCCTGGAGAAATTCAGGGTGATGCCTTTCACCCAGGGACAACCCCCAACCCTGCCTCGTGGCTCTTTCACAGCCCTGATAAGTCACATCTTGCTTTTGTCTCCTTAGTGGCTCATCTGATGCATGAAAAGGTCCCGAAAGGGCTGGTGGATGAGCTATGCTGGAAGGATTTCAGTGTCTGTCTTAGGCTCTGCTTACGGCTGCTCTTCATCTCCATGGTGATTGGAGACAGGTCTGAAGTGGTAAATCTGCTAAAAGACCCAGCAACGCAGACAGAGGAGTGTAATTAGAAAGCGGGTGTTTGTAGCAAGGAACACTGTGACCTCTGCAAGAAACAGATGCTGGAAGAACCTAAAAATATATTAACCTGAGTAACGCATGAGATCTCAATACCTACTGCTACTCCCTGCTTTTATTTTCTCCTGAGCATCCCAAACTCCCTCATGGCACACTATTTCGTAAAAAGCACCCGAGGGATCAAAGAAGCATCCAGGTCTTATGGAATATGTCACCACCATGCTGGAAGTGGGTTTCAATTGCTGTTCATGCCATGCTGTACTCATCAGAGACCACGTCTACCTGGTCAAGTGCCACCTGTCACTAAATATCTGTATTTCCACCCAAAGCTAGAGGGACATGGGCCAGCTTGGGCTCCAGAAGCCACCGACACGCCTGGACAGAAGGTGGAACAGAGAGCAGGTGGCACCAGCTAGGGTATGGTCCTCCAATGGGACTCCTGAAACCCAACTGGTTCGTGTCCCCACAGCATGCAGGACCAGCACAGCTACTTCAGGACCATCTGCATCTCTCCACATACCGTGTCCTCTACCTCCTGGCAGGCACAAAGGGACCCTCTGACATAAGGAAGGTGACAGAAAACAAGGCTGCCGCCTGATTTGCATGGTTGGGTGGCACCAAACGAAACACACGGTGCTGCAGAGCTTCAAGCAAGCACTGAGCCAGGCTTGTAAAGACAAGGAGGAGGAAAAAAAAAAATCCCCAAACAACTGGATTTTCTCTAATCAGACAGATAATATTTACAGCCTACGAGTGGTGCCAAAATATTTCAGGAAATGCCTAAACCCTTCTGAATAAAAGCTCAAGAAAGCACGATATTTAAGGACAGCAACTACAACAGTAAGAATGAAAGCTTTCCACCCTATCCCAGCCTCCTTACACGGTTTAAAACGATTGCCATAGCAATTATCAAGGCTAAGCTCATTTTGCAATCTCCTCTGCAAATTAAGTTCTGAGTTGAACACGTAGAAGCTCAGCACAAAAAACAAACGAATCTTGTAAATGGCAAGGAGCAGAAATCGATGCCTGCTCCGCACAGACAGCACGCTGAGGTCTAATCCATCCTGCTCGATTCCCGTACCGAGAGACTTGAACTTCATTTGAACAATTCTTTCCAGTAAGGCACATGCCTCACGGTTGAAAAATCCAACCCCAAACATCTTGGCCTGTTTTTAGGGTCATCCCACAGCTCCGACTGCCTGCCCTGGACTCACTGCAGAGCGGAGTGGTCCAGGAGGGCAGAATATGAGCAGCAAGTCCCCCGGCCCCCACGCTAGAGCATCACCATTTTTTTCCCCATGAAACGGTAGTAGATTCGTCTGTATCCGTTCCCTTGCTCAACCACAACAAACCCCATCCTGGAAGTATTTTGTTTCCTCCCCTCTCAATTACCAATTACATCTACAGACACTGAAAAACACCAAGTCCCGTGAGGATGGCATCTCTATTTTGCTTCATTTGTGCATTCCGACCAGACCTGTCTCTGCAGGTCTCTTATCGTGCAGCCAGGAACAGCCGCGTGCAACAAGTGCCCCCAGGAGAAAATCAGGGCGACTGTTTCCAAAGGGCACATTAAAACAATTTATTTCTGGTAATTGGGTAGTGTCATTCTTACCTGCTCGGGCTTCAGGCCGGGGGGGACCCACGCGTACTCTTCCAAGGCACAGCCCGAGTCGTCATCAGAAGTCGAATTCCTCTGGAAGTCAAACATGAGCTTTGTGACGGTCTTCTCCATCTCCAGAGGCATAACTGTTACAATGTGCTCTTCCTGGGAGCACTTACAGTGAAGGCAAATCTTCCTGCAAGGTGAGGAGAGAGGGAAAAAGAGGCGATGCCCCGGTGAGTTGCACTTTAAATAAGAAAGTAAAGCAATTCCTGCCTGTTGTTGGCCTGAAGACACTAAACTCAACCCTTTTTTTTATGCTCAGGCATTTTCTAATGCAGGATCTGTCTCTCTCACAAGGAGGAAATAAAAGTCCATGTTTGCTCGAACAACACTTGGCAATCAAGCTGAGTCAGACTGCCCAGCGTTTGGGGAGATGTAATTGCCTTGTCCTTTTACTGCACCAGGAGGAGTATGTCCAGGGGCCAGCACAGGCAAGGGCCACCAGCCCACCCTGTGCGGATCGGTGTGCCAGCTGCTAATTGCAGAGCAGTTACCGAATTTGGGACAGCTGAGCGCTTGGTTAATTCAGAAAATGGTGGATTGACTGGGAAGCTGTGAATGACAGGGCCCCTTTAGTGTGCTGATAGCATAAATTTGCTTATTAGAGCAGCATAAAAATTGATTATAGTCTGAACATATAAAACTAAATTAAATTAAGGGAGGCTAAAAAAAACACAGTCACACTACAACGGTGTCTTAACCGCCCGGCTGGGTGGCACGTGCCACGGCTCAGAGACACACCAGCTCCCACGCTGCCCGAGAGCCGGACCGGGGTGGGGATAGCAGGAGGACTGAAAGAACAGCCCACAGGTCGCAATTTAACAGCCCTCAGCTTAATTCGCTGCAAACATCACTTCTCAGCATCTCTATTAAGGGACTGTTCTCCCGTGGGAGATTTTCTTCGTGGGCTTTTATCTGCAGGGCTGGTAGGACATTGCTCCCCTTCGGCAGGGGCAAGAGCGAAGGATCAACCTGGCTGAGAACATCTCCCAGCCCCATAAAGGGGAAAGCTAATAAATTGGCTTCTATTTTGGAGAAGGCAATGCTTCTCCACAATATGGGTCAATGGTATCTATTTTAAAGTAACCACGCAGGATTCTGGATTAATTTGTGCTAATGAAGTGCCACTGACTTCTGAAGGATGAGTTTCACTTGGGTAACATAAGGGAGACATCTCAGAGATAATAAGGTACCACACAAAAGGCAAGGGAAAAGCTACCGTTGCCACTGCAGGTTTCTCTGCTAGAAGGTAACGCAAAGAAATTCAGAGGGCAGCAACAGTTAAACATCGGGGGCTCTAATTTTCAAACACCTTTCCTTCTTTTTTGCCACTGCGTAGAAGCCAGCTAAGCGTACCAGCGCCCAGATCCAGATCCGCGTCTAAATTTCCACTTGGCCATTACAGAACAAAAAAATGCACTCTAGCAAAAGTCAAGAGGCTCCCTTAAGTCAAGCCAGGGAGATTTGCCAGATTTTCCCATTTCCTGCCTTTCATCAGATCTAAAACCACACAGCGACCCCCACGCACCCCCGGCGTCTGGTTTGCGTCCAGTCGGAGAGTCTCGGCATCGCCTCTGGCTGTTACCTTAACAAATAATCAAGGCACCATTTCATGTGAATACTTTAATTAATCAGCTACCGTGGAAGGGTGCTCTGCCTCAGCAAAGCTGCCAGTTTCTTTGCCGTTTCCATCTCACTTCACGATATGATTAGAAGCAGCGCAATATGCAACAAGATGCTAAGAATAATTAATAGCTCCAGAGCCCAAGATTCGGCAAACGGAGTTTAAGACTTCTTAGCCAAATTTTTAATCTTTAAGACATCAATCGCAAGCTCCGCATCCTTCAGGTACAGCCAGGAAGGTGAGGACCAGGTCGGGAAGCTGATTTACACCCACCCTCACTCCTGCCCCGTCCCAGGCAAGCGGGTGCTGCTGGCACATGGCTTCTCCTAGGTCAGAAAAGCAAAGGATGAAAAGGACACAGGTAGCTTGTCTACTCAGTAGTGATGTCCCCAGGCCAGGACAATGGGCTCTAAAATCTTTGCACCATTCAAAACCGAGCATCTCCAGGCGTGGGGTTTCTGCCACCTCCCTGGGCAAACAGTACAAACTTCAAGATCTTGCCCCTGAGACATTCAGTTCTCTTCCTTTCCCCTCATTAAAAGCAGAAGATTAACAGCTTTAATTACAATTATTTTCTTTACATTAGGATATGTTGTTTCATGGGAACAATACTGAGTGTCCTAGGAGTGTCTTTCCATTCCTATGATATGGTTTCCATGACTTCTTCGCATAGGTCTCACTTACTCAACTTTATTTTATCGTCTTCCAGCTCCCTATAATTAAAAATAATTCCCCCTAGTAAAAACTTAATATAAGAACGCACATTTCAAATGTGAGATGAAATTGAAAAAGCAGTATCCCCCCACTGCACTCAAAGCAGAGAGGCATGAAGTGAGACAATGCACGTGCCAGCACTCGACCACGCGTGGTGACCAGAGTGACAATGTGCCGTGGGTGCTGATGCTACAGGGGAGAGCTGGTGGGTGTTGGAGAGGAGTGAGGCCATTTCCAGCAGCCTGCTCAGCTGCTCCCGCCAGTGACAGCTCATTAGTCATTAACAAGGGAAGAGTGGCAGAGCCTGGAGATGCTTAGGGCATCGGCGTGCCACATACCTTACTATATAAAGGGTGCTGCAGCCCAGGTGCATGTCCTGCAAAGGGAAACCCATTGGTTTGGCTGTGGCCAGACACAAGCCTCACCGAAACACCACCAAAGCTCCATCAACACCACCTGCAGCTTCCTGTGCAGCCAAGGAACCCTACACAACTTGAGAAGAGCAGGGTTGTTTTTTTTCTGAAGCAAGAAGTGTCCCTCAAAGTGTTTAAGACCAGCCTGGGCGGGGCTTTGAGCAACCTCGTCTACTGGGAGGTGTCCCTACCCACAGTGGGAGTGTTGGTACAAGATGATCTTTAAGGTTCCTTCCAATTCTAACTATTCTATGATTCTGCGAAGGAGAAACTAACCCCAATCACTGTCTTCATTCCTGACCTTTCTGTCTTGCTCTCATCCCAGAGAAGGATCTACAAGCTCACCTCAGGGAGATACCTGCCCTGGTGATTGAGAGAAATCTCCAGCACCAGGGAAGACACCAGGCTGGAGACATTTTGGTGCTGTTGCTAAAAGCTGGGGACATCTTGGAACATCACTTGTCTCCATGAGCTGGGGGCTGGCGAGGAGAAACCTAGTGATGTGTTTCCCAATGAAGTGGTGAGACACTGGAACAGGTTGCCCAGAGAAGCTGTGGCTGCCCCATCCTTGGAGGTGTTCAAGATCAGGCGGGAGGGGGCTTTGAGCAACCTGGTCTGGTGGGAGGTGTCCCTGCCCAGGGCAGGGGGGTTGGAACTCGATGATCTTTCAGGTCCTTTCCAACTCTAACCATTCTATGATGAGAGGAGAGCTGACAGAGTGCCAGCTTCAGGGTGCATAAAGGAGCTGGTGAGCAGCTGTGGCTTGTGGACAGGAAGAGAACGGGCTGGGGAGCACCCAGCAGGGCTGCTCGGCACAGAGCTCTGCCCTGCAGCAGGGCCAGGACAGCGGGAAGTAAACGGGGGGAAAAAGAACATTTCCTGGTGTCAGATTTAGCTGGAATGGAGCCTGCCTTGAATTGACTTCACATGGTACAAAGCAGCAGCGGCTCAAAAACAGACTGAAAAATTTGTTCTACTCAAGGCCAGCGCTTCACGTGATGAAGTTACAAGATGGATGCTTTTCGGTGGTGCTCTTGGCACAGCGTCTGGCCCTCTCCTCAGCGGAGGCTCTAACCCCTGTCCCTGGTTACACCTCCACCCACCCACTGGTGCAGGGGGACAGTACAAACTAGGTCCACCATGCCATGCCAGCCCTCTTCTCCTTACGGGTGAAAACAGACACACAAGGGGAATCTGAAGCAAACAGGGCCCAACACATCAAGTGGAGAACCTGGCTCCCGAGTCCCTCTCACTTGGGATGCGGAAGCATGCTTCCAGCCCAGGTCCACCTACGTACAGCTTGGCACGAGCCCAGTTGACCTGTGAGGTCTCTGGGACAAGGCAGTCTCTTGTTGTATGCCCCAGTTACCAAAGCACAGCCTCTGCTGTCTCTGGAGCCTCCCGCAGCCCTTTCATCATGGCAACGGCACCAACAATAAGTTCAACCAGGCTGAGAACACCAGCGCTGTGCAAGAGGCTCTGGAGAGAGCCGTGAGCGTGCCCCCAGCTTTCTGAAGAGAGCCGAGGTCTCCCTGCTGTGAAAAACAACCAGCAAGGGCTCCAAACTGGGAAAGCACAGAGGGAGCTATAAAGCCTGGGAAGAAGGGATGGGAGGAGAAGCCTGAACCCAAGGCAAAGCAGGTCCTTGCAAAGGGTCTGCAGCTCCAGCACAGGAGCCGGCCAAGGTGGCCTCTCCCAGTTGGGGTCTGGGGCAGCGCAGGCAGGTCTGGGGCTGTGAAAGGAAAACCTTCTGGCCACGGGGCTCTTCTCTTCCAGCTGTGGCTGCTGGCTCTGCTGGGTGGGCATGCAGGACCTACCACAGCAAACGCCACCGAAGCAGCGCCTGCCCGGGCTGGGCACTGCAGGGATTTGGAGAAAGGGCAGCGCAAGAGCTCATGACAACAGAGAGAATGAAGGCAGAGTTTTAAAATCGTGGCAGAAAGGTTAAAATTCTTCTCGGACAAAGAAGGAACTCGGCAAACAGCCCTTATCATAACACACCCCCCCCGTCCCCAGCACTGCTTATCTCTGCTTCTCAGTTGTTTCTTCTGGGATGGAAATAAATGGGCTGTATCAGGGAGCAGCTCCGTCTCCAGACAATGCGAGGAGCAGGAATGCCACGGCCCACGCCAGCCCATGCGATGCCTCTGCTGTTGCTCCACAATAAAGGATTTGCATGCATTTGTGCCCACATTAACATGCAAGATTTGGAATCCCTCAAAAAGCAATTGTCTGCTGGGCTTGGACAGGGTGTGTAAACGCAAAGGGGCGATTCCCCCCCTGTTTGGCTTAAGACACAAGCAGCAGCCTGATTTTTTTCCCGATATCGTGCCATCACTCTGATTGCAATGAGGCTTTTTGGGTCAGTCATCAGTCAGTACATCACTAGACTTCTCGGAAATGGGAGAGGCTGTGGATTTGGGGCAGCTCATGTGACCCCTGAGTCTCTTAACAAGGGCATCTTAATATCCCTGCCTGTTATCTCCTCCCCTCATTTGAGAGCTAATGAGGCATCTTCCCCACCCGGGGTGAGCTCCAGCTACACAGACCCATTTCTCTAGACCCCACAGGCAGGGCAAATATTTATCTAAACTAAAAGATCAACATAGTCCTTCACTGCCATGGGAGAGCCCGTCAGCTCTTCTCCAGTATGGGCGCCACTCTCCCATTTCACAGATGGGGAAGCTGAGGTGCAGGAGTACCCAGAGGCAGCACCCAGCCATGTGGCTTCCCCATCAGCTTCATCAGAGGAGCACCAAGCTTTTGTTCTGAAAACAGACAGTTGGAGTTGCCTCCTCCAACTTCTCTAACATCCCATTTTGAACCAAACCCTCCCAGTCAGCCACTGCCCATGGCCTCGGGGCCCATGGACCTCAGCGACAAAGCTGCATCTCTCTGGACAAACCAGTTCTGTGATTTCACAGCTCTTTCACAGTCACTTCAGCCAGAAAAAAAACCTATCAGTGGGAATGCATTGCAAAGCCCTTGTGCAACCTGGGCTGAAAAGGAAGCTTTTATCTGCCAAACTGGGGTGCAGGAGGCCAAAGGAGGAGAATTACATATGGACATTCTAACAGAAGCAATTCAAAGTCTGAAGACAAGGTGCCCTTGGTGGCCTCCAAGATGGCCAAGGGAGGACAACGCTCACTTGGCCCAAGATGCCGTAGGGACAGCTGGCTTAAAAGATCAACATCTGGTGGTAGCAACAGTGCAGGCTGCACAGCAATGCCAAGAAGATAAGGAAGAGAGAAATAATCCAGCAACCAAACTACCCCTGTAAGTGCAGCTCCCCCCAGACTCAGTGGCCATAGGGGAGCCCGTGTAGCTGCACATCTCCAGAAAGGCCTGCTGTAGGTGGCGAAACACTGAGAGGATGGAAGAGTTGCAAGTTTTCTCCATCTTCCCCATCCATCTTCCCTTCTCTACCCACTTGATTTGCTCAAGACAAGCCAGATTTTCAGTGTTGCTTTATTTTTAATCCCCTCTGACCTCCGCAGTGCCAACAGCAGCAATTGCAAAGGTGTCCAGGGTGGCGTTGAAGCTTTTATTACAAACCCCATTTCCACTCCTGGAAAAATTCTCCTTTCTGGCTGAAGTTGTCCATGCTCAGTCACAGGGTGGAGACTAATTTTTTTTTTTTTTTTTTTAAGACTCTGTAAAAACCCTTTACCATTGCAAGAGTTATTCTTGCCTAATTAGGGAAAAAGAATTAAAAAAAAATGCCAGCTGCAGCCAGGTATGAGCAAAAGCAGTCTCTGAGGATTTAACAGTTGGTCTGCCTTCACAGTGAATCAGGACCATCAATCCGAGAAGCGGGTGGAACATCTGCCTGTGGGTCCCCACTGCCCTGTCCCCAAACTGCCGCTTCCCTGTGGCACAGCCTGGGGCAGCCTCTGGGCTCCTTCCCGTTCTGCTGCCTGTGGTCTAGGGCACCACGTGGCAGACAACAACCGCCAGCACACGAGGCTGTGCTCCTCCCAGATGAGACCAAGAAATCAGGACAAAACACCATACAATGCACAGAAGCCCCAAATCCCACATCTGGGCTGTCCTGCTGCCCTCTTAGGTGACCAGGGAACCAGGACCACAGCCCCAAAACTGTGGCCAGACCTCTCAGCAACACCCTAGGATGAATTCAAGTATGACCAACCTTTCCAACCTGTGGCTAAATCATCCCAGGGGAGCTGGGGTGAATCACGGGTCATTTTGGGGTCCCCAGGTGCACCCTGGAGCTCTGCAGTGAACACAGGTCCCCGCTGGGGCTCCCGTTTCTCCTCGTGAGCTGGGTAAGAGCCCCAGGGTGCTTCACCACACTCCTGACCTGAACCACGCTGCCAGGCTGCTCCCAGGAGCCACAACCCCTGACACGAACCAGGAAAAGTCTGATGCATAAAGATGAGATGTTTAAATTAAAGGATATTAATAACTCGGGAGATCTCAGAAGAACTCTCTATCTGGAGCTCTCCACGTATTTTGCAGAAGATGCAGTGGGTTTTTTTTCGCACCAGAGGTTAGGCAGAGGTGGGCAAAGGGCTATACCCTTGTGAGCTGCAGATCAAGCAAGGGGGAGAGAGAGAAGAAGAAAAACAAGGCGCCGTGAGCCCCTGCCTGTTGCCCATCCATGCTACCAGGAGAAAGGTGTCCAACAGGCTGCTCTGTCACATCCAAGGCAACGGAGGCATCCTGCCAGCTCACTGGCTTACCACTCATCTCAGAATATTTATGTTAGTTTGTTTTTTTTCCCCCCCTTAAAGGTCTAGCTCTTAGCTTGCAGAAACAATAACAACCACATATTTTTCCTCGGTCACAGAGAAGAAATGCAAACCACTAGCTTCCAGCTAGAAGAGGAGAACAGGCTCAGTAACAGCCCCCAAACTGGTGGGCAAACAATGCTGAGGCCAATCTTGTGATTTTGGAAGGCAGGGGGAGCCACGCGACGGGCAGACCTAGGAACTGTGGGCACCCAAGAAGGGTTTGATGTCCCCCATGGCAGGACAACCTGAGAACCCTGCGGGGCTCCAAGTCCCAGGGATGGAGCAGGGCAGGCAGTGGAAGGAGCAGGCAGCAGCAGGATCCTCTCCAAACCCTCTCTCCCCCTCCACAAAGAAGCTTGGCTCCATTCAGCATGTGGGTCCCCAACTGTCTTCTCGAGTTTGGTTAACCCTGGTCTCTTCACAGGCAGCATTTATCTTCCTGCCCATCTTCCCCCCCCCCCCATTCCAGGCTTGCAGTCCATCTCTCCAGCACCGGCATGGGACAGCCAGGCTAAGCCCAGCGGGTTCCCAGCGATCTGCCCAGGGGCTGGAAGTGCTATTTTAGGGGACTTCATCAGTTTGCCTTCGCAGCATGACAAGCAGAAACCACGGGAAAGCAGTAAACACGCCGCAATTCCAGCCTCTCCCAGGCAGTAGGGTCCCGAAGGGAAAAAACCTGGCTTGACAGGCAAAACGCTCGGGAATGGGATGAGCTAGGCTGAAAATTGTAATTATTTCAGAAGTTGAGGCTTAGACGGCGTCCCCTGAGACGGGCAAAACTGACTGGCTTGTGGAAGCAATCACTGCCAGCCCGATCCGTGTGTGTGTGTGTGTGTTTTTTGTGTGTGTGTGTGCCAGGCTGCCAACGGCAAGCGCGCGAGGCTGGGTCATTCAGCCACGCTGAATCCGGCTGGTAGAAAACACGCGACGGGAGGAGATTAAAATAGGAAGCAAAATATAATCTTGTTAGCTGCAGACAGTTTTAATTTACAAATCTTTATCGTGGGCTCAAGCCGGCACCCTTATAAACACAACGCAGCGATGCGAGACATGTAAGTGCCGCCACAGTAGGTGAAATAACCGCTGAACAAAAATAAGTCAGATAAGTTACAAGATAAGCGAGCTAAAGCAGAAAGGATGACACTGCATCTGGTGTGAATAATTATTTTGGCATTATTCCGTCCGGCGCTAATCCTCAGCGGCTTGAAAAGATTCAATCAGTATTTAGCACCGCCAAGGAATCATGACTAGAAAACAAAGAGTAACTGGATTAAAATCTTTCTACGGTCACAGGTCACGTCTGTGTCACATCTGCTTAAAATGTTCCTTTAAGGAACAAGAAAATAAAAAAAGGAAATTTGACCTGAAAAGATTGTACTGAAAAACATAAGCCCCATGTTGCAGTTCTAGGTTGGTTTATATTTAGGCATTCTGGCATGGAAGAGAAAGATGTAGAAAGATTATTACTTTAAAACTCTCTATCCTCAGGAAGGCAAAACCATCACAATAAACATCTGAACAGCACTGTCCTCATCCACAACACCAGCCTGCACGCAGTCTGCTCAGAAAATGCCCAGAGAACCCAGGTTTCCAGAAGCTGCATCTACCACAGCAATGAAATCAACGTTGAGAGACGAGGATTTTTTAAGACTTATTCCTATTTAGAGCCAGCTGAGCCTTCCTGATTATTTTTAGAATGAAAAATCCATTACGGCGACGGCATCAGTGTTTCTCCCCGACTTCCTGCAGCTGCAGAAATGCAATTTAACAATTAACCTTTTCCATCCACAAACAACACAAACAGCAAAGGCTGGGGAAAAAAAAAAAAACGCAGCCCCCCCCACCAGCACAGCGAGCAAAGTTCGCACGCAGCTTCGTGCATCCACGGAACGCCGCTTATTCCTCCTCCTCTTCTACTTTCTATCCCTCCTAAAAAACCATGACAACTTTGAAGTCGCTGGCAAAAGTCAGTTTCTTACCTGTTCCCACCGATGGCGCAGGAGGAAAAAATCCAGTGGGTTCTTCCGACGTCCTAGTCGTGCCCGTTGCCTTTCGGCTGGTGGGCTGCTCCCAGGACCAGCACCGCAGTGCCATAAAGCATCCCGGGCTCTCCCACCGCCCCGGCACAGGCAGCTGGGGTCTGTGTGTGTGTGTGTGTGTGTGTGTGTGTGTGTGTATGTGTGCTGCCACCAGATGGGCTTTGCAGAGCCTTTCGGAGCCTTTCAGAGGAGCCACGCACGTCTCCGAAGGAAACCTGCTGTGGAAAACCCTGCCATCCCCCTGCCCCGCGTCTTAAAGCTTTGGCTTAAATCGCCTCCCTCCGAAACCCAGCTCTGGTGGGTGCCCCCCCCCCCCCCCCTTTGCTCCCACTCCAACTGAATCCAGCAGCTCTCTCTCTCAATCCCCGCATCCACCCGCCCGTCACTCAATGACCCTCGGAGGTGGCGGGAGGATGTCCAATTTGCTCTCCGAGCGTCGCGGCATTAACGAGGAGCGATGCAGCCCGCGGAGGATAATTGGCGGCGCGGGAGCGTGCTGTTGCATTGCTCTCCTCTCCTGCATGCTAATGAGCAATGATGTCAGCAAGCCAAAGTCACCGCATCCGGACCGCGCGCCGCCGGCCCCGGCCACCCTCCCATGGATTTACATGGAAATCAGCCCGCTCTTACAAATCAATAAATCCTGGCGGCTGCTTAGGGAAAGGGAGAGGGGGAAAAAAAAAATAAATATATTAAAAAAACCCCTTCTCGCTGGCTCGCATGTGCATCTTTCAAAGAGTTGGCTCCGCACCAGCAGCCCAAATTGAATGGTGTGAAGATGCTAATTACCCTTCCCCAATGATCATCTTATTTGATGCTGCCCGAACCTCAACTCGCTGTCAAACTTGAGGCACCGCTTCTTAAGGTACGCGGGCTATTACAGCCGTGACCTGCTGGCTCGCAGCAACGTATCGTTTTTCTCCTGGCTTTCTATGCCCTCTTAATTATTTTCTGCAGTCAGTTGCTATGATTCCCCACTGGTTTTTAGGCGCAGCAGGTTTGTGCACCAGCAGGGCTAAACGTTCTGGGCAATACGAGTTATTAGCGTAGCATTTTGGTTACTGCATATTTTAATACGATCTCGCCCCGAGAGATGCACAATTCACACCTTCTATGCGTAGCTCAGGTGAGGGCTGTGACCCCCGGGAACGTGCTACCCCAACAGGGATGCCGAAGCCTCCTTCCCTCCTCTCCGAGAAGAAAAGAAAACACAGAGAAGGAGCTACGCTGCCAAATCTGCTGCTCTTAAAGGCCGTTGCTGGGGAATTAGGTGGTCACAAATCTCTGCTACAAGTCAACTGGAGGAGAGCGGTTTGCATTTGGAAAAAGTGAGTGAGATTCAAAAACCTAGTTTCTGCGGGCTCAGAAAAATACAGAAAGCAAATAAAACTTGCCCAACGTGTACTGCTTTTCTAGCACACTCCTGACTTTCGGGGCCTGGTTCCAGATTTCGGAGCCCTTGACTTTGGCAATATTCGCTATGTTTACAGAACACAGAAGGATGCAGAAACTACAGCTGCAAGTCTTTCCACAGTCTCAAATGCCTTAAATTATTATTATTAAGGCTCATAAATTAGGTTTCATTCTATGGAATTACACTCAAAATCTCAAGGGCGAGATCTGCAGCTGGGACAAACCAGCCCAGCTCCTCCTCAGAGCCGCCCCAAATTACCCCAGCCAAGTGGGATGGAGTGAGACCTTGCGGAGCCTTCATCTGGCTCAGACAACTTCAGACAAAAGAAAATATTCAGGGCCACTGATGAAATATTTGAGCATTTACAGTTCCTTTTTTTTTTTTCTCCCCTCTTTTTTTTTTTTTTGTTTATTAAATCTGCAGCCACAAGTACAAGAGTTGAACACTGACCCCGTTACCGCATCCAGCCAGGTCAGACCTTCCTTCCATGGAGGAAGGAGCAGCATCACCTCCACTTCTGCTGGGGATGGCCTCAACACCAAGGAGGGTCCCCTCCAGCTCCACAGAGCAACAGAACTTGAAGAAAAAAATCTCACCCTGACCCTTCAGCTTCGTAAACTGGCACAATTTGTCCTTTCCAGCTTGCACCAGCATTGTGGGCAGACTGTCAGCTCGCCTCTCTGTGGTTAATGTGCCACGGCCCCAAGATGATGTATTTTTTTCCCTCTTAAATTCAGAACATGTTAATTACAACATGAAGGCAAGGAGACAAAACTGAATTGGGCAAAAGCAAATAAAGAAGCCTGCTTATAAAATGATAACATTGAGCAGAAATGCTGTGGAGCAGAAATTACCCGTGTTTTACTGTAACAATCTTCCCTGGAAACGTATTGCTAAGAGCACACAGCAGCGATGAGGGGCTACAACCAGCACAAAGAATACGTACCGCTCCATTCGCCATGTCCTGTAGGTGCCAATTTTCACCCAACACATGAATGAAATGACTGACTTTATCTACATTAACTTTCAAGGAGGAAAGCTATAAACATTTGGGAGCAAAGTCTTATTAGTGCTTCAAGTGCCACTTGAGCAGAACCACCAGCTGGTCCTCTGCTCAGGGGAAAGGTTGGCAGGGCATGAGGCCCAGTGTCCGACCCCACTTCTGGTGCAACATGCTCTGTGTAACTCCATCTACAGCAGGTTCAACCACCCAGCACCAGTCTGGCATGATCCCACCACTGGGCTGATGCCTGTGTCATCTCCACACAACCAAGCATCCTACAGCAAGGGTAAGTTCTGCTTGGCTGTCTTGGCTGACTGGATCATCCCCAAGAAAGGAATCACACCAGAAATTGCAAACTTTTAAGTGTAAGTTGATCCACAAAGATAAAATGGAGGTAAGAATCACAAGCTGATGTAAAAGACCAGTAAGACCAATGCTTATAACATCTCAACTGCATGGCCAACTATGAGCAGAAGAGCTTTGCGCCTCCAAACAGCATGTATAATCGTCATCCCTCCTGGCAGACTTCTTGTTCCAATACTTGCAAACCTAAATATCCACAAAATGCAATGAATAGGCTCTTTTGAGACAAGAAATCAGATTAGAAGCTGCTACTTCTGGATACACAACTGTCTCAGGAAAGTGGAAATGAGCCTTCCTGCTTTGAAAGCTGCCGGCTCATTGGCAATTGCTCCATATTTCCGTTACTGACTGCAAGGCTTGTGAAAAGGTCATGTGTTGGAATAACTCCAGAAGGCTCACAAGATCTCTTGACGGATTCTGCACTTTATGCAGGTGAAACGGGTGTTTCATTAAGCACTGAGGAGAATACCGAGCCGGTGAAGCACATTATCAAAGGTCATGTGAAGGACTTGCACCATTAGAAGGATGGATGCTAACTGCCAGCAATGAAGCAAACAACCAGAAGTCAAACCTTAGCTATTGAAATAAAGAAAGATCAAGAGCAGGAAGCCCCCGTTCAGGTGCAGAGGTGTGAGACGGACAACTCTGCCTATAAATACAGAGATGGGAATTGTGATGGAAGTGATGGAAAACTCTGCTGTAGCCACATCTTTCTGCCCTTTGCCACTAGTTTTAAAGACAAAGACCCAAACCCGGTCAACTTTAAGCTTTCTGGCATTTGCACAAACTCATCCCTATGGCTAATTTAACAAATCACTGTAAGAGTTTCATAAATGCTGTATTTTATCACCTTGGTGTATCGATCGGCTGGCAATCAATAGGGCTCTATGTGACACTGTTGACTCTCCTGATGACAATGAGACACACGGCACGGCCATGCGCAGCAACAGCAGACTGGTGTCCTCAAGGTCGCCAGGCTACTAACCTGATGAATGTCAGATCAAGTTGCCTTTCTGAATTATTTAGTGAGCATTCTCTGCTGCAGCTTGCCAGAGGAGCAGACAGCACTGCTGCCTTGGGATGTCACCGAGGCTCCAGCCTCTGTTGCCCATGGGGACAAAGGCTGTCCCCTGCACCACATACACATCATGAGTCCGTCTGGAATCGGTGGGATGGCAGGTCCCCCTCATCCCTGTGAGCCCGTCCTGGCTCACAGCAACAAGCACAATAACAGATTACTTTTCCCATTGCTCTTTCTACCCACAGAAATGCAGAATTGGATACTCACAGTGGTTTTTTTCCCCCCTTCGTTCCCACGCTCCCCCCTGTAATTTGCAGGGAAATCTCCGCTCGCTGAGCCAGCACTCCTGCCCCGCTGCCAGGACAGTCCCCAGGCTGGGGGACAGCTGGAGCTGTGCTCCCATGGCCATGGGACAGCAAAAAGCAGCAGGACAAGAGGCTGGAGAGGGCACGTCTTTGCAAACACTGGAGGGGAAAGGCAAGGAGGTTGCAAAAAGCAGTGGGGAGGGAAGGGAGAAGACCTTATGTGGCAGGGTCCAGCCCCATTTCTCCTGGCCAAATGCCTGGCTTTTCAGGAGGCACATGGGGATATGCCCAAGGGATGGAGAAAGTTCCTTGGAGAACCTGAGTCAGAAAACACACGTCAGGACTTTAAATTAGGTTAAGTTATCTTTTTTCTTATTTTCTTTATTGTTTTTAAGCAAGACAGCAGTCCTTCCCCATACCTCTCAATGCCAGAAACAGGGGTGTCTTATCTCAAAGAAAGAGGGGATGGAGGGAGGGGCAGAGAGACCAACATCAGATGCAGATCATTAATCCCGAAAACTTGGCCTCCTCCGCTTTTCCTCAGGGCAGCCATTTGTACCTTCACACGGCTGCTGCCTGAGACCACGTGAGACCGACCCTCTCCTCCTGCTGTCTCCGCGGCTGTGTTCCACCCATTTTCAGCAGAGCCGTGGGTAAGGATCCGTGCTGTCGGTCCGCAAGGAGGAATTTAGGTTTTATAACACCACCGAGCCCAGCAGCAGCTGACACAGAAGGGGAGGTGCAGCCCATACGTGCTGCAGCTGATTTCAGAGATGATTTTCTGTATTTTCCACCAGTTCACCCAGTGAGACAGCCCTGACCCTCGCCAGCATCCTCCGGTGCACAGGCAGAGCCGGCGGCTGTGAGCACACCCCGTGCTATCCCTGTCCTCTGCCAGCACCAAACCACACCGAGGCAGGGGTGCCATCACGGGACACACTGCACTGGCACTCCCCAGCATCGCTGCCCTGCATCCTATCCATTCCCCCCATGACAAGGCATCCCAAAAGGACCCTCATCCACTGACTGTCCCCACCGCCAGGCTCCCACACCAGCCCCGGTGCGACACACGGAGCACTCTGCAGACGGCGTTTCAGTCAATCACTGCATCTCTTTCTTCCTACTTATTTATTTATTTTTTTAATCACCTTAATGCAAGGAGCTTCAGAGAGCTTAACAAGAATAAGGTTTCTCATAGCCTCTGGCTTTAACTTGGCACCACTATGGTTTTTTTTTACTTTTCTATGTTGAAATCAAATTTGTAACCAAATGTGAACAACAATCTGGATGCTCTCGTGGTTTTCCCCCCTTTGCTAGCCTGATGGTATTCTCATCTGAAGACTTTTTAATAGTGTCCTTTAATGATGTCTACAAAAGCCTCATTAAAGCACTGTATCGTAATTTAAGCTAAATAAACTCCATGCAGTTATTTTTTTAATGACATATTTTTCTTGGGGCCTTTCCACGAACAATAAAGCGTTCACTGAAAATATGTTGCGAAGGAAACGCATAAATCTTCAGCTTATCTGGTGGTATGTTTTCCAAAGATCTAAACCTTTGATCAGCACCAAATTAATTTTCCATTTACACAAAACAGAAGATGTATTTCCAGGATAACCGACTCACCCTGCGAGTCTGCCTTAACATGTGCCTTGGCAGCAGCTCAGGACTCCCTCGATGCTGCCCTTCTCTCGCTGCCTGACACTGTCAGGGTCTCTGTCACATTAGATGATTTTTATTTTATTTTTTGGCTTCAAACCTGTCTAACTGGCTGTTTCGGGTCGGTGGTTATGCCCTGAGTATTTCTTGCCTTCCCTCACCAAGTTTTCATCATGCACCACCCGGATCGCCCCCGTCAAAAGCTGAGCATCCCCTGGGACGGGGGCATGGTGCTTGACACTCTCCATGCTCAGAGGCCAGTCTTGAGCCAGCCCAGAGTCTTGGCCAAGTGACACAAATCTGGTTTTTACCTCCCTAAACCAGTCTGTGCATGTCTTCTCTGGCTGCCGGTGGATTTTGGTGCTCCCCTTGCCCCTGCCAGTCACCACACAAGCCCCCACTTCAAGTCAGGCACCGTAGGCAGGTTCTCCATCCACACAAACCTCCATCCAAACTCCTCAGAAACCACCGCTGGTTTAAGATGGTCACATTTCTGCTCCCACCCAGGAGAGACAAGGCTGCCTGCTCTTTACCAACGAAGAAAAAAGACCTACTTGCTGCTTGCTCCCAAACTGTGCTAAATCTACAGGGAAGTGGTAAATCCAGCGCATTTTGGGATCCACCCGATGCTCCCATAACACAACTGTGAGGAAATCACACATGTTGGGTCATGAATGGAAACGAGCTTCCAAGATGCCTTCAAGTCTTAAATTTCCTCGTGTATTTGCAAATGCCATCAAGGCCAGGCTGGATGGGGCTTTGAGCAACCTGCTCTGGTGGGAGGTGTCCCTGCCCAGGGCAGGGGGGTTGGAACTAGATGATCTTTAAGGTCCCTTCCAACACAAACCATTCTATAATTCTATGAGATCAGCCACGGTCAGGAACGCCCCTGGCTCCTCACCTCCAACTGCTCAGTGGGAAGAAAGGTGCCAAAATAGGTTTTTATTTCATACCTGGGAGCACGAAATAGAGATGGATGATTTAAAACCAGCTTGTGCAAGCAGATGGACTGGCACATGTTGTTTCGGTCCACCCGAACTCCACCCACTACAAGACTTCTACAATCCAGCTAACCTTGATTTTAAATAAATGTAATTAAAAAAAGCAATAGAATTATGAAAAGTGGCATCTCAATGTAAACCTGGGTGTTGTCCTCGACCGTTGCCGTTTCAACGAGCCTTAGACCATGGCAAGGTTTGCAGCCTGGCTGTCCCACTGGATAGAGCTCCAGTGTCCCCAAGGCAGCCTGGCACTGCACAGAAATGACAAGAGATGTTTGCTATTCTTCCCTTTGTTTTAATTAGTAATAACAATTTGTTATCATGGCTTGACATTTGTTCATACTTAGGAATAAATTGCTTCCTCGAATGATACGCTGAGATTACAACAGGCTTTCTGTGTTTGTGTTGGTTTTAGGATCTCATAACAAACCATGAAATTCATTACTCTTGCCACAAGCACCCGTGAGATGTGCCAACCAGGGTGTGATTTATACAAAGCTCCACTCGTGGAAATTAAAAGGTTTTAATGTTGCCTGCAAGAAGTCAAGGGTTTGAAATTTTATACAGCTGAATTCTATAAAAAAAATTATCTTGGGCGCAAGCTACTGTATTGTTTTATCTGTCTAAAGAGCCTGAACATTACACTCAGGATAAAAATAATTCACTAAATATTAATTAAGTATATAATTTGAACAGCCTTTTTAGTGATAAGCCTTCTGGCCTGCAAGTTACTTAATTCTCATCTTTTTTTAACTGCTTGGAAGCTATATAAAGGAAGATATTAAACAGCAAAACTTCTGCGTTACAATATAATTCAGCAAAATATTCCCACCGAAAGAAATCACCGGAAAACAGCCCGTGCCTTCCCACCCTTAATAGGAAAGGGCTGTCAGTCGTTCCCCAGTCCCATTTCTCCATGCCGTGTCAAGCCTCGTACATCAAACCCAATATACAAATCGCCAGCCCCATCAAGATCGTTAGAGCCGCTCAGCCCGTCAGGGAAAGGTCAGCGCGTCGCCGGCTGACGGCTGCCCGCTCCCCGCGCGGCATCAATCACAGCCCTCATCAAAGGCGGCGAGAGCACGCAGCTGGAAACCCGCATCCCTCCCTCGGATGACCTGTCATCTTCTAAACCCACTCCCTTTCTTGTAAAGCATGGCCGTGCCTTTATCTTATCGCGATCTACAGGGGAGGGTATTGCCACCGGCTGCCATATGGACAGGGGGCTCAGGACCCCCAGGGAGGGATTAAGACCCTACCAGGAGAGGGTTGGCCAGAAGCATGACCCCCGACTCCAGCACTGGCTCCTTCTGCTGTGGCATCCCAGCCTGTTCCTGCTCTCCTGGACGGGTCCTGTGCGGGCAGTGCCCCCACAGCATCCCTTCTTGCTTCATCCCTTCCAGCCCCGTACACCCAGTGACGTTCTCCAGAGAAGGGTCAAAGCCACCCTGCAAGGCGATGCTGGTGGGTGCCATCATAGCCACACCGGGACATAGCCTGCAGATGTCCCCAGCCAGGGGGCCACATGGATGCCCTGCGTCCATGGAGACACCAGCATCACCGTGCCAGGCTGCTGCTGCCCACCACCAGCCTTGAGCCTCTGGTGTGGTGCTCCCAGCTTGTACGAGCCCACCAGGGCATCCTGCCCACAGCACGAGCACCAGGAGGGTTTGGAGAAACTCAATCACCCCCGTTTAACGAGGGGACACCAGCATTATCAAACGCTATTGCTCCCATCAGCCATGCTCGTTAAAAATGCTGAAAAACCACAGGCCATGTCTTCCTCTTTTTTCCCTACCACGCTGTGCCACACGCAGCATTATCTTCAAAGGGCGAAGCAAACATGTTTGCTAAACACGAGCAGACTAAATACATCAGCCTTTTAGAAGCAATTATCGCTGCTAGAGATTTAGTGAGCCCCATTGTTTCGTGGTTCAGAAAGCATCTTGCCGGCTCTTTGGGGCGGGCTGTTCAAAGTGAGCATCCTGTGACAACCAGCAACCCCTCCCCAGTGAAATGGAAACCAGGTGGGCATCCAAAGGAGCGGCGCTTTCTTTTTGCTGAGCGTTTAACTCCCAGTGACTCCTTGCAACAGAAGAACAGCAATTTGGGGGTCAGCTCAGCCTCTGCCAGTGGTGGTACCGAAGGCAGGGTGAGACAAGCTCCTGCTGCAGAGGGTGAGGACTTTTCTGGAAAACAGTGGATGGTCTTTGGGTTAGAGCTGGGAACCTTCCTGCGGTGTGCCTGGATTGGAAGAGATTGTTCTGACCAGTATCTAGACTGGTTGTACCGGTACAGGGCAGAAAACAAAATGTAAGGGAAAAAGGCAATGAACCAAGTGCTGGACATCATCCTCTTGCCTCCATCCCAAACAGGCTGGGATGCTCCAGAGCATGGTGGACTCACCTGGCTGAGATCCTTGGAAATGTGGGCTTGCAGAGCCGGGGCAACATCTCACTTCTCCGGGCAAACAGTTCAAATCCTCAAAATTCCATCCCAGTGCAAACCCTGATCACTCCCTTCTATCAGTGCGGGGGAGCGGAGGGGGAGGGCAGTCGGGCTCCCTGCACTGCTAAGCCCTTCAAACAAGTGTCTCAAAAAGATGAGCAACCATGGTTGGCCAAACAGACAGACGGGGGAAGGAGAAGGGAAGCTCCCAAGAGCGACGAGACTCTTATAATTAGTGTAATAAGCAGCAATCACAGCTCAACAGCTGCCTTCCCCTCCCTCAGCGTCTGCTACAAGCACCGGCTCAAACCCATGGCTCAGAAGGATTTTGACACTTGCTGTGCTCTGAAAATCTCTCCTTTGAAAAAAGCTTTGACTTTGGTAAACTTTTCATGGCACATAAGATGCAGAGGAGAGCATGTTCCTGCTTTCCCAGCCTCTGCACCTCGCCTGGGCAAGCAGCACCCTGTGCCTTCAGAAGGGTCAGGAAACTGGCTTTAGTTTTGGCATCAACTATGAGTATGATTTTGCATGTGGCTTAGAAAAAAACCTCATCACTTCTCCACTGAGACAAATCTGCCCACACACAACTTTCTAAAATCCCCAAAGCCTCAGAGATGAACCATTTTACAGAACATGACAAAAGACATTTACCGTGGGCACGTACCCATCTTCCTGACGGGCATGTGTCCAACATCCTTCCCTGAAGCATCTCCAAGATAAATTCCTTTGAAACACACTTGTCCCTATCCCCACCAGGGTCACAAAATCGGCAGTGAGCATGCAGCACAGAAAAATTGCTCCACAGCTCACCAAAACCCACAGCAGCCTTGCTTTAAAAGAGGTGTCTTCACGGGAGAATACTTTAAGATACAGCAGATACAGTGATGTAAGTGGAGTGCAGTGATTTTTTTTTTTTTTTTTTGATACCAAAGTTCAGTTGGTTTGGAAACATATTTAAAATGGTGGAGAAGTTACAGGGTAGATGTTTGTTGAAAAACCAGGATTTAGAGCCAGTGCCAGACGTGTTTGCTGCTCGGCTTCAGATTTGTGCTACAAAATTCAAGTGAGCCTTCTCCAAATTTTGTGGAGCTGAGGACTAAGGTCTCTGGAACACCTTCTGGTACCTCCAACAACTGTTTGCTGCTGCTTTTCTCATTCTGGGGAGATGACTGCAAGGGCAAATGGAGTGACTCACTTTACCTGTGTTGTTCCACCACCCTCACCCCTGACCACTGGTTCTAAGGGTTGGACCATCACCCGCAGCCAGCACAGGGGTTGCAAAGTGACTTACGTGACAGGGTCTGGGCCCTAAATTGCAAAATAGGCTGTGGCTTAGACCCAGAGTAATTCTGAATCATTGCTGGTACTCGTGCTCCAGGGGGTATTGTTCTTCTCACTGCCTTTCTGCCAGCCCTTGGTCTGACAGAGATGGTCAAAGGAAGCAGTCAGATGCTCAGGATGGCTGCATATTTTGGTTGTAGTCAAGGATTCAGCTCCCACTGATTTTCAGTGGGTGTTAGACACTGAGAAAGTGTCTAATGTGAAGACGTTTGGAGGTGTGAGCTCTAGGCTCTTCATGCAAGAAAAGACTGTTTCCTACGGTGCTTAAGAAAATGAGAGCACGGAGAAAACAAATAACAAGCAGCTTGGAAAGCAGAAAATGCTTACATCAAGGAAATTTATCTTCTCAGTGAAAGAAGCCCCAGCCAGGCTGGGCAGGAGTGCTCAGGGGTAACTGCAAACGGGCAGGGAACTGCTGGAACCAGGATGTCAACAAACACTGAGCTGAAAGGTTAAAAAACATGATGCGTGAAGCCAGAACAAAGACGCCTTTAATTTCCCAGGGCAAAGAAACACGTTTGTACTTCCCGGACAAGAGGAATGTCAAAGCAACCAGAGGAGCAAGAGCTGTTTGCTGTCACTCCAACCCTGCCCAGGTCCCCCCGAGGACCAGCTGAGGAGCTCCCCTGCATCCCCCTTCCCCGTCAGCACACCTCAACCACCAGTTAACACAGCTGAAAGATAAGCAGCAAGTTAATCAAAGCCATCGAGGTGGGGTGCTACAAGGCGTCGCTTGATGTGAAGCGACAAAACATGACACCCCAGAGGCTGAGGCGCAGCGAGAAGCCTGGCACCAGCCTCGTGGCTCCCGAGACTGTCACCAGGAGAGGCACAGCTCCTTCCTCATGCTCAGGGTAGGGAAAAAAAAAAAAAGGTACCAGAAAGCAAAGAGCATGGGTACGGGCCAGCCTGTCACTTGCTGCTCTGCTGTAAGGCACTGGCGGAAATTAATGGGGCTTTCAAGTACGTAAATGGATTGCAGAGACATCTGCAGTGAGTCTATTAGCTAATTAGTGAAGATTAGCATTTATTTTATCCAACAGGCATTCAGGTAAAGGAGGTGGTTCTCTAATATTTGTATATGTCCCTTTCACGCTTGTTAAAGAGTAGGACCAAGGTGTCTCCCAGCGACAGCAATACCAAGACAAACCTTCTCTCCCTCAGGGGAGGGGCCTGAGCTGGGCACATCACTTGCTGTGGCTAGTGGCAATGGGACAGGGCCAGCATCATGAACACAAACCTTCAGCTCCAAAGCCCAAATCTGGCAGACCTGTGCAACCCATACAGCCTTTGGCATGAGCCCGAGGCTGGTCTCGGGCTCACGCTGCTGATCTAGAAGAAGATACCCTAAAATCTGACAACCTCAAAGGAATATTTAATCCATCGGGCTGCTAATGCTTCAGACCTTTCTCTTATCGCTATGGGAAGTCAACATTCTTTGCTGTGATCTTCTGTCTGAGGATGCAACATCCGACAAATGAACTTATTTCAATCATTTAAGTAGCTTCACTTAACAGAGGCAGGAAACGCGTTAGATTTATAGCACCAGAGTAACGTGATACCTTCCACACTGGTAACAAAGCAAGCATTAATAGCATTTTATCATCGGCTCTAATCTTCCTGGCATCATTTCATGCCCGCAGATAACTCACCCCGTATAACTCAGTACCTAGAGTGCACGTTGGACACGGACCCCAGCTGCAGCCCATTTTCCAGCGCCTTGAGAGCTCAATCTCTGCTAATCCCAGCCCTTTACAGCAACCCAGACTTGAGCAATCTAAAAAGAAGACGTGTGAAGTCATTTAGGCTTATCTCTCTAATTGCCTGCCCACAAATCAAGGGTTCGGTGTCAGACGCTTGCGCTCAACATAAGGCAGGGAAGTCGGGGAAAAAAAACAGACCTGAAATATTTACCACGAGCATTTTCAGAGCTGTAAGTGAAACTATCGAAATCCTGCTTGCTACTGGCAACTCCAGACGCAGTGCTACGAGGAACACGTCGGGGTAACAAAGCAAGCGTTCATGCCTTTCCTCTGCTGCAGCTCTTTCCAGGTCTGTGGCTCTGTAACACAGGCTCCAGTTCTCTTGACAGCTTTCCTGCACTGCCCAGTGCCAAACACACTGAAAATGTTAATGAATGCTGTCCCATAAATATTTAATATACATTTTCCTGCGAGCCCTGCTGCGATTAAATAGCTACCTCGTTACCCAGGCCCACCTTTCTGTCATTTTTATCTCTGCACGGAATACTGAGAGTCGGGACTATACCCATGCTGGAAACATCACTGCGTAAACCAGCGCCAACCGGGCAAACTCCAAACACAAACTTCCCAGGAATGTAAAGAGAAATCTAAGCCTGTCAGAGCAAATATTTCACCTCCGCTACCTCCTCCCAGGATTTGCAGAGAAAGAAAAGCAGAGGGGACAAGCCAACAATATGCTTTCTTTTTGAGTGTAGATATTTGCCTGGTTTTATTGGCTTTTTCCATTGGAATTGGAGGTCCTGGACACAACAGGGGCCCAACTGCATGTACTGTCTGGATACGGGCATCCCTGGGTACCACCCCGGGGCTGGCTCTGCTCTGACACCATCCCCTGAACAGCTCCCACAGCAGCTCTGCTGCTCTCCCCCCATCTGAAACTTGGCGGGTGTCCACGATTTGTCCGAGGTTACGCAAGCAATCCAGGACAGACACGGAAGGGGACGTCACGCAGAGGCGTCAACATCGCTGCTCTGGCGTTGCAACATCCACGACGCTCATCCGCGGTGCCCAGAGCACAGCTGACCACAAGACCACAAGACCACAATGGAACACTTCCATTTGCAACGTCACAGCAACCCGTTAGGATTGCGATACGAATACACTAGGATACTGTTTTTCTGAGCCATTGGAATGGATGTATTCGAGTCCTTCCCACCAGCTCAGAAGCTATTTTGCAAAACCCGAACCAAAAGCTGCCATTCTCCTGGGATCACCTCAGACCACAAGAGTAATGCTGAGCGCCCAGACTCAGCCAAGGCAGGCAGCAGGGCTGGCAGCACCAGCCACGGGGTTTGTGCCTCCTGCCAAAGGCAGCACGTGGCATTTCGGGCACTGCCATCCAAGCACATCCCGACCGGAGCGAGTACCAGTGCTGCAGCCACGTTCACAACGCTCCCGGGAGCTCTGCATCACGGGATGATGCTCTGGCTTTCACATGGGCCATGGGAAAGCTTTCTTCTGAGAGAGGAAATTCATACAGCCCAAATTCAGGCCAAACTACTAAAATTATAAAAGACTCAAAGGAATAAAGCTTGCGTACGTCAGAACTTTTGGTAATTCCTCCCAAATACATAATTTTTTGGCACAGATGCTAAGATGTAACTGGAGGGCAAGCATTTAGCTCTGTTTTAGCTGGGAGAGTCCCAGCTTATGTCTCTCCAATTTATATATGGAAGCAGGCTCATTTTGCAGTATGTGTCTCAGCGAGTTCTAGATGAGGGAGGGTGTGAAGCTAAGGCTAACGAGGGGAGTAGCTTCCAGAGTAATAAATGGTACAAAAGCATGAACAATTAGGCTTGTCTGGAGCAGAGGCTGCTGCTGCATCGATCACCAGGAGCTGCCAAAGTGAAATATTCTACTCTGAGATACAGGAGAGAGGGCAACAAACAGTGGTGCACAGGCAATACCGGTGAAGAACTGGTGCCAACTGGTGAGGCTGCTTTTGTAGTGCTGTGCAGAAACATCGGGTGGTCAACGCAGAGCCAGGCACTATGCTTGGCAGATTTAAAGGCCCCTGCCTTTAAAAAAAGATGCCTTTTTTCCTCCAGAACTGGCCCCGAGACACCATCCCACCTCCAGCCTGGTTAATACATACAAAGAGAGCATTCAGAAGACCACTGCAACATATTTTGTTTGCCTGCATAACGCTGATGCCAGGAACAAACGTACATCTATACTCTCTCGTTTAAAATTGGCTGCTGCCAGCAGAGCCAGCCCCCAGGAAGCGCCAATGCCCGTCTCCCAGCGTCACATCCGCAGACGCCGGCACATTTCCAGGGCCAGCCTGAAAGGGCTGCTTGGATTTATAGGCCACCACCTCCACAAATAAAGCGATGGGGCCGTTTTGCTCAGCCTCTGGAAGCAGCTCGCCTCCAGCCCCCTCCACCAAGGCACTTCTGCTGGGACAGGGACCCAGCGGTGACAGGCAGGATGCTCCGGCACCGCTGGCATGGTCCCCTTTGTCACCAGTAACGCTGTGACCATCCCACAGACCCATGATGTGGCAGGACTAGGGAAGTCAGCTCATCTAAGCTCCCTTATTGACCTAAGATGACAGCTGCCTTTTGGAGAGGAAAAAAAAAAAACTTTTAAAAGGTAAAAAAAGCCTTCTAAAAGGGAAAAAAAACAGGAGGGTTTCTTTTTCCCCTCCTCTGGGTGAACAAATAGACTCATTTAAGGTGTAAGTACATCAAGTAGCTAATTAAGGAAATAACCGATAACTTAATCAAGGTCATTAGAGGAATCAGCATGTTACTGCCATTATTTAAATGGTAGCAGAGTGAAAATATGCTTGTGCAACTGGAGCCTTCAAAACCTCTGGGTGGCCCAATCTACGCGCGGGGAGGCTCCCATGTCACTCCATTGCTGGTGTCACTGCCACCGGGGAAAACACTCAAATCTCCCAGTAATTTCCCCAGACAGAACATGTAATCGTCCCCCAGCTGCCACCACAAAAATCCCGAGTGAGTTATTCGCACGTGGAGAGGAATTCACCATAAGCAGCAGCACGATGTCCTGTCCCTGCTTGTTCCTGGCAGGGAGGGGAGCAACCCCTTCACAGAAATAAAATAAAATACGCATTTTTGCCACGTGCATTTTGCTTTTTGGCATCTTGCGTTGACTTTGCTCCCGGGACGGACCCTATGTCACTGCGGGGACGTGGTGACACAGCGACGTGCTGCACCGACCCCTTCTGCATTTATCCCCACCAACAGCCAGTTTCTACTATGACAGGCAGAACAGCAAATTTAAGTTTTTCACCACCCAAGCTCACTTCACCCCCTCAGCTGAACAGCACCACGTCCTCCAACTCTGCCGCTTCGTTATTTTAAGGCTTCTTCTAGCCTCCCCCACCTCCCCAGCCCCAAGGGAGTGTTTGCACACCAGCACCACAGTCTCTCCCTCTAATTACTCCACCAGTTGCGCAGATAAAACATCTGCTGGAAAAGAGAAGGAATCCTAAAGCACACAAATGATTTGTGCTGCCTAAACAAAGGCAAACAGAAGGATGCTGTTAAACATCCCCCCCCCCCCGCCACCCAGCAAACAGCCCCCAGACCTCTGCCCAGCGTGGGCATTGGGGGGCTGCGGGCTCCTGTGCCTTTGCCAACAGGACTGAACCCCATTTTTCCAACCAAACGTGTTGTTTGTCACTACCTCAGCCTCCTCTCTGCTTAATTGCTTAAGTCTCCAAAAACAATCCAATTCAGCAAGCTTGATTAAGTACTTAGGAATCTTTGTTTCACTTAAAAGAAGCCTTTGTTTTGCCTCAAAGGAATTAGACGTTTCTCCTGAATTCACAAAATTAAAAAAAAAAAATATCCAACAGCCAAAAGTTAAAAATAACCCTTTATCCTGTATTATACACAGCTGCCGAAGGTTCAAAATTCGCATTTTGTTATTCCGCACAAATCCTCGCAACAGCTGAGGAGACACACAGCACGTTTGGAGACGCGGAGCTGAAGATAAGCTCCAGCCTCCCGCAGGGCTTTTTTTTCCCTCTTCGGGGTTTTTTCAACAGAGTAAAAAAAACAGCAGGAGCATCTCAGGGATTGACGAGAGAAGTTTGCACCAAGGAGAAGTTTTATCATGTCCGCTGGGTGGGATGTTTGCCAGGGATCCAGCATATCCCCGCTCCGGGGGGCGGTGGGGCTGAGCCCCTGGCAGCCAGAAGCGGTGCTTGCGGAGGGAAGTGGGAATCGGGGCTGGAAAGAAAAGAAAATCACTTCCCAAGGCAAACATCTGTGCAGCCTTCCAGCGGCTTGCGTTTTCACAGGCTAAAAAACTGGGCGCAATTACTTACCCAGGCTAAACAGACATTCGCTTCACACGCTGGAAAACCCCCACGGACGGAGAAGGAAGGATGGGCAGAGGGAAGGAAGGATGGGCAGAGGGAAGGATGGCAAACGCCCTCGGTGCCGGGGACCCTGGTGCATCCTCCGGCGGCGGCCACGGTCATTCCGGGAGGGAAGGCTCCCCGGCCGCTGCCCCAGCTGGCGGAGTGACGCCCACCGCAGTTTTAGCTTATTGGTGAAAAATCGTCAAGCCCTAATCCAATCCTGTCCCTTTACCCAAATTTAGCTCTCCACAGAGCCAACATCCCTTCCAGTTTTGACTAGCGGTACGAAAGCAAAGTTACCTTGCCAATATATAAATCACGGAGAGAGAAAAGCAATAAAAAAAAAAGAAAAAAAGAAAAAAAAAAACCAAAACAAAACCCCGCGCTCAATTTACTTCACCTCTTTCTCCCAATAGAGTTTCTTTCCTATCTACCCGCTGCGAGGGGACCACAGCCCGGGGGGTGCACTGAAAAAAGCCAGCAACGCCCCGCGTGTGTCACCGGCTCAAAAGCCAGTAAGGTAAACATCTGGATGCCAGCAACCCCACTATTTATCAGAGTGCCTGACAGTACCGCTGACAACATCTGGCTCCGGGCTGTATCGCATGAGGAGGAGGTTTATAGAAACGGTTAGCACATGGTTCCTGAAGTTATACCGAATTTCACAAAGGTAACTACTGAATCATAAAGCACTGCTGGCGAACAGCCCGCCTGGCCAGCACATATGGTTTTTTCCTGGTTGGTTTTTATTTCGCTCCCCCCCCCCCCAGATGTTGGCTGTGGAGACACAGCTCCCTTTGCCACGCACAAACCCCAATGCCTGACCACAGCCTTCGCTTCTGACACTGGGGCTATGGTGGGACAGCAGCTGGGAAACCAGAGAGACACATGGCGGGCGGCCACCTAGAAACACCCCACCACCACCACCCGGCCTGCAAACGATGGGAGAAAAATAACCTCTCATGCAAGGGCACATCAGGCTCGGTTCCAGACCCTGGAAACTGAAAGCGCATCCACAGAGCCACCCTCCCAGCCAGGAGCCTGGAGAGAGGGGTATCCAGGTGTCCCGGGGGACAGGCGGTGGGATCCAGATGTGGATCCGAGCTGCTCTAGCCACAGCAGAGGCTGGCCATTCATCAAGGGCTATTCACGGAGGGCTTCCAAGCATTTCCGAGCGGTATCCCCACTGGAAGTCTAATTAAATCTCTTAGCATTTTAGCCTCCCGTCTTCGCCAGCTTTAAATATAGAAATAATCAAAACATACATTAAAAAGAAGAATTTTATTTCGAACTTGGCGGCGTTGATCTAAGAAGCATCCTGCTCGGGAGCGGGGCTGGAGGAGCCTGGGCAGGCTCGGGGAGGGCTGAGCCTGGCTCTGCGGGAACAAAAGCAGCTTTACAAACCAGGTTTGCCACGTGAGAGCCTAATTAGAGACCGAAGCCCACACAGCAAACAGACAGACTACAGAGGAAATTGGAGTCTAATTTACATGGAGAACGATTACTTACTGCATCCAATTAGTGTCAAGCTGACTGACAGGCTACCCAAAATACGTTCTCCTCATCCTCCCTTGCAAGTCTGAGCTCTCCTTGCTGCTTTATTTCCCCCGGGTTGTTCGGCAGGTGAGCAGTACCACCTCTCCACTAGACACTGGATGGCAAATGGAGACCTTCTGAGCTTCCCCATAACAAACACAGAGTTAGAGCCACCCACGTGCTGATGGTTGGACTCAAAGGCCCCTTCCAACCTAGACAATTCTATGATTATATGTACTTTCCTTCCTGGTCTTAAATCCTTAAATGACATCCTGAGGGTCCCAACAAGAAATGTTCCCATCACTGCCCCTGTATTCAGTGGGGAAATGGGGAATCCCGCCACGGCTGGAGGCAGATGATGTGGACAGAAAAACTCCTCTTTGGCTGGCACTCCACCTTGGCTGCACAGGGGTGACCACAGTCCCACCAGTGCCTGTGCTGGGAAGGACATCTCCTTCAATCAGGGCCTTCCTCTCAAGCTGCCCTGGAAGAGCATGAGTTCATCGTGTTCCCCAAAGTACAAACCAGCTGATAATTCTGCAGGAAACCCACCCCTCATCCACATCAGATTAGTCCAAAACATGGTGAACAGACTTTAAAAATTCCTGAAGCTCTCACATGGAACCAACCAAATACCATTTCTATTCCTTTTATTGTTAAATAAGAAATTATTCACTCCATCATCGTTCTCCCCTTCCCAGGAGGACGCTCCTTATTAACAGGACTGTCTAACTGTTGTCCTTTACTCCAAACTGCACGTGCATTTTGAATGCACAAATGACAACAGCATTTCAAAGCAACTTGCTGTGCTGCTCTTCATAAACTTTTGAGACCAGCCTCTCTGAGCTGCCTTTCCCACTGCTCTTCGGAGAGCTCTCGTGTACGTGTATTCAGACACGCAGGGATCGTATTTTGGATATTTAAGACCAGGCAATCAACCCCTCCTTTAAGAAGCACCTATATAAAGCATATTTAAGGACTTCATGGGCCTTCTGTATGGATGAGATAAGCTATTCCTTTAATCTCTGCAGGCTACATGGATATATGGCATTTTACAGGAAACATTCTGGAAAGAAAACTCAGAGGAAACGCTTTGTGAAGCATCTAGTAGCTGTTTGGTAATACCTGGAGACAGCCAGGACCTCAGGTGGTGTAAAGCATCAGCAGGGAACCTTTGATTTCAGCTCACTCCCAGCCAATGGTGCTAAACCAATTTACACCACAGGAGCACCATCAAGACAAGTAAAGCAGGACCGTCTCACCCAGGTCTCCTTCGGGGACAGCCACCACGAAGGCTGCACATCCTGGTGGCCCTGCTCTCCCTCTGCTCCCTCTCAGTTAAATTATAAACTGCCATTAATTACCGAGGGGATGCAATGAAAATGCACGTGTGCTCACGCTCCTCAGAATTAGGCTGTTAATCTGGCGTTTATACTCCCGGAGTTTCTCTCCTCCACATCCCCCTTCTCCCCGGGGAACCGACTGGCTGCCTCTTTATCTGCAGCTCCAAGGACGACACACACTGCTTCGTTTTCAAATTCCCCCTCCAGTGCTATGCCCTGAACCAGCTCTTCAGAGAGGGGGCCTCCGCCAGCTGTAATTCCCATTAATTCCTCTTACAATTAACAGGGCAGCTCGCGCCACCCTGGCGACAATGGGCTGCGGAAGCGCAACTCCATCGAAATTATCTATGCATAAAAAAGAGGATCATTGTAGGAGCAAACGCCTCGCCGAGACTTTTATCAGCTGCTCGTTTTTGTGCCACTAACGACTTCATAGAGAGCGGGGAAGGCTTCAGCCACACGGCTCCGTCCTGCGGCGTCTCCAGGGCAGAGGGACCTCTCCTCCGCGCTGGGCGAGATGCTGATTGTGAAGCCGTGGAGGCAATCACTCCTGGAGAGGGGTAGGGGCAGGCAGGAGCACGGAGAAATCAAGGGAAACCTTCTTCCCAGTGCATCCCATTAGCGCCGGTGGCAATTACGTGGGCTGATCAAGTAGGTGGGCTTCCCAGAGCCCCCTCGGAAATTACCGGGCGGGGTGGGAAGATGAGAAAAAGAAGGAAAAAGGGGAAAAAAAAACAAACCCACAACACAACAGAGAAAAAGCAAAATAACCCTCCACAATGGAGGCAGACATCACCCTGGCTGCCTGGGGGCAGGGTATGCAGGAACAGCCTCCTCCCCACGGGCATCCCGTGCTGGGGGTCACTCAGGGGAGACCCACAGAGATAAAAGGCAGTAAGACTGCTTGTAAAATACGTGTAAAAATGCTCATGGTCTCATGCCCTTTCAAGCCATCTTGAGAACTGCTAAATCACTTCTTTTATTTGCATTCTGGCTGGGATTTGCTTAGGTTTGAGCTCACCATATTTACGCCGCTCCCCCGTGCATCCTGGTGTACAGGTCCAGTATATGGACCCTGGTATGCACGGGTCCATACTCATGGACCCATGAGCCGACCCACACCACAGCCATCACTGTCATCATCCTTCCCCTCCTCTCTCCACTTTTTCCACTAGTTGCATGGCAGGAAAGGAAGAAACCAACTTAACACCGTCTTCCTTTGAATGTGTGCTTACGGGAGCTACTGTAATAATAAAAACCAGAAGGAAAGGAGAGAACTTCAGTTGCAAGCACCATGCAGCCTTGCAGTCCTGACCCTGAAACTCTTGACAAGGTGACATGTTATTAAGAAATATCCATATTAATCCCAACTGTAAAGCGTTATGTTCAGCCAATTAAGCCGCCTGAGCGGCTGAGTGCTCCCAGACACCTTTGTACTCTCCTTCCCCCCCCCCCTTTTTTTTTAAATGCCCTCTTAGGGAAAAGAATGACTTGTGCAGAGATGAACCACCCAGCTCCTTCCAGGCTCGCCGTGTGTGTGTGTGTATAAAATGTTCTTGGCTGCTTTCAAACACTGCACATTAATCTGCGCAATGGAGCCTGTCTCCTTCAGCATTCAGATGATTTCTCTTCGAGGCGGGTAAGACAGAGCTGTTCCACTTGGCATCACATCCCCTCCCTGCCCCCTTCCAAGCCTTCTTTTATTATTTTTATTTCTTTTTTTTTTTTTCCCCAGTATTGCCAGAATAGCTCACAAGCCATCACCCCAGGCATGTGCGAACCTGGAGAAGAATATACTGTTGCAGGAGCCCACAGATATATGAGACAGCCAGGATGCTCAGAAACAGACCTGGAAGATTACAGTTTTAATGCATCAAATTATGAAAAATACCACCACTCCCTTCCTGCAGCTTAGGACACATCACTTACTTCTCCCTTGGCCATTTCTTTGCCTCTGCCTGAACCCAGAGTGACAGAAACTGTTTCTTGAATTAAGGGCTGCTGGAAACGAAACCCCAGAGAGGTCTATGGGCGGCGATTACTGGAATTTGTTCCTGAGCAGCGCGAACCCTGCTGTCCCACCTCAATGAGCCCCACGCACCAATAAATCAGCACATCCCCACACCACAAAGGGCCGTCCTATACAAAGCCAGGCATTTTTATTAACGTCGCACTCAGGACTTGGATTTTCATAGCTGCCTGCCCCAAATTTATGCAAGTGAGGGTCCCTAGTTGCTCAGGCTGCTGCCAGCCAGGCACCTCGCTATTTAAATGTTAAGATGTTCTGTAATTACAGTCAAGAGGCTTCTCCACAGCAGAAACTTCAGCTGTAGCTTTGGCCACTGGGAAGCATAACCTTGGCTGTACCCCAGGCAGAGGAGGGACGCAGGGGAAAGATGCTCATTGCAGGACCAAGTGGTCCCTTGCCATGAGTTATGGTGGACACTTCCCTTCTTCACCCAGCTTTCATCACCTCGGGCATTATACTCCACAGAAATGCCCAGAGCCTGAGGAATGGAGCAGGAGCAGAGCAGAGAGAGACCACAGACCTCTTCTATGCCTGGTACCAGCCACTGTTTCATTATAACCTCTAGCCTCCACCGTGGATGGGGCTTCTCAGAAGGGCAGATGGTTGGGGAGGATAAAAAGCTGTCTAAGGACGTATGAGCACCTGAAACCCTGCCACTTGCTGGAAACCCAGCAGCTCTGCAGCTCATCTCATGTTCTGGAAGCTGCAAGAGGAATGCCGTGCACTTTCCCTCATTTCCAAACATCCCCAAATTCCCAGCTCCTGGCAGTTCTACAACCATTAAACACACAGTTCTCAGCACTGAAACCCCATAAAACAAAACTCCATATGGGGACTGTCCCCACAAATCAGCCGATACCTGCCAACAGCCATAATCTTGGTGCCATCAAATCTGCACAATAAACGAGCCCATTTTACCAGGGCTAGGTTTTTCTACAACTAAAATGGAAACAAAAATTGGCTTGCGAAGATGAATGATGCTTGTGATAGTTTTTTGCTGCACTTGATTAAATACAGCACACAAACAACCCATTTTTTTTCCTCCCTGAACGATTAACTTGATAGTCTAGAATTAAGCCCAGCAAAGTAAGATCCTGCATAGATTTCAAAAGATACCACGATGTTTTTTTTTTTTTTCCTTTGGAAAGCCTGCCTGCAATGTATACACACTTTGCAAAATCGCTCGAGTACCTCTGGCACCAAAAATAAACACAGGGAAAGCTAAAAATCATGTAGTGTTTTTATCTCGATACAGCCTACACCGCAGCGTACAGCCGTGGTTTGCCATTTCATGATAAACCAACCCTGTGCTTTTGATCACTTTAGTGGGAAACCGCAAATGGGAATGTACCACAGTATCACGAAAAGAAAATAGGGAAGAAAAAGCACAATCAAAGCAGTACACCAACCCGAACCACGCGCTCCCCACCCAAAGGGTATTTGTAGATATCAGAATTACCATTTCTCTTCAAGACAACTGAGCCTTTTCATGAAAATCTAAGAAGCCCTAGAGAAATTCCGGATGATCATTCTTAAGTGAACAGGCCTCATGCATTATTTTTTTTTTTTCCAGGAAAATGACTGAAGTTTGGCTTTAGCATAATCCTGAAGATTATTTACATCTTCTGCAGTTTTTTCCACTGCTGCTGAATAATCAGGGCTCCTTAGAAAACCACTGCCAGAGAAACATAAATCCTTTTTTTTCCTCCGTTCCTCTCTCTCTTACCTGCTTTTATACATTCTTCCTTGCACAGGAGGAGGAGTAAGGAGGCTAAAAAGCAGTAAGGAGGCTAAAAATACTCGAGGCAAGCAGGCAGGAGATAAAGCCCTTTGGAGGAGCTGGGAAGGGTCAGCGTTCCCCCCACCGTGGCACTGCCCTCTTGGCAGTGGGGAAGGTCTCTTACCTCACCTGGATCCCCAGCTTCCAGCACCAGCTGATGAAATCAGAGCCTGGATTGCCTTTCAAACACTTTATTTCCAAGAGAAAGGCTTGTTTTCAAGAGGAGGAGCTGCCTCTCCTCTTGGAGGAAAGGTCTCCAAAATACTGCAGGTTCCTTGAGTGCTGGGATGCTTTGGGGGAGGGAATTTCATGGGGATGCTTCAAGACAAGCATTTTGCTTTCTCCTTCAGCATCCTTATTGTTTGAATGGCTGCACACAGGGAATGAAAACAATTAAATACTCTTAAACAGGCAGGGCTGCAATTGGCATGGTAATGAAGTCGTTATGGCTCCTTAATGTGCTTTCTAAAAATAAAATTACATCCAGGTATACAGATCTCCTGGCTGCACCATGCCCAGGGAATCATCTTAATGCAAATTCTCTAACAGCTTGGTTGTGTTTTGTTGTTTCAAAGCAAACCCATCAGGTGAATAACAAGGGTTTGGCTGATGTTGCCCAGGTGTTGCCCTCAGGTCACCCAGAGAGGTGGTGGGTGCCCCATCCCTGGAAACGTTCAAGGTCAGGTTGGACAGGGCTCTGAGCAACCTGATCTAGTTGAAGATGTCCCTGCTTATTGCAGGGGAGTGGACTAGATGGCCTTTAAAGGTCCCTTCCAACCCAAACTATGGTATGATTCTATGTGCAGGGTCCCAGCAGAGCCCAGGGAGGTTACCTCTCAACACATAGGGCACAGCCAGGCTAAGGAACTTCTGCTCCACAACCAGGTGCCATCAGAGGTCAGGACCAACACCTTGCCCCACTCGTCTGACGTGCTCCCTGTCACCACCGTGCGAGTTGCCATTGCCAAGGTCTAGCCTGGGGAGGGATCCCATCTGGTGAGCAGCGTTGGTCTGAATTACACAGCAGCCTGTGCTGCAGAAGGCTCATTTGCAGTAATTAGAAGCATCATGTAGGCACACGGGAGGACTTCAAAGGACGCCGGTAGCCTTGACAGCACAAGCCTCTTTTTTAGCGGTCAGGAGGCAAAACCTCCCCCATCCACTTGAACATAAACCAAAATTATACAGAATTCTTTTTTTGGGGGGGGCAGGGGGAAACAGACAGGTCACTGCAAAACCACTCCAGGGAAATTGAAAGGTTATATATATTTTTTTTTATATCTCTTCACACGTGCAATTCCCGTACGCACACATGTCCCCCGCCCAGACACACGGCCATAGCTTTGCTTCCCTGGTCTCCCCAACTGAACACAAACAGGGGTTCATGTATATTGAGAACTGTAGGAAGCTTAACATTTACTTGGCTTTTGTGTAAACACTTACGTGAATTACACGAGTTTCAGCCAAGAGGCTCAGCACCCCGCTGTGCCGCGCCATATAATTCATTACAATTAAAAGCAGAGAGCGAGGCAATCAGGCTGGCCTGACGCTGTGCTGGTATGGATTTGCTCTTCCAAATGGCTTCCAATTTGTCTTCGCAGCAGCCCAGCTTCTCCGGGAGAAACCCTGCTGGTGTCTGCCCACTGCTGCGTGGGGATGGTTGCTCCTGCATCTCAGGGCAGCCCGTGCCCGTGGGCTTTGCCGGCGGAGAAACCGGCTTTGCCAAAGCCAAGGCACCCAACTGCAGCCAAGCTGTGGGCAGCACGGACCACCACCCCCCAGGACACAGAGGTGCCACAGCTGCACCATGCCACCGAGCCAGGACATCTGCTCGTACCATCAGGCTGAAGGGCAACGCTCACTGCAACCCACCTCGCAGGCAGGTGACCCTCCCCTGGGTGCAAGTTATATACACACAGAGCACCACATCCTGACAAAAGCACTTCAGCATTAATAATAATCAAAAAAAGATTCCCATACACCACCCCAAACTGCAAGGCAGCATCTATTCCCCAAGTCTCTGCATTTCTTATTCAGTATTCATCATATGCTAAGCTATTAAAGTATTCCACGGAAAGTGCTGCGGCTTACAGTGCCGCAGACAAGTGGTGTTATCATTTGGTATTTCTTCTTTTGTTATTACAGTGAATCTTCCTACATCTCTGAAAATAATCCAATTATTCCTTACCATTGGTAAGGTCACTGCTGCTTTGAACAGAGATTTGGGTAATACTCTGATTACTCTTAAGCAAATATTGCTGGGACTTGGGCAGAAATTTCAGAGAGATTGAAAATCCATTTTACTGGAAACCACAGATGGAAAAATATTCACACTCCAGAGGATATAAGCAACAAAAAAAAGGTATCATTTCTCCTCCTTATTAGAAAAATATTGGTTTATCTGAAATCAACTGCGCAGATATAGTTAGCTATTAAAACAATATATAATTTCTCATATCATATAACCTTCAAAATACGGCAATCATCGAGTCTTTATTAAATGTTCCCATGCAGGCTCCAGAAGGTATTGAACTACTTAAGTGCAATATATGGAAAACAGCAGAAGCCCTGTATCACTTGTGGGAATAAAAGCGCTCTCAGAGAAAAGCAGATATCAAAGATCAATCTGTAATAAGGAAAAGGAAGTTAACATCCCTTACAGCAGCCTCAGAGATAATTTTTCTGCATTGAGCCAACGAGATAACAGCAAAATCACACAAAATACAGATGATGCTAAGAAAAGGTATCTATTATATTTCTTTTGGTGCAATTAATCACGGGTTCTTTACTGTCAAGCCATCTTTAGGTAATGGCAAAAAAAGGAAAGAAATACCCAACCCTTTTTTTTTTTTTTTTCTCCTTAAGAAGAAATTAATCATATTGTCACCAAAAGATGGTTTTTCTGACATCACTCTTCTTGTACTGGCCAACTAGTACTAAAACCAAAACACTGCTACGGCTTATTGTCCTTCTGCTGAAGGACTGGAAGGATGCTCAGAATTAACCCCTGAGTGTCCTGCCAAGTGGGAACCTCCCAGTGATACCACTAGAAAACCCAAACCGGTGTGTCCGGACTGGGGGAAGAATGGCAAATGCCAACAGCTCTGGGGCTGCCTGACCCATGGCTGCCTTCTCGTCCTCCTCTCCTCCCCGCAGCGCGTCACTTGCTGGAGAGCTTCCTCCCAACACACCCATACATCTTCATCCCACAGCTGGGATCTGGACCAGCTGGTCCTGGGTGGTTTTGGCGCAGTGACACCCCTATGCCCTTTCCACAGCTGCATTTTTTTCCTCCCCACTCTTTCAGACTCATGAGTTTTCCAGTGCCATGGCACTGCACGAGACAGCTCTGGCCAGGAGCTGTGACAGCCGGTGACATGCCACCAGGGACAGGCGAGCAGCCACAGCGCCGCGCCGCCTCTCTCCCAGGAAAGCTGCTCCGCCTGCCGCAGACACACGGAAATCCCCAGGGGACAGGGAAGAGTGGAAATCACAACGAGAAAACCTATTTAAACCGATACCTCACTACCAGGCAGCCAAAGCAAACCGTGAGCGTGCCTCAGCCCTCCTGATGGCTTTATTCACCCCAGCGAGCAGCATGCCAAGCTGGTGCAGCCCAGGGCAAGGCACACCCTGGGGCTGGGCGAGATGCTCAGCACCACCACAAAGCCTAGCCCTGCCTCTGCCCTGCCTGCTTTTGCCTCCTGCCTTCCCATCTTGGGCCAATAAGGGGACCAAGAAGGCTTGGAGAGGAGGGGACCACTGCCAGGGCAAAGGGCACCCTGGGGACATGGATGTTCAGAGGCTGAGGATGCTCAGGCAATGAGAAAGACCCCGTTCAAGGCTCATTAGCCACTGATGGCTAACAAGGCATCGTGAGGTGCCCAGACACCTCCCAGCACTGGCCTCACACCTCTTTCCCCCTGGCCAGGAGGCAGTGAGCAGCTGCAGGGAGCTTCAGGCACCTTTGGCAGCGGGAGGCGATGCTCTCATCCATACCCTTAAGATGTTTTCTATTTTGAACCCCAGTCCCGGTGCCTGTCTCCTGTTTGCTTCTTAATGCTTTACTCATTAATGTCCGCAACCCACTCTGCAACACAGACACCTGCATGCTTTTAATTGCTCCTGGATTGCCTTGATTAGACGGCTTTCAGGGACCTTTGACTCTTCTCTCAAGAGGTATCCAAGAGACGGGCCAATCCAGATTGATGGGCTTTATTTCTTCTTGTATATCCACAACAACATACCACTTGGGCTCGGCTTAGACCTTCCCCAGGCACCCATGGTCTTATGAAATCAGGGTGCAAAGGGTACAAAATAGCATCTAACAGCAACCGTGCTGCCACTGGGCTGAAGACTCATGCTCTATGTGATTATTCCTACAAAAACATAAGTACGCTGCCAACTAATCCTCTATTTTTTGAGTAATAACAATATTTGTCTTTTTTTTTTCAGCAAGAAACCTGTTTTGGGGTTTTTTGGGGGGTTTTGAGCAAAAGCAGCAGCCTGAAAAACTGAATATTTAACAAATAAACTGTATTTATGCCTTAGGAAGAACACTGGCTATTTTAAGCACATTAGATTGTTAGGCTAAGTACCAGGAAACAGAGAAAGGAAAACACAAGCAGTTTTGTGCTCCCTGTTTAATGGTACTAAAACCCAGCACACAGGAAAGCCTGCGGGACAGGATTTTCAAAACCCATCCTGCGAGTTGCAGAATAACCTCCAGGTTAAAAGCACATTAAGATAATTATATTGAAAACATCCCTGTCACCTGGCAGAGTCTTGTACAGTGAGTGAACTCCCGAAGCTGTGCTGGCGCAAAAGGCGTCCACCTTCCCAAATCCACATCTGGAGATGGGTTTTGCTCCCAGCGAGCGAACAAAATCAAGATGTGCCACCCTCGTATTGCCAGCTGCAGGAACAAGTCATCCTGGCCACATCCTGGCACAGGGACGCAGGACTGGCTGCTGTGGGATGCAGGGGCTATGGGGGAGCTCAGCCTGCCCAAACACCCACGTGGCTCCTCACAGCATCCCCCTTCCGAAAAAACAGAGTGGGGAGGGTGAGACCTACAAAGTGATGGATGGGTCTGAGGCAAAGGAAGAGATGCACCATCCAAGGAGAGGCAGGGAAAAACACAGAGCCAGGCAGCAAGCAGTGCCCCTGATCGTCTGGCACAGTGCTGCTTTGATACTGGCAGGGTTTTCAAGGAGAAAAAAAAACCAAACAAACCATAAAGCAAACCCCACCCAACTCAACTGGCATACCCCTTTCTAATGGGATTTTCACAGATTCTGGAGGAGTATCATAAATACAGCGGTGTTTGATATTGTCAAACAGCACCTGATAAGTTTAATTCCCAAATAAACTTTAGAATCAGGAGGACCAAGAGAGGTTCATTACACTCTCATTTCCACTGCTGCCTTTAACCAGGGCGGCAGGAGAGCCCGGGGAGGCCGGCAGCAGGAAGGGAAAACAGCCCGGGTGGATTCAATGCAGAAACCCAAGATGGCTCATTAGCGCGGAAGCGAGTGTTGTCAGAGAGCTCATGTCTGCACCGAAGCACCGACCTGGCGTAATTGAGCCCCACGATTTAACCCAGAGCAAATGAACCTCCACCACGCGGCGCTGAGACGAGACCCTGATGTGGACCCCTGTTCTGCAGGTACCACGGTGGGGGACGATGGTGGCCCTGGGCCACAGCTGCAGCCCAGGGCAGCCCAGCATCACCACGCGGACCCAATGCAGCTAAAACAGCCAGCAAACACCACGTTTTGGTGGGTTTTTTATAAACCTCCTCAAATAACCAGTTGCATCGAGCACACATGCGCGCTGAGGTAATGCCACTCACACTATCGAGGTTCTCCTCGGGGACGAGGATGTCATGAATCACTGCCGAAGCCAACATTAAAATGATATTGATTATAAGAATCCCAGGCGTCCCATTTGATGCTCACATAACATATGGCACATGTGAATTTTATAGCTTTTGTATTAATCTGCCCAGAATGCCATCACTTTGCAAGATTTCATGAAAAATTAAAGTTGCCGAGGATAATTTATTTTACAACTCCAGGCAAAGGCCCTGGGAACGATGAGAACCTCCCCATTAAACTCACACAGGTCTGTGACTCGCAGCCCTAATATCTTGCATCTGTTTGCCGAGTGAGAGAAACAGCGCGATGTCTTTCAGCTCCGTTATTTGATGGATCGGCCTGAATTTGCTTATTAAGGTTTCTACAATCCATTATCACTGCAGGAGACAGAGGGAGGGATGATAGACTAAGCATGTTTATCAAACCACGTGAAGTCCAGGGAGACACTCAAAACAAATCTCTACAGCCGCTGCAGGAAAGCGCTGGGCATCTTTATCGCCAGCCCAACCGTGAATTGCACAGTTGGCTTTTAAAAACCCAACAGAAGGCTATGACGTATGGGGACAGTATAGGAAAAGACTGAATTTTCATCTCTTACGATAAATATAGAAGCATTTCTAAAGGACTCCGGTCACCTGCCTGCAAAGCAGTATTTAAGATATCAGCAGGTGGCCCAAACACTCGTGCGCCAACGCACAAACCCGAGCAGAAACCGATGGTGTTCGAAAGCAGCCGGGGCCAAGATATTCCCTGCTATAATGATTACTGTGGAAGAGTGATTTCTGCAATATGTATCAGGAAGATTCGAAGCCAACAGCTGCTGGGAACTTTGAACAACCACAGAATTCAATAGTAAATCTCCAATGAATGGTTAACACCTTGCAAATCTCTTTTCAAGAGCAGGGAACGGTATAACACTAGTAGCCTGTTGCAAAGCTACGTGCATGCAAGATATAAAGTCAGCATTTCAACCAACTAATCACGAAAAAAGAAGGGCTGATGCTAGGTCCCTTAGTCCAGCCTAAGGCCCTAAGAGGTTGATGCATTGAGTGTGTGGGGAACGATGCACGTCTTGGACCTTGGCTGCATCCATGCAGGCAGGGAGAGGCACCAGAAGAAATCAACTGCGGCATCCCATTGTCATGCAGCGGTGTGTGACAGCCCAGGTCGTGCCAACGCCTGAACAGTTAGTAATTCCCATACCTTAAACTGGGAATTTGCAAACTTCTGCAAAACTTACCATTCCCTTATTCCTGACTGCAAACTGGGCTAACTGAAATTCTCCAAGCCTTGTGAACCAAACAAATCATCCTATTAAACATGAACTGAAGGGAATGGGTGGAGATGCATCTGCTTAAACGAGCGCACAATTGGTCGTTGCCGAGTATGCAATCATGAAAACTTGAGTCTCTATCTACAGAGATGTTTCCCATTAAAAAAACATCTCGGTAATACCAAATACTCTTGGACCGCTTCTCCACAACGTAAAAAATCATGTGCAAAAGTACGTTCGACTTCCAAGACACCAGAAACACGAACGGCAGAAGAACGGTTATTATGAAAAAGGAATTGGGAAGTTCAGGTGACTGCCCCGAATGGCTGCACTGTAACCAAACACACAAACAGCATCATCCATAAAACGGCCACCATCTGCCCAGCAGCAGCCCGCAGTCAAAAATCGCAAATGATAAGGACTATGATGATGATAAATGAAGTTGGACTGACAACGGCTGCGCTCTGAATCCCACTTTGATTCCATTATTTCCAGCTCCCGCAGCACATATGGTGAATATATTGAGAACTTATTACGGTGACATGTGGGTTTGCGTGTGGATTTCAAAGGTATAGGGAGTCACATAAACAGGGTGCGAGCGTGTGCTCGCTCCAGCCAGGACACTTGTTTATTCTTCATATGCGTTTACGGGTGGGAACGGGCTCGTCAGCATCTCTGCTCAGTTCACCCGTAATTAACATCTGGACACCAAAAGAGAACTCGGGCTGACACAAGGCCCGAGTCTCCCAAAACTTTGAGAACTTCCTGGCTCCTTGAAAACTAAACACGGAATTGAATAAGATCTCTCCCAATCTCTTAAGGAGAATTTTCATTTCCAGTTTCAACACGTGCTAATTGTACAGATGTCTTGGCCCCGGGTGTTGACCCAACATCTCAGCTGATGAGGAATGACCAAGCAGATGGGGTGATCACACAGCACTGCAGAAACAAGGAGAGATTTTGCTTTAACAGCTCTTTTCTGGGAAACGAGCAAGTGGAAACAGTCCCACTAATTTAAGGGGGGGCTGGAGAACAACAAAATACGCACCACACCAAAACCTGACAAGGATGCAGACGGCCATTGGGGCTCAGTGCCTTTCTCCCACTGGTGCTCCCATGTGGGAGCTCATTAAAGAAACATCCCTTGAGGGAGAAATCAAGCCCCTGTTCATTACACCCCAACCTGGGGCCCTGCTCTCTCTCCCCCAGGGCTATCACAGCGCTCAACTGGCTGGGATGCAAAATTTTAACTGGAACCAAAGAATCCTGAATTGGCTTCAGAATTTTGTTTCTGGAAACATCAGCAGCTCTGTCCTTCCTCATTAGACAGCCCCGTGCCGCTCGTGTATGGTTTTATTGAGTCCCCTTGCTTTTACAGGTCCATCAGACATAACTAAAAGCAGGAAATGGACAAACACACCTGGGAAAAAGTCATTAAAATACTTGTAACCTTCTCTTAAATATTCATTGTTGTACTTTATTGGAGGACACCACATGCTCTTTGCATGCTAAGCCCTCTGGCAAAGGAAATAATCCTGGTCCTTTCATACTTTAACCCACAGCAAATTGACCTGGATCACCACATTATACCTATCCTGAGAAATAAGGAGGCATTTCTCCAAGGCTCTATCTCCTCCTCAGCTCAGTTCCTCTGGGATGTCTCTCAGCAGGGCTGGCTGTCCCCACGCACAAGAAAAACCTTATACCCATCCTTTCTGGAGTCTTTCTTCAAGTCTTTGGGACCAGAGGTCCAGCTGCTGTGATTTACTCCAGACAGGGCTCCTTCTTCACAGCACTGTTTCTTCACTGCACCAGAAACGTATCATGCCACCATGACCAGGCTTACAATGCTCCAAAATTATAGGGTTTTTTTTCATGGTTCCTGGCTAGGGTTTAAATGTCAAAGCCTTAGCCATCACCTCTGATCCCAAACCCATGGTATTCACTGTGATCATCTGTTGGTATAAAGGAGACACAAGCAGACATGATCCCTGCTAACACCTTGGGGAGATGAAAGGTTGAAGCTGGAGGACAGTTTGCTTTTCAGGAGCTGTTGGAGATGGAAGTCAAATGGTTATGGAGCAGTGGAAGGTGTGACCAGCAGCAATGGGTAGCTGGGCAGAGTTACCCTGCCGGCTCACAGCCACGCTTTAACGCTGAGCAACTAGGGATAGACTCCATAAACATCCACCATAAACATGCTTTTTGTTTGCAATCTAAACTAATGCTGCAGCAGACTCTGTTTTCACCAACGCCAAAAACAGGGCTGAAAGCACATTTCAGCTTATCCTGAGCAGATTTGCCTTTTGTGCACTAGACAGGATGTCAACACAGGACCTTGAAATACATCTTCTCCCCCGTCAAAAAAAAAAAAGAAAAAAAAAATCATCCATAGTACTTTTGGCAACTAAGATTTCAGTTAAGAAGAGTACCACTATGAATAAACCAGATTATCACCTACCAAGCCTCAAAGTTTTCTCCAAGGCAGGGTTTTGGCAATTGAGGAAAACAAAGCCTTGCTTGCTGTTAGCAGAAGGATGCTCCATCTTTACCCTCCCGGATTCTCTGGCCATTTGACATCACAACCACAATGCAAGAAATAAATATACATATCATATATACTTCTTTTTACATACATATACACGCACACAGACATATTATATATTCATTTCAATGCTCTGGGTGTTCAAAGGGACAGGACTACAGGCCACTCATCAACAGCAAAGCTTACGTGTGCTATTTTCCACGCAGCTCACGCTGCCAATCTGCCTAGCATAACTGTCTTGGGTGATTCAAATAAAAACTGAAAAACCTTCCCACAAGACTGAAGCAGCCCCATCGAATTTGTAAATACCTCGGGCTTCACGGAAGGCTGTTAATGTTAATACAGGGAATCTGTTTGATGCAAATAAAAAAAAGAAAAAAAATATACTCATTACAGAGTTTCTTGTAATGACAGTGCTCAAATATAACCACAACAGTCTGCTTTTGATTAGAGCAAGCCGTTTAGTGCCGCCGTTATTATTTGTTGTTTCTATGGTTCCTTGGGTGCGCATCGCTCTTCCCAGACAAACACGGAGAAAGGCTCAAACGCTTCTTCATGGAAGTAACAAATCCTGCTGGATTTCAGCGAGGTCAAGCCCCTTCCCCCTCTTTCCAGCCCCAACACAGCCTTCCCTATGGGTTTCTTTTCTTTCCTTTTTGGAACAGGAGTGGGGTTCCCTTACGCATTCATCTACACTGGGAACTTCCCATGTTCTCCTATCCACTTCCAGCGGAAAGTGTCCCTATTTTCACTATGTCTGGAAAAAAAAAAAAATCATTCCCACCTTCAAGAGAATTGTTTGGGGTTCATTTAAACCACTGTAGTGCCATGGATGCCAAAAGGGGCCCAGAGGAGCACCTCAAATTAAGCACACGGTCCCCATCCAGCTGCCTCCAAAGCACATCATCTACATGGACGGCACACGGCAACCCAGCAGGTTGGCAAAGCCATCTTCAGCTATCACAGAAGGACACTTTTTCTTTCAGACTTCTCAACCTGAGACCTTATTTTGATTTATTTTTTTTTAAAGGAAAAAAAAAATCCCAACCAACCAAAACCCTCCAGCAATCTGTCGGGTCAGAGGGTTAGAAAACAAGAGTCCAACTTTAATGAGGCGATGGTGGTTAACGGCCCCATAAGCATGTTGCGTGCCCAGATTTGCGACCTCAGCTCCTTGGCACGCGCCTTCCTTTGGCTGCAAGAGATGACACAGAGCACAGGGAAGCGGCTGCACAGCCACGGGGTCCGTTTGCGCAGTATTAACCAAGCAATATAGATGATAAGAAATACAGCCGGTGCCTGGATATACTGTATGCTCGGGGGAACTGGACTCTCATTAAAACAGCAAAATAGTGATCTATTGTGTAGGATGCACGTCTGAAAGAATGGTTTCCAGATGGGACCACACCACTCGTAAACAGAGATTGCGAAAAGCTCTCTTTTTAAATAAAACAGAATAAAAAGAATAGCATATATACATATAGCATATCTACAGTACACATAGATATTGCTTACCTTTTTTTCCAAGGAGACTGTATAACAGCTCCCCTTTAATTTGTGCCTCTTTTGTACCTAGATTCCTCTTCTGAGACCATAAGGTGTTTTATCAACAAAGAATGGGGTTTTCTGCCTTTGAAGAGGAGAATTTAAATGCGAATTGCCACACCTTGGCTTTTGCCCCGCCAAATTCTTCTCCCAGCTCTGGATGGCTGGGACAGATTGGGAGGCTGGAGCTCAGACAGCAAGGAAAACAAATGTAAAGTTGTTTTAATTCTTATGGTACTTCCATGTGCAGTACATACACCCCTATTCAGAGTAAACAACCCCATCACGGAGATGGAGGGGGTGATAATCAGACTACACAGATCTCAATAAACACGTCAAACTATCAAACCGTCAGACTTGGCTCTTTCCTTTGCTATCTGAAAGGGACCAAACAAACGCTTGGAATTAATAAAAAAATCATTTAGAAAGGCCATATACTAAAGAGGCTGGTCATAAATCACGTTAGCGAAGCATCCCAGTACAAACTGGCACTTGCGCGCTGGACGAATTAATCTTGGGAGAAAATTGTTCCTCTCCATAACGTTATTAAAAACTTGTTTAGTTGCCATTGACATATTGTTGTTCCCAAAGCTGTTGAAAAATTTCCTGCTCGCCAGTGATTTGAAGGAACATGCCCCACGGGCTGACATCCCCACTAGAAGCCCCCTCGAGTTCCCACGGGGCAGGTCACCGAGTCCTCGCTCCTCCTGGATGCCAAGGCAAAGGCGGAGGGAAACCAGGACAACCAACAGCCAGAAAACTATTCTACATATTATTACAACGCCAGGATTCGACTTTTTACTCCGTTTCTCGCATCTGTTTGCCAAATCCAGCTATTTGCTTCATTTAAATATTATTTTCCTCTTCAATATAAACAGTTTATTGCTGGAGAGCTACTCTACACCAAACGAGGGCTGTGAGCAATATTCCAGCCTCTTACTTATGTAAATACCGTTTATTAACAGCAGGCACAAAGCACAACGCCTGAACCGAGGCCTGGGAAGCTTTGCACCCACATTTTGGCAGAAAATCTGATAAATACGGGATGGTTTGCCGGGGTATAACCCAGAGGAAACCCCAGCCTGCTACCAGGGAGCTGCTGGAGCTCTAAGCATCTCTCCGCGCCAGCCAAGGCGCGCCGGGCACCACCAACCCACCCAAAAACACAAAGGTATTTTCTGCCAAGTCCCAACCGGTTCTAAAAAAGGTACATTTTCCTGACTGAAGAGGTCAGATTGTCGTGGAGATGGGACAGCTTTTTGCCTTGTGTCACCGTTTTATCCCAGTCAGATGGAGCCTTGCAGGAGGAGTCGACTGAAATGACAGCCAAAATAATATGGCAACTGACCTGTACCCCGGAACGGCTGCTGAGTTGATGAGAAAGAATATTGCCCAGTAAAATGGTATTCCCTGAATGACTGACCAGGCTACTCATACAAGAAAAAAAAAATTTAAAAACAAAAATCCATAGCAAAAATTATTTCAAAACCTGTCTAATCCCTGCGCACTTCACTATTGACTCCAAACTCTTTCCCTATTCATCTGTGTTACTACTTCTGTTTATCAAATACTTCAATAAAGAGCTTTCTGTTTCTGGCGTGCTTTTCCTGTTTATTCCTACTTCCTATTCAGAGATTTCAGCTTTGAACACGGGGCTCCAGTTTGCTGCTTTTCATCTTCCAACCAAGCTGACTCACAGCCGATGGAAATGGGGTAACCTTCTCCTCTACCAGCCCCCGGGCAGAGCCCGAAGGAGGGTACAACTCCCTGGATAAACGCCCAGTGACTCGCTTCGTTACTGAGGCTGGGTGCAACCTAATTAATTGAGCCTATCTGTTCCTCTGTACTGTATTTTGTCGATGCAGTCTCCCCAGAAAGGCTGGCTTGCCTCGCAGTTACAACATTCGGATGTTATAAGTTCATGAGCCAGAATCAGTAAACATGATGCAATTATAAAAATAAGTTGATGTGGAAAATCAACTTAAAGGGTTCTCGAGAGAAAAAGCACTTCTAGATAAAATGCCTCATAAAAATGCGTGTAATAGCATCCTGGCTGCGGCACAGCCAACAACCTGGGATCACATTTTATTTCGTACTGGGCAAATTACACCCTGAGACATCTCATTCTGCCTTTCCCATCACAACTGTATATCAGGGGTTCACAGCCCTGGACCTGCTCCCACTTCCCAAACCGCTTTGAGTAGACCAGACCAAGCACAGCCGTTAGGAAGACAGACAGGATGGGTCTTCTTCAGTCATGCTTCTCACCGTTTCCCAGGGATTCTTTTTGATTTTACTACCATGTTAATTCTCCTAAAATCCTACGATAATCACCCTTAATCCAGCTGCCAGGATCCCAGCATTTGTTACCTTGCCATTTACTTTGAGTAAGGTGTGAAGCTTCTTTATCCCACCAGAGTCACAGACAGATGAGTTTCTAATTGCAGAACCATTCCCAGGTTCCTTGTTTGTACTTGCAAAGCAATTTCCACATGGGAGATGAGACAGCCTTTGCACAAACCCTGCGCTTTCACACGGTCAGCACATTTTATTGGCTTTCCTGGCAGCTCACAAAACCACTGACCACCAGGTTTACTGCTCGCCTGCAGGAATGGACAAGAGAGGACAGGTCTGTTCATCAGTGGTTTCTTCTTTTTCAGAGGTCTCAAGAAATTTGGGGAGTAAATCTCTGATCTCATCTGAGGGCTCCTGTAAATCACAGTCTCTCACTCATGGTCTGAGGTCACTAAGAAGCATTTTTGGTCGCAAGACCATCACCTCAGGATGCTCTGCCGTACATCTCCACCAGTTGGTGCACAGGCTGAAAGGAAGGCATCTACAGCTTAGTAGAAAGCCCAGCCGTGAAGCAGCAACCATACAAGCACGTGTCCAGGGTGATATCTCTACCCTTAAGACCTGGGGCAGGTGCTGCAGCAGAAAGCCTTTGCCTGGCTCTGTCCCCGTTCCTGCAAGGGGACAGGACCACTCCAGCCATCGCCCTGCAGGGCTCTTCCCACCCACCCCATCCCTCCAGCACCAAGGGCTTTTTTGGTGACTGGTACCCCATCGGGTGATGGAGTTGGGACTGGAAAACTCTCCATTGCTCTTCTAAGAAAAACTCCATGCCTCGAGATAAATAGAGATGGGTGAGCTGGAGGGGCGATGCTTCCCCTTGCATCCAGCGCTGCCCCTTTGCCTCTCCCCACCTCCTGCTTCAGGCAGCTCAGCAAAGCATCCCCAGCATCCCGGACTCGGCGCCGGCTCCCACCTGCTGGGATCCATGCGGGACCCTGCTCGGCCGGCCCGGCCATCACCGTTGCTGCAGGTCTCCGTGTGTGGTCCCTGTTTAAGCACCATCTGTCTCGAGTTTAGCACAACAAGGCTCCAGCCTCACCAATTAAAACAGGCTGCCGGAGTTAAATCCCGAATAAACGCAAAATAAATGACCGGCAGCAAAGATAAATAGTGCGGGGATGGGTCTGACTGGGAGCGGGAGCCAGAGGGGTCAGAACACCACGGGGGGTGAGGGCACGCACCCCAAACTGACCCCAGGTAGAGCCAGTCCCCTTCCTGGCCCTGGGACTGGTGACAGTGACACCAGGACATGGCTCGCTCTCTGTCTTTAATGCAGAGTCCGCAGTTCATTGACACGAACATGTTGCACCTCGTTACACCTCGTTACACCAGCATCCCAACAGGGAGAGAGCAGCAGTGATTTTAATCACAGGTGAAAATGCAATTTACTGCAGATCCCCGAGTTAGGGGAAAAAGCACTGTCAAAATGCAAATCCCTGTTTATTCAAAAGGTAGGACAAGCTGAAACACCAGATCCAAGGATATCCCCTGCATGTTTCCCCCTCTTCATCACTCACCAACAAGAAAGCCAGCAGCAAAGCAAGGCAATTCAAAAGCAACATAACCACACCACACGTGGGCACAGCATGAAAGGGCAGCCCTGGCCTTCACCACGTTAGCAGAAGTGACCAGAGCGATACAACATGAAACAACGCCCTCAAAATGTAAACAGGGAGTGGACCATCTGCATCGAGTTGGGAGATGAACTTCCCAGCATTCATCATCACGCTCGCGTTACCCATTTGATGTGGTTTCCAAAATCCCTTAATAAAATCCCATGTGCAGCTGACCCCGATTATTTTCTCCTGCTTAAAAAAAATAAATAAATCCAGAAACAACAGTTTCATCCACAGCTCTGTGAAGTCTTGAAGAGAAAAGCAAGAGGTTATTAAAATGAGCAGAGGGTGGCTCAGGCTTACAGAGATAAACAGAGCGTGTTACGCAGCCATGGTGAAGCACCGGGCACCAGGCTGACCTGCCAGTGCCCCACCGTCACCCAGCCCCTGAAAATTAAGTGTCATCTGGAAAAATATCAACTGCCACGTGCTAAATAGCCTGCAGAAGACTACTGTGCAGTCCATATATTAGGAAAAACTTCTTCACTGAAAGGGTTGTCACACACTGGAGCAGGCTGCCCAGGGAAGTGGTGGAGTCACCATCCCCAGAGGCACTTAATAGATGTGTAGATGTGGTGCTGAGGGACACAGTTTAGTGGTGACTTGGCAGTGCTAGGTCAATGATTAGACTTCATGATCTTGAAGGTCTCTTCCAACCAAAATGTTCCTATGATTCTACAAAACCTGTCTGTGGTAACAGGAACGATCTCGATGAGGAACAAGCAGAGTCAAGAAGCAAAAAAAATTGCCAAGTGCCATGGGACATATTCCTGGCTGGTGTAACTGAAGCAAGCAGTAGATGAACTCAACAGTCTTTACTCAAGTGTGGCTCCTCTCACAACCGGCAAGATGTCCTCATGCTGCAGAGCAGGAACAATGGGGAAGACTGAGCCAGACCCTCTCCTGCCCACAGGCATTTTGGCACACTGGGGCCATTGGACTGACCAGTGGAGGAACTGGGTCTGGTCTGGGCTTTGTTGTGAGTGTGTGGAAAATGAATTAACCCTCTTCTTTCTTTATCCTGTCATTATCCCTCCACTACCCACTGCCAGGACCAGCCTCCTGGGATTTGGAGCACACGAAGCTCCTGTGGTCCCCATCACCCAGGCCACAAGGCTGAGTCTCCACAGATGGGAGCACTTTCCTTGGCTGTCTCCACCAGCACAAGTTCTGGATGCCATGCCAACAGATGGAAAAAAAGCCTAAAGTACCAAGCCTGCCTTGGCCACGCTGTACTGGAGAACAGGGTCAGATGCTCCCAGTGCCTGCATCCAGCCCCAGCTGCATGCAACAGCCTGTTTCATACACCAAGTGCTGCAGGTCCTGCCTGCTCTCCCAGGACCCCCTCTGCCAAGGATTTTAGGAGATGCAGGAGCTCTAGAGATGCTATCAGAGGAGCAGTCCCTCCGACAATGCTGCCTGGCTTGCCCCATGGTCCATCCACCCCATGGGCAGGACAGGACAGGCAGCCCTGCAGCAGCACACCCCATCGACCCCACTGGAAATGTCCCAGTGGCTCCAGTGGGAATGAATGGGACCACATCCTAACCGAGGGGATGTAGGTAGAGGCTGCTCAGTGAGGATGACTTAGATAAAACAGATATAAAATAGCAGAATCCCGATTCCTGCACAGAAATGTATCTGCTTGTATTTACCACCCACATACTATTTTATTAAGAGATAATCTCAAACAAGAATTGTTGCCATTGCTGAAGTTTGTTTTAACATATGGCTGAGCCTAAGAAAAACATGTAAAATACATTTTAACATGCTATTCTTGCCTAATAGTTTTTATAATTTTTTTTTTAATGCCCAATATATATTTATACATTCCAAAACTGGGGAGGGGGGCATGTATTTAAAAAAAATTATATCAGTCACATGGTGACTGCTAAATTAAAAAAAGTACTGTGGCTCCTTTGTATTAGTCCAAAACTGCTAGCGTTGTTTTAATTTTCAATAAGCAAAAAGGTAATTTGCGGTTTCATAAATTCTGTTCAAGGCATCATAATTCTTACCTGGTCACAGCTGTCAGGCGTTGATACACTATACCATGGCAACAGGTTTTTAAAACCAGAGATGGAAGTCTTGTAAAAAAGCCTAAGGCATTTAAAAGGCAGAAAAAATTCTTTCAGTCCACAAAAAGCCCAAGCTGAAGTCCTGGCTGGGGTCAGCTGCTTTTGCCACAGTTCGCCAAGGTTCTTAAACACACGCCTAACATTAAGCACAGGAGCAGGCTCTGCTGCCTTTGATAAACCATCCATTGTATGCAACTTTAAGCACACCATTTGCCACATAATCACGGGTATCAGGACACCATTACCTGGAAACCATTCCCAGAATGAGCGTCTCCAGCTCGCTCATCCCATTTACACGCACCCAAGGTGTGTGCAGCCCATCCCGACCCCACAAACAAGAATGCTCGTTGCCTCCCTGCTCCCAAATTACTCCTCCGGGGTTTTTAGAAGAGGGTCCAATGGTGCTGATCACTCCCACAAAAGCAAAGTGCAGTATTTCAGGTCATTACTGAAGGTCAAGACAGACACGGATGGAAAGGTATTCCCACGGGAAAGCAGCCCCTCTGCCCGGATTATTCAGAGGTTCTCACCCCACCAGAGGAGCATCCTGATGAGGGACCAGCACATCCCACCCAGCTGGAGGGATGCCCATGCCTTGGCGGGTACAGCCCAGAGAGGGACCGCACAGCAGGTCCCCTGCCGAGGCAGCTGGGCTTCTGTGGTCCTCCAATCCTTCACCGCCTGGCTCCCCATCTGTACGATGCAGACACTGACCCAACCAAGGGTGGCAATCATAGCATCATTTAGAAAAGACCCTTAAGATCATCGAGTCCAACTCTAAACATAACGCAACGAGTCTTGCTCCTGCAACAAAGCCACACAAGAAGAACATGCCAGCCGTTCCCAGGTAGAAGACAAGCTCCCTACTGATAAGCAACCATACCCAGGGCTGGAAAAAGTCCTTGTCAAAAGCATGGATGAAGTTACACCTAAATACAACCTCAACAGTCCCTGCCTTTCATGCTTGGAGGGACACAGCCCTAAATGTGAAAGCCCACTCCTCATGTGAAAGCCCACTCTGCAGAACTTAATTGGATATATTCTAAAATATCAGCTTTATTTCTTCACCAATAAACCAGAAAGCTACTCTCTCATGTGTTTATTTGAAATAGGGCTTTAGCAAGTATTAAATGCTCTCCTCTTAGCTACGGTTCCAGGCCAGGATTTAAGTATCTGCGTTACAAGACGAATTTTAGTTTTAAACCACAGTAAGCACATTCTAAAAATGGAATAAGATAATCAATTCCACGTGCAAATCTCTTGTCCTCCCGGTAACCTTCCTGACCCAAATACAACCGATGCTCTGACCTGTGCAGGACGGTCTCCTCGCTGTCTGCTTAAAGAAACCAGAAAGCCAAGACAGAAAACACTCCCCAATTTTTGCAGTCTTCAGCTGATTTCCCTCAAAGGAGGGATGGGCGGGGAGGATGAACTCGGAGACCACTTGCAAAGGCCACTTTGTGCACACCCAGCATTCTTTACCCAGTATTTACAGATTGACTCGCATCCTGTTTGGATGCAAAGCCCAACGCTACTTCCCCAAGCAAAATTCCAGCAGATCTGGCAAAACGCTTAAGCCACCGCTCGACTTCCAGCCCAGCAGCTGCTCAATGGGGCTATTCACGGGCCCTGCACACACTTTAATCCTTCCCACACCGAGCAGTGCTCAGCTCTTTCCCTGGCTGCAATCCGGAGCTCCCGGCAGGAGATGTTTCCACCTCTGCCCTCTGGCTTCATCCCTTCCTGCTGCACGTGATGCAACGGCAGGAAACAAAGCGACAAACAAAAATAAAGAAAAAAAAACCCATACAGAATGCAACAGCTTTGATTTGTTTCCAGCATTGGCCTGAAGGCTCAGCACAAGTTATGGGCAGCAAAGGATGGTATTGCTGATCCCTGCCTGGCTCACCGTTACAGACGTAGTTCTACTAGTGTTTTGTTTATTCCTAGGACACCATTTGTACAGAAAACACTCAAGATTAACCTCACATCAGGTATGGGGTTATCATTTCAAGATATGTCTTGTTTATTTCTATTGTTTTAAGAGAAAAAGAAGAACTGTAGCTTTTCACATCCAGTGAATCAAACTCCTTACAATTAGGGCTGCTGGTTTCCACGGTAACAAGGATCCAACTCTGTTTTATGTGAAATAATAATAAAAAAAAAAAGAATAGCTGCACTCCAGCTGTCGGTGTGGTCTGGGCACCACGAGCCGGCGCAGGGACGGTGCTGCAGACGTGGTGGAGCTCGGCAGCACCTGGGGCAGATCCGCTCCGCTCCCAGTGCCACCATGCTGGGGGAGGGATGCACATTGGAACACCTCTAGCCAAAGCCACGGATGTGGGGAAGAGGTAGATGGGGACTTCTCCAGCCTCCCTCCCCCAGCATCCCTGTCCCCTTGCCACAGGACAACACCACTGCACTTTCTGCAAGAGGAGCACCGCCCACACCCTTCCCCAAGGGCTCCAGCCTCCTCTGTGATGACTTCACCTCTAATAATAACTTCCAGGGCCCTGTGGACTCCGGAGGAAAATAAACTCAAGTTATTTTTTCCTTTTACAGTGCTCTTATTTTAAGAATTTGGTGTGGGTGTAAAAGAAAAAAAAAAAAGAAAAAAGAAAAGACACACCTATCGTAGCTGGAATAAAGCGCTGTGGGTATGATGTGTCTCTGGCAAGCATGAAAATGAATCACACGAGTATCCACACCGACTTTCTAAAGCATTAATTTGCCTGGGCCAGGCTTCCGTAACAGATGTTGCCGCTTATACATGTATATAATGTATGTAATTTTGTGTTGCTTTTTCAAATATACGAGGAAAAAGAACCCCAGCAATACAATAATCCTCACGGGCATGCACGCCCTGCTCGGCACATACGCGTCTGCGATGCTGAGGATGATCACACGGGCAAAATAAAATGCCCAAGGAATGCCTGCTGGGGCGGAGAGGCAGCGCTCAGCAGCATCGCTGCCTGCGGGCAGCTGCCCATCTGCCGAGGATGCAGGTCCCCACAGCCCCAGCGTCGCTGCAGACCTCAGTTTGGGGAAAGAAAAACAGAGGATTTTACCAGAAGTGGGTGATAACCGCCCCTGCAGCTACGGCCTCGGTGTCACAGCGCTTGCGTTCTGCCGTGAACTCCACGGAAGCCACGTGCATCGGGAGATCGATGTCGGCATCGACTCTCTCCATCAGCCTGCGGGAGATAACGACGACGCTGCCCGAGCCCGATTTGATTCCACAAATCAATACTGAGTGCTTAAGAAGGGAGGGGCTGGAAAGGGCTTTGTGCATGGATTTCCATGGGGAAAAAAAGTGGAATTTGCTGCTATAATTTCAACACTGACATTTTGAGCAAACAAGCCCTGCTCTTTTGTCCTCCTTTCTTGGAGACATTGTGGCACACACACAGGACATGGGGCTCAAGGCTTCCCCGGGCCAGGCATGAGGGGAGGCAGCATCTCCCGCAGAGCAGAGCAGATGTGTGTCCCCAGGGACTGAGTCCCTTGCACAAGAACAGTGCAGAAGAAAAAGAATAAAAATAGACACTTGCTACAAAAAGCCACCACTTTTGAACCAAGACCTGGGCACCTGGAAAGCTGAGGTGACCGAAAACCCACAAGTCACTTCTATAAAATGTGGAGGTGGATATTTTCTGGGTGGCTTCTCCCTCTCCTCCTGCTTCTGGCAACCAAGTACCAAGGCCTGTCTAGATAGCAACTCCAGGGACAGTGGCCAGCGGGATGGTCCCTCTTGCCCACAGTTAGACTTCATGCACCCCAAATAATCTGGAGGAAGCTCCTGGCCTCTATCTGTCCCCAAAGTTTGGGAGATGACTTCCAATCAAAACACCTCGGACATATGCAGCCCTTGTTACATCGTGCTCCAGTGCCAGACGTCAGGCCAGAGCCGTTCACGCAGTCAGAAAGCCTGGTTGCATCCACAAACCGTCCCTGCTGACAGGATGTCTCTTGAAAAAAACAAAACCAATTATTTGCACAAGGCTGGACAGAGGGTTGTTCACTTCTGCTGAAGAATGCTTACGATTCTAAATGCTTTCCAAGAAAAACCTTTTCCTTTTCTCACTTTACCTTCAACCAAAATGCTTTTTCCTTATCAATTAGGAATCATAATTACAGGTAAAGTCCTTAAACAACCAGTTTGGCTGTAGTAGATCTGCCACCACTACTATACTATAAGCCAAAAGGACACAGATACAAATTGCTCAAGCTTCCGTGTGCTGCTTTGAGAAGAAAGGTGACCATCAGTGTGGCCCCAGGGCTGGCACGGTCCTATGAGAAGCCTGGGAAGTTCTCACCCTCTCACTCCCTGGTTTCCCCACCTGCAGGCTGAGGATGGTGTGACCTCGCTGAAGGAAGCTAACTGGGTTCAAAACCACCCAAACTGGGTTGTCCCCAACGCGGGGGCACCGAGCCACGGCAAGTGATGCTGTGGATGCCAAAAGTTCATATGGGCTTAAAGGGAGAACGGACAAGTCACAGGACCGAAAGGCACCCGGGGCCACTGAGTACCTAGAAATCACTCTTGGCTTAGAAAGTCCCTGAGCTGAAAATACTCGGGGAGAGCATCAGAGAGACATCCGTGCTGCTCTCCTCTTCCCGGCGCTTCCGCAAACCCTCCCGTTTACCCGACTCGCCGCCTCCTCTCTGCTCTCAGGTTGTGCTCAGCTCCACGTTCCAAGAACCAGAGCATCTCGTAAAACACCAAATTACTGTTTGTCTGTCTGTTTTTTTAGTAGAAAGAATAAAACCGCTACATTCGAGGAGTCATCCCTTTTGCTTCCAGACACTTGACAGACCTGTTTTTTTTCACCCCAAAGCTTTAGCAGGCTACGAGCACCAAGGAGGTTTTGCCAAGGAAGTTTTTCAACCTAAGCCTGACATTAAATAAAGCTCAAATTCATGGGACTCTCTACGTAAACCCAGCAGGGACAGAACGTGGCACGAAGCGTTCACAAAAATCCACTTCGGAAGCCCCCAGAGGTGCTTACAAAGACATCTACCCCCACCAGAGCGATTCGTATTTTTCACAAGCGAGCAATTCGCTTGCTAGGAAAGAGACAAATTTCATTTTTAATTTGATCTCCATCAAAACAATATTTTCTTGTTGCTACGACGGCTGGAAGGAAAACCTCTTACCTCGGTGACAGCCAGCTCAGGGCACGGCCACACGTCCCCCCGGCAGCGGGAGCCCGGGGAGGGAACGCAGCCACGTGCAGTGCTTTTGGCTCTCAGCGCCTTTGATTTGATGGGGATTTTTAAGAAGGACGTAACTGAAGCCAAGGACTAGAAAGCCTCTTTGGAGAGGCTGGGGGGAAATAGCTGCAAAACACGGGAGCCTTGAAACGACCTGCCAAAGCCCCCTGGGACCCTCCTTCCAGGTACCCCCACCCTTGTTTCACACCAGGCTCTGGGGACCAGCTGCCCTGCACCATAACCCGAGCTGCACCTTGAATCCAAGATGCACGATGCTGGGAAGGGAAGAAAAAAAAAAAAGACATCTGCTGACCATCAGTAGATATGGCAAGAATCCAACAACAATAGCAGAAAGGACTTAAATACATAACCGTTCCTTTTCCTGACACTCCTCCTCCATGGCTACCAGCCTCGCAGAGCTGAAGAAGTGCCCTGATGAATAAATATCTTCTTTCCCTTAGCAACAGTTAGCAACAGAGTCAAGTTGTGGGTTTTTTTTTTCTTTTTTTTTTTTTTCCTTGCTCAAAAGAAACACATCAAGCTAACACAGACGATTTAAACGGCAATAAATATAGGACGTGGGTGTAATCAAAAAAAAAAAAAATTGCTGAAACGCAAATCACACTTTTTCGCCTGGGTTATTTTAAAGCACGAGCAGAGCTGCCAATGATCTGCAGGAAGAGCGCACAGAGGGCTAGAGGGGAAAGGAAAAAACGCAGCAAGATTTTGGGGGAGGACAGAACGATACTGTCCATTCCTCCTGAGTAAAGCCCAGCCCAAGAACAGCGATGACACCCTGACACTTGGCTTGGGCTTTTACTACAATTTGAGTCTCTGCAGCAGATTTCTCTGTCTACAGACCGCAAAGGTTGCATGCAGTCAAAAATCTGTTAAATGCATAACCCCGGTGCACAGCAAACGTATTCTTTTCACAGCTCTATTCCTTTAACAGTTCATTTAAGACGTCTGCCTTGCATTTTTCCATTCGGTGTTGGGAAAATGTTTTCTTTCACCTGGCGTAGAGCCCGATTCAACAGCAGAAGAAAGCCCTCCCCATTTCCATGGGGCCCTGCAGAATAAGCCACTGGACTAACTTTACCCTTAGCTGGGTACCTTTCAGCTCTGTCAGCAGGTACTTCATCCCCGTCCTGTTTGCCCAGGCTCTTTTCCTCCCCTCGCCATTTAGAGGGTGAGTTAATCTTTTACTGCTTCACATTGCCCCTTCCTTGTTGCTACCAGTAAGGCCAATCCCCTGCCACCACCTCTGTTCCTCCAAGCGTTGTCACCACCATCACCACCACCACATCACCATCACCACCAGTATCCATGAGAGCCCTCTCCTGACAGCAGCTCCTCATCCCACCTCTCCAAGCCTTGGTCCCACAGAAAGCAAACCATGGCTGTCACCATCCCAGCAAAATGAGACATGGGTCTGGCTGGGGTTTTTGGTGACACTTTGCTGCTCTTTCTCCACCAAGAGAATCCCCCGATTCCTGTAGGAATCACACTGCCTTGAACAACAGGAATCACAGCCAGACCACAGAACACAGCTTGGTTTCTACCCAAAACAGAACAAAGCCAAATATTACCCAATAGGAAAACAAACCCATGGTGTGATAATGTGCTGCTGGGGGAGGGCAGCAGGGCCCAGCAGTTCCTTGGGGACAACCAGCTCTTCAGAAGGGGGGAGACGGTGATGGAGCCAGGCAGCTCCTACGCCCCCTGGTTTTATTTCTCCAGAGACCCAGAGAGATAACAGCATTTGGTTCCCGCTGTCTGAGATTTTCAGGATAAAAGATTGTTTTTGTTGTTTTTGTTTTTTTTTTTTTTTTAAATTGGAGCTGGAGAATGCAGAAGGCAGCTCCCTGGCTGACACCGCATAACGCCACATCCCCTTCTTCACCCTGCTCTGTTCCAACAATGGAAACCTATCAGGTGCTTTCTTCTCTAAACAGCTCTCGACTTCGGAGAAGGAGAAGTCCTCGACTCGGTGATGAACCGAGGGCTGATTCCCATCTCATCCAGAGTCAGGACAAGACACTGCGCTGTAACGCACGTCGCAAGGCTGTGCTGCACGGATTTGTAGCTAAAATGACTTGGTAAATGATGCCGGCTGTGCCAGCTGAGAATTGGGCTGCTTCATGTTTATCTACAATATGTAGATATTTAAATCCCTAAGCCTGAAGTAAAATAATTTAGAAGCTAAGGCTATAAAAGACGTGCTCCCAAATCCTCATCGGTTTTCAATCCTAGTCCCCAACACATTATATTCTTTCCGCATTTAATGTGCCCTTAAGGTGGGGATTAGGTAGGCATTTGATTATGTCTCTTATGTTTATAGCAATTCATTCCCAAACCTTTACAAACTTTAATTAAATGCTACATTTTTACCGCCTCATCCTGCATTGAGAGAGAGCAGCAGAGAAAAATCTGTCCTCAAACAGACTTTACATTTCTGAAACACCTTTTTCTGTGCAAGCACCTCGGGGCTGCTGCAGAAAATCATCCTGAGCTGCCTTAAGATGTATCAGCGCCGACATCAAAGCGGCTCTAATACCTCACGCAGACCCGCAGACAGCTGAGATCACTACGTTCGTAAGCAAGAAATAAAATAGCTCCTGCCAAAACCAACCATCGATCCCCTCAAAGGGTGGCCGTGGGAAAAGCGAGAGCAGCCGCCAAACTCCAGCCCTAAAAACCAACCTTCCCCTTGGAGGAAGCTCACAGGAAGGGGCCCGGTAGCCAAAAGCGTGGCTGTTGGCACAGCCTATTTTTTTGAGCATCACTGTCCACGAAAGGAGATACCATTGTGTTCCCACGAAGCCAGAGGGCAGCTGAGCATCCCCAGTGAAGTGGAGAGCTCAGCACAGCCTGCTTCCCAGAGCTGGGAATGACCAAGCCACCTCCAAAGGTAACCCCCCTCGGCCGTAAAGACTTCCAGTGATGGGGAAATGTAATGCCATTTCTTTAAAATCTGGACCCTTCTCTTAGAGCTGGTTGCAGTCAGTGTCACCCCATCCCTGGCTCAGAGAAAGGCCACGCACCGGTACACATCGCCATTTCTCAGAGAGGACATAGTCCAAAATTTGTCACCGTTCAGCAATTAGAAGCTGAGAGATTGGATTTGAAACCACACTTTAATTGTGGGTTGGATATAGGGGAATTTGCTCCACGTTAAAGCCTGGGTGCAGCAGAAACTGTTCTCAGGAGCTGCCAGATCAGAAAGACGCGGCTCTCATAAGATTAGCTGAACTCTGCAGCTTTGCCCTTTGGGGCAAGAGAGAAGAATGATATCAAATTTTTATCAGCTAAGAAATACAAGCCTAGCTTGAACACCACCGCGTCTCTGCAGTCCGTCGGAATAGGCTCAAACCGCGCAAGGCGAATATCAAAAAGATTTAGTTAAAAATCTCACAGGTCGGGTAGCATCAAGGTCAAAGCTGCAGGTGCTCCTGTGCATGGACAGACAGAAAGTTGAATCAGTAGCAAGATCCCTGTTTTCTGCTTTCCTGCAACTCCCTGCCACGGTACGAAGGGGCTCAGCCTCCAAGGATGCTGTGCCTCGTTTGGTCCCCACCCTACGGGCTTCCAGGGCAGCACGGGGAGATGCGATCTCCGCAGCTAAGGGATGGTGTATGAAATCCACACAAGCTGGCACCCGAGCTCCCTGCCCGCTTCAAGCCCTTTGAACAGCTTGGGGTGGGGGAGGGAGGGCTGTGTGTGTGTGGAATTAAATCATTGATCAGCCTTGCGCTTGCCCTCTGTGCTGGGCTGAAATTCCACTCGTTGGGTTGCCATGGCTCGAAGCACCGTGTGTGCACACATCGTCTGGCTGCCACAAACTCACCCATCGCTCGGATCCAAAGGGCTACACTTTTCCTGGATCGCGAAAAGGCACTTCCCAGCAAGAACAACGCTCAAGCCAAATTTTGGCCTTCTAGCTGCAGTTGTTGCCATCGAAGAGCATTAAGAAGACGTAAAGCTGTATTTTACCTTGCCTCAAACGCCCCACAATGGCCAGACGGTTTTTATTCAGAGGCTGTCATCACAGGTCTCGCACTGGAGATCACTTTCCAGGTCCCTGGGAAATTCATGGCACATCTCCCAGTGACTTCCCCAGGGCTAGGACTTCACCCCAAACTTGGGAGAGCTCAGGCCAAAAAGAAAGCTTAGACAGTCACTGCCTGCACTCAAAGCGAGAGGCTGGAGCAGAAAAAACAGCGCTTAACAGCACTAGCAGCCCTGCAAAATTTTACAAGACACAACCCTCACGTTAGAGGATCCATTTCTTTCTTCATAAAATATATTGGGCTTTTCCACAAACTCCTTTTATTGGTCCATTTGGCTACTCGCTCCTTTTATGAACTACTCAAGTTCCTGGATCATCTGGAGGAGCCCAGGAGGGCGGCCGAGCTGAACCACAACGATGTGCTGGCCATCGGTAACCACCTTCTCCACCACCACGGCGCGGGCACCCTGCGGGAAAGCATGGAGGAGACAAGCCAGCAGGAGGGGCAGCTGGATTCCATCACCTGAAAGGAAGCACCCAGGCTCTCTTTGACCCGTTTCTTCTTACCGTCTACAAGGTTTTGGATAGAAATACCCCCCAAACCAGGTACCTTTCACCTCAGCCCAAAATCCACTTGGCAGCAAACAGGCAGTTAAGACTGGGATATTTTTATTATTTTTTAATTATTTTTTTTTACCAGCCTCCTATACCTCTTCCACGGGGGTCCTTTAATGGCTACAGTTAAAGAGCAATCTTGCACGGAGGTCCACACGCTAACATAACAACATATTTTAACTGTGTGTTTAAGCAGTTTCATTTCTATTGACATTGGCTAAGGGGAGTCCTAAGGCTCGCCGGGCTCCAGCACGAGGCTGGGGCTGCCCAGGAGAGCAGCCTTTCCAGCTCTGCATTGCCAGATCTCCTCTAACGGTGACAAACTCCGGCACAAACATTCCACAACCTTGCATTTCCCAAGGAGCCGGGTGCCTGAAGCACTCCCTGTGTCTAAGTCCGGCGCTTCGTGGCATGGTCAGTGCTGGAAAAGGACCAGCGGAGCCTTACAAGAGAGGAAAAGCCAAGCAGCACGAGCAGAAACATTCCCAGCTCCGCAGGTCTGCTCCTGTCCCAAAACCTGGGGCAGAACCAGGATCCTTCAGAACCAGGGTCCTTCAGAACCAGGCTGTGGTGTCACATCTTGCTTTTGGCCCCAGAGCTGCAACAGTTCGTTCCCAGTAGCGCTCTCCCAGTACCTCCCAGTACCTCCCAGCCCAGGCAGGAGCATCTCACCGGTCACGGCAGCACCAGGCTGTTCTCACAGGTCCAAAACGTGCAACGCAGGAATCATCACAACGGGACAAAACACCCCTCCCCGGAGCCCAGCTCCAGCGAGACCTCAAGAAAAGCAATTACCCAGGAACATCAATGTAACAGCGGTTTCACCCCGGTGAGAAGGTGCTTTAGAGCACGCAGGCCAGCTTTTACCCTTGAAATTATTCACCTATTTCATGTCTTAGCTGTACCGAGCTCCTGTGAAATACCCAGGTGAGGGTGAACTCCACCTGAGACAATCCCGAGGAACAGCTGTTTTAAGCCCTGTAACAAGGAGCTCTGCTGCCCTCCCAAATAGCAGGAGCTATTTAAAAAAAAAAACAAAACAACCAAACCAACCACAACCTTACTATTGTCATTTTAGATTACTCCCTACCACCCAAATCCATTTCATCTTAATTAGTAGCCATTATTATAAAGCCCCTCCAACACTTCCATATCTCTCTGATCATTACAGTCCATGGATACCCAGTAGCAAAATCCACCCAGCTGGGTATTTTGCATAAACTAGTTATCTTAAACCCCATGCCCTCTCACTCATTACCAGCCCCATATTTCATACCACAGAGATGACACTTCCCACCCTGGGCAGGAGTAATGCTTTGTGAGATTTAGATTAAGCCCAATCCAAGCAGCTCGCTGGAAATCTGAATTCCTCTCAAATGAATGACTAAAATCTGAGAATTCAGCATGGCATCTTATGGTTTCACCAGGAGACACATTGCCCAAAGTGTGGCACAAAATCCTGCTGCTCAGAATATTTTAACAGTGCCAGAGTGAAGCCAAAAGGAGAGAACGAACTTGGCATTGGGGTTCTTTATTCTCACTTAAGAGAAACACAAGGCACACTAAGAGTTCAATGAGAAACACGTCTTATTTCTGTTGGAAAAACCTCATTAAACAAGGTGGAGCCCCAATCTCCATCACTGGCTCCAGATAATGAAGCACACGTCTCTGTACCTGCAGGACAGGGTCCCTCACTACCAAACAGGCACTTCATCTTCCAACTAATGATGCTCCAGCCAGTGTCCAGCCCTGCTGCCTCATCCCTAGGGCCAGGGCTGCTTCCTGCACCATCCACCAAAACCACTATTTCCAGTTTCCTTAAACAGCTGATAACTTCTAAAAGAGGGGATGAGAATCATCTCAAGGACTTTCCTAAAGGTCCTGCAACTACACCAGCTTTGGTGCTGCCCGGAGCAAGACCACAACACTGCAAACTCCAGCAGAAAACCTCCAGCCCCAAGACATGTCACTTCTTTTCTAGAAGAAAGGACTCATAATTCAGCAAACCCCAACATTACCCGTCTTTCAAGTCCCTTCCTTGACTCAGGGTAGTTCCCAACATCACAAGATGTCTCCAGGCTCTGTCTTTGCAAGGAAGATGAAGACTGTGACCCTTCACTAGCGTGGGCCTCTTCGTTTTCCCCTCTCAGCACGCTTCGATCCCCTCCAAAGCTCAGCAAACCCCAGGCTGAGCATTAATCAACACAACATGCGCTTCATCCAACTTCAGCAACCACTACGCATATTTAAGTTTTATATTATGTGCCGGGATTATTTTTATATGTATGCCACCCTGTGTCTTTTTATATAAACACTCACACACACATATATAAGCAAACACACACACACACACAAAGTATTTCATTTCTGCAAAATATAATTTAAGCACAGGGATTTTTCTTCCCTTCAGGCAGCCCCGAGCAGCAGCCTCCCAACGCAGCGATGCCGAGTGCCCTCTGCTGTACACACAGACAAATGCTTCTTTGTTTAAAAAGACAAGCTTTTTTTTAAAAAAAAAACCAAACAAACAAGCAAACAAACATAACTTTACTTCGGACAAAATATTTATTCAAAGTTACCTTTGATCATGTTGAGCATGCAACACCAACAGCCCCAGATTTCTCCTGTCAGACGGAAAGATTCACGTCTCCTATAGGCTGCACCAGCGGAAAGTAAATAGTCTGGGCTGGAACTGCGCAGGGTAGAGTGTGAAAATGTTTTATTTATATGTTTGAAAATAGCAAAGGGAAGTCAGAACAAACAATATCGCTTTATTATTCAGGCATTTACCAGATAGCCTTCACACTTCAGCAAACCGCACATCTATTAGAGGTACAAGCTGAAACCATCACATGGCAACATGAAATCATTTTTCTTTTGTAGAGCAGCATTGTTCCTGCTACTGGAAGGAAAGATAATACTACAACATATTCAAAGATATGTATTTGAAACTGCTACATCTTGTAATAAATTATGCACTTGATATTAAAAATCCAGGCTACGCTGCACAAACCTGACTTAAGAATATTAACTTTTATTGTCTTCTCATGTCTCAGCTTTTCTCAAATCTGACATTTAAAGGGGCTGCGTTTCCAGCACATGGCCTTTATGGCACCGAACAGAGATTTAATATGACACGGGTGCAGCTCTGTGGTGAGCACTCCCCGTCGTTTGGCAGGCAAGAAGAGAAAGGGAATCGGCCTTGCCCCTGCCCCGCTGCCACTTCTCCAAATCTTGTGTCAGCCTAAGCAAAAGCCCAACTTCTGTCCAGTGGTAGGCTTTTCAAAAACAGGGATTAAATCACCTGCAAAGAGCCAGGGCAGGTCACGAGACAAGTGCAGCATCTCTGCAAAGGGGTCCACCTCCACCCAAGGCAGAAGGGTCAAGGACCAACCAGGTCCTCCCCCATGGAGCAAACCCTGCCATGCTGAGGCTTGGGGAGGATGGAACAGCGCTGCTCCATCCTCCAGCATCAAAACCCTGGCTACTGGCATCACCATGTATTTTTTTCCCCTGCTCTGCTTCATGCTCCTGCAGAAGGAGACATCTTTTTTTTAACCTGTCTCTGTGCAAGTGGGTCCCACCTGCCCTGATGGTCACCCCTCCACGCTGTCCTCGGTGGGGTCGGAGTACCCATGGGTGCTGTCTCCAGCAATGCCCAGGCCCCCGGGTGCTCCCACACAGCCGCTCCATCCCCATCGGCCGATGAGCTGGTCGCCCAAGGGCTCAGCCACACCAGCACAACTGGTTCCCCATCCCTTCCAGTGACTCACTCCAAAACCTCTCCACTTCCAGCATTTGTATTTGCTTCACGGCTTGGATTTCCTAGAGGAGGCAGTACCCAGGGAAACAAGTCTCCTCTTACACCCTCCTCTAAATGTGCCTGCGGGAAGCTGATCAAAAATACTCCAGTTTATTTTTATTTTTTTTTTTAAATCAAATCTTTTACCAGCTTTTTTCCCCATCAAAAAGTTGGCATTTTTTGTAACTTTTCATCTTGCTATTCTCAGTGATTCTTGTCCTAGATTCCTCATCTTGGTTGAAGGCCAAGCATCACTAGCTGAGCCAGAGAGAATATAAAAGCATCTTTCTAAGACGCTATAGAAAGGAAGAAGAATTGGACCCTGGGAGCCAATTCACTTTCATGCCTTGGGTATTTAAGGATCAAACACGCATTTGTGAGCTGACACAAGGTAAAAAAGGTGGCTTTGAGACTTTACAGCGTCTAAAGAACCCTCTGAAAGCATCTTTTTACCAACTGGAGTGCAAGAGAGAAAACCAGGAGCAGCGACGCATCCCGGAGAGCGGCTGCCGGGGGGCCCCTGGGGACAGCCCGTGGAGGGGACAGCCAGGCTCACCAGCCATTCCTGGTGGCACCACGGGCAGGGAGCGCTTGACACTGCTTGCAAAGCAAACAGCTGAAGGCAAGGGAACAGGACCCACCCAAGACACGCTGGGGAGGTTTCCTATGGTTACTGCTGCCATGGAAATATTTTTTTTTGTTGGCTTGATCTAAATAACATCCGGTTCCTGGGCTGCAGTACGCTCCTTCCAAGGTTGGGTTGGGTCCTTAGACCTGCATTGAGGACCGGCTGCCTCCGAGCATCTCAAAGCCAAGCTGCTTGGGGCTTTCCTCCCAGCTCCTCCAGGGCCCATGGCTTCATTTCAAGGAGAAGAGGACGAGGAAAGAAAGTGGAGGAGGGGAAGAAGTTGGGGGGGAAGACATCTTTTACTAATTGCTCACAGCTGTGGGCAAGCAGCTCCCCTTTCGGCTGCCAGGAGCCGCAGCCCTGCTCTCCCCGACGGGATGCGGAGCAAGAGAAACCCCTCGCAGGGAGAGGGACTCCTCCATCCATCCATCCATCCATCCATCCATCCATCCATCCATCCATCCATCCATCCATCCATCCACAGGCTCTGCGTGGGGATTTCAGTAATTATATTTATATACTCTCCTTATCGGCGAGAGCAGCCATTATGTCTTTTATCACCGCGGCGGCAGCACCCGCACGAGGGCAATTGATAGGGGATGAAATGTTTGCTGCGACGGCTGAGTACGAAGCACCTCCCTCCGCGGTAAGAATAATCATTGTAATACTTAGCACTCGGCGTGTTAAGCTCCGGCATCAAGGCCCCGTGGAGACCAAAGAGCCACAAACGGGGAAAGAAACAGCCTCTCCGAGAGGAGCACCCTGATTTTTCGCGGCCCTCAGTGAACCCAAGAAAGACCCTGACCATCGGCCGCCTCGGGGCTGCACCGATGCACGGCCCGAGCCCGCCAGGACACGACAGCCCACGGGGAAAAAGGCTTTTTACAACCAGCCACGCTCGCGAGGCTTAGCCCGAAATTAGTTTTCCTCGCATCAGACAATTCTGCTAATGCTACAAATTCCTCCGACATTAGATAGTGACCGCAGAGATGCTGCACGCTCGGGGAAGGAGTCCCCAGCCCGGCTTTCCCCCGCCACGGCTGGGGGATTATTCATCAGAGGAAAGGGGAAAAAAAAAAAAAAAGAAAAAAAAAAAGCAAATATCCAAATGAGCAGTGCGAATTGCAAAACCATCTGCCAAAGGTCTCGGCTGATACTATCCACTGTCCTTAAGCTGGGTGATAGACTTACAAGCCAGACAATGAAAATGCAATTGATTATTTGAAGAGTGACTCACTGGTGTAATAAGGATGGATTACTGGGCGGGGGGGAAGAATGTCTTTGAAAAAAAAAAAAAAAGAAAAAAAAAGGCTGCAGATTGACTTTTTAAAGGCAAACAGAAAGGGAACAAAACCCAAGAAAACCACTTGAAAGCACTGAACGGCCCTCTAGAGCGGAGAGCAACAAGGAGGAGGGCCGAGCTCAGCAGGCACCAGCAGAATAGCACCATCCCAGCCCCCTCCAGTTGAGGATCTCGGGTACCAGATTTTATCCACCCCATTCATCTTTCCTTCTAAATCGGTAGCCAGGAGCATTTCACACCACACAGTGCTTCTGACAAAGACCTGTTGCAAACCCTCTCCTAAAGGATTTTTCTCCCCGCACTGAACACACACCGCACACCCCAGGGTGGGTATCGCAGCCACAGGCTCTGTGGGACACATCCTGCAGGGAGAATGGGCTCTGTGCACTCCTGTGGGGCTGGCAACGAGGACCGAGAGGGCTAAAGTCACGGCAGGACAGCAAAACCTAATAAGTGGATGGTGATGTCAAGAGCAGGGATGACAGCCTGGCTTTCTGTGCCACGGAACTGATGTAACCCTTCATTTCCCACCTCCCCCTTCCCGTCAGCTGAGCAAAGGCTTCAGTGACCATTTTAACCCATCACCCCCATTTGGGGGGTATGCACAGGGAGCTCAGGACCTTACACATCCCACGTTACTGATCTGTTAAATAAGCTCACCACGTCCCACTAAATCACACCCTATGTGCCCAAATCCATCACCGCAGCCCCCCCTGCGCTGGCAGCTGTTTGCTGGAAGGAGACCCCCGCTGCCAGGCAACCCATCCCGCTCCCCAGTTCCGAGGATCCAGCTCGGGTAGTTCCATCCCGAAAGGCTGCAAGAGGGAGCTGTGCTTTGCCGGAGCTCGGCAGCACGGCCCCTCGGCCGAGGAGCCGGGAAAGCGCTCGTGGCCACCCTTCTGCCTTCAGGAGGGCAAACCCCACTCCCTCACCGACAGGTAACATTTCACTCTCTGCATACCAAAAAGCAGCTGTAGCCACTTTTCCAAAAACTTAGTGAAAAAAAACCCACCCAAAACCCCCATCCTACTGACTTTTAAAAAGATTTATTTAGTCTAGGAGTAAAGTCTGAATCTGGCGTTTGTCCCCTCTGCCCCCTCCATCACTAGTGTAGGTTGCAATCACTCCAGAAACCCCCCAAACCCCACACCAGCTTATTACTGTTAGGTTGTTTGGTTTTTTTTTAATATCCCATTCATAAAACTAGAATTGCACAAGCCTGCTTCCAAACAGACAGAAAACATACCCAGACCGCCCTTTCTCCAGGAGAAATTCTGCTTTTTTGGCTTCTGCCGGGAGCTCAGCTGCGATGGAGCGGGGCAGAGCCCGGCAGCAGAACAACTCCAGTTACAGCAGCTGCAGACTAGGGCTCTGTGTTCGGCTGAAATTTAATCAAGAAGTGTCTCAAACTCCTTTGAGTTCTTGCAATACAATCCTGAGTGCCTTGTAAAGGACTTCAAAACAGGCTCCCCAGGCTTGCCCGGATACAAGTACATACCTCACCTGCTCTTTTGTACATCGCATACAAAAAAAATTAAAGAATTTATTTTAGGCTTTTTGCCAGGGACAACACCGCCTCCAATATTGTAATGCTCTGTTAAAGTGGATATCGTGTCTCCCAGCCAACATAAACAGGATACCTTATCAGTCTCGGCTGTTTTAAGTGCTGTTTCAGCAGTAGGGCATGAAGACGTGGCAGGGACAGACCAAAAAATTGCTTGGGAGTCCTTTAAAATTCAACTATGCACTCGACACACATATAAAGACAGATTGACCCAGGGCAGGACAAAGTTGAAAACCTCATGGGGATCCCTTTTCTCAAACCCACCCAATCTCCCTCCTCGATGGCCCGGCCGCCCCTCGGCAGAGATGCTGTGGGACAGTGACAGCAGCACGAGCCATCACCGGGTGCCCTGCTCTTTCCCTGCTGCCACAGGGGTTGAAAACACAAAGAAAAAGTCGACCCTGATTTTCTCAAACACTTACACAAGTGCTTAATCTCACAGGTCTAAGTAAATAGGACAGCTGAAGTCATTTATACCGAGCAAAGTGCCTGCTCCAGCATCCTGAGCTGAGCTGCAGTGAGCACAGCAGCCACCCATCCCAAACCACCCCGGGGACAGAAGCTGAAGGACACTGACTTTGTCAGTGATTAACCTGGCAGGGAATGACTTCTCCTTTCTGAACTGCTTACGGCAAAAAAAAAAACAAACAAACAACCCAAACATATTAAAAACAACCTAACGATACCAATCCATTCGTGAAAGGCTTTTAAGAATCGGCAGGCAAATCCCACCTTTGGTATTTTTGCATCCCCTCCACCAGGACACCAGCATCCTCGGGAGACAGATGGCTCCCACCCACCCCTGGGGACAGCAGCCTACTTGTCCCCTCTGTGGTCCTTCAGGGGCTCACCTCCGGAGCACCAGGATGGACCGCACAGGCTGAGTTTTCCCTATTGCAGCAGGTTCAAAAATGAAAAACTGTTTAAACCCCACGGGGCCAGGCGCAGGTCGCCGTGGCCACGACACGAGCATAAACCCATTGGAGATAAGGCATCACTACTCTCACATCTCCAAAGCCTTTCAAATAAACACGCAAGGAAGCGTGGAATATCTGAATCCTAAAGGGGAGAGAGGCACAAAGCACGTTATTCATGAAAGGGAAAAGCTGGGAGCGTGTGTGTGAAAGATACATAACCTACGAAAAATGCTGCAAACATATGGAAGCAATAATCTGTGCCTTTTTTTTTTTTTTTGGGAAAGTAGAAACAAATGCTTCAGGACTCTGTGTTATTCATTCACGTGCTACATTACAAATATTATTGTTTCTGCTCTCTGGATGAGGCACTAGGCATCAAACCAGAGACCCAAAGGCAGCCCCGTGTCTCCTGGATGTCCCTCCAGCAGGCAGGGCCAGCACCAGGGAAATGCCGATTGATGCTGCAAACACACCCAGAGTTTCTCCTGGCACGGACAGTCCCATCTGCGGTTCGCCACACACGAGCAGATAATGTCCAGAACCCCGGGAACTGGACAAACACACAAAGAAAATAAACATCCACTGCCACTAGCAACTCCCAGCCCACAGTCAACAGAGACGGGAGTTGCAAAGCGATCTATCAACCATCACCCAGCAACCTCAAACATCTCTGGGCTTCTGGTCAACCACCTCATTTACCAGGTCACCATCCCACTACACATAGCTGCTCTGTCTCCTTGTCTGTCAGCTTCGCCTCCTCCATAGGGCTTTGTGGTCCAGCCACATGACCCTTTGGGCTGAGCCTGTATCATCTTTAGTCCAATCATGACCCTTTGGGCTGAGCCCATATCATCTGGGACCTCCAGATGATCTCTCCCGAAAAGCTGAAAGGTTTGTCCTTGCAGGTGCTCCCAGATCTGGCGAGGCCAGGTGAGATCAGACCTCTGCGGGACTGGCTGCAGTAGATTATCCCGAGATGCTGAGTTATGGAAACAAATGCTCAAAACAATCGTATGCACCAAAACTTCACTCTTTCATACTGAATATTACTGAACATTAAGCCAACAATCACATAACTACTTGCTCTGGAAGGTAAGGGCCAGGCATGAAGTGCTGCACAGACACACACCGCTGATACAAAGACTGATGTCTCACAGTGATGGATCAAGAGATGCAGAGATCTCCTCCCCACCAAAACGTGGTTTCCAGGAACAAAGATTACACAGCATACGCAAGAAAAAAAGAGACTCCGATAAAAGATGTAAAACACAACCTCACGCCGAAACAAAAAACCCAGCAAGTCAGTCTTTGTCTTTATGTCATGTTTATTACTGTTGTTTAAACGCTTCTGCAAATGAGAAGAATAACTATGGCAACAAAGACTTCTCCAAAGGTTTTCAGACACTATTTTTAAATTTCTCTTATCTGTCACAGCATCTGAATGCCTTCCCTCTGAAATCAGCCACGTGCCCGTGTCTCTCCAGGTGGTACATCCCCCCCACACACACACTTTCCTCCTCAAACCGGAGCTCAAACAGAGATTCAGGTGTCCTGCATCTGTGGTTTAGCTGGTGGTGCTGGAGGAGAAGGAGAACAAGGAACACCAAGGTCTGTGGAAATGCAAGAGCATCGTTCCTTCGCAAGGCTTTCTCGAGGAGCCAACACGCCGTGCCTCCGCGTGCTACACACACCCCAATCTCCCAAGGCGAAGGATCCGCTATTTTAAATACGGGACGAAGGCTGTAATTTCACTTTGCCCAGAGTAAATCTGAAATTAGTTCTTCACAGTAGGCTTAACAGCGGCAGAAGCCACTCGCTCCCTTCCCGGAGCTGCCAACCCATTTGTCACCTTTAAGGTTTGCATATTCACACTAATTGCAGCGGGACTAGGCTATAAATTCCCTTCCCTCCTCCCAGGCCACCTCCCTCGCAGGCTTTTCTCTGCAAGACATTATGCAAAAGACACTCCTAATGGCTATTCATTCACCCAACTCCAGTGACAGCTTTATTTAATGCCAAAGCTTGTTAACAAGCTGAATGGCACATAGTTTAATGTAATGCAGATCTGATTAGAAAACAGCAACCGGGCTTCCTAAGGAGTCGGGAGATTTTTATTGAATTTGATTTTGCTTTTTTCCACACAAAGCCACCTTTCAAGTAATCGACCTGTATTAATGAGGATTTGGTTATGTACACCCATTTTCCACCCTGCAGACTGCAGCCCACACAGATGAACTTTTCAGTCCTTACGTACTTTACTGACAACCTACCATAAAGGAAAGCGACGTGATTAGAGCAAGGAGTCATTTTGCCACTCAGGCCAGGAGAAATTGGGGGTTATACCGCTTATAGGTTGATAGCCACGTCCTCACAGACTTCACGCCCAAGTATGATGGAATCCAATCTTCAGTCTTTTCAGACAAAACCACTTACTTTCTCCTCTTTGGGGGCTAAATGATTTAAAACTGAAAATTGAATTTCTGCAGAGGTTCTGCGGCACGCAGGAGGTCTGAGAGCCTCGAGGAGGAGGAGATGCAGGCAGCGGGCTCCAGCCCAACCGCGTCTGTAACACGGGGCGTTTTCAACTTCTTGCTTCCACCAAAAAATAGTATTAAATATGCCGACACTTTTACAGGATAATTCACCCGCTACCTTGAATTTGAGATTATAATTTCAGAGCACACTGAAAAAGACTCCAAACCAAACTCTAAAACCAGGGACATTTTTAAATTGCTTAGCAATCCCCTCTCATCTTCTCTTTGCACAGCACCTACAGCACAGAGGCTGGTTTTATTCTAAAAACAGTTCTGCAGAATACAATTTCTTTTCGAGTGGTTTCCCTGGCTCAGGAAGCATGCGCGTACTTCCAGAAATGACAAATTCAACCAACACTCAAAGCCATCTATCTCCCCATCTGAGAAAAGTGGCTTTTAAGGGAACACAGGGGCACAGAAATCTTCGGCATCTAACAAAGCAATTTGCCTGCTTGACAGAGTAGCTGCACAGATCACACCTAAAATCACAGGTAACTAGAAAATACGCAATCCTGCATAATTATGTGTACAAAAATGCCTGCATCAGCAATGGTTTCAGTGCCTGCAAGCTTATCAATTCTTTTCCTTCTCCCTACAGCATATCACCAGTTCCCATCTTTGAAGCGAAAAGGTCCCCATTTACATTTATCAGCAAAACTCTGCTATTAAAGGATTATAAAAGGGCTTACAAATCTCCCGCGGTTCATTGATCTGGGTTTGTATCCTTAATCTGCGGATCTCCTTGCAAACCCTTGTTTTCTTCCCACCCCACTCTGCACATGAAGGTGTCCGTGAGCATCCCCAGCAGGAGCTGCCCTCACCACCCCGGGCACAGAGGGCTCCTGAGCACGTCTTCAACCCTCAAAACTACTATTAATGATTTGCCTGCTTACCTGTCACTGGCATTAATAGACCACTGGCTAGTAAAAAATGAATTTGCTTCCTCTCTATTGCATTCTGACAAATAGGTTACCTTTATGTGTTTTAATTGCCTAATTACTCTTATATCAAGGCAATTAAATGCGGATGTGCGTGCAGGAGGGCTCTTAGCTAGTCCAGTCCCTGGTGTAAGGTGTAATTTGGCACTGCCTGCCCAGTCAGTGGGACTCGTCCTTCTCCTGCCCCGAGGAAGGTAACCTTCCTCCCTGAGAAAGGTGGAACAATCCACACTGATTTAGACAAAATCCTTGCCCATGTCTAGGGTTCCTCAGAAAAAGGGCAGTTAGGAGACAGCTACGGGTGGTCCTGGCAGGCTAGAGCCCTGCTCCAGGCAGGTTTTTGAAGGATGCAGCACCAGAGGCACAGCATGCCGTGTGGAGGACACAACCTGAATAGAGCCACAACACCACTTCTCACCCCATGCTCCCCAAGTAACTGGGTGCCTCTTCTGCTGGGCCATTCAGCCTTCGATAGGATGGCCCTTTTCAAAAGCCACTGGGTGGCTGCACCCTCTGACATAACAAAACTCAAAACACAGCACCTTATAAGTCCTTGGAGCCGAGGAGAAATAGCTTTGATGGCCACCCCACCATAGAATTTTTTCTTATCCTATATGTGAAAGTTCTCCTTGACGCTTCTAAGCATCACGAAGCGACTCTGCAACACTACCTGCGACCCCAAACTTCAACTGTGAGGAAACCTGGGAGAGCTCAGGAAAGCATTTATAAGCCATGAAAAGAAGACAACTCAGGGGTGACCTTATAAATCTATTAACGCACAAGTGGTGGATTCAGACTATGGGGAGGGTATCAGGAGACCACAGCTCCTGCAGCCTGGGAGAAGGAGACACCTTCACCTTCTGAAGGTCTGAGGTGGGACACAGAGCAACTGGATGTGCCATCGGTACCGGTGGAGGATCACAGCGAGCCCCATCTGCTGCTGTGCATCCCTTGGGGCAGACCTTAGCCCACAGACCCCATCCCACCACACCTCAGAGAAAATGCCACTAGGAATGATGATTTGCAAGGTTGAAGCTTAAGATATAAGTCAATGGGAATAAATTGGTCCCTCTCCTTGCTCTGAACCCATGCTTTAATCTGCTGAGACGCAGCTCTGAGAAGTAGGACAGGAGCCTGGAGGAGCACGGAGCGCGGGAGATGCTGGAGGAAAGGGTATACCCCATAAAATAAGGTTAAAAGGTCGCCAAGGGCTCCCTGGCCTACTAAGTGTGTACCAGCTCCCAGAGCCCACAGCCCAGATTTAATATCACCAAGTCCCAGATCGCCCATGAGCAAGAACTCGTTTCCAGGCAGCAGAAGGTCGGGAGGGGAGAAGGGGCTGACGCAGCCCGAGGGCAGGGCTCGCTGTGCCTCGCGGGCACCGGCACCGTCCGTTTGGTAAAGTGTCACAACAGAAATAACCAAAAATACTTGTTTGATCCTACACACACCCCATCCATTTCAATAACTAAATCCCTGCTTGGCATCACCAGAGGGATAAACCCAACCATGGGGTCGGGGGGGGGGGAGGCAGGAGTTTTCACACAGCAGTTTGGTGCAAACCACTCAGGTCCCCTTCTGCCCTAATCCCCCTCCTTCCCACCCCACCCCAGCCTGCCCAGGTTGTCCCTTACTGGGCTTCAGCCCCCGGCACGACCCAGGGCAGCAGGACGAGCTCCTGACCGCAGCGGGGAGCAGACCGGCTGCAAGGTGGTAATTAACAAACCAGTTACCCCAGTCCCACATCTGGATCCAGCTGCATCCCGCGCCAGCACCAGGCACCGGCTTCCCCAGCAACGCTGCTTGGCGAGACCCACCAGCCAGGGTGGGCAACACGCTTCAGACCGACACAAGTTCTCCCCAAAAAGCCACGTTTACACCCTGGATGCGCAGAGAGTCGCGAGGGAGCCCCCAAAACCCTACCGAGGGAGTTCCACCGGGGTCCCGCTGCCCCCGGGGGGGCCGGGGCAGGGGACACAGAGGCGGGGGGGGGGATGTGTCTCGCCGGACCTTACCTCCACTTGTGCAGGGCGAAGCCAGGACACTGGTCCCCGCAGGTGTTGCAGGGCTGGCCCCGCTCCGGCTCCCCCGACGCCGTCAGCTGCAACAAACCGCACAGCTCAGCCCCGGCCCGCCCTGCTGCGGGACGGGGGAGAGGGGGGGGGAACGGACAGGGGGCACGCACCCAGGGTGCGGGACACGCCCGGGGGAAATAGGGTACCGGCGGGGAACGCGGGTACTGGCGGGGAAAGGGCGGGTACTGGTGGGGAAAGGGGGGTACTGGTGAGGAAAGGGGGGGTACCGGCGGGGAAAGGCGGGTACCGCCCG
>JAOTQQ010000003.1:8396937-8410166 GCA_026546715.1 Gallinago undulata
GTACCGGCGGGGAAAGGCGGGTACCGCCCGGCTGGGAGAAGGGGCAGGGGAGGGAGCACGGTGGGGCTGGGAGGGGGGGGGACGGGACACACACGCGGAGAAAGGGGCGCTGGGGGGGTGGTGTGGTGTGGCGGGGAGGACACACGCACCGCAGCCGGGGCGGGAGGGAGCCACAGGTTGGAGCGGGGCGGGGTGCGCACCCCACGGGACGGGACGGGACGGGACGGGACGGGACAACCACCTCCCCCCCGCTCCTTCCCGCACTCACCGACCGGCCGGAGAGCCGCTTGCGGGAGCCGCGGCCGAACATGGCAGCTCCGCGCAGCCCAGCGCAGCGCAGCCCAGCCCGAGTGCGCGGCAGCGGCCACCCCGGTCCGCCCCCCCACCCCCCGCCACCGGCGGCCGCCCCTCCGCCGCACCGCCCTCCCGCCCCCTCGGCCCGCCCCTCCGCCCGCCAGGCACCGCCCCGGGAGGGCCCGGCCGCGCCCCCCAACCCCCTCCCCCCCCCCCCCGCATTCCCCGCCCCGGGGCCGCCGGTTCCTCCCGCCCCGCAGCGCCCCAGCGCCCGCTGTCATCGCTCCGCTTCAGAGTTAACGACCCTCCCCGCATCCAGCTCGGCCCGGCGGCGCGGAGCGCTCCGGAGCACGGGTGTTAATAAAAAAAACCCAACCTCCTGAGCCCCAGAAGAGCAGAGATTGGGGTTCTGCAAGCGCTTGGAGGGATTACTCACTCCCTGAAGTCACAGCTGGGAGCAGGGGACAGCCTTCGCTGCGCCGGGGGGTGGGTTTTACCGGCAGAGGCAAAGGCTGGGAGCAAACAGCCTGGGTTCCTGCTGGGCACCTCTTCCCCACGTCAGGGAGAAGAGATTTAGGATCATAGAATGGTTTGGGTTTGAAGGGACCTTAAAGACCATTGAATTCCAACCCCCCTGCCCTGGGCAGGGACACCTCCCACCAGAGCAGGTTGCTCAAAGCCCCATCCAGCCTGGCCTTGAACACCTCCAGGGATGGAGCATCCACAGCTTCTCTGGGCAACCTGTTCCAGTGCCTCACCACCCTCACAGGAAAGAATTTCTTTCTGGTGTCTAATCTAAATATCCCCTCTTCCAATTTAAAACCGTTGCCCCTTGTCCTGTCACTACACTTCCACACCTCCTGGCAAAGAGTCCCTCCCCAGCTCTCCTGTAGCTCCCTTCAGATATTGGAAGGCCATTATAAGGTCCCCTGGAGCAATTTAGTCCACAAATAAGAGCAGCGTGCAGGAGAAACACAGCCATGTGAAATGCATGTGCAGCCTGAGATGCCGGGCTGGGACACAAAGTACCTGTTACACCCGTAGAGCTCGTGGTCCTCCCAGAGCTGCAGGTGGGCCAGCGGGGCCAGGAGCCGTGGGGCCAGCAGCCATGGGGCAGCCCACGCATCATCCTGCGTTTGTCACGTATAGAACGTGCTACAAAGGGACCCACGGGGCCAACAGGCAGCCCGTACCCCTGGGGGGCTGCAATCAAAGAGCACATCTGGCACAAGGCACGGCAAAATGAAACCTGGGGAGAAGGGGGAGCAGCCAACACGCTTGCAGAGCACAGGGGTCCTCCAAAACGTGTCCCCAGTGGGGAAGGAGCAGCTTTGCCATTAGCATTTCACAGCTTCACCCCGTGGTTGTGGTTGTTTGCAGATCCTGTCATCTCCTTCCCCTCCTTCCCTGCCTCTTTGTTCCTTTGCCTTGCTGCCTCACAGCTGGTTAAAACAGTAACGCTTTGATATTTTTTTTTTTTCATTTAATCAGTTCTCATTTTTGTCAATTTTTCACTTGTGTCTTCCTCTCCTAGAGAGTAAGATGAGGCTGGGAGCTGTGTGGCTACCTTTTGAACAGTCTCAGGCAAAAAGTTTCAGGGAGATTTTCACACTTTCCTCCCATAAATGCTGGGCTTTCTTAAAAAAAAATAATCAAAAAATCCAAAACCCAGGGAATTTTATCATGGAGAAAATTTTCTTTTTCACGGGCTTTCTTCATGTCAGTGAGAAAATATTGACATCCCTCCCAGCTCTGTTTTCCTGTGGTTGCTGTTTTTACCCTCCCAAAGCCCTCCAGCTTCCCTCCATTGCTCCCTTCTGCCAAATTTCCTCAGCATTTTCCTTCTCGGTTTCTCTTCCAGTTTCCAGCTCACACAGTGGTGTGCGAATATGTGAGAAACTCTCGGGGGAGGGGGCGGTCTCTCCAGATACACACACGCTTCATCACAGGGTGGGCAACTGGTTGCAGGCTGGGGTTTGACCTGGTATTAAAGCATCCCTACCTATAAACTGTATCTAATATCAGAGACAGTGATATCGGAGTGCTGAGTTACTGTCATTTCTACTGAAGGTCACCAGGATTTCAGTGGATGAGCATCATGCAAGAGAGGAGAGGGCCTGGTATTCTCCCGCATTTGTGGTGTCTTGCATAAGACTCAGAATATTTAAAACTCCAATTAAAACTGCTGAAATAAAAGCGTTATTGGATAGAGGACTTAAAACAAGACTCAGCCTGCAGTGGGAAATGCTTTAAAGGTGACCTGCAAATCCCTCTTAATTGCCTTGCTGTTGCAAGAGATGCTGTGTGCCCTCAATAACAGGGCTGGTGAGGACATCTGCTCTAAGTTTAAAACAGCAAAAGTAAGTCAAAGTTGGAGGGTAAATTCCTCGGAGGTGTGTCTGTGCTGAATCACAGCTCCAGGCTTCTGATGAAGAGGCAGGTTCTAAATGGCTTCTTAAAACAAAGCAAGTTGGTCCCCTCCCTCCATCCCAAGCTGTGCATGGGGCAACTAAAGTTGCCTGCTGCCCTGTATGGCTTGTATCCTCCAGCCCCTTTTCAGTAGATGCTGCCAATGCTGGTGGGCAACTCCCCAGTACATGGGGAAAAAGGCAGGGAAGGCTTTGAGCATCAGGACTTGGACTGGAGTGTCTGAAAGGAGAAGAAACATGAGGGTTCAGCCTGGGGGTGCAGAAGACACAGATAAGGAGCAGGGCTCACTGCTTCTGCCCTGGTGTGGCTGGAGGGGGATCTGGGGAAGTCACGTACACCCAGAGCCATAAAAATATTCAGGTACCAAAGACCCCAACAGAGTCAGGTCCTTAGTGATTCCTGGGCATCTAAATATCTCATGGGGCCAGCAGTTTCCCTCTGGCCCAAGACATCCAGGACAAATGAAGTCAGGAGTACTCAATCCGCATTTTAGGAATGCTCGGATGCTGCATCTACATAAAGAAACAGCCAGGCCAGAACATCATCTCTGGGATGTGTTTAGGAAAGGGAGGGGAGACATTATCTCACTGGCCTGAACGCTTTGCTTCTCTTTCCTCCCCCAGAAAAGCTGCCAAGAGTAAAGATTTCTCAGGAAATAAACTCCCACTCCCTTGTTCTCACCATGTTCAAAGGGGATGATGCACACATCCTGGCATGGCTGGGCAGGCAGGGGACAGCAACACAGCTCCAGCCCTACCTGTGCTATCATGAGAGGTACTTTCAAAAGGGGATATTATTTTTTTGCTGTTATAAACATGTGGATCATCCTCTCAAGAGCAGAGAGACTCAGCTTGGAGGTGGAGGGTGTCAGATACTGCTGTCAAATAGGCTCAGAAACAGAGAGACATGGATAATATATGCCAGACACTTTGTCTGACAAATTATTGTTTCTGCTGTCACTTAAATTGTTCCACACGTCATCTTCCCCTCCCATTTCTGTTTCAACCAAAGCTACCTAGAGATGACACTTCTTCCAGCCCTTCTTGTGACTAAACCAGTTTAAAACCCAGTTTTCTCTGTTCGTGTACCATGAGAAGGACCCTGTTCCTTTTTGAAGCTATGGATGGCTGAGAAGAAGGAAATGGCAGAAATATTTTCCTGCTCGAGTGTTGTACGTGATATGACAGAAATTATTCTGATTAAAATCAGAGAGCTGAGGAACAGGTAAAATACAGCTCCTGCATTAGTTCCCACTAAGGGGGTAGGTGGTACACGGGCAGGAAAGCAGCCCTGGCCACAGAGTGGGTGCTGGAGTGGCCACAGAGTGGGTGCTGGAGTGGCCACAGCGTACCCAGGCTGTATTAGCCCCTGTGGCTCTGCAGGTCTGGTCACAAGCCCTGTGACCATCTAAGTCCAACGTGTCCAATGTGCTTTCTGCTCAGATAAATGCACTTCTTCAAGCAAATTCAGCTCTGCCCAGGCTCACCCAGTAACGTGTCCCACTGCTGCATGTGGAGAAAAGGAGACACCATTAGGGCTCTGCTCTCCTGGTGACCTCCATCACGTTTGGGACACCAGCTTGAGCAATAACAGCGGTGAAGTCACTAGTGTCCAAGCCCAGTTAGCAGTTCTTGCCGGCCAGGAAGAGGAGCTGCAGGCCCACAGCAGTAGCTGGAACCAGGGGATGGGAAGTACATGGACAATTTGTGCCACCAAAGATCACAGGGTCTCCGCCTCCAGCTCTGGCCCAGCGCTTCTGGATGGGAGTTAGCTGGCAGACAACACTTCCACGTACAGAGCCAGAAAAGTTTTCTAGTCTTTCCAGGAAAGTGCCCCCAGCTCTTCTATCTTGCAAACCACACCTCACGTTAGGAAATCACCTCCAAAATAGCTGCAGAAAGCTCTTAGCATCCCTCATCAGCTCTGACCCCGCTACGGGCCAGCCCTGACTGTCAGCACTGGGGTGGCAGTACCACTACAGAAAACACTGGGATAAGGCAGAAAGCAGCTCTCTTTTTGCTGGCTGGAGGCTGGACCCAGACATTTCTCCCCTCTGCGATGTCACAGTGAATTTGGCTGTCACGGACAGAGTCAGTCCCCTCGTGGTTTTCCTCCTGCCAGCAGCCTTGCAGGTGAATTACAACTCAACATGATCCTATTCCCATCCAGAACCCTGAAGGCAATAAATGTCTGACTGTTATTAGGCAGTTATTGTCTGAAGCCTTTCAACAGCAAAAGGAGGGCTTAAAAAATGCCTCTAAGTGCCACGGCTGCTGAAGGGGCATGGTGGGGACCAGGCATCTATTTTCCTGCACAGTTCTTCCACCAAGCCTCCTCCTTCCTGGGTAAACGTGCCCTCATGGGTGTCTTTTAGGAGGGAAACAATTCAGTGTTTCTGCTTATTCCGGCCCCAAGATTTGCAATTACCACAGGCAGAAAAGACTGTGCATAAGCCCCAGTTTGAGGTGGGGATATGGAATTTCAATCTGTGCTGTGCATAACAGGAACCCGGGCCGGGATGAATCATGCTATGTTACTTCAGATTTAAATTTTTTTTGCACTGCGTAGGTTTTTCTAGGGCATATTCCATCAGGCACATACCGGTCAAATTCACTTCGAACATTTATTACACTGTTAGTCTGCAGAACACACACTTCAGATGTCAGAAACAGTAACAAAGTGGGTTTAGCAACTTAACAAAACCCTTCATCATTTCTGTGGATCGCCATACATTTTCTGAGTGCTCTTTATCACAGCTATTTGAGTACTATTTTATTTTTTTTTGTTAGATTTGTCAGTTCTGAGGTATTTTGATTAAAGCTACACTGAGTAATTTCACCTTTTTTCCTTCATCAATACAGTAATTTGTAAATATCCCAAGATTATGTTTTTTTTTTTTTGTCCTCCCACCCAGGAATGCAAATGGCCATTATGTACTCCCCAAGGTATCTCCAAATAACACTTCTCCTTTTAACCTTAGGATTTTATTGTGTTAGTTGCTAGGTAACTGAGTAAGATTTATAGCCATCTATTGTTAATTTTGAAGGCAGTCTTCAATTTCCCTGTAAATACCATTTGGGAGTTGGAGTCCACACCAATAAAAACTTGCAGCCCAGTCCCACTCCATGGAGAGGAGCACCTGCTATGAAACACGGAGCCAAGTGGATACAAAAAGCTTATCCCTCCCCCCCTACCTTCCCCCCCCCCCAAAAAAAAACAACGGGCCCACCCTCTCTATAACTGGGCAGGTTGAGCACCACTGGGGTGCTGGAGGGACCCTGGGCTCCCCCAGGCTGTGGTGCTGGCACGGTGATGTATCGGTGCTGGGATGCAGGATGTGCCAGGTGCTAAGAGCATCCCCGTTGCCACACTGCTCCCCTCCTCCTGCTCCTCTTCCAGCCTCCTCCTCATCCTTGCAGGCTCTGAAATGACAGGGCTGAACTGGATATTTTTTTTTTCCAGAAACTGAATTTCTTTGCTATCAAGCTCAAGGCTCCCCGGGCGCAGCCCCTACCTCACCTCTCTCTGAGGAGAGGTGGGCGGTAGATGGCCTTGGTTCATGCAGTTCCTTAATGCTTCCCAATTTGAGGCTAAACAAAGCAATCAAGTGGGGCTCTGCCAATTTGCACAAATCCTCCTTGCGCTGTAGCAACAAGTCATTTTCTCCTCTCCCTCCCTCGAGCTCTCTCGCCATCCAGCACAATTATTTTGCTTTATGCCGTAAATTCACGCTCCTTCCATGCTACTTTGACTTTTCAGGACCATTCCCAAAGATAAGAAAAAACAAATCTGTTTGGAGAAACTTGCAGAGACGTGAGTGTCCACAGCCAAGGCAGGTTGTGAGCTGTCGGGAGCGAAGCTGTCCTGCCCTGCGTTTCCAACGGCACTGGAAGCATCACAGATGTTGTTCAGTCCCTCCCATTAATCATGCTTTTGACATCCCCCAGGTAGAAAGGTCCTTTATTTTTTTTTTTTTTAAAGCTGCTTTATTGTCTCTTCTCATTAAGGGAAAAGAAAATAGTCTTTTCGTCCTGTTTCACAGGATTGAAACCTGCTGATAAATAGGGGTGTGCTACCTGAGAAAAGCAGACTGCCAGTGGTTGTGGTGGGGCAGTAGCTCAAATCAGGCAGAAGTTGGGTAGCTGCTTTAAGGGAAAATTCAGAAAACTATGTCTATGGTCCCTGAGATGCCAGAAACTGTTTCTCTTCTGGCCATGATTTTTTGCTGGTTTTACATTTGTGCTATTTTCACCTGCTGCAGATACCAGTTGTTTGGCCAATGCAAACAGCCCAGGATCTACTTGCTGTCTAAAGCTTCCAATGCTCCCAAATTTAAACGCTTCCGTACATTGAGGCCCTTGAAAGGCCACGAGGAATAACCAAATGGGGAAAAGCCATTAGTGAAATCTGAATGCAAGTCATATCTGGAAAGCTTCACATACCACTTGCACAGCATGGAGGAAAGCTGATGAAGAGGAGGATATTATCAGATTATCTCGGGCACCTAAGGAAGGCAGCCTCTCCCAGGACGGACGGGCAGCTCCCAGGGGTTATTCCAGGTGATCCATGCACCAGCACAAGGCACACCTGCTGCCTTTTCAACCGAGGGTGGGGTGAAGCTGTAGGTGTTGAGAAGAGCTGTTGGAAGGACTTGAAGACACCCCACTTAGTGCAATTCAGTGAGCAGAATTTAGGAATGTCTTTAAAAAAAAAAAAAAGTATCTGAAGGGCAGCCTCTCTACATTAGGGTTTTTCACCCTGGAGAAAAGAAGGCTGAGGGGAGACCTTCTCGCTTTCCACAACTACCTGAAAGGAGGCTGTAGAGAGGTGGGAGTTGGTCCGTCTACCCAAGTAACAGATGATAGGACAAGAGGAAACAGCTTCAAGTTGTGCCAAGGAAAGTTTAGATTGGATATTAGGAAAAATTTCTTCACCAAAAGGGTTATAAAGCATTGGAACAAGCTGCCCAGGGAAGTGGTGGAGTCACCACCCCTGGCAGTATTTAAAAGATGCCTAGACATGGTGCTGAAGGATGTGGTTTAGTGGTAACTTGGCAGTGCTGGGTTAATGGTTGGACTTGGTATCCCAAAGTTCTCTTCCAGCCATGATTCTGTTCTATGATTTGGCCTACCTGGATGGGGGGAGAAGCTCAAGCGAGAGTCAGCAGAGCGGTTTGCTTTCATGCCCTTGGCTGAGGTCTCCTTAGATCATGTGTGCCACTCATCCGTGTGGGCTGTCCCTCAAGACACCTGGCTTCGAAGATACCTGGACTGCTCAGGGATTCCCTGGGAAGAGAGTAGCGATGGAGAGAGTAAGACAGCAAAGTCTTTCAGCAGCTGAGCCCCAGTGCAGACGGGAAGAAAGGCCACTGGCTTCTGCTGTCACAAGAAAAGGCTCACCGTGTTTTTCCAGGAAGCAAACCTCCATGGATACTGCTGAGCTGCTCCTTCCAGCAGCCGTGTGCGGTTGATTATTTCAGAGCTCAGTTATTTGCCAGTTCAGCTAATGCGGGTAGGTTTTATCTGTAGCTGCATTTTTCTCAGGCCGGGCTAGATTGCCACCAGTTGGGTATGTGTTTGTTCTAGCCGGGCTCCGGCAAGGTGCCAGCCTCAGGGTGGGGGGGCAAAGGCATGGCTGCATGCTCCCGGCACCCCAGATCCAACCCCCTGCTCAAAGGGGGATGCTCAAACTCTGAGACCTGCACTCAGAGACGACTTCATCTGGAGGAGCTCAAGCCATGCATGAGGCCAGAGCTCCAGCCTCTGGCAGCATCTGGTACCTGCTTCCATCCTTCTCCGCAGGCGGCTTCGCTCACTCACTTACCCCAGGGGGGGTGGGGGGGGTGGATTACACAGGAATGGGAGCCAATAAACCCCCCCTCGTATTTGCCAGTCACGAAGACCTTTCCCGCAGGCCTGGCTCCCCTGGACACGTTGGCTCTTGCCAGTTTGCAGGGATCCATCCCCGCTTCCCTGCTGCCGTGAGTGGGAGCAATTAAAGCATTTCACAGCAATATAACTGCTTTCTGCGTGGGGGCGGGGGGGGAAGGGCGAAGGCAGGCTGTAAGCTGTGAATAGCTTCAAAGAGAAAGGTCAGCAAGGCAGTGAGGATGGATTAGTAAAGGACAATGCAGCGAAGACCTGATTAATTTAATTGCTCATCTGAAATGTAGTCACAGATTAAAGAAGGATGAAGAAATTATAAGCATATGAATGGAGCCAAGTAATGATTTTAAGGGAGAAAATACGCAGAGCCCTGCCTCCCCTTGCTCCATCTGCCCTGCATACAAAGGGGTTTGTATTCAGGGATTACTCCAGACTTCTGGATCTTCTCCTCACGTCGTCATCTCAGGGATGGAGACACCGATTACCAACAAATGTCGAAGTAGCTGCAGCTTGATACCACGGCGGGCAGCTCAGATTGAGCAGGAGTGTTGAAGCTCGGCATGTGCCTGAGCCTGCCAGGAGATGTAACGTGGAAACCATTTGGGCTCTGACACTCCCAGCAGAACTGAGGTTTTCCTGGTGGGACTGGATTGATGGGCATGGCCTCAGCCACTGCGCTTTGTATCCAGCTACTGCCTTGAAGGACCTCAGCTTCAGAAAGGAGAGATGTATTTCTACCTTCCCTCGGCTTCAAACGGTATCTCAGATCTCCCTGTACTTACAGTCAACGGATCATGTCTCCAGACACTTCAGAAATAATATTTATAACTAGAGAGAGGGAGAAGTCATTTAACAGAAAATTTCGCAGGTTTGTTGTGTTTGTATTTTTTTTTTTTAAATTGGAACAAACAAACAAAAAAACCCTCAAGAAATAAAGTATAAAAAGCATATGGGTTAGGTCAAAACAGTATTCTCTTCTCATTTTGATTTTTCAAAAACTGTGCCTTATGTTTGGTAATATAAAATAGCTGAAAAATTAAGCCAACTTTGAAGTGGAAACTCAGATTCTTCTGTGAAAGCCAAAAATAACTTCTTAGCATTCTTCATCTCGCTATTGCAAAGCGAGGTCAGAAACTTGTCAACTAAATCTGCTTCTGGAAGGCTACAATTCCGATTGCCTGGATTACTCCAGCACAGGCAAAAAATACTTGGAAGATATTGGAGTGAGACCGTCAGGCACCACTTCTGGCCACCGGCTCCTTCCTCCTGCACAATGCAAGCTGGAGAGCTGCCTCCAGGAATTTGTACCACAAAGGGATTCATCTCTCCCCGCTGAATGACCAACAGCTACTAAGAGTAGCGACTTCTGGGTGATCTCCAAACATAGGTCTTAAAAAGACTTGATTTGAAGAATTCTGGATCTGAAGAGTTTAAGTGATGGGAGAACTTACTACGTAGGCTGAGCTGCTCCAAATGTTAAGGACTCCTGGGCTGGGTGGAATTTCTGTGCCTTTGCCTGGTAGGTGGGAGGGCTGTCTTGCCTCAACGCTGCTCCCCCAGCAGACACGCTTTCTCTAAGGCAGCCCTCAGTCGTTTGTTTGGGAAGAGGAGTTGTGTTGGAAGGACCCACTAGACCAGGTCTGGAAGTACCTCAGTGGAAAATTGTCTTTTGTGCCCAGACTGCCCTCCTTGGTCTTTTCTGCCTCTCCCCATTTTTCAATTCTATTCTCAAAACCTGGCTATGCAGGAGAAGAAGGTTTTCTAGCAAACGTCCTGATTTAAGACTAGCTCCTTGAGAAGTGAATTTCCAACAGCCTTCATTCTATAGAAGAAAAAACGCCCATTATTGGGGCAGAAGTGAATGTTGAAGAGATGAAGTGATCACCTCTGTCTCTGGAGCAATTAGTCCTGATATGCTGTACAAGAAGGCCGAAGAAGAGCACTGTAATTTTCATAGACCTAAGCATCAACAGTATTAAAATGACCCTCTCATTATACAGGGCTGGAAGGTTAAATATGATTCAGGGGCTGTGCACAGACCCCTTTTGCTTTAATTCCACAGCAGCCCATGTTTAATGTCTTTGTAATCATTTATTAAGGCTAAGTGATAGAAAAGAAAGACATCTTTAAGAGACTGGTCATTTAAACTAAGAATCAAGCTTTTGAAATACCGCATGTTCTGTTTTCTGCCACTGACAGTGTTTCAAACAGCATCAGAAAGGTATCCTCTCTCCTTTAGGATTAAAAGCACAGAAGCTGAAAAAGGCTGGAGCTGCCAGAACTAAGAGATCTGCCAGATTTTCAGAGACAAAGCAAGAAGAACATGCAAAGGAGGACAGAAAAACGCAACTTCTTCACTCTTACCTGCACCCTCTGGGCAGGGGTGATATAAGACTCTGGCTGCAGTTTGTCACTTGGTTGCCCTCCTGGGAGCTGGTCCCCACGTTTGCTTCCTTTTAACCCAAATTTCTTCTACCTGAATTTTCTTGTATACGTCACACTATTTTTTCAAACTTAGAAATGTTTATTTTTTTATTTGCAGGTTTCTTTAACCAGCATTGCTAGCTGTGTGGACCAGGTCCAGTACCCCAGCTCATCCTTCAAAAACATTTGCATAACAAACTGTTTGTCTCCCTTTATCATCCCATGGCAAGGGATGTCCCTGGTGCATGGATGGCAGCACCAGCCAGTCACCAGCCACGTCCAAGTAGTGCCCAGGGCAGCTCTGAGATGTGCTTGGGTATGCTTTGTACCTCGGGGCACCCCTCTGCTGGACAGAAACTGGGGAGCATCACTCCATCCATGACAGGAGTCATGCTGTGGCCACTCACCAAGACGGTTCCTGGTCCACAGACTCCAACGTGGGCTTGGGGCAGGGTCCCATACAAACAACATTATTGCCTTCCCTCCTTCCTTTTGCATGGGACAATCAAACAAGGAACGCAAAGCTTGGAAATAAACACCAGCACAGAAAGGAACGTTTACCATTCAATGTATTATTCCCTTGTGTACAAAGTATTTTGCCTCTATAATAGCACACAGGTATTGAAATACGATGGCAAATGCAGAAAGACCATACAGACATGTCTTATGGGTCTTTTCATTTCCTTTTGAGTATAAGCAGAAAGAAAAGAAACACTGTACAGGAAAGTGCTTGCAAAAATAACCCCAGTTTGTAGAAAAATAATGGCATTGATATACAAAACCCAGAGTTGTTTCCTGAACAAGAAATGTCTAATGTCTCTGGTCCTCAAAGTCTGTTCCTATTTAATGAAGCTCATTAATGAACCACAGGATCAGTGCTCTATCATTTTTTTTTTCCCTTATAGTTTATTTAATATTTTTTTAGGTTTCTCTTGCTCTGTTAATAGCTGCTATGAAACTATATTGTAGAAATGAACTTGTACAGGTCAAAATAATATTTCTTTTTATAAATAGCCATTTACTTCATCAGAGAAAATATAATAAGCCTGTACTTTCTAAGCACCACTGTTTCTTTCTAAACTTCATAGTGCAATTTTCCCTTTTCCCCTACAGAAGTTATACATAAGCAATTATCATTAAAAGAACCACTATTCCCATCACTACTCCTTTCCCCTTTCCCTTTTTTCTCTTTCTCTTTCCCTTTTCCCCTTTCCCTTTTTCCCCTTTTCATTTCTTTCACTTTTGAAATGGTATTTTTGGCATTTTTTTCTCAGAGTGGTAGAATTTATTATTGTTATGCACAGTCACACAACACAGGTGGAAATTTCTAACATACGATCCTATCTACTTCTGCGCTATTAAGCCAAAAAGACCTCAAATTATGGGTAAGAGTCCCTGTCTTTCTTTCCTCTAGGTCTGAATGTGAATAATAGCAGCAGAGGCACACACAGAGTAAGTGTAGAGCACCAGTTCTGGAGCTGCTGGACTGTAAGGCAGCCCTGCTTGCCTGCGAGATGTCCCCGGGCTGATGTGATGGGTTGATCCCCGGCCGTTCAGGCTGAAAGGTTTCACCCTGAACGCTGGACACAGCCCGATGCACACCCAGGTTATGAATCCAGGGATGGGATCATTTATCACTATTGACCCGGCTCTTTAGTAACAGACTGGTTCCACATCCCTTGGGGAGACTCGCAGGAAATCCTGAGGTTAAGTTTTTGTTAACTATTGGCATCTAAAACCGCAAGACTGATCTGAAGTAGCAGACAGACCTCTTTAGTTTTCCAAACTGCTGGCAATTTTGTGCTGAAAAGCTTCCTTTCCTTGTACTTCGTGCTCCTGGCTGCCCCCGATACGTAAAGGCGAAAGGGCAGCATCTTCCTATCGCTAAGTAAAATCGTGGAGAAAGAGATAAGGGACATAGTCATAGACTACAAAAATAATCTGGTCACATCACCCCCGTTCAAACATGCTACGAAGCTCTGCGAAGACGTGGCGTGGCACAAGCGGCGGGTTATGTACAGGCAGGAGCCATTGCACAGCTGCCTTTGGCGCCTATGGGAGATGTCTCCTCAATTTTTATATATATATATATATATATATATATATATATATAAGGAGATGTCTACTCAATTTTTTTTTATATATATATATAAGGAGATGTCTCCTCATTTTATATATATATATATATATGGAGAT
>JAOTQQ010000003.1:8410174-8465795 GCA_026546715.1 Gallinago undulata
TTTGAAGGGGGGGAGGGAGGAGAAAGGGGGGGGGGGGGGAGACTTATCTGCAATTACAGATTGATCTTTTTGAAAGCAGGCCGAGCCGGCGCTGAAGCCTCCCTTTGCAGATGGTCTGTGAGCGAGTAGGAAGCCGGGGAAACGCTGCAGGTGCCCGCGATGGAGTCCCCCAGCCAAGAGGAAGGGGGCGGTTTGGCTGGGTGTGCTGTCCCCCATCCCCTGCCGCAGCCCCCGCCGTCCCCACCGGCAGGGATAACGCGGCAGGGATGCTTTCAGCTTCGCGGGAGGGTTTTGGTTTTGGCTTCTCGGTGCACAGCCCAGGGAAACATATGGCCTGATCAGCCTGTCTGGGATGAGTTAATACCCCGCTTCCAGATGGAGCCAGGAAGTACAGAGGCACATGCGATCAGGAGACAAATACATGTTGCTTTGTTTTTTTTTTTTGTTTTGTTTTGTTTTTAAAAAAGCGAGTTCGCTTTGGAGCCCTGCAAAAATAAGGGGCTCGAGCTGAAGATCCATCTGCAGGAATTTTCCTAAACCTGGGGTAGATCTGAATTGATTTGAATCGCCTGACAATTCTTTTCTGCTTTCTTCCCTTTTTCACTGATAAAGGCACTGGATTAATTAAAACTACAGAGCATTAATAAATATCACGTTAGCACCAAACCAGTGCTTTTAGCACTGGCCACAGAGGTCATGTGAAATTCAAAACATACCTAAAAGATAAAGATTGCTAATGCAACTAGCACTGTATTCATTGTCATGTTTTCCTTGAGTGCTGTCGGCCTAATCCCTAAAATAAAATTTAAGCACATCTTGTCTATGTTCCTTACATAAAGACAGATTGAAATGCCAAAAATACCCCTATGCAGATTGTGTAGCACCGTAGAGGGCCAAAGCAGCCCGTAACTGAAGGAAAATTACTGATTGAAAGTAAACAACTGAATACAGTGACCATAAAGTATCACTTGTCATAATGCTACATATAATGTAGAGTACGCAAAATGCAGTGGTTTGACTGCAGGTTTTAACAATAAAAAATAAAAATAGTAAAAGCAGCCTTAATATAATGATTTTACGTACAAAAATATTAAATCAAAATAAATAATTCCAAACATAAATATTATACTGTACATTAAGAATATGTGATCTATATACACATATAAACAGATAAAAAAAAAGTGGGAGGCAGAGGTATTGCATCACTATCCTTCATCCGTCTCCTCGCCGCTGGCCGCTCTCGGAGAACCTGGGAAACACAGAGGAGGGGCACTTTAGAGTCAGATCATCCTCTTTGACCCTGAAAACTGTTAAGTGGAGATATTGGCACAAGAGTGGAGCCAAAGCGGGCGGGAAGTGCGTTTCCAGTTGTCAGCGTTATACCCGTCAAGGTTACTGGGGGAAGCGAGGACTGGGAGCCCAGGATCCCATCGGGATGCTGCGTGGGATGGGTGGGTGGGTGACTGTCACCGGTGCACTCAATGGCAAGTGCTTTTTACATGCGTGGCCTGATGGGGTCCTTCAGGACGTTTTTGGGGAAGATTTCCCCAGCAGAAGCAGCTGGGAACTCACCATCGCTATAACACCTGAACGTCGAGGCCTGTTCCAGATGATGGAGTACACTTCCCGCAGTAACCGCCGCATTTTCCTACTACTTTGGTACCATCCTGCAGGCAGAATCAGAAATAACACCTCACGTAAGGGCTCAGGAATTCTGTGCTGTGAAAGGGCCAGATCTGGGATATTCTAGCCAGGGTTTTCAATAGAAAATGTCTTGGAAGGAAAACAAATCATGCCTAAATCAATCTACAAAATCACCATTATATTTAAGTGCATTCAAATGCAATTCCCTTTAGTGCTACCAGGTCAGATGGTGAACACAAATAAGAAAGGGTAGCTTTGATTTATTACACTGAGAGATGCCCAAGGAGAAGGCCATTTGGAGGGAGATCTCAAGGGTACGTGCTTTCTCCAATTTGCCCCACGGTGAATAACCGTAAGGAGTGGAAAACTTGGCTCAGGCAAGAGCAAAAACCCACATCTAGACAACAACAGCTCCTCGGTTGTGCCTGAGCACGTGAAGGGCACAGGAAGGATATTTGTAGGCAGAAACATCCATTTGGAAGGGAAAGGCCTGGAGCGGCTCCAGAGCCAAGAGAAGAAGGAAAGGGATGAGGTAAGGCTATGCCACTTGCTAAAGTGCCACCCCCTCTCGGCTCAGCTCTTCCACAGCAAGAAGAGAAAAAGGAAGATGCAGAGTGGTCCTGGGGTTGGGGTTAGTCTCCAGGAGAGAGCATGGTGCAACTCCGGTCTTGAGTTCGGAGATCAATCTATCTGGCCTTCGCTATCGCACCCCTGCAGAGTCTTTCTCCTTTTGGTCATTACAATGGACAGACAGTCCTTGAGGGGAATTCAACCCTCAATTACCAGAAAATTGGACTTAAGTGCAGAACAAGCTTGCACAAAGCATTTATTTTTAAACGAGCTCCATCCTGCCCTTGACACTATTGATCTGGGATTGCAGCAGGCTGCTATCATCTCTTCTCACCATGCCTTTCTCCTTTCTGCTCCTGCAGGCAATTACACCCTTGGAACAGCGCTTGACAGATGCCACCAAGTGTTGGAGGTAAGAGCTGTCTCTAAGACCCCCTGTCCCTTCAAGTTAGTTTTAATTCTGCCAGCCGTGATGGTGTCTGCTCTCTGCAACCCCAGTGTCACCTGCCCGGGTTTCTCCTTTCTGAAGGGGAGAAGAATAGCAAAGCACCTGCCAGAACTAACAGAGGGGGGCTGTGCTGGGACCCTTCTACCTGTACTGGAGGATGCTTTGCTGCAGCATGGTTGGATCAGGATCATGTAATTCTCCTTTCAGAGCCCCAGCACTGATGGATGAGGCTCATGAGCTCAAGAGGGTCCCCAGAGCCAAGGAGACCTATAGCAGGAGAGGAGAGGATATTTTGCAAATTGCATTTTGTGAAATGATTACGGTGACCTCCTTAGGAGAGTTTTAACAGGGGCAATCCGGATGACTCACATGAAGTGTCAGGAGGACGGGGCTGGTCTTTTTTCAGTGGTGCCCAGTGACAGGACAAGAGGAAATGGGCACAAACTTAAGTATAAGAAGTTCCACTTTAACATGAGGAGGAAATTCTTTACTGTGAGAGTGGTAGAACAAGCTGCCCAGGAGGGTGGTGGAGTCTCCTCTGGAGACATTCAAAGCCTGCTTGGACAAGTTCCTGTGCAACCTGCTCTAGGTGGACCTGCTTTGGTGGGGAGGTTGGACTAAATGATCTCCAGAGGTGCCTTCCAACCTCATATGATTCTATGATTCTATGAAGTAGCAGCCAAAAAAGCAATCTCCAGAGCTGGGGTGACTGGGGTCTCTCCCAAGGAGATAAACCCAGCCCATTGGGAAGGTCCACACCCTCCACACTTTATCAGCCACGTTTTGGGAACAACTCCTAATCGGGGCACACTCGCCTGGCACCCGGACCCGCTCTGGCAGGTCCAGCCCTGCTCTGCAGCCCTGACCCCACGCACCCGGGTCCTGCCCACCTGTCATCCATCTCCCTGCTGGACACCTCAAGACAGCTAATTAAGGACTTGTCTGCCCCACAGCATGCAGCGTTTGCAGCTTCATGGTTAAGCAGGCTCACTAATTAATTGCAATAGCTCAAATCAAGTTAAACCTGCTAGGCCCCCCCCACCTCACATACAATGACGGGAAACATTTCCTTTCCGATGTCAGATTTTTGTTAGCCTCTCCTTGGCATATGTTGCCATGAAAGACAACAATTAGAAAGTTCTCAAGAGCAAGAATAACCATAATTAAAATTACAACTTACTGGGGATTTCTGAATTTCCGACACTGCGTAATTCCCTTGCGAGAGCCACTTCGCTGTTCCCGTTAAGGACAGGCCTGTCCCGTAAAGGTCTATGCTGAAGCGACCCTAAAAAACAAGCAGACAAGCCTGGTTACCCCCAAATACGGTGCTTTTGCCACCATCTCAGTTTTCTAACAGGATCCTGCCAGCAACATTTTCAATTTTTTCCATTGCTCTGGTAGTGATTAGCACGTATGGCACAAATCACAGCACGCACTGGGATAGGAATTTTCTTCTTGTTGGTGGCTGCAAGGAAGGAAGGGCTTTATCTTGGGTTTTGCACTGTTTTTTTTTTTTTTTTTTTTTTTCTTCTCTGTTTTACACTGCTTTTTCACTGTTCACCGGCTGAGGGCATTCTTGGCTTTTCCATGGCAAACTGCAGAGCCTGACGTGCTCCAGCAGCTGATGAGAAAGGTACCCCAGGGACTTGCTGTAGCCGCTCTCACTGCTCCCTCCTCAACTGGAGAGGGCACACTTGTCCTGATTTTCCTTATTTTCCACTGGGTTTTGTTGGGTTTGTTTCTTTTCTTCCCCCAGACTTCAGTAATATCAAAACTCTTTCATTTGTTTATTTCTTAAAAACATCGTTCGCTTCATTCCAACCTGTCTCAAAGTGCTCAAAATGGACAGAAAATCAAGGGATATGTCTGCATCTAATGGAGATGCCCCCAGCCTTCCCTTTATCCCCAAGGCAGACCCCAGCCCTGCTTGTTTCTGGACCCAAGGAGGGATCCTTTGGCCACATCTCCGGGCTGATCCACAGCCCAGCCCAGCCGTGAGGTACCAGATGGCTGTTAGCTTTGCTCCCTGCACTTGCTGCCTTGGGAACGTTGATTTTCTGCAAGAAGCAAGCTGTCTGGGTCAGGTGGATGGGTATTAACATTCATGAGCCTTCCCGAGGTAAGAAGTCAATCCCGAAGCCGCTGAGCTGTGCAGAAAAGTGTCAGCTCTGAAAGCAGGGAGGGAAGAGTTGGAGAGGTTTGCCCTCTGCTGTCTGTTGCTGCAACTCCCTACTTAATACCCTTTGGGAGTAAAGTCCACCCAATACCTTGGACTATCCAAACATACCAGTGATCATCGCCCAGCTCCACAAAAACTAGGTGTGCTGGGGACACAGAGGAAGCCACCTGTAGCACAGTGTTAATTAGTCTCCCAAAGACTTTTGAGAAAGCATATTTCTTCCACACCACCAGGCTAAACATCCTGCATTGCCTCCCAAACCCACCGAAGATGTGACTTAGCCTATGCCCAGCTCTGTGCGTTCATGGCCAGGCACCTCACAGTGCTGGGACAGGCTGGATTTGTCCTGATGTTCAGGCACTGCCTTTGTTTCATCGTCTTTTTCCCTGCCCTGGAGTGAGTGGTGGTCTCACTGGGCTGCTGTGAAAGTAAGCAGGAGGGCATGGGGATGGTGTGGCAGCATCTGTCAGGTACCATCGTGGTCTCCGATGGTTGGGCTCCACCAGTCCAGTGGCAGAAACCCAACCTGTTCCTGCCCTGCAAAGACTCTCTCCTCTCCTTCTTGGGCATCTCTCCCCCCCCGAGCTGGCTTGGCAGGAGTTCTGCTGTCTGTCTGCTGCCTTCTCCCCCCAGAGGGGTTCTCTCGCCCATCTTCTTGCACCCTTGTTTCAGAGGCTGGGTCCCAGGGCATCCCGATGGCCTGATCCACTACTGCTCCCCCTGCCCAGTGTTTCTACCAAGCTCTGCCATGGACCCATCCTCCGACCTTCAGCTACACATGCAAAGACCAGCCATTCTCCCACAGCTTATTTCTTCTTCCTTTTCTCCTTTACTATCAACTGTCTGAGGACCTGAGGAATGTCCCTTAGTCAGTACCGACTCCAGTCTGATAATACCCTGACATTTTCCCATATGGAAAATGGAGAGTGCTTTCTGCACAGACAGAAGGAAAAGTTTCCAACCGCTGAGATGAGAACGTGACGCTCAGTGGAGTTGGGCTGATGTGATCAGCAGTAATTAATAGAGCACCTGAATGTAACAAATGGCCCCAATTCCTACAAAATGCTATTGTCAAATACCTGTGGGCATTTGGCTGCACTGTAGCAGTCCCCAGCAGTGGCATAAGGAACAGGTCGTCCATCATGTGTCCGTGCAAACTGTAAATCGGTCGCTGTGGAGAATAGTTGGTGAATAACACGGAAAGAAAGAGGCAGGGAGAGACAAAATAAATGTAAACATTCTCTTGGCTAATGTTTAAATTCACTGAAGCTGGTTTCAAACATTAATCTTGAAAGTCAAGACCTCATCTGTTGGATTTTTAATACTAAATCCCCAATTCGTCCCACATGTGACTCCCGGTATGTGAGCACTGAATTTAACGGGGCACTCACACGCTCAACATTTCCAGCTGGGTTTAGGTACACTGGTGATTTAGGGCTGAGGTATAAATAACAGCAAAACTCAATCCCATGACTTGGGTTTTCTCTATCAGAAAACGCCCCACCTTCAGGAACCTCCTAAGGCCCATTTCTGAAAACAGGCAAACAACCCTCTCTGTGCTCTCCTGGCTGCCCAGCCCAGGGGTCGGGCTTTCAAAGGGAATTGGGACATTTTGCTCTGGAGGGATCTGAAGTAATCGAGAGTCATTTAGATGGGGATGTGAGATAGCTCCTGCCTGACAGAGGTAGGTGCCCAGCTCCTTTTGAAATTCAAAAGGAGCTGGTATCAAATTCCCCAAGGGTGGTTCCTTTGAGATCTTTACCTAGGAGCTTTTACAGACTATTACTAGCTTTTTACAGATGGATAGACTGGGAGGAATCATGGCTTGAAAATTAAGTGATAAAAACCCGCTATCAGATAAGGAGTCACTTTACATGGAAGGATTTTGATTTGCTAAAAAAATCTCTGCTATTTACTGAATATACCCCCAACAATATGTTGTATTTTTAAGACATTTGCTGGAAACTGATAGCATCCTTGGAGTCAGGGCGACTGAAACTGTATCCCTATGGGATGCTGTGGGCTCTCCGGCAGCAGGATGGCTCCCGGCTCCCATGGATGACAAGAGAGACAGGGCATCACTTAAACTGCTACAGTCCCCTCCTCCCCTGCAAATCCGTGGCCCCACCTCCATCACTCTCCACACAAGTTGTTTCCCCATGGTCAGGCTCTACCAAGAAGCTCCTCTGCCCCAGCTCTGAGGGATCAGCATCCCAACCCCACCAGAGACCCTTGCACTGGGATCTCCTGACACATCTGTGTGTAAAATGGGGTCCAGCTCCTCCCTGGTGAAGCTGGCTGAGTCCAGTCTGAAAACAGGGGATCAAATGAAATAAAATCCTTCAAAAAATACACTGGCCTGCTGGGAGCACAGAAATATTCATTCTGCATGGCAGATGCACCAGTGACTATCTTAGTACTTTCCCATATTACAGAGAAATAGTATGAGCATCTCTGATGTACTCAAGTTGCAGTCTCTAAGTGTAAAGCAGCTTTTAACAGGAATATTGCTCACTAGAGTACTACTGCTTGTTTGTAGTTACAGCTATATTTCTGTAAAATAAACATTTATTTTTTTTTTTAATGGCAAGGCCCTGTTTTTACTCACTTATTATTTGCATAGTGTTCAGGTCCAGCCTTACTTTGCTGAAGGTGGAAAACCCAGCTGCTGTGTAATCTTTCCTACACTGGCAGTCTTCTCGTCTGCTCCCGTTATACGGACATTCAGTCGGGTTATGCAATCTAAATCAAAAGAAAACCCTTTCTACTCATGACCGGAAAATATTGCCATGGAAAATAAATACATCTCAAAGCTCAGGATTAAGGGATTTCTTACCTGTATCCATACACTTCTGAAAAATTCTCTGCATCTCCATTTACAAGGGTCACGTACTCCTTTGGGCTGTCGGTCTGCATCCCAGAGCAATACACCTGAGAGAGAAAAGCCACAATTTTGTCAGGTACCACGTGCAAAGGGATGGCCGAGGAAACTCAGAGCAGAAAATGCATGAGTGGAAGTGAAGAGCACACGCAGGGTCCTCTTGCGCCTTCGGGAAAGGCATTAACTCTCAGTCTGTTGCTGAAATGCACCTTTAACGTCTTTCCTTTGACTTGAAGGAAATATTCGCCATCTTCAGTGACACCTTTGAGATTTTTAACGTCTTTGCAACTCCTGGGCAACTCACCTGAAACAAAACAGGAATACTTGTAGTCACGGAGCAACTGTACATCAGAATTTCTTTTGTAACACTGTGAAGCATCTAAAGCATCAAACCACCTTGTTTATTTTTAAGAGGTCTCCCTGAAGGGCCTTAGTGCTTAGTTGGATGGCTCCCAGTGCTCGGACCTACTGCACATCTCTAGGAGTTTGATGGGAACAAATGCTGAGGCCACGAGAAAGGCAAAGGAAGGTGCAAATCTGCAGACTTACAGTCATGCATGTTGTGGCACGTCCTCCTTTCTTCGGGTTTCAGATCTGCATGGCACAAGCTGCTGACCTGGTCAGTGTTTGTCAAACACTGCACCGACCGGTGCATGACTCCAACTCCACAGGTGACGGAGCACTGAGAGACAGAAGCAGAGATTTAGACTTTATATCGAGGGCTTCTGGGCTCCCGAGGACCAGAGTCAGCCCATTTCCCTTGTATCAAGGGACAGCAGCAAATGCCCCAATCCTGCAAGTGTTCAAACTGTATCTGGTCTAAATCCATAAAATTTAACTAAGGAGCTGAGCAGGACTCTCCGTGTCCATCAAAGGTGGTAGTGTTTTACATTAAGTCCCTTTGAAAACGAGACAAGCGAAGGGTCATGGCACTTTGTAGTCACTGGGAGATGCAGCAGCCCAGCCCAAAGCGAGGAGAAAGGTCTTGCTCTCTGAAATGGATACTTTTTGCAATGAAATGTATTAATGAGTTGGACGTTTTGCACCAAAATTCTTGGGGAAAATACCAATTAATTGAGGCTGAGCTCCTCTGCCCTGACTTGCAGTGAGGATCTAAGGCTTCTTATGGGGCAGGAGGAACTTAGGTTTCAAACGGCTCTGCCATTTACTGTGACAGCTTCCACCACATTTTGCTTGGCTTGACCCTCGTTGCCTTGTAAAGGTTTGACAAATTCCTACAAATGCCTGAGCTGGGTTAATAAATCAAATTTATGGGAGAAACATCACATTTCAAAGAATGTCAGAAGCCCAAAGAAGTGAAATGTTATCACCTTAACTAAAATTTGATCTTGTAGTTCAGGGTTAAAAAAAGGCTTAACACAAATAACTTTAGCAGAAGGCAAATTTTTTTTCCCCTACCCTGTCCCAGCATTGTAAGAAGGAAGGAGGGGAAAGAAAAAGAAAAATCCTTTTTAGGCTAGAATTGTCAGTGTTTTGGCCTATTGGTGGCTCCCAAGTCTTGCTAACACAAATCAGCAAGTAGGATGAAGCCCAGCTGCCAAGTAACCATCACTCCCTCTACTCTAGCATGAGGCAGTTTGAAAAACCCTTGCTTTTCGGCAATGACCCCACTTTCTGAGTAAACGTTCAGCAGGACCCTCAACGCTGCCACAAATTTTGGCTACAATCGCATTTTCATGATGATGACTCCACTCGTGGCTGCTGGGGGCTCCCCCATACCATTGGGGTTCACTCTGGAGCGGGAGACCTACACGCATCGGGGCTGCCGCTGCACGAGGGTGTTCACCACGTTAATTTATGCGGCTCCCAAACGTGCCCTTGCCGAACCTTGGGACTGTGTCCCCTGTGTAAAGAAAAAGACGTTTGCTCCAATTTTTTCAGTTAAAAAAAAAAAAAAATGAAGTTTGCCAAACTTACACTTCCCCAGTTGCCGACGCGCCAGGACGCTGAGACGGGGCACTCCCCGAGGTAGCAGGGCTGGATGTTGGGCGGCTGCGTGCCAGGACAGTTGACCATGTTCTGGTACCCATACTCGTAGTGGTCCTTCCCGCTGTAAATCTCACTGCAGGACACCAGGCGCTGCCTGTATCCCTTCCCACACGTGACGGAGCACTGCGGGCAGAGGAAAAGCCAGTCGGCACTGAACTCTTTGGGAAAGCTGCCCAAAACGGGGGAGGAAAAGCAAGCTTACCAGCTTTTAACATAGCAAGCTGCTCCGAGGGATTGCTAGTAACTATTTAAGCCAACCATGAGCATTGTGAGCGGCTGCAAGCGGGCTGGCACCAGAATCTTCTTTGAGCACCCTCAAAAATTTCTCCCTGCATTGCTCCAGGACCTCCTGCTCCAGGTTGGCTCCTGGGCACAAGTTATCTCTCCCCAAAGGCAAAGAAAGCAGCAGCAGATCCTTTAGAACTCAGAAATGTTTCCATTATATTTGTTTTTTCTTTTTTATCTTTTTCTTTTTTTTCCTTCCCCCCCCCCCCCACTTTTGCCATGGGATGCACAGAGAAAGAAAATGGTCAAGATTGACCCTGAATTGCAGGTACTTGGCAGAAACTGGAAGAAAGGAAAGGTTTTCCTTGCAATTAGAGGACAAATAGTGCTTCTTCTGCCCTCCTCACCAAAAGGCTGAGTGGGAGCCGGGGCGAGCTGAGCTCCAGCTCCACAAGCCCTCACCCACCTCCTCATGGGTCCAACCGCTCCCAGAAAGTGATGGGTGGTGGGAGCAGATAGAAGGCGTCTGGGCAAGGGGACAACCAGGGCTCTAGCTTCACAGGCACCCTAATGTTTCTCTTAGGAAATGACCCAGGAGACCAGGCTGCTGTGAGAAATTCTCTCCTCTCCACATTTCTCCCTCCGGCACTATCTCGGGTGGCTTGTCTCTCCTCCCCCCTAAGTCCTGGCATGTTTTCCCGTTTCCCTTTTTCTTGTTCTTTCTTTTTAATCAGTGCTGTGTCAGCAGCTGCCTTGTCATTTCCCTCTGCTGTTCCTCCAAGTGGAAAGTGATCCTTCACTTGCCGCAGAAGGAAACTAGGCTGAGATTAGCCCGGGTCCTCCCGCATGCAGCGCCTGCCGCAAAGAAAACTCATCTATTTTCCTTGCCGAGCCCTCTCCCAGCCGCCAGGGCAAACCTGCTGCCTTCCCTCATGCCAGGTCCTCGCTCCTGCCAAAGATGGCACGGAGGAAGGACATGTCCCCCTGGTCACATCCAGGCGCGCCTTTCCCCCAGGATGCTCACCCAGACTCTCGAACAAGCTCAGGGGGCACAAGGCTTCCGGGAGGGAATGGGGATAAAATAAAGAAAGAAATGAAATCCAACGAGAGTGCCTGCCGAACGCAATGTGCTTTGGAAGAAAATTGCCTCTAGATATTAGCTAGGACTCTGAGCATGCTGGCGTTTAGTCTTTAATATCCTGGTCTTCTCCCACAGCCCTGCTCCTTTCTCTGCCCCGGTGCTGAGCGGCAGGGTCCCCATGGGGGGACAGGGACGGGGACTCACCTCCGACCACTCCCCGGTGATCCAGATGTACTCGCAGGGGGGCAGCCCGCAGCTCTCCATGTCGGGGGGGCGTTTGCTGGCGTCGCAGTAGCCGCTGTTCTGCACCTGCTTGTTCTCATCCACGCAGACCACCTTGCGGTACCGAGACGCCTCCCCGCACGTCTTCACGCACTGTTTGCAAGAAACAACAGCTCACGCAAACCATGAGCGACTTCAGCAAATTAACCTGCACCTACAAAGCGAGCGAGCCCTCCCTTCCACCATCCCCAGGGAGCGGATGGCTCGGTACCCCGTGTTGGCATCTCTCATGGGTATCACCTGGGGACAAATTGAAGACCAGGGCCTTGATGTGCCAGGGGCTGTGGGAGCATCCAGTGACAAATTGCTCCCATCCTCTGGATGTACCAAGCCAAGGCATAGGTGAAGGGAGAGAGGAGAACCTGAGGCAGCAGGTATTGGGATGGGGTGGATGCGGGGTCCAGCTGTGATGGGACCAGGAGATGCAGATGTGGGTATGCTGGGACAGGAGATGGGGCGATGGGGAAAGAAAGGGGCTAATCTCCATCATTTCACCCCCTAGTGAACACAGCTGCTTGGAAAATGACAATCCAGCCATCCTTTCCAAGATACACACCATGGCACCCTCAGCTGTGGCTGGTGCTGGGGGTAGCCCCTTCCACAGTCCCTCCCAGCACGACATGGGGACCCATCTCTGCAACCACTGGAGCAGAGGGGACCCTATGGGTTTATCCTCTTTTAAACACTGCCCTGCCCGATCCCTGCTAGCTGAGCACAGCCAGGGCTTCTGGAGACTTTTAGGACTCAGGTCTTTCTCGGCTCGTCTTGGGAAAACCAGCCCGGCTGCCAGGCTGTGCTCCTGGGAGCAGGTCTGTGCTCGGAGTACATCTTACCAAACACACATAAACCAAAATAAATTAGTGTAAGAGCAGCTGTCTGGGTAAAACCCCCATTTTCTTAAAGTTATTGCCTGTAATGGACTTCTAACACTTTCAACTAACTGGATTAGCAAGGAGGAAAAATGCATGAAAATAATCATTTTATATAACGTGCAGGAAATGTCTTCCCCTAAGGAAAAGGATAAAACATTCAATCATACCATCCCTCTCTCTCCAGAAACACTGTTTGAAGTCACCTAGGCTCGGAGGACCGTGCCAGTTTAATCTAGTTAGAGTCTCACCCTCCGAACATCGTTTCCAGCCTCCTTGAAGCAGCTCCTGCTCTCCTGCCTGGCCCACAATTAGCAAGATCTTAGTGGGTTCACCTAATTGTGAAAAGCAGGCGCTGTCAGGCTCCCAGATATTTAGCTGTCAGAACCAAGATTGTGAATTATGTGAGAACTCTGAAAAAACCTGATGAACCCATGGCAGGAGCATCAAACTAGGAGAGCTGTGGTGAGTGCAACATCCTGTTCATCGTAAATATTTAGAAACTGAGCCAAGTTGAGGGGGACGGGGAAGGAGAGGCAGCCCCACAAAGCAGCATTTATTCCGAAGGAATAACTTATGAGCTCTTAGGCAACAGTCAACATTGCAAAATCTGCAGTCTGCCAGAAGACCCCAAGGGCTTCGTGGGCTTTCAACCTTATTTACTCTCTTTCTTTAAGTCCTTGGAGTGGAAGCTCCTTCTAGGTCTGTGCCGAAACACTGCGATCCTATGGGGGCTGGAGGAATTTGCTGGAGTGTGATTTCCTCAGAGAGCAAACAAACTGTGCTGTATTTGCCCTTCTCTGATACCTCCCTATTATATAAGTAAAATCTGAAAGGGGGTTATTGCATGTGAATAAGGCATCACTAATGCTCCATCGTCATGTAGCTTCCCTGAGCATCACCCTTCAGGGACCACACGGACTTTCCCGCTCCCTCCTAACGAGGGAGTCCCCAGCACAGCGGGAGCGGGGCCACGGGGTGCTCAGAGCTCCCCTCGTCTCTGGTTTGGCGTAGGCATGGGGTCACCAGCACAGGGTGAATCACTCCAGCCCTCCGCCCTCACGGCCAAAGGAGGCACCTTGCAATGGGTAGGAGGAAACAAGGCTGATTGCATCTCCTCCCTTTAATGTATATTGAAGCCTGAATTTGCAAAGTACATTGGCTCACGCTTAATTTTAGGAGGGTGAACGATCTCTATGCCGTCAACGCATCTTCTGACATTGGCTGTGGAGAGCTATCATATCAAAAACCCATCCTCATCTAAAATCATTAGTCGCTGATGAGAGATTTGCCTCTCACAAACTCCCACCAGCTTGCTTTGGGTTTCTCTGCAAATAACAGTTGTATGGCCAAATAAACCTGAGCCAGCTCCGTGCATTTTGTCTTCATCAGTAAATTAATGTGTATTTGTATTTTTGGGGAAAACTGGCAATTAAAACAATCCCACTGAGTTCTTAAATATGGTTCAAAACCAGTGAGACCATCATAAAACAAAATCAGAGAGAAACACTGCAGAGGTTCCAATCAGCCACCCCAAGGTTATAAAACGTTATTCACATAGAAAGCGGACAGTTTCTAGCATGAAAAGGCTATTTTTCATTTTAATATGGTGATAGATTTTGTATGAAATCTCACGTTCATGACTGATCTAAATCTCACATAAAACAGCAGGGCCAGGGGATAACAGCCATTAATAGCAAGAGCTGAAAAACAGGTCAGGCATTTGACAATATTTGTCTCTTTTGCCTCATTTCCCAAATTTTGAACTATTTTCCTGGCAGTTCAAATTAAGGGCCATTTCAAGCATTTCTGCAACCATTTTAGAAGAGTAATAATATTAATTAAAAAAACCCCAAAGGCATTGCTTTGCGAAAGCATTCATTGTTTGCTTTTTTTTTTCTTCTCTCAAATCAAAATCTGACAGAGAGATGAAATGAAACTGCACACCACGAACACTTCAGACATGCCTTGGGTAACTGCAATCCAAATCAGGCAGGGATGGCACAATTTTCCCCCAAACAGCAAATGTCAAAGATTCAAGAATGGAATTGCAGCTTCCAGAGACGTGCATTGTCCTTTCCCAGAGGTTCATATTAAAAAACCCAACCCTTCTCTCTCCCAATTTTCCTTTTTTTTTTTTTTTTCTTTGTGGCTCTGGTCTGAGTTTTACTTCGAGATTAGCAGGGCCCTATCTATTGACTTTCTTCCCCCTGGTGTGGGCAGTGAGAACAGCTAATTAATGGTGATACACCAACAGAGTAATAAATGGTTTCCAATAAGTTCCCTATTCCTTTTCATTGGCAAGACCAACTTTTTTCTAAACATCAACAAAAATGAACAATTAAAAAAAAACCACACCTTCTCGACAGATTCACTTTAAAGATAAGAAATCAAGAACAAGACAGTGCTGGGATGTTATTTTACATCCTGCCTTTCAAGTCAATTAGGGTTCATTGCTGCTCTCCGCTCAGAGAATACTAATGCAATCTGTGCCTCTTCACTATAAATAACATGCACCCGGTACTTATGGCTAGGAAGAAGGTGCTGTTACTTTTTTTTTCACTGGGTAACATCAGAACAAAGTAAGAAGTGTGCAGAAGAACTGCTTGGAGTCAGACAAGGGGGCCAGCTCCCATCGGGCATCTCCTGTGTGTTTCTATCAATGGCTCTTTATGGGTGAGGAAACTTCCAGGCCACCCCCCTAGCAAAGCTCCCCTGGGGAAAAATAAATATCTCCATAGAAAATATCAGCATCCACCTCCTGCCAAGGGCTTGACAGGGTGGGAGCAGGCAGGGGTCTCTCGCCACTGGTTTGAAAAGTTGCAAAAATAAGGGAAAGAGAGTGAAAGGATGGGGTCAGAGTCAAGGCTTTTCAGGGCTAATTACACCGTTGTGTAAGAACTGTAACTGCATGTTGTTTGGTGACCTACTGTGCTGCCTGCAAATTTATTAGCTGAAGAAATTTTAAAAAGCTCTGTAAAAACAAAAGTTCATTGCAAGGAATTTGCTAGAGCTCCCTCAGCCGCTGGGATGTTTCTTTTCCAGGCTGGGATGTTTCCACCGGGTACCACTGCGTGCTCAGCTTGGCTTTGCCTCCTGCTGCTTCCCATCACACCTCGGCTCCCTGGCAGGTGGGAATGGGACAAGGTCCCCTCCAGCCTCTTGTACTCGTGGCTGCGTTACATCGGATTATAAACCCGTTATAACTTCCCAGCACCACCGAGACTGGAGAAATGAAGCTAAACTGGTTTGGACCTTACTTGTCAGGCCCAGGTACCGCAGGCAGAGGGATATTGGATAATGTCACATCCCTGGTTGTTTGCAGTCCGAGGTGCTCTGCAGTCACGAGCCAAGGATGAGCTCGTGGGGAAGGACAGATGAGAGGAAAGCACACGCTACCTTGACCTTGAATTTTTAGTTGCTGCAGCAGCAAAATTTCACAGCCTCTGCATGTATGAGATGTTTTTTCTCTCACCTGTAAATTTGCTTTTCCTGTCCCCACGCTTTTTTTCTTTCTTTTTGTCTTTTTTTTTTAGTGAGACAGTGAAGGCAGGCTCTGGAACTAGCCTTTATGGAGCTGGTGCCCCTTCATCTCCTGTTAGCAGAGCAGGAGGCTCTGGTTTTCATTGATACCATGGCCTCAACAGACCATCTTGACCCATGTCGTCCCCTTCAAGACCTCCCTGGGCCATTCAGGAGCAATATGAAAGCAGCCTGACTGCCAACGAAAGCCATGCCCCCATTTGACTAATATCTACCCTGCTCCTCAGAGCTAAGAGCTGCAGGCATCAGGGCGACCAGGATCACGCACCTCCAAAGCCAGTGAGACTTTTGCTGTTCCAAAGGCACAGGATTGAGACCCCACTGCCCTACCACTGGGGACAGAAATGGTTTTTCAGGGAGGATGATGGACCTGGAGGTCTTCTGCCCCTCTCCATCCCCTGCATCCCCATGGATGGCCCATGTCAGGTATTCCCCTTCTCCCTGTGTGATGAGGACACCCTCTCCATAGGAGCGGTGGCCTCTTCCATGGGCTGTGAGGCAGGAGTCAGCTCCCCAGAGCTGGCAGCTCTATCGCTTTTCCCATGTCCAAGGCTGGCAGTCCCTGCACCCAAGTAAGAGACTGGGACAGTGGGACAGGGATGGAGGAGAACCGGGGCAGGGCTTTTTCACCCAGAGATAGCTAAAAATGGAACAAAATCAGAACGAAAATAATAATTTTGGTGCCTGGTCCGAACTCCCTCTGACAAAACCTGTTGTGCACTGGAAGCCTACCACAGCATCCTGTGGGCAGCCCATGGGAGGGCTCCTCCTGGACCCCTTCCTGATGCCCAGTGTCCCCTTGTCCTCCTGCCACCCACCAACTGCAGATGAGATGGAGTCGCTCCCTGAGCCACCGGATCAGCAGTTTTATTCCCTCACTCCAGCCTAAGGAGCTGATTTTGCTGGGGACTGATCCCTGTCTCCCAGAAAAGCACCATCTCCCACGGGAGATCCCATCTCAGCACTGCCCACGGCTTGGCAAAAAGCACGGACGGGGAGCTCAGCGGAAGGAGAGAGCTGTCAGGAGCTGGGGTAATGGGGCAGGAATGGGGCAATTAACGATGTTCCCCAATTCCTCCAAACCCACAGGCACGGGGCTCAGCCTCCGGGAACAGACCCAAATCCCCACTACCCAAAACCTGCTCAACACGTGCATAGGTCCCAGCCAAACATGGGGCAGCACAAAGCAATACATTAACCCTAATGAGCTATTCCTCAGCTCCCTCTTCCAGCCAGCACTTAGGAGTTTCTCCACTGTGTTGTTTTTTTTGTTTTTTTTTTTAATTCAACCCCAAAACCCCACTCGGTGGGAACCCCCACACTCGGGCAATGATCTCCAGCCCTGGCAGCCCCCCCACCCCCTTCTCCAGCATCATCCCACATCATCCCGCCGCTGCACGCTTGAGAGCACGAGTGACGTGACCCTGGGGGAGGGTGAAAAGGGGGGGGGGGGAGGGTTGTCCCCCGCTTACCGCTTGCCATTCGCCGGCTGCCCAGCGGTGCGTGGGGCACTCGGGGAGGTGGCAGTCCCGCTGGGGAGGGGGCCGGCCGGCCGGGTCACACTCTGCCTCCTCGGCTGCCTTCGGGGTGCCGCCGTGGCACTGCACGGTGCGGCGCTGGACGCCCCGGCCGCAGGACACCGAGCACTGGAGGAAGGGACAAAAGGTGAGTGGTGGTCCCCTTCACGGTAACTTTTTTGATGTTCACCCTCTGCTCTGGGGCTCGACGGCAGCGATAGCAACGCTCTAACGCCGGCGTTTAAACTTCCAGGTGACGGCTTTTCCTTGCAGGAGGGGAAAGTTTTGCAAGGGCACAGCAGACAGGCTGAGATCCCCGCTCCGCTGCAGCCGGCAGGAAGTTTTGCCGTCGGCTTCAGTGGGGTCAGGATTTCCAGGACAGGATTTATATTGCAAAAAAAAAAAAACCAAACCCCAAAAAACCCCAAAAACCAACACAAAACCCCCTGGAGAAAGCGGCACTGCTAAAGCATCGCAAGGCGCCAGAGGCGGCAAGGCTCTGCCTATCGCTCCTCAGGCACTCGGCTGGAGGAAAGCAGTAGTTCAAAATATCTCAAATGCCACAAGTGTCACTGGAGTGGGCTTTAATGAAAAGCGAGCTCGAATGCTAGAGAAGAAAGTCTGCAGCAGTAGAGAGGCACAGGTACGACACAGCTGGGGCTTCTTTCCGCGCGCACCCAAGCCAGGGCGTACCGTTAGCTTGTGAGAATAAATGTCTTTTTTAAATTTACTGCGTTTCACGTTTCCTTCATTGCACCGTGGGCAACGTTTCTCCCCACTTTGAGGCACAGCAAGAAAAGCCTGAATTTCTCTGTTTCTCAGACATCTTCAAGTTATTATCTACACTACAATGCTTTTAACAGCTTGCTTTTTTCCCCTCGCACAACATTTTGTATTGTTGTGACTGCACACCGTAATATGTTTAGCAGTACTTAATGTCCCTCTGGTATGGATTTTTCTTTGCTAGATCTTAAAGTATACAATATAGATTTGGAATAGAAAGAATTTGGATTTATAGAAGAAAGCATGGAAAAATCAAAGTTATGCATTTAAAACACAGCTATTACGATTAGTCTTTTGCTGAGTTAACAATTAATATAAGCAACTTTATTAATACATCAGGAACTGAGAAAACGAGTTTACAGCCCGTTATTGCAATACCCATAAAAGCTAGACTTCTTAAGGCAGGGAATTAAGAGGTGCCTGTCGGGGAAGCAATTCTCTCTGCTGCGGAGTATTCTTCCGTAACGCTCCATTTCCTTTACTATCCCAAAATTCCCATAAAGCCAAGGGGACCGGAGGGAAGCTGAGTGTGAATATTCGCCTGCCTTCAGGTACGTGTAAGAGGGTGGGGATTTTCCTGTGTGTAACTTTTGGAAGTAGCAGTGAGATTTCTGTCACAGGTGATGGAAATGTTTCCCATCTGCTGCGCTGCCTCCCTGCGATCAACAGGGCTGTTTGTCCTACGCGTTCCACGGGGGACAGTTAAACTGAATAATGGCAACAAACTTGGAGAAACATTATACACCAGGATGCGTACCATGCTCTAACACGCCTTTTGGTTTGCATTTATCACCCACCTAGAAAGCACGTGCCCAGGAATGTTATGATAAGGGAGAGCAAGCTGTGCCACGGCTCTTTCACGGGGGGGCTGTGACACCCCAGAGAGTGGGCTCAGGGAGGAGGAGGCTGATCCCCAGCCGTGCTGGGCCACTGGGCAAAGCTGTTGACTCATTTCACTGCGTACCTGGGGTGAAACCTTGTCCCTGCGTAAGCCCATGAGGATAAATGCTGCACCCCAACTGAATCCATGGGAGAACTCAACAGTGGGGGGAGTGAGATGCCCCCAGGATCCCAGACCAGCACTGCTGTATCCCAGACCATCCCTTGGAAGAGATTTGAACCCCTCTCCTGTAAGCAAAGAGCTTTTCCTTGGGCTAATTACAAGAGTGAATGTAGGGGAGGCTCTTCTGAGCTTAACGGGCTTCCTCAGTGCCCTCGGTGGCCACAGCACGGGAGAAAGGAACATCACCATGGCCCTGGCCAAGGAGGTGAAGCTGCAGGTGAGCCCAGCCCTGGGGTCAGAGGAGGGTTGTGGTGGGGTGACGCGGCCACACCAGGGAGCTCAGAGCCCTGCTGAGGGCAACACTGCATCCCGCTTGGGTAATGGTGGGGGAGTTGGGGCCATGGGAATTTTCCCGATGGATTGAGGCACCTCCTCCTGCTGCCCCCACTGCAGCACCAATATTGCTGTGGCTGGATTTATCTCCGGCTTCAAAATAGCACCATTATGCTCTATTGCAGGGGCAAGAAAAGATGAGTTTTTACACCCTTTTAATCCTGGCTATTTTAGTCCAGAATACCGGCTACCTTAGGGAAATACAGCTGGCTAACACTGACAGAAGATATTCAATTTTGAGGCAGCCAACTTTCGCTGTACTTAAATATTTGCCTATGGGATGCCACGAGCCAGGCAGCCCGTTTGTCCTTTTCCATAGAGTCTGTGGGTTTTCCAAGGGGCACTTCTTTCTCTGCTGAGAAAGTCCACCACCAAACCTCCGAGTGCCAGCTCAGCTACGGAGAAGCTCTGCCTGATGCTCTACCTGTGCTTTTAGACAGGGCTGGATTTCAGCCTGGAGCTGAAATATGTAAATACCAGACAGCAGAACAAATATTGGTATTTTTGCTAAGTGAAAGGTAAATGGCCATAATTGATAGTACTTAGGAGATGCAAACACATTAAACCTGACATTTCAGTGCAGACACAGGCACATTTAAAACTTGGTGAAAAAGCCTTTTTTTCTTAATATATCTGTAATAATCAGAAGGGAAGAATGCTTTGCTGCAGGGAAGTGGATTCATAACAATCTAGCAAAGAATTATGTGGCCTCTGAATACAAAACATCCAAGGAGAAAAAAACCTGGTAGCAAAACACCAGTTTAGCCAACTATTGACTGGGATTAATTTTTAACCATTCCTGTATTTTTCAATCCCGATTTCTTTAAACACTCCTTTTCCCAAAAGGAAAAGGAAAAAAAAAAAAATCAAAAGTCAGGTGCCACAGGTCCTGTGCATATAGGGTGACAAGGAGGATGTGCTTTTATGGGAAAACCTTGCCTTATTTCTCACGCAGACTTTTGCTGGTTTGCCCAGGACAAAAGGCAGCCAGCTCACAGCAGCTCAGCTGTGGGATTATCTTTCAGAGGCAATTAGACCTTCAGAAAGCTTTTCTGATGGTATCTAAGTGCAAGCTGATCGTGGCTCCCTATTTTCAACAGAGTCACCGATGATGGGGAAGGTGACACGGAGCTTCCATGCCCATTTAGATCCTGACCTCTGGGGATTCAGAGTGCCCAGCCCCTGCCTGTTTCATAGTCTTAATGAGAAGTTCAGCACCGAAATCCACCTCGGCTCTGAGGCGTTCGATCTCTTACAAAGCCCTCCAAGCCCTGCACACCTCGGGCAGGGGCTGCCATGGAGGTGCTCCAAACTTCTGACAGCCCCCGCTTTTCATCTTTTACCGGCAAAGCGATGCTGCCAGCACGAGTGAGGACCAGGAGCAAGGAAGCCATGTTAGAGCATTTCATGTGGCTTTAAAAAGCCACAGCTCGATACAGCAGAACGGGTATTTCTACCCCTTCTTCCCACCCACCCCCAAGCAAGATGCCTGCTGGCTGAGCCCGTACAGCATCGGGGACGTGGGCCGTGGAGCAACCCCGCACGCTGGAAATGTGCTGCCTATTCTTAGTCTTATCATTAGCATACAAATATTCCTTAATTGCCTAGTCACAAGAGATTACCTCGGGCCATAAATCACCTCATCCTCCTATTAACTTGGGTTTCTCTCTCCACTTGCATAAAATTAACTCTGGTCATGCAGTGGAATGTTGGGAATTTTAAAACACTTACTTTTATCAATTAACATTAGTGTATTTAATGCAATCAACAGACCATTACACTATTATGTTTACAATTATTAGCTGTAAAAAATTGCTTTCAGGAACAGTCATTTAAATAAGGTGCAAACCAGATATGACAAGACTGCCTAACGGCCTGGTGTTTCTTTTCAGTCTACCTTCCTGTATAAAATTGAGGGTTCAGTCCTGCAGGTAATAATATTGATTTAATTTCAAATATGGGAGCAGTACTGTGCATTTTACAGGGCTATCTGGGTGCTCCCACCCGTACCTTGGATAAATGGCATCAGCAACTGAACCTCCATGGTGAATATACGCCCCTTTAAACCCGTAATGGCAAATATTGCTATCCTATTAATTCAAAGATAAGCATTAAAAAAAAATACAAGTCTGAAAACAATCATAGGACATCAATGGGTTTATTGTCTTTTTTAATAGCCAGTATTAAACAAGAGTATGCTATCCTAGTCCTAACATTTGCATGGATGCAAATGGTTTATCTCTCAGGGAACTCACATACAGTGAGAACTGGTGTTTTGTACCTTAATATGGAAGACAGACCACAAGAGAACATGATGTTTTACAAGAAACAGTTCATTTAGTCTGGGATTTTCAATAATTCTGCTGATTAGCACACTAATGAGGTAGAGGGAAAAGTGAGGTTCAGAGATAAAAAAGTGATGCAGCAAATTCAAGGTGATGACAAAGACATTATTTTCAGGAAAACAAGGATTCAAGCTATGCTTTCAGCAAACAAGATGCTTAATAACTCCCAAGCACTTTCGCATTTCCAGCAGCCTCTGCTCTATGCATCAGTGTCTGACTTTTTAATGAAGCAAAATTAACTGATGAGCTTGTTAAGAAACAAAAGGTAGTGAAAAGCATTTTTAATCAACAGCTCAGATTGTTCTTTAGGCTTTCGCAGGAAGCTGATAATAAAATTAATTTCAGATTTCTCAAAGCTAAGGCAGATTTTGCTTGGGAAGTGACATATTTAAATAATAACAATATTTAAACCAAGAATAAATAGTAGAACATATACTAAGGAATTTGCTTTCAGTTAGATACTAAAAGCAAGTTGCCATGTTTTCAGCTGGTACCAATCAGTGCTGCTCCACTGCTACCCATGAAGCTACACTGTTTTATGCCACCTGAGGATCTGGCCCAAAACTTTTACCCTTGAAAAATTTAATAGGACAGAAGAGATGGGGAAACCAGCTTCTAACCAATTGGCTGGAGGAAGAATATCAAAGGGAGCAAAAGGGTATACAACGCGTCTCACCTGTCCCCAATCTCCTGCTTTCCACTTCGGACATCTGCCCCCTCTGCATTTCTTTTGCACATTGGGCTTAGCAAGGTGCTTGCAATAATCTTCTTCTATATGCCTGCCTTCCTTTGACAAACAGTACACATTGCGGTGCTTTTGGCCCCTTCCACAGGAGACAGAACACTGTAAATATAAAGTAACAACAGATCAGCTTTCACGCAGGGCCATCTACACGCTTACACATGGGCCGTGGCTACCCAGGGCATTTTCTTTTGGCTGGACCAAAAAGCACATCCCCAGTTCTCCGAGAGCCTACACAAAGCTCGAAGGGGATATGGAAGGGCAGAATTTAACCGCTGGAAATGTTCCCATTTGCACTTAGTATTGCTCGATATTCTTGGTCAAAGCCCCCCAAAATGCTAGTATCAAAATAGAGAAAGCAGCTGACATTCAGCAGGGATAACAGGCTGGATTCCTGGCATTGCTGCAGTGGTTTCAAAGGAGCAGAGTCACCTTGCAGGGATCAAGGCAGGAGCCCTCAGTATCTACTCAGAACTTGAAACGAACCATTTCCATTTGCCTTGGTACAAAGGGAGGACAAATGTTGGTAAATCAGGAGACTGAGGCACGACATACACCTTCAGAGGGAAATGACTGCACAAAGGACAAGGCAGAAGAAAAAAAAATGCAGCCTTTCCATGTCCTTGGTATTCAAACTCATATTTATTTTACCATTGTAGACTGGTTTACTTTTTTTTTTTTTTTTTACTAAACAGACTGAAACCAGGACATGCTCATCCATAAGATTTATGCATTTTGAAAACAACTCAGAAGGTGGCAAGAAGGCAGAGCCTGAAGAATCAAAGCAAAAAGCAAATCAGCAGGTATGTTAGCTGTAAGCTTTGTAGCGAAGCAACTAATTTCAACCTCCTTCTGCAGGTTCACTGAACTTTTTCAAATGTGACCATTTCTGGCATGCAAACCCCAAGCAACTTCACTTTGATTTCAGATTAGTCTCCTCCAAAAGATTTAGGAATCAAAGGGCTCTGGAATCACGACAAGAATTTAATATGACAGTTTTGTGTACAACAAGCCTCTTACTCAGCATGATGCACCCAGAGACTCAGCTTCAATTTCTTCATTACACGTTATGCAAGTCATTACATGCTATGTCACAAGCATCCTGGTTTAATCCTTGAGCACAAACACACTGGTTCAACCATCTCCGAGTATAAAATGTTTTGCTTTCTTTTCAGAATGCAGCAAACACGGAGAGATGAGGCTTCCTCCTTCATTTTGGAGCCACCCCATCTGTGTATTTCCCAAGACATAAATTACAGCCTAAGCTCCTCCCAGTCTATGAATACATTTGAAACCTTAAAAAACTGCAATTTATATATGTAGCAGCTCTAGAAGATCCATGATAATAGAAATTATAATATGCATTGACAGCTGCGATTATTTTAAATTACAGCACTACTTCCAACTCCTTCAGCCCCTGTTGTGTTGAGGTACACAAAGAACCAGCAAGACAGCAGTAACTTGCTCCAAAATGGAAAAGTTCAGACCAATGTGGAGAGAAATGGATGTAACTTATAAGATCAGACGTTGCTGCTTAAAGGCTTGTATAAGCAATTTCCCGAAAAAGGCTGTTTTCCTGCTGCAAGTCCATTGCAGTTTGACAAAAAGTAGCTGAGGGCCCTCGCAATCAACAGGTCCATTAATGATGCTCCTCTGCAAGAGGTGGGATGCCAGGAGAGCCTGCAGCTGGAATAGCTGCCCCTGAACTTTCCTGAGCCCACCTCCAATTTCAAGACAGGCCAAAAACCCCAAAGAGCCAGAGTCAACCGTGTATTGAGAACCAGAAGAAATACTGACCCTTGTTTTAAGATAAGATTTTCACGAGTTATCCAGATTCATAAACTTCATATTTTTTCTTTAGTATCAACAGAAAAAAAGTTACTGTCATCCTATTTTTATAAGCCTTCATAAGAAGTTCATTTTTTCATTCTTTCTACATCTCTCCCAAGGCAATGAACGTCAGCAGCAAGAAGGAAATGTCAAATCCTACCAAACCCGGTTGTAAAATTCTAATACGTTCATCCATTTACTATCTTTGGACTAAATGGCAACACTGATACTTTAGCAAAAATTCAAGTGCTCCTCAGTAAGCGCTCTCCATGCAGGCTGATGCCACTTTACTGTGACAGCCAGAGCTTAAGAGTAAATTCACACACTCGATCAGGACTCTCTCTTCCCCCACATCCTGAGCCAGTACAGCCAAGTGCATCTCTTCTCTAATTTAAAAAATACATTGGATCCGCTACTTGTTCTAAAGGAAGAATAATCACATTGTGCAACAATGCAAGGATGTTTCTGGGGACCTGAAGTTGGTTGATAAAGATTTGATCTCACAAATAATATGGAGCTAGTCATTTCCAAAATCGTCATCCCCCTTCTACAAACTGCTCAGCTTTGGCGTGGAGCCTGATTCTGACATTTATCTCCCCATCCCATGATCAAACAGCAAGACTGCCTGCATACCTTGGTGCACTCAGAGGCTGAGGCATAATTTGCCTAATTTTGTTAATACTTAAATGTAATTCCCAAGACACTGGAATTCATCATTTCTATGTCTGTCTTTAATATAAATCAAAGTTAGGCAGCTGTGCATTTTTAGATCTAAACCACCCATTTGCTTTTATGCACATGTGAGTTATGATCTCATTTGCACTGACAGAAAAGAAAGGTTGAATAATCTAATGTACCAAGTATCAGGGACTGAAAATTCCTTTGTAAAGAGTCTACTTCATAACTGCCTTCTAATTCATCTCAGGTACTTCCAACTTCCATTTGGCACGCAGATTTTGAGCATATGTGAGCCACATGTAGAAAATAATTAAATAGTGGGCTTCATCTCAACACCACATGACTCAGGGAAGCAATACACCTAGTTAGTGCCATCAGCCTCAACATTTATTTCAGTCTCTGGAGAAACTTTGCATTTCATTAGCAAGGCCCTTCATTCCTGCTAACGCTGCTGCCCGCTTATAGTATCTATCCATAACAGTGCCATGGCGAGGTAAGCTTTGACCTCCCCTTCGTTAAAACATTTTAATAGCACAGCCAAAAATCACTCCTTTCATATTTTGCTTGTTTTCTTTCTTTCTTATCCCCCACCCCCTCATAGAAAATACTTCCAAGTACTGGGGTGGCTATCTGTGGAACAGCAGCCTCATTCAAGGCTCTTTGAAGTCAACAGAAATCTTTCTACTGGTTTTAATCACCTCTGGATCCAGCCCTGAAGGTGTAACCAAGGTACTGTAATGACTTTTTTCACCCACCAGCTTCCTAGAGGCAAGAACCACAGGCGACAGGCATGCCAATGGTCAACCCGCCTCTGCCTCCCCTCAAATGCTTGGAAATGTGGCTCTGAAATGCTGTTTCCAGCCTGTGGTAGAGGCATGGCAACAAACAGCACCCCTGGGTGAAGCCGGGAGGATGGCCAGGCATGGAGGATGGTGTGAAAACAACATACTGTGGTGTTTCTTAAAAAAAAAAAAAAAAGCGAGATGATTATGGCACACGAAATAGTAGAGAAGTACGATTTCAAAAATAAGCTATCGCCATTACACTGAAGACTCTAGTAAACCTTCCCCTTGTCATTATCTCCTGAAACCACCGCAGTCACACCTGGTGCTTAACACAGAGAATAAGAACAAAAGGACTTTCCTAATAGCATTAGGATCAAAGCATTTGAGCACAGATTTAAGGGTATTATGTTTATTGCATGATTAGTTTTGTTAACATGCCAAGAACCAGGGATTGGTATGCTGCTGATTTTTTCAGATAAATATGCTGCTTAGCCTAAATAAATGCAAGAAAAAAAAAGTTTAAATAAATATGACAAAAATATTTCCATATCAACTGTTTCCAGAAAGGTCAGAACATGATGCTAAATCTCTCCTGCAATGCATCGCTCTGCTCCAGCACAGCGGCAAGCTTGTGTTTTTGTTTCCACAGAAATTTGTTTTCTGTTTCAGAGTTCAGGAATGACGAAGATCGTTCTGTTTTACCAAGTATGTGCAAATTGCTTTAAACTAACCCTTGCTGCGTTTCCTACTCTGACGTTCTGGAAGGTGAGGGTACATCTTGTTCATGAAGACCTTCCTAATGGAGGAAGACTGCTATTTGATTCACCGTGCTGGTAGCAGGTAAAAACCCAGAATATGCACCCCAAAAGCTCCTAAAAATTTGTATAAAATTTCTGGTTGGTTGGACCCAGGTTCTGACCCTGTTGCCGGAGACTGTGACCTGCCCTTCTGCCCTGGGAGCTGTGTCACAGCCATGCCACTGCCAGGCTGACCTATGGGAGTAAGGTCGCTCTGGCACCGAAGGGACTCATCAGCTCTGGGTACAAATAAGCAAATCTCGGTGGAAAGAAAGAGGCAGCACAGAGCAGTCGAGAGCTCTGGAGCAGCTCCACTTCTCCCTAACTTTCTCCTACCAAACAGGCAGCTCAACATGGGGCAGAAAAGCAAACAAACCACCAGCTAGAATCTGAGGACGTTCTCCCCCAAGAGTGAAAAGTTTCAGAAAATGCTGTCAGACCACTTTTCCAGCCCTCCGAGCATCAACCGACGATTTGGGAGGTATTTGAGATAATGAATGCAAGCTGCAGTGATCACCAAATGAATTCCTAAAGATAGGTATGCTCCGATAGCTACCAAGGGCAGGGCTGGGAAGAATTAGACTAAAAACGGCTTTATCAGATTCCACCAGGAGCAACTTCTTGGAGGAAATTAAAATCAATCCTTGTAGGTTTAGATTTCCACACATTAAGGATTTTACGGAAAGTAAGTGCTCCTAAGTAAGCCCTCGTTCATCCTTTCCAACAATCTGAGCTGGAGCATGTGCTAGATGAAATAAAGCAATGGAGCCCTGCAATGCTTTGCACGCCCTTTCCATGAGGGACTGTGCTCCTGGATGTCAGCAAACTTCTCCAGCTACAAGCAGAGCCCCACCATGCACCCTCACAGTTATGTTTCAGCATCCTCTTAGTCTACATCAGCTCTTACTATAACTCACACTGCTGCCATCAGATGCTGGTAACCTTGCAATCACAGCCCTGGGACTTCTGCACCTCTGAAGTCCCTTAAGCATAAGGGACATCAGAAGACACACCACCAAGGAAAACCTGGATTGTTCCTTGCCAACTGAGCCCTTACTGGAAGTTTGAAAATGCCTGAACCTGTGTGTGTTATCCAGCCAGAGAGGCTCTTTTCCATCCGAACTAGCTTAATTAGCTTCACAACAGCAATGGCTTTCCTTTCCTTTCCTGCAAAACTTTAAGAGGGAGCCATACCTTAACGCGCATGGCTGCTGAGAGCACAGGGTCGTGGTGATTTCAACTGGTACAAAGCCAGAAAGTACATTTGATTTTTCTACATTGAAAAGGGAACTAGCCCAGAGCCCTGAGCAAAACACACCAAGTTATTGCAGTGCAGTTTGGAAGAGGCTTTAGAAATGCTTAATCTGTGCTGAGTCCCCAGAGTAATGGGAGGATTGAAAGACAGACACAAGCATTAGAGATTTGAGAGTCTGCAGTCCAAGAATGTTTGTGAGCATTGTCCAGAAATCCCTGTGGAAGTGTCCCAAGGAGCCCTCCTGGAGCCAAAGGGCCTTGGTGTGCACAAGAGCAGGCTTGGCCCCAGTGTCCCCTCCCCAAGCAGTGCTCCTTGTCCCTGGCATGGGTGAGAGGGGACACCCATGCTGGCTCCTGGAGCATAGGGGGTCTGACCTCCACCTGCTCTGTTCTCAGCTCTGCAGCACAGGCATAGAGGGTCCCAAGTGATTATTTGCAAAAAGGAGAAATTATACAACCCGCTAAACCTTCACCTTCCCACTGCCAAACACAGATGTAGATGATGGCTCATAACAGGTTAAAAAAAAAAAGAAAAAAAAAAAAAAGAGGAATTTTTGAAAGAAAACGTACAACACGATGTGTTGCTGCAGCAGAGGGAAGAAACTGGTGTTTCTGAGCCCATTCCTCTGAAACCACAGAATGCCCCAGAGGAAAGGATGCTCTTTTAAGCACTGAAGTAAATACAGTAATTTCCCTGAGCTGGGGAAACCTCACGTGATATATAGGAGAAAAGCAGATAACTGCAGTAGGAAAGCCACACATTTCCTCTTCTACGGTGTCCACGTAGTAAGTAGCACTTTCTCCTCCTTCTTCCCCTGCCCTGTCGTTACATCCCATACAAAGACTTCACTGGGTACAGAAATCAGCAGGGCTGCGAACACACAAAGCTGCCTTAAAAGAAACATCCCTGCTCCTCTCCACACTATTTAACTTCAACAACAAACAGGCAAAAGTCCCCAAATAGCCACTGCAGGTGTCTGCAGGGAGAGAGCCATTAGATTGCATTTCCTCAAATTAGGAGGAGATGTGTGAGCTACCCAAGGATGGCAGTGTAACGGGATGTGGAAGGCCCTGATGAAGCATATTTTTCATGCTGTGGCACTTTTAAGAAAGTAGCAATTGAAGCAGCAAGCAGCCTAGGCTAACTGACACTTCATATTTTTAGTGAGCAGTTGTATTACAATGCCATTTAGAAGTTCCATTCAAAAACAGGATTTCTCCACGTCGGATAGAGTGAAACACAAAGCAAAGAGCTCTCCGAGGAGCCCTATTTCACAGGTGTGCATCACACCGGGGGTTTGTGGGAGCACTGGGCTGATTCTTTCTCCCTGGTTTTATAGAGAATAATCTTTGCTTAATGCGCTAGGGATCAAATCCTGTTTGGGCATCAGGCAGATCCTCATCCATGCCGCTGGCTCACTCGCCTCCCCTGTGAGCTAGTGAAAATTAAAACATGACTAGAGCATGAAGTGCCTTTGGAACAAGATTGACTGCATCGTTTCTCCTTAATGACTGCACAAATCAGTCACCAGGAAGGTTAGAAACACAGTAAATGCCTTTGTGCTTAGCGTCCCTCGTCATCACACATTCTTGTTTCTAAATGCTGCAATCCCTGGGATCCAAGCAACAGCAAATATTGTAGGTTGGGGTACACGGTGGGAATACAGAACGTGGGCAAAACCACACGCAGGCCTCCCAATGCCCCAACTCAGGGGTCTGCTTGAAGATGATGAACTTCACAGCTCATCCTTGAAAGCGTGTTACTGCTCTAACGTGTCTCCTGTGGCCCAACACGTATTTCAATTACTGCACTTGAAGACAGCGCTTTGGGAGACAAATGTTCCCAGCAATTGCCCTTTTATTTATTGCTTTATTTCTCCTGTGTGTGTGAGCGTGTGCATACACGCAGATGTAGGGGCTCTGCAGACTTTATAAAGCCGGCAGCCACATATGGGCCAACCACGACACGAAGACTGAAGCCAGTCATCGCTGAACAGCAGGTCCCACCACCTGCTCAAGTTCAGGTCAACTGTGCGCAGCCTAGAAAATGGTCATCTTGTAGAGAAAGTGTAAGTAAGAGAGAAGGTGTAAAAAGGTAACCAGAGGCATACCAACCAACCACTGTACTACTATTTAATCCCCAGGTCAGACCACAAAGGGTGCAAAGCCTAAGGGGTGCCTGCAAGGGAGGAGTTGGGGTTGCAGCAGCTGAGCATTAAGTTGCAGGAACTCAGCCCTGCGAGGAGCTGATCCACCAAAGCACCTCAGTGCAGGCTCACTGTTAAGCACGGGGGGGTCCCTCACCTGCAGCGTAGCAGACGGGCATCATTTGTTGTTTTTTCTGCTCGTGAAGCATCAAAACAAGCAAAGAGGAGACAGCAGAACTAATAGCAAAAGCACACTTATACCGTTCTCCTTATTTAAGGAGAAACAGAAGTAGCAATGAAAGATGTTCGGTGTTGATAGGCAAACATCAAAAATGGAAAGGAAAATAAATATTGGAGATTTTAGACTAGTAAGAGAGGAACAAAGCAATGCTCCTCTACCAGGCAGCTGGGTACCACTGGCTTCACCCACATGTAACCAGCTTAGACCACCAGCTGTGTCTCTGAGCCTTGGCAGGGACAGCGAGCACTGAGGGAAGAGCCACAGGAGCATCCATCACCACTACCCCAGAGGAGCAACAGGCTGAAACTCTTCAAAGGGAAACTTCAACTGCAATAGTCCTCTGGGATGAGCTCTGAGAAGGGCACAAGGCAGCAAATAGGTGGATGGTAAGAAAGCTGGCACAGCTCTGCTCATCCCAGCTAACACACAGGGACACGCAGTTTTGGAGGGTGGCTGAAGCCGGGCACGGGCGGTGGGATGCTCTGGGCGGGTGACACACAGCAGGGAGTACAGGGAAGGGCTGAGACGTGTCTGGTTTGCTTTTTTTTAAACAAAAGCAAAGAGGCCTGCACTGTCAAAGGCCTTTTTCTGACCGGGGAACCAAAGCAGACAACTTCTTGCCTTTCATCAGCACAAGGAACCGTCAGTCCCTGGAGTCAGTCGGTCTGACTGATGCCAGAGGGGAGACAGCCAGGAGCCCAGGAGGGACAGCAGCCTTGGTGGGCCAGCCTAAGCCTACAGTAAACAGTTCTGAGACAGAGACAGCTTCAGACAGATGGCTGGGGATATCCACAGGGCTACCAAGTTCTCATTCTCATGGTCTGCATCAGCTGTATTCAATCTTCACCGAGGCACTTATTTCTACCTGCTTTCCTAAAGGCGTGCAAGCCACCCAAGTGCATCCTTCTGCCCGGGTGGGTTACGGGAGCTGGGACTGGACGTGCAGCCTCCCCCTGCTGCAGCAACATCTGTCCTTTCCCAACAGGCTCTCAGGGTAGGCTTGTTTTTATTAGTTTTTCTGATAATACCTGGCACTACAGAGAAATACAGGCTGGCTGCCGCAGTCTCGGAGCCTGAACCAACATCATATGAATGAAGGACAGGAAAAGCAACATGAATCACTGAGTGACTGGAGAGTTCAGCGTGCCTATCACTTCAGTTTCAAGGATGGCTTTGTTATTGCAAAAACACGTGTAAAGAATCATACAGCAGCTCAGTAATGCTGCTGTCAGAGCAAATTCATTTTCTGCAGAAGAGAGGAAGAGAACAGCAGAGTTATATACACTTGCAACCAAATCTGCCCCTGGTTATCACTTCTGCCTTAGCAAGAGCTGACATCTTGCCTGCTAAGAATATTATCAGAATGACGACATGGAGAACATTGCTGTGGAACAGCCTGTTTCCAGCCAACTTCACGGGGAGGGCATTTTATAAACAATGTGTTGGGGCTTTGGCAGAATTAAATACAAATAACCTGAACTTTCCATTGACACCAATTTTAAGATTAAAATTCCCGAGTACCAGCTCCCTGACACGGATGTTGGCCAGACGGTCCTCCCGCTTCCCACCGAGTCCAGAGCCCCATCGCCACTAACTATGTCCCCACGTGCAGCCAAAGGGCCCTGCAAAGCCATCAATGCCACCAGCTTCCAGTTCTGGCTAAGGGGTTGGGGCATCGCTGTCCTAACCCAAACCTGAATCCACATCCACAACAACAGAGTTTGGAGCTCAGCCAGCTAATATTCTCATTATTTTACGCTAAGCTTCCAATTCTTCATTGTTAGATCAAAAGGCCCCCGAAGACTAAGAAACCAGCCTATTGATAACGAGCACCCACTGCCGTTTTGCAGGCACTAAGAGCTTCACAACTGTTGTGTGAGCAGCCAGAACTTTTGATACCCAAGAGCGGTAAGTACTTGACACAGACTACTTTTAAAATCATAATACTTCTTAGGAGAAAACCCAAAAAAAACCCAGATCCAAACCCCCACCCATCCATTTTCCACAGGTCAAATCCAAATGGTTAATGTCCCAGTTCGCTGAAGCCCAAAGGACTCACCCGACTGAACCAGGACACGGTGCTGTGAGATACGATTGTTTCACCTTATCTGTGCCCATTTCCTAACTTGGAAAGAATGAGAAGCCCGCGATAAGTGAATTCAGCATTATTCATACATTTGGGATACAGCTGTATATTATGGTAAACTCAACAGCACCAAAGTTTCACGGAGATTATTGCAAAGAGCAGATCTGCTCTGTGAGAAGTGGGTTCAGCCTCGGGATTTAAGTGAAGTGATGGATAATACTCTCTGTGAGCATCTCCCTCGTTCTGGAGAACATGGCGAGATTTCCTCTCGGTATTCGAGAGGGTGGATGGGGATCTGCATTCATACTATAAGGCATTTAGAGGAGAAAAAACACTCTCTGTACCCTGGTGACAAGTCTCTGCGTGTTTTCTAACGCATTATTTTAATAAAAAGGTCAGGTCTATCACACGGCGTACAAATTCTGCAGTGTTTAAATACATGTTCTTAAACAAGCATGGAAATAAAAATGTCATCTCCTCCTAGTTGTCTTTGAACATACATTATAATGACAAGGTATCTCGTCAGTTTCTTGTTATGAATGTGTCATTTACATACAGAATCTGTTTATTCATTTAATTATCTCTTTAAAACCTGGATTTAACCAGCCAGATAAAAATCACTTGTTTACTGTATAAAATCCCAGTGGAATTTCACCTGAGGACTGCGGGTTGGACTCTTCAGACTCCCTCTGCTTTAATTTGTATGTATTTTATAGTGCTAATTTCACTGAAACTCGAGTAAAGCTAAGCCAATCAGATGCTTGCAAGAAATTAGTTATCCAAACTTTGTAATACATACACTTTTAACTCTGTTTGTTTAATTATTGAGAATGACAGTTTCTGTTGGAGAATAAAGCAAGTAAAAGAAAAGTGAGTCAGAAGATGGAACATTGCAGTACGATTTCAGAAAATTTAGTAAAAGTTACCAAAACTAAGTATGTGATCTTAATTTAGCAAAAGACTCAAGAAATCATTATACAAATTCATTTATGATTGCATTCTACTTATCTTTAATTTTCACTGTTCAACATTAACATTAAACATCGTAAATGTATGCAATATTTATATAAAATTAAATAACAATATTGGAAAAATAAATACACTTTTACATAAATACATAAATCCATACTGCTGAAAAGCTTCAGCTAATACTATACTCTTGTTTCAAAAGTGACCAAAAAAATATGGTAGTGACACTCCATCCCAACAGATGAAGTATGTACAGCTACAGAATGATGTTTGCAACCAATGACAGAGCTAAAGCAAATCCAGGTGACACCACACGGAAGAAATAAAAAAAATTTGGATGTTACTACCTGCAGTAGTAGCACGAGGTAGACATACATGTGGAGTATTTAGCAGGAGGGACACGAAGCCCTGGTGACCCCATAGCTACAATTCAGTCTTCAAACAGCTCTGGGGTCCCCTACGTCAGAGCCAAAGGACACCTCTGTAATAAGACCTGAAAAATCAAGTCACTTTGTGGCAATGAGGGGGCTCAGGTCTCCTGCCCCTTCACTGGTGGGAGGCCAGGGGGCTGCAAGGCTCACGGCAGCTGGGAGGAGATGCCACAGGCAGGACAGGATGCTCTTGGCCTCTGCCTGTTTGCCCGACATTCCACCTGCTCCCAGGAGACCGAGCAAGGACAACTCACCAAGGGTAATATGACTTAGAGTCAAGGGAATTTTTCCTGGGTGGAAAAAAACCCAAACAGACATCCCAAACCAGAATACAGGACTGCACCCTGCATTTCCAACACAGAGGGGCAGGCGCAGCCCTGGAGCCTGCTCCTGAAGAACTGAGAAGAGGCTGAGCGACACCAAAATGCAACACAACTCTCTCCACACCTTTGGTTCTTGCAAATGGTCCAGGTAAGAAAGGCTGGCAGCAACCACAGGGGTTTCTAGCTCTGCTTAGTTTACCTTGCTCATCTTTAGCACCAACTATATCAGGGCATGAGTGATACATTAGCACCTCAAACAAAATATTTCACGTCACTGCCCCTTGTACTGGCAAAGCACCATATAAAAACCAGTTCAGCAGTTTTATGGCTATTGCATAACTCACTGAGGTATGGTAAATATCTCGAGGAGCGTTACTGAAGGCATCCATGTTACTGAAAGCACCTGGTTACGTTTTAGCAAGATGACTTTTCAAACCATGACAGTTAAGGAAGTCCAATACGTTACAAACAGACCCCTTTTTCCTTTTCCTGTAAAGTGCTTTTGAGTCAGATTAATTTTTTTTTTGTTTAAATCTTCTTCAAACGCTTTTATAACAAAATATACAATAAAGGTCAACATTTGTTGGAAGGCAACTCCAAAACCGGCAAGTCCATGGTTTCCAGTGTGACAGAAGCACCCCAGGTGACACTCACCTTGGCCCATCAGGGCTCGGAGCTGCTCTGGGCAGGAATTTCAAAGCCATGAGATCCAAACCAGCATCCCCAGCCCCCTGGTTCAGGGCTGCTTTGCCATCGCAAGAACATCTCTGCAGCAGGCTTCTCCAGTGGCACAGGAGCGGCGTGAGACACCTCTGCTCCAAGCACTATTCTGTTATTAGAAAAACTCCCAGGGGCTTTAAGCCTTCTGCCACTTTGCTGATCCCTTGCTGGCTTAATGGTATCTAGAGCAGCAGCTGGAGATCAGGCCAGACAATAACTCTCCAGAACCAGAGAGATGCGTGAGAACAGCTTACAGGTGCCTTTGCACAGTACGTCATGCTCATGCTGCATATACACAGGAACAGAATTAGAGCACGGGTGTGAATGTACACCCTTTTCTACATAGCTGTGTGTGGGGGCAGGTAGGGACACGCACACACATCTATGCACACTTGTGCACACGTGGGAGTTGATGCAATTTAGCACACGTTTTCCCCTGTCATCTTGCTTTTGGCAGAGAACACGCGACTGGTAAACCAGTCGGTGCACAGCACAGTACTACCATTGAACCTCAGGACAATTTAACTTCAGTGGAAATGTACTGCTTAAATGTCAGGTTTAAATCCATTTTTAAAGAACTCAGTCAGAACCAAGACTCACAATGCAGAGCGCTGGCAGAGCGTAATAAAACGGACAAAGGTGGCTACTTAGCAGAAAGTGCCTTTTAAATTAAAGGAATCGAGCTCCCCTAATGTAAGCCCTTCCTGAACAGGTGTTATTCTGAGTATATCGTCAATAATCCTCTTTAAGTGCAGTTTTAAGACACGAAGCATTAGCACCTTGGTTTGAAGCAAGTTAAATCTGTTGTTACGGGATATCCACAAAACGGTTCACAAAGAGAAAGAGTTTATGGCCGTACCGAGCTCCAAGGACCAGCGCTCCAGGCAGCATCTCTAGGACAGTCCTGCACATTGCACTGCTCTCTGTCCGGTGGCTTGTCAAGGATTTCGCAGCTCAGATCCGTAAACCTTTCCCCGTTAGGGCGCTGGCACACCACCAGCCGTGTTCTTGTCCCTGCCCCGCATGGCTTCGTGCACTGCAAGTCAGCAGAGGACAGAGCAATCACCCTCCGGGCAGCAAAAATACTGCCAACCGGTCACTCGAGGCACTACTGCCTCTTGAGACCCAGCGGTTGTTTCTGTCCCCAACCAATCCCACTCTGGACAAACAACCCCCCCAGACACTGCACGAGCCTCAGAGGGGGCATCAGATGCTTCAGCTTCTCTCTTTCCAAAGCTGTTCGTGCTGCTTCACAATGATATTCCCAGACCCAACACAGTACTGGAGGTTAACATCTCTAATCGCCCGTCTCACATGAATTTTCAGAATGGAGCAGTGTTTTTATTAATAAAAAAAGCCTTCAGTTAAACTAGACTTCTCTTGAAAAGAAAAAAAAAAAAATCACAATTTTTGTAGAATTTGCTTTTGCCTGGGAAGAAAATTTTCCCATGACAAATGGAAAGGAAAACACCACCAAGCAGTTGCTAGGGTTCACTCATTTATCAGAGGCTGCCTTCAATGCTCCAATCTCTCTAATAAATGTCACCACAATATCCCTCTCTTCTCCCATTTTTCATCCACCTGCCAATGAAAGCCTCCCCCTGGCGCAGGGAGCCCAGGATGAATGGTGCACTCACCTCTCCCCAGTTGCCATAAGCCCACTGAGGACAGGGGCCAGATTCGCACGATCTCTGCTCCATGGGTTTGCTTTTCTCATCGCAGTTATTTGCGGTGTATCCGTTTTCATCCTGGCACACCACCACCCGCCGCTGGAACCCCCCCGCACACGTGCTGGAGCACTGGAAGACACAATTGCCCGCGGCTTTTGTTGAGTCCAGGAATAATTTTGCATTCCCAGCTCCTTCCCAGTGCCTTGCACCGTGGGAATGTGTGGCTAAGAAATTTAACACAGCTAACAGGCATTATTAACTTCAAACCCCAGCTATTACTAATAGCAGTGCAGTGACTTAGGTGCTGACTAAGCAAAGAAAATAAACGTTAAGCAGGTGAGTAATCCTCGCTGCCCTTAATGCGGTGTTTGACATCCCATTTGTGCTTAATTCCCTTTAGGGACCTCCGTGATAAAGCACTGCAAACTGGTTGGGGTGAGAGGAGCTGGCACTAAGTCTGGGCTGTGCTTTGGCAACAGCTCCGCACAGCTGTAGATGTCCCAGGAGGCAGCCAAGAAGCAGAGGTTGGCCTTTGCATCATGGAAAATGATGCCGTCGGCTTTCTGCCTGCAGAGCCTCTGAGACAGGAGGTGTAAGAGGCTGAGGAGTGATGCCTGCGCCCCGTTGCAACGCTCTGCTCCAGCGAGCGGGGAGCAGAACGTGGGGAGAAGGGTCCCTCTTTTTCTTAACATGGTGATGTTAAGAGAAGCTTGGATTAGCCCAGGGAAAAGAAAAAAACAACAAAAAAAATATCAACCCCCCCCCAAAACAACCAAAAAAACAGGAATAAGAAAAATCAGGGCACTTACAGCACCCCAGGGGCCAATCCTCCACTGATTGCCTCCCGGCATATGCGCACGGTTTCGGTTCGGGCTGCCTCCGGGGTGCAGTTTCAGGCGATGATCCGGATAGAGGAAAGGGTGGATGGGCCTGCCGTAGTCGTGGCTGTTTGGATGACAAGGAGACATGGAGCAGTCTTGCTCGGTGGCAGGGAGATCATCTGGATCGCACTCACTCCTGTCCACCAGCTGGTCACTGTAATTGATGCAGATCACTTGTCGCGTTGCCTTACCTTGACCACAAGTCACTGAGCACTGCGTTACAGTGGGAAAAGGAGACACAGTCATATTTCCAGCTTTGAAAATCAGGCAGACAGCTATTGCTAATAATGAGCAACAGAAAACCTTAATGTCCCCCAGTTATAAAAAGGCAAGTGTGACAGACTAACGAAACACGTTTCCCGCAATGAGGTCTATAAGGCTCTCCATCGAGAGATAGCGTGATGCTTACAGAGCTCCACTCCAAGGCCTTCCACTGCCCACACGGTGTCACGGTGCACATTTCTGTGGCTGATGGCTTCGGGAGGTGGAAACAAGCTGACTCATCAGCCACTGAGCCCTGGTCATCCCGACAGCTGACGTATCTCATGCGGGTACCCTTCCCGCACGTCGCGGAGCACTAGGGAAGAGCAACAAACACTCCACTAGAAAGTTTCCTGATGTATACCAGGAGGGCTTTGGAACAAGAAGTTGGTCAAACACACTTTAAAATAGAACATTGTCTACTGTAAAATAATCCTGAAAGTATGACGACAGACACTCACCGGTGTCCAGGATCCAAATCTCCACTGTGTCCTGTGAATGCCTGATATGGATCTCTTGGCTTCGGGACTATTTGGATGGGGAGGACATGCTGCTATTTCACAGTCCTGCACATGAAATACATGAGGGAAAAGAGGGAAATAAAGAATTTGCAGATATTTCAGAGTTAAACCACCTCACCTTCAACATAATTATCAACCACACACAACATCTCGAAAGTTCATGACCTGCAACGCTTGTGTGTTGGCAGGCTTTCTCCTTGCATCCTCTTGGTGAATCAGCAAAATTTGGTATCAATACCCCTGAGGGCTTCATATGCAGAATCTTGGTGGCTTTTTGCCTTCTTTGGAACTCTACAGTAGGGATCCCCATAATCATGTGCCATCCCTATGCATTAAAACCAGATGTTTTTGTGGCAAAAGATGAAAGTTCATTAAGAGAGCTCTGGTATGAACACGCACATCTGCAAAGCAGCAACTTTATCTCCCTTCAAAGCTCCCTTCCTTCTGAGACCTGCAGCCCACTTAGTAAAGGTTAGGCTGCTGAGCTGATTGCAGCCCTTTGATTTCTTGCAGCCCACCTACATCCACGTGCCGAGCTCCAGCACACGCTAAGCATTCAAGGTTTTGGGGACAGGCATGTCACTTTGCTCAGCCTTGGTACGGTGCCCAACAGGAGGACTGTGGTCCTGCCTGGACCTCCTGGGAGGTCTGGCAACAGAAATGATGAATAGCCGTGATTTTACTCTGTGAGCCTACGAGTAGTCATTGCCAAAAAGGAAATTAATACTGATCGTCACTGCGAGGGAGAGAGTGGCTCTTGACAAAGGGCATAAATGGTTTCCGCGTTGCTGTGACCGCACTTACACTGGAGACGTGCAGGCCAGGTCACGGCTGATGACAAGTGGGTTTGTTGCCCCTTGACTATAGCATGCAATTGGTCTCCATACAAGGGAAAAACGGCCCCTTTCCTCCATGTTGTGCCCCTAGTTAAACTCTGTGAAGTCATCCAGGACTGAAGCTGGGCAGGGCCTCAGCACCGCAGCCCTCCTAGATGACATGTTCTGTTTTATTCAACTCCTTCAGGCACCCCGGACACATTCTCTATTTGAAATGGGAATTTACATGTAAGCACACGGGAATTTATTTACTGCTTCCAAGTATCACCGAACACGGCAGGGAAAGCCTCTTCAGCAAATCTGCAAAGGGTGTGCAACATTTCTCAATTTATCCAGCCAGGAGGGATGCAGCTGGAATTGTAGCTGGCCCATAGGCTGTACGGTCACGTGCAGGGGACAAAAAGCGATGGCCCTTAGTTGTTATTTGTACCACACAGCAACAGTGCTGCGGCCAAGCGAGCCCAGAGGGCAGCCAGGCATCCTAGACACCACGGAAGCCACAGGAAATGTACCCTTCTGCTCTCTGCTTCTCTTCCCGTATTCATCTACTGCTGCTTCTTCAGCTCATGAGCTCTTAGAGGACCACCAGCTCTGCATAGGCTGGAGTTCAGGACTAGCCTTTGTTGCAGCAAGACATCCCCCCTGAAGCTGCAGCCTGGCTGCTTCTGTACACACGGGGGCAAGAGATGGAGATAGGACAGGAGGATTTACCTGGGTATCCGTTGGCCTGGTTGCAGCATTACACTCGTTATCATCCACCACGGACAGGTAGGTGCCCACGACACACTTCACTGCTCTCATCTGGTAGCCTTGGCCACAGGTCATCGTGCACTGGGAGAGGACGGGTGGGAGAAGAAGTGCTGGGTCTGAGTGGGTGCTCCCGTTAGAAAGGATTAATCAGCCCAGCATTAGGCACCCAGCACGAGCAGCAAAAATCAAACCCAGCTTCCCTTCTGGTTTCTCTCCACTTCACGCATTTCGGCTTTAAATTAAGTCAAAGTTTTAATTCACTGCATCCACCAGAGCCTCACATGCTTCGCTTGCTTCCCCAGGAAGGAAGGTGCAAGCATTTAAATTATTTACTTTGCTGCACACAGTAAATCATAGTCTGGTAGAACCTGCCCCAGATCCTCCCTCAAAACTGGTTGTTCAGCCCCACAGTAGCACAAGCGGCTAATGAATAATTTTGCTGATGGGAAGTAAGTCTGACTGGGACAACTGGTCTGGGTTTGCTGCTGCTTTTTAAGCCAAGAGCTAACAGCTTTGTGGAAAAGGAGATGCCAGAACACTCTGGGAGAAACGAGCAACTTGTATTTTAACCGGGAAAAAAAACCCAACCCTCACCAACCCAGAAACTGCAAAACATTAAAAGCAACAACAGCTATTCAATGGGAGCAGCTTTTCTTTGAAAATTAGGCTGTGTATTTACGTGCCTAAATATGGATTTAGGAGCATAACGTTGAAAACCCCTTTTTTTGGAAAATCACAACCAATTTAGCATGACACAGATTAAATTTAGCACCGAGGCAGGTACTGTTACTGCTGCCCATCCGCTGAACCCAAGCGAACAGAGGGCTGCTTTGGTGTGCTAATCAATTAACACGGTTATCCTGCTGGATTCGGATGAAAGGGTAGCACCCAGCACTCTGGGTCCCACCAGCCGGGAGCCCCGCGGCAGCTCTGTCGTCCCAAAATGGTACCTGGCCCCACGGTCCCACTTGCCACGAAGCACACTCCTGCTGCTGGCACGTCTGCACCGACTCCGGCTTCGTTTCGGGATCACAAAACCTGTCGTTTAATCGATCTTCTCCAAACTGGCACCAGGTCTGGCGGTGCTTGTGCCCTTTCCCGCAGGTGACCAGGCACTGCCAGGAGCAAAGCAGAAGCTCAGGAGATGCTGGGGACGCGCTGCCAGCTCAGCGCCCGCCCCAGCGCTGAAAAATAATCCTGGAGACCTGCTGCAACCACTGCTTAAAAAAACACTGCTAAGTTTAACAGCCACGTGCACTGGGAAAAACACGAGCATCTTGCAAGGAGACAGGATTGCTCTCGGGAACTGGTCATGGAGAGCACAGCTGGGCTGGGACCCTTCAGCACAGCCAAAGTGAGACCACGAAGGCTCTTTACTTCCAGCAGCTGTGAAACATAGGGCAAAGACATATCAGTGCCTGACGGGGCTCTGGCTGTGCACACCGGGGTGCCAGAGGCTGGCAAAAGAACCCTGCTGGGTTCCGAGTCTGTATGTTAAGGGTCTTGGCTCCTGCAGGCTGTGACTGCCTCTTCCACCACCCCAGCGTGGACTGGGCTGCCAGCAGCTCAACCCAGAAAACAGGTATTTAGCAGAGAACAATCCTCATTCCCACTTAATTGCCTTCATTATTTCCTAAAAAAACAGGATTTGCAATAAACAAGATTGATTCGGCCACAGAGGTGGGGAGCAGCCTCTGAAGACTTTTCTCCATCCCCAGTCCTGATGCAGGGAAAAGCTTATCAAGATACAGTTTTGCTGCACTGCGAAGGACACCAGCAGCAGTGGAAGAGGTAACAGTAATAAACAGCAGGGAGAGGGTTGAGCAAGACCTCAGTAGGGTGAAATCCTGCCCTCCAGCGACAGCCAGAGCTGCCAGGGCTTGTGAGGACAACCTCAAGGGAAAATGAGGGCAGAACTATTTTTCTCTCCACAGCTGCAGAGGAACAGTGGAAAAAACAGGGAGAAATTACTGCGGGATTGGAGCAGAATTAACTGCTCCGTGGCTCTGCAGGAAGGGAAACAGCCACTTGACCAGCAGTGACAAGGCTGTTGACTTTGCTGCCTGTCCCAAGCCTCCCTGCATGCTCGGTCGGGGAGACCTTCTGCAGGAGGCAAGGTGCCACCCTGCCCAGGGGCACAGACAGAACAGGAGGGATGAGCGGGGACACGAGCTATCTCTTTGCAGGTACCATCTCCTCAGAGTGGGAAGACCCAGCAGAAGAGACGCAGGAAGGCACCCCCCCATCCACCCTGGTGACGAGCTCCTACCTCAGACCAGTCTCCAGTTTTCCACTGGGGGCACGAGAAGTCGCTGCATCGCTGCACCGTCAGCTTCTCCTGCTGACTGCACTTGCTGTCGTCCAGGACGTCGTTGTAGGTGTTGACACACATGGCTCGCCGCCGCCGTGTGCCCCCCCCACAGCTCTTGGAGCACTGGGAAGGGGAGACACCAAGTTAATGTTTTCTGCCACTCTGTTAAGAGCCAAGGGCCCATTTATTGCCCTTCTCCCTCTTTGCAGTCGGGACTGTGAAGAGACTGCAGAAAACCTCCAAAATTTACACTTTAAGTGACAGGCTGTTACTTTATATATTCCTTTAAAAAGCCAATCTTGCCAAACTTAATAAAATCTTGGGGCAATGAGCTTCCCATATCCATTTCGGGTTATAACCCCATTGTTACTTTTACAAGTGTTGCCTTTCAGTTCTCAGAGCAAATGGCTGTTGCTCGTTCTCATTTAGGAGAGATTAATTCTAACCAGCCAGCTCCCCTTCACCGAGCCCTCCCTGGAACGTCCCCAGGCTCGTCATTCTCTCGGTGCCAGTTTTGCATTAAAGGAATATTCTCGTTCGTGGAAAAGCCAACATGTGTAAAGGAAACAAATTTCAGAAGTCCTCTCCTGATGGTAACATGTTCTCCCCAACTCCTGGCAGCGGAGCTGGCTTTGATAGAAGACAGCCAGCATAGCTTAGTGTGATGAAGACAGACATTTGGATGCTTAAAAGTATAAATTAATTGCAGTGGAAAATAAGGAGTACCGGGCTGATTTGGACTACAGCGTCCTTCAGGAAAAAAAAGCAATGGAAGCAGAATCCCTGTGGCCAACTTACAGCTATAGACTGTTAGCAAACTAAACAGCCTGACACATCCCTGAGCAAGGAGGAGATGGTGTTGGCTGTCCCACCGAGCATCCCTTACCTCCGTCCAGGCCGAGTACCGCCACCCTCCCACGTTGCAGTCTCCAGTGCACTTCTCCCTGGTGCTTGGCTTGGGCTGGCTGCTGCAGAAGCGGTCGTCCACCTTCTCTATCTTCCCCTCCAGCCTGCTGTACTTGGAGCAGTAGATCTCCAGGGTGCGGTACCCCAGCCCACACTGGGCCGTGCACTCGCTCCTCCTCGCGATGTGCCACCTGAGGAAAGCAAATGTCAGCCCTGCTGGGGCAAAAATCCATGACCCCACACGAAGGCACCTGCCTTGGAGAGGATCAGAAGAGGCAGAACGAGCTGTGGGGCTCTGGGACTCTGTAGGTAACATGCTCAGGGGTGTCTGACATTAATAAGGAATATACACTCTCAAACTGGAAGTTTTGGCTCTTTACAATACTTCCCAATGCTTTGTGGCTTCCAAAAACCTGAGGAAATTAACCCTGGCATTGCTCCTTGGGGGGAAGGAACTGCTACCAAGTTTCTCTTAAGAGCACCAAAGCCATGCTGCAACCCTGCAGGACCACACAAGGTGGTGGGGAGAGTCTGTGACCAAGCAAGGAGCAGTGCTTTGGAGGCTTCCTACCCCACCTTCCCCTGCAGCAGTGCCCCCTCGGCCTCTGACAACAAAAAGCTGAAAAATACAGCATCAGAACATGATCCACAAAGGCTTGAAAGGTACAACAAGGCTTTCCACTAGGCAGGATGCCTGGAAAACAGTTTCAGCTCTCCAAAGTGCGAGCGAACTACTTTAAGGCACATGAGCCCCAGAGGTGTCAGCAGGGATTAGGGGTGTTCCCTCTGGATGGATAGGAGAGGTGGGGAGGGACTCTTTATCAGGGAGTGGAGTGACAGGATGAGGGGGAATGTTTTTAAATTGAAAGAGGGGAGATTTAGATATTAGGAGGAAATCCTTTCACTGTGTTGGTGGTGAGGCACTGGAACAGGTTGCCCAGAGAAGTTGTGGCTGCCCCATCCCTGGAGGTGTTCAAGGCCAGGGTGGATGGGGCTTTGAGCAATCTGGTCAGCTGGGAGGTGTCCCTGCCCATGGCAGGGGGTTGGAACTCAATGACTTTTAAGGTCCCTTCCAACCTGAACCATTCTATGATTCTATGATAGACTCCCACCCTGGTGCCTCCTTCTTGAGGTGGGCAGCAAGAGCTGGTACTGGTGGCCCTCAAGGACGCACCTGGAGATACAGCCCTGCTTTCCATCAGCCTCAGCCCTAGATCTGGCAAGAGATGCTGGACACAAGGGCTGATCCGAGGAGATGTTGGAGACCCTGGAGTCAACAGGAGCTGATTGTTCCCTGCACCTCACAGGGGTGGCTCCCAGGGAAGGAGTCAGTGGTGTCCCCTGAGGGTCCTGGAGACCCCTGAGCTGTTCAAGCTCCGGTGCAGAGAGGGGGGAGCCCCGCTCCTAAGCGGAGAGAGCAAACTTCAGCACAGCCAGGAGAAGAAAAAGATCAAGGGGATTTGGGAGTCAATAGCTCCTGAATGGCGGAGAGCTCACGTCCCTGCCCGCTTTTCAAACTCCTGCATTTCCCCTTCTCAAGTTTCCAACCTGTTGCAATGGCAACAGCTGTTACCGCGACAACCCGACCCACAGCCCCCACGCAGCCCCCATACGGCCCCGGGGTTTAATGCCACCAGAGAAACCCCTCGGGAGAGGCGGCCATCTGAATTGCTTCACCAGCAGCCGCTTAATGCCACCATATTTAAGCTCCAGAAAGGAAAACAGACTGCTTTCTAAAAGAAAAATGGGTTGTAATGATTCAGGCCGTGCTCCATCAATTCCAGCTCGCCAGGAGTTGTCTGGGGACAGCCCCAAACCCACTTCACACTTAAGCCTATTCTTCGCTCTAAGCAAATGATAATAAATCCAAGTCTATAGTTACTCTTTTGCTCGGAGCATATGTTTTTCCCTCTTCACAGGCTGTTTGTAGGATGCCGCTGAGCATTTCTGATCCAGGCAGATGTGAATTTCAGGCACTGTATTGCACGGGAAGATTTTTTTTCAACATTAGGTTAATAATTTTTTTTAAAGTTAGCAGTGATTTAATCCAAGAGACGTGAAAATGTAGGAAAGTGCCTCTCAAAACACAGCTGGTGGATGTCAATCCCTCTTGGTTGACAAAGGGGCAACTGCTAATCCTTCTATTTTTTTAAAAATCTAATACAGGCTGCTGAGAAAAGGACTTATGGTGAGAGGTGAAAAGAAAGAGGAGTAAACAGTAAATATATGACGTAATGTATACACACGGCTGAGTAGAGTGCACCTTAATTCACATTCTGTGCTACAGGGCTCAGAGATGGGCTCAGGCTGGGGAATTCGATCACATCGTTGGTCCGACACCGTGAGCTGATCCGACTCTCTGGTACACACAGGCTTCCTCTTTCGTTCTCCTACACAGTTAAAAAAAACACACATTATTTAAGTCATAGAATCATAGAATTGTCTAGATTGGAAGGGACCTTTAAGGTCATCTAGTACAACCATCAACCTAACTCTGACAAAACTAAAAAACCGCATCACTAAACCATGTCTCTAAGCACTATGTCAACCCATCTTTTGAACACCTCCAGGGATGGTGCCTCAACAACTTCCCTGGGCAGCCCATTCCAAGGCTTAATAACCCTTTCAGTGTAAACATTTTTACTAATATCCAATCTGAACCTCCCCTGGCACAACTTGAGGCCATTTCCTCTTGTCCCATCGCCTGGTTGGGGCTCAGAGGGGTTGTAAAGGTGCCCTGCTCTGAAACCCAGAAGCAGCAGAGCAGCGCTGCATCTCCTGCAACATCATCTACCACCACAGCCCAGGGAAACGATCCCACCCATAATGTGAGAATCCCAAAGGAAGCAACATGGGGAGGGTTTAAACAGCACTGCCCGGATCCCAGATTGCAAAACCCTGTCTTCTTTCGAGCCTTCCCAAGCACCCACCTTGGCAGAGCTTACTGCAGGGCTGCCACGGGCCATAGGCATTCCAGTAGAACTGCTGAGGTTTGTCCTCAATGGGGATATTAAATGTGTAACGAACGTCGGGATTGTACAGATTGCCCACTGATAAAACCTGGGGGGAAAAAACATGAAGCAGAGTAAACCAACAGACTTCGCTGCCCACCGTTTTCAGTCCAACAATGCTGGGCAGACTTTTCCACACGCACAACATATACTTCACCTGAAGCGTTATTTCTTGCTCAATCCGATCTGTAGAATTAATCCTTTCAACAGTATTATCCGATCCGCTGTATTCGATCACAGCATTCCCAACTTTGATTTCCCTTTTAAACATACTGACGACAAAGTCTCCATTTAATATAAAGTCTCCTTGACTGTTAGATAAGGCTGCATAGGTGCAAAAAACAAGAACTAAAGACGCAGAATTAACTCATACGTACACAATAACGTGGGTCATGCGCTCCCAGGGCTGCCTTTCATCGGGGTGGGAGGAAAAGCCCACTGGTACTCTCAAGCAGAAAGGATGCAAAGAGAGCAGCAGATCTCTTGCAGACATTGTGCCTTCTCCGTTTTCCACCGGAGAGCCTCATTAAAGTGAAGGCTGAATGCCTGAAGTAGTTGCTAAATGGTTCATGCATAACCCAGGGCAGAGAGATACTCAAAAGACACGCCGGGCAACTGCTGGATGCAGCACACGCAGCCTGTATCCCCTCCTTCATCACAGAAATAACCCTGCCCAAATCTTTTTGTTAGCCGTGCAGATAGGGTGGCTTCCCTGTTGTTTCCAGGTGCATTCTTAGGGTAAATGAGAGCACCCTAATTGCCCAAATGTCGTTTTCCAGTAGATAATTACAGGGAGTTTGGTCAGTATCTCCCCCTCTCTCTCCCTCCTCCCCCCGGTACTTTTTATTATTCCAAATCTTAAGGTATGTGAGAGCACTGGAGGCTTAAAGCCTAAATGCTTTATAAAAGGAACAGTTTCCTGAAAACAGCAGTCTGCTGCACAACTTCACACTAATGCGATTATGTAGCTAATTTCCTAAGTTAGTTTCCCCACCATTTCACCCATCACAGCTACATTGCTACAAAGCCTCTCTACTGAAAAACCTAAACTTAACACCAAAACACTAAAAGGGAAGGCTTTTACACTGAACGAGGAGAGATAATGGAGCAAAACACTGCTCGGTAGCAAGCACACGTAGATGGAGAAAAACTCAAAACGCAGACGCTATGCTCAACCAAATTCCACACTTTGGAGGCTTTAATGTCATTAGGCAGTAGTAAAACTCATTAAAGGATTCCTTCCCATTTACTGTATCTCCTACAACAGTAGGTACACGTCTTGGAGTTGATGACAACACCAAATTCCTCCTAAATTGTTAAGCAACTACAAGGCTCACAGTACTGAGGGCCCAAGATTTCACACTCAGTGAGCTGCAAAATAAGTGGACACATGCACACTTCTCATTTGCTTCTAGTCAGGCCTAATGCGAAGAGATGCTTTCCCAGCAATATTAAAGCAACATTAAAGAAGATTTGACTGCATTGCTTCCCAAGAAGATTAAAGGCCCTCCAAGAAGAGCTGAGAAGTTCTTTGGGGCTCCTTCTGGGGTGAACCAGTTTGAATAAGCACAACACAGGGCGGATTGCTTCTCTAGAAAGGATGAATAATGAAACCTATCTCCCTCTTCCAGGAGGGAAAATTATCACTCTTCAGTAAGGTTTTCTTGGTATTGATGTGAATTCATGCTGCACCATCTCATTTCATTGCTGTGAACGTGCAGAAATGATGCAAAGCAGCTGTGAGGGACAGAAAGCCTTGAACGACCCCAGTCTGGGAATAAGGACAGGGAGGACCTGCTCAGATTTTTGCCTAAATGAAGGGTCCAGCCACATGGGCATCATTTCGAAGCGACAGCCAAAGCTGTCAGCACCATTTTCCTTTGGTGGATGATAGTCTCCTCTACTTGTTTCTCAAGGGACATAAAGAAATGAGATTCTTTACCTCCAACGGGCTAGGAATCACCAGCCGTCCCACGTCCAACAGCCAAAGGCCAAGTTATTGTTAGGTTTAAATCAAAGCAACACCTTTGGCACACAGTATTTCATTAGTTATATCTAATTGTTGGGCAGGGACAAGAGGGGCCCAGTCTAAGTGAAATCAGAATTATTATTCTCAGGGGAATAGAAAATAACTTCTCTTTGGATTTTCTTGTAGATATGTCATTCAGGATATGACATATTTACTCTCCAGCCAAGGCACGGTGGCAGCAGAGTCGTGTTAAGTTGTGATGCGGAGACTCCAGCAGAACTCAGAAGCCTGTTTGGTTCCCAGCTTAGTGCCTCAGCCCAGGCTTGAAACCCCTTCCCAGCCCCAGAGACACTCCAAGGGGATATTTCTTATGATTTAAGGGCCTCCCAAACTTTGCATCAAGGATTTCATGAACAAAAAGAAGGAGCAGGATAAGGCTGAATGTTTGGTAGACGTATGAGAAAAATTCTCGATAAGAAAACATCTCACTTAAATGAATTCTTCATCCTCCCTAGCAGAGAGCAGCCAGTAGATATATCCCCACAACCAGAAATTAAAGCAGAGTTCTGGACCGAAACGAGGACTGCAACTCACCCAGGTAGTTGTCATCCTCTGGTTTCCCTGAGTAACTGTGCTGACGCACATCAATATTAGTTGCACCAGCTGGGATGCGGACCACAACGTTATAGCCTAGAAAAGATTTAACAGAAAAGTCAAGGCTATTACACAGACATTTCATTTGCTTTCAACAGGGGGAAGGGAAATGAGCAAAATTACCTCACATTACACAAGCTGATACTTTTCATTTAGGGATAGCATAAATAGTTATGAAATGCGATATGCTATAGCTAGAAGGATTTTGCATTTTACATCAGTGTTTTTGTAGATTAAGTGTGGTAATGGCTTTTATAGACCCGCATTTTTCACTATAAAGTTTTTAGCAACAGATTCTTACCATAATGCACCGTGTTAAATGTGCCTGCAATAGTTTTGCATGAAGAATTATCCCCACCACAAACACCACATTTATCTCTCCTTGCTTTTGAATTCAGCACATGATCGCATCCAGCTTGCTTTAAGAGAAAAATTGAAAAAACTAGATTGAGCAAATACAGACTAGAACAGCATTTACAAACCTCCTAATTAAGGCACACAAAAGCTTTGTATGCAAAAGGCTGCCGTGAGACAAATTGTTTTGCTTCCCCGCATTTTTCTGCTGAAAATCTGTGCGGCCATCCCACATCATTTTCAAACAAATGGCTTTTTTTTTTTTTTTTTACACAAAGCGAGAATCAGAACTGCCATTTGCACCGGGCAATGCCTTCACTAGAGAAAATTCTTGCCTCAATTGTTCCCGTAGAGAAAAGTGTGAAATATAATTGTAAATGGAAATGTAAAGAGCTCTGGGGTCCAATCAGGAAGAACCAGGGCAGACACAGAAGCATCATTTGGATTGAGGCACAGCCTTCCTCAGCCCTCCATCATTTAGAGCAGATGGATGAACATCCTCCAAGCATGGCTCTTCTGCAAAACTGGAGGTTGCCCCAGGCTTCAGCCGGGGCACGTGGAGCCTGCGGATGCTGCCGGCATCCCCCAAGTCAAGAGGGCACACCAAATTCTGGGTGGAACAAGGTGCTGAAGTGCCACCATGCCACACAAAACTGCAGTCCCCCTCGCTAAAAAGAAGGAAAAATACTTACCCGGCAAAGGCCCTGCACGCAGATGTCATTCGTGTCGGGGCCGCAGGGGGTCCCGTCGATGACACGGTCCCTCAGCTGGTAATACGCCGTGTTTCCCGCCACCCGGCAGAACAACTTGCACCGATCCTTCATCAGGACTGGGAACAGGAGGGAGGGAGGGATGGGGGGAGGGAGGGAAAAACCAGAAGCACGTTATCCCCTTGGTCCTCACCCCGGGGCGGTGGATGTGGGAGGCAGGATCTGCATCTCCTCCGCCTCCCCGCCACTTACTGCCGCTGTACTTGGGAACCCAGCGCACGTTCGTGGGCAGCCCGTTGATGTTGAAGTGCTTCCCGTCGAAGTCGGCGCACTGCTCGTCACGGAAATCCTTCTTCAGCTTGGAGCACGGTTCCGTGTTGCAGGATTTAAACTTCATGCGACGACCCACACAGTATTTCCCACCGTTTTTAGGCCTGCAGAAAGAGGAAAGAGAAGGCGGTTGGGATCGGGCTGGAAATGAGGCACAATTGCAGCTCTGTGACCTGTTCAACGCCACTTTGATGGCTCTGTCTACATCCATGTATGTCTTTAATTAATATCCCAGGCTGACAAGTAGGAAAGATTATGGAGGTGTCTAATGAAAAAAAAGACCGTGTATGTAATGCTAAAAAGGGATGAAAAAGGGAATATTGGCTCTCTAATGAATGCAGCAGTAGTGAGAGAAACCAGAGATGAAGAGCAACACCTTCCTCCCCATCTGAGGATGTAGTTTCACACCGAGGGATCCCACGTGGGAGAACCATCCCTCCATAACCCCATCGGCCCTATGGATTTGTGGCTGAGAGTTTGCACCTGATCTAGTGGGTTGCAAATAACCCAACATCACAGCAGAAAGGAGCAAGGGCTGCCCTGCAGAGGCTGGAAGGCCAGGAAGCACTTAGTCCTTCAGGATTTCTAGCCCCAAATAGTAGAAATGGTAATGCTAGACACTTTTAAACAACTTTATCTCCATGTATTCCAGAAAGCACTGAAGATGGCCAGTAAATACTTAACCCCAGTTTTATAGTAGGATGACTCTGGAATAAACTGGAGACAGTGATACCATCCAAGCCTCATAAAAGCCAGCAGATAAGCCTAGGAGAAATTGTCAGTTTGAATTTCCCGACTCCCAGATTCAGGGCTGTAGTCATAAAACTATTTTTGTCCTTGTATGTAGACGAGGCCTTTGCCAAATAACAGCTCACTTCGGGGACTAAACAAGCCTCTCCCCCTCCAGCCGCTGTCAGCAGTGGTGTGGGAGTGAGCTGCGTGTGGATGGCATTGGAGGAGCCCAGCAGAAGGCACTTCTCTGGTGAGGACTGATTTTCAGCTATGGTAATGCTGTGAGGATCCGAGCTATCCTATTTACTGTCTGTTCAATGGACGTTTCTTCCGGGAACTTGAGTAAGATTTCGTAAGCCCGCTTACGGGCAGCCTTCTGTGTATATAATGAATTGTCATAATAAAATAAAAGAAGGATGCACCATGCTTCAAATGTTCCAAAAAACCCCCCCACAAACCAAAAACCACTATCTCTGCTGCCCTCTCCTGAAACTTCACATGAAATTGGGAGGGCATGGTGGAGGCTTCTACAAGCTACCACCATTAATATGCATAATAAAAACTGCAGCTTTGCTTTTCCCTGATGTTACAGAAGGAAAAAACATTGCAATCTGGATGAAATGTTGGCAGGGTCAACTTGGCCAAAGCTGTAACTATCTAAAAGGGAAAAATTATACCAACTAGGACCTGCACAGAGGGTAGATGAAGTTAACACACATCTCAGCCATCAGCATGGGAAACCCTCCACCAGCTGAGGTCAGCTCCAGCCTCCCCCTTTCACAGACCATTTAAGAGGAGTCAGTGGAGGGCAAGAGCACTCCGAGTGGCCAGAACCATGGTGTCCTGACCACATTGAGCCAGGGCAATTGAGCAATTGAGGCAGAGAGTGGCCCTCGAAGCTCAAGATGATGTCTGTGCTCAGCTCCAGCCTCTGCTGCAAAGTAACTACTAAACCTACATCTTCTGCCCAACCCTTGAACAAAACAAGTGCCTGCAGTAGCGAGAAGCACAGATCAGCAGAGTCACATGCTGGGGGCTGAAGTCCTGGCACCCACATCTCCCGCCTTTCAGCGCCTTCCTTCAGGATTGACTCTGTCTTATCCTGGGACCAGGTGCCCATCAGTGCCCCAGGAATGCTGGCAGAATGTGTCTTCCCATTGAGCCTCCATGGGAAGGAGGCCAGTTTGCCCACTTGGAGACTGTTCAAAACATGAAGTAATGAGTGATAAACGGGAACCACCCCTGCCCTTCGCACGGAGATGCCCACTGTGAGTTCTGCACGTTGCATGCAGCCAGCACCTCCTAACATAGTCAAAAATAAGTCAGCCTCATACAACATCAATTTTCAGTGTCACAAAGAAATACGGGATACTTCACGCTACGTAATATTTCTATGGATAATCATCGATGATGTACTGCAGAGGCAGAAGGGAAGGCAGTGTGTGCATAGATACCTCCTTGTTCTCTCTCGATTTCCCTTCTCTCTGAACCGTCTATTTGATCAACTCATGGCTGGTGTGGACCCACTTTTAACTGAGCATAATTTCCCTTACAAGCTCCGGCGCACACCCCGGCTTCACTGCGTCCTTCCCAGCACATCAGGAACATTCAGGACACAGCAGACAAGCCTGGGGAACCATGGGGTCTCATCCCTACTCCCACCCTAACTGGTCTTAAATATACACCCCTTAATGCATCATCTGCAATTACTAACCTTGAGTGTTCTTGGCTTGCAGACTTTACGGCAGCACCCAACTCCCAGAGGTCCAGGGACGGGCACCTTGCTGAGAATTGCAGGTTTTGGGGGTGCTTTGCATGGGCTCAGCCCCATCCTGCTGTGCCCGGGGGCACTCAGGCTGCCACAGCAAAAGGACCCCGGAGACCACCTGCAGGGCACGTGTGTTCATCTGCACGTCTGCCCATGTGTCTGTGCTCACCATCTGTGAAGCTCTAGCCTGCACAGAGCAGCGTGAGATCTCCTTTGCAGCATCCCAGGAAGACCAGGAATAAGTACATGTGCTGCCAGTGGCCAGCACGATTACCTATAGATGTGTTTACACGTCAAACTCAAGCAGCTTTCAGCACAGGTGGATACTTCTGCGATGGTCTAAAATGTAGACGTGATCTGACTCGCATCCAGAGATAACACTGCCCCATCCAGAAAGCCATTCCTGAAAACAGGGCTCCTGGTATTGACATCTTATGAAATATCCCTTTTCCCCATAATTCTGCAGCTACACCTTGCTTTGAAAACCAGGGCTTGCACCACAGACCCTCTACGTGATGCACCGCAGCTGTGGGATTTGTCTGTACCAGCCAGCCTCGGATTCCCAAGTGGGCAATCTTGGTGGGAAGGGTCTGGTCTGATTAGCTAATACATTCCTCCAGCATACATCAAAACACAGTCTGCTGCCATTTCAGAGGCTTATGGCTTCCTACAGCCCTGCAAGCTACTCGTCCACATAGGTGTCACAGCCTATTATGAACAGAGGCAGGAGCTGCAGCCTTATTTTCTGGACCGTGGTGGAGGGGGTTCATTTTTCAATGCCAGATTTAACACAATATTTTACTGGTGTGGAAGATACCACCCCAGATCTTCATGCACGAAAAGAAATCTTAAATAAGATAAGCCGTCTTTGAAAAGAAAAGCCTTAATGAAAACTATTTCAGGTGTTACTCAAGGTATCTGGGTCGGTTTTGCTGCCTTCCACAACAGAGGAGAAACTCAGCCTACACCCAGTGGTGTCTCATCCACTCGCAGGGTCTCAGCAGCCCCACAGGAACAGGAACACAGATGGTGGGAGCCCACACTATGATGTCAAATTATGGGGACAAAACAACAGAATTGGAGTAAAGCTCTGTGGACAGTGCTAGGACAGATGACTCCCTGCAGAGACTTCATGAGGGGTTGGTGAAAAGGTCAGTGCCAGCTACACAGCTCTCGAAAGGGGGCCTGGAAAATAACCACTATTAACGATAAAGGCAGGGGATCTCACAGGCAGCTTGGTGCCTGGCATATTTAGGTGCTTTTGCAAATCCCAGCCAAAGCAACACACCTCAAAAACCACCAAGATACAGAACACAAGCTATAAGAGAGGATGGAATTTAAAATCCCTTGACTAGCCTTTAGGATAAAGGAGATTTTCTATCCCAAAAAGCTATCAGTCCAAACAGAGGCCTCTCCAGAAGATGGGAATACTTCTCCCTGGCAGTATCGCAAGGTTCAGCAGCATAGCTATTTTTGTGTGTGGAAAGATGTTTTATTTTTGCATCTCCATGGACAACCATATGGCGCGTGCTGACTCAGCACAGTGAGACGAGAACTCCTTTCCACTTGTGTGTTTCTCAGCATCATTTTAATTACCGTGCTGGTGTCTGACTCCCTTAGCCTCAACCCCTCGCTTCTCTTTCAACACTTGCCCAGCCGTGCTGAGCCAGCCTCTTCTGTCACTTCACCACCGATGCCACACGTACAAGCTCTCCCTTCTCCCATTAGCAGTGATGAAACTGTCACTGGTGCATCACTAAAGGCTATTTCCTTCACAATGAGGAAGGAAATGATGAGAAAGTGAAAGAAGCCTGTTCTATATTTTTAAGACCCCTTGCTTCAAGGACCTCTGCAGACCCCTCTCCTCTCCATGTCACAGTCCCAAACGAAAGCCTGGAAAGCATCCTGCTCACCCCTTCCTGCTCTTGTGGGCTGAAAGGAGGCAGTTAAACAGAAAACAGCACAGCTCACAATTTCTGTAAATAGGCTGGTTTCATACCAGTTGCTCAACCTATTACTAATATTTTGCCAGCCACACATTCATCTCCTTAAAGCCCACGGCAAAATTCCCTGCTATTTCAAAGGGTGCAGGATTTTTGCATTCCAGGCTGACGGCAAACATTTTTGAGTGCCACTTTTTAATGAGGCACAGATTTCTGCTGAGGTTTGGCTAGTCTGCACCAGCTGACATGTAACTGTATAAAGGATCAGCTGCAAAACCAGCCAAAAGCTGTAAAACCAGCCAAAGCAGGAGTGAAGTGGTAGAAAACTGTAAAGAGGATCTGGCCTGTAGGAGCTGCTGCAAATGTAGCCAAAGCAGGGGTAAAATGGTGAAAAGTTGAGAAAAACACGGCTCCTTCCCTTCTGCCTCCTTTCTGATCCACAGATTTGGAGGAAGAAAAACACCTTTGGAAGTGGGGCCCCAACTGTGCCTCCCCAGGAAGGGAGGAGGCAATAAACCCAGGCAGATATTAGCTGCTTTCTTCTCTCTGTTGAAGGGACCCCTTTTTAGTGCACTTTACCCACACACCACACCTGTGACCGGCTCCTCCTGGCTTCCTGCTCTGCCTCATCCATGACAGGTAAAAGCCACCAGTCCCTGGGACAAAGCCACCAGTCCTCGGGGTGCACAAAGGGATGGGGAGAGCCGGAGGGGATTTCAGCCCATTTGGGCAACCCGACCCGCTTTTCCCCATTTCTCCACCCACCGGCGCTTCCCCTCCGGGCACTTACTCGGGCCTGTTGCACTCTCGTATCGCCGTCTTTATGCCGCCGCCGCAGGTTCTCGAGCAGGTCCCGAAAGGGCTCCATGTCCCCCACGCTCCGTCTATCACCGGTGCCTCCCGCTCTTTGGGCACACACATCCCAAACCGGCAGTGCTGGGCACGAAGGAGAGAGAGAGAGAGGGGGGAAAGGTGGGTTTTGCGTTGCTTTTGCATTACGAGCCACCAGCCTGTGTGCCCAGACTCATGCCTACTTATTTTCACTGAATTTTTTTTTTTTTTGAGTTGGAAGGGACCATAGAGATGTGGAAGGGACCACAGAGAATGTGAAAGATCATCCAGTCCAACTCCCCTGCTGAAGCAGGATTGCCTAGAGCATGTTAGAGCATGTTACTCAGGACTGTATCCAGGCGGGTCTTGAAAATCTCCAAAGAAGGGGACTCCACGACCTCCCTGGG